>JAOXXN010000395.1:104739760-104774360 GCA_026770055.1 Myrmophylax atrothorax
GCCTGTGTACACCAGAAAAATCTCTCATCTCTCATTGTATTCAGTATTTCAGATCAATCTCAGAACACTCCGCCACATGTTGACTGGGATCCTGAGGTAGCTTCTCCTGTCTTTGGAGCTTCTAGCAGTATGAAGAACACTTCAAGAACAGGTCATGCTCCCTGTATTTTAGAGTCAGGATTGAAGCCTAATCTCAAAACCAACCTCTTCAACAATCCATCCAGTTCCAGATCTCATAAAAGTAAATCAAAATCTGAAGATGTTGCTTTTGTTGCACCACTGAATCTTGGAACAGAAATCAACTCAGTTATTAGCCAGACATCTATCCATAGGCAAATGGTTGTGAAAAAGAATACTAGTGAGGCTGTCGCCTGTGTTGGAAACATTTGCACAGCTAAAAATGAGGTTATCAAGAGTGATTTCCTTCTAGTACACCAGAAGCAGGTAGAAGGCAGGTGTGCTAAGAGAAAGAAGTCTGAAGATGATCTTGCAGTTAGTTGTGAAAAAACATCATTCAACAAAGAGAACTCTGTGCCCTTTCAATCAGATGTTCAGCGAATTAATGGGGAAAATACAGTCGATAAGCCCTTGGATCTGTCTGATCGCTTCTCTGGAGTTCGTTGTCCAGAGAAAAAGCAAGGAAGTGAGGAGACATGTAAAAATAAACTGAAACAGGTGACTCTGCATGACATTTTTTCGCACCTAGGGAAGCCCATTCCTGAAACTTCATCATCCATTCAAAATGCCAACGAGAGCTGTTTGTTTGGCAGAAATTTACAAGAGGAATCCTATGTACAAGAGGCAGAGCTGGGAAAAACATTCCCAGATAAGAAAAACCAAAACCAAATGAAAGAAGAAGTTCCTCCCTTCAAATTTGCGCCATTGCCAACTTCTGCAGAGACAGAGGAACTTTTTGGTGATGTAAAGGTATGCTCTTCTGACTTTTCTTCTCCTTTGAAATATTATATTTAAGTTTTGGGAGATAGTAAAAATTGCAATATGTTGTTAGGTTGCCAGTGGCCATGTACCAAATAGAAAGAAAACAAGGACAGGACATGGAGAGTCTGAACCAGCATCTGTACTTCAACCAAACCCTTGTAGACTATCAAAAAGTAAAGCACTGCAAAGTGAGCAAGGTAACTTGATCAAAATACTCCTTTTATTGCCACCCTAACCCCTCAACCTGTGTTATTGTTGAATAGACTTTTTCATATGTTCCTTTCTTCTACTTTCATCACTTTGTTCTGCTTCTCACTCAGTCTCATTCTATTCAGGACTTCTTAAGATAAACCCCCACATTTACAATCTGTATCTTCCTGGCATTCTTTTGTCACTGTATAATAAATATATTGGTGATATTCAGGTGTGCACTCAATAGGCTAGGAATCTTGTTTATTTAGCATTGTTACTGTTTAGCAGTGTAATAATAAATAAAATCTCAGGAAGTTTGAGTTTAAACTGTTCTCAAATTTTTGAAAACTGTAGTTAAGGATAAGCCGTTTTGTTAATATTTTCCATTATTCCTAATGATCTGTTGAAGAAATTTTTACCATTAGTGCTAATGAACACAGGCTGCCATTTAGCCTTCCTAGAATTTGTATCTTCTTTCCTATGAGGCCAGTTGTATAAGGTTTAACAAGGCCACGTGCCAGGTTCTGCATTTGAGTTTCAACAACCCCATGCAACATTGCTGTAGACTGAGGAAAGAATGTCTGGAATGCTGCCTGGTAGAAAAGGACTTGGGAGTGCTGGTTGACAGCAGCTGAATGTGAGCCAGCAGTGTGCCCAGGTGGGCAAGAAGACCAATGGCATCCTGATCTGTGTCAGAAATAGCATGGCCAGCAGGACCAGCGCAGTGATTGGCCCTCTGTACTCAGCACTGGTGCAGCCACACCTCAAATCCTGTGTCCAGTTTTGGGCCACTCACTAAAAGACAGACACTGAGGTTCTGAGAGGGGCAGTGGAGCTGGTGAAGGGGATGGAGCACAAATCTTTTGAGGAGCGGCTGAGGGACCTGGAGTTGTTTAGTCTGGAGAAAAGGAGGCTTAGGGCAGACTTTATCTCCCTCTACAACTACTAGGACATTATAGACAGATGGAGGTTGGCCTCTTCTCCCAAGTAACAAGATAGGACAAGAGGAAATGGCCTCAGTTTGCACCAGGGGAGGTTGAGTTGGATATTAGGAGAAATTTCCGTGAAAGGGTTGTCGAGCATTGGAACAGGCTGCCCAGGGAATTGGTAGAATCACCATCCCTGGAAGTGTTCAAGAAACTTGTGGATGTGGTACTTGAGGACTTGGTTTAGTGGTAGACTTAGTAGTGCTGGGTTAATGGTTGGACTTAATGATCTTAAAGGTCTTTTCCAACCTAAACAAATCCACGATTCTATGATATGAATGTCTTCTATCCATTATCAATACTACCTGACAGATGATTTACCTGCAGTATATTTTGTGTATTACATGCCTCATACAAACCCACAGAAGCAGTGTGATTCCTGAGTATGAGAAAAAAGCTTAAGAGATCTATTTCTAACTCCTCAAGTAAAATATGATTTACACCAAATGAGCCTATTTGAGAAAAATAATCCCTAAACACAAAGATTAATTGATAAAAAAAAGCTGACATAATTTACACACTATAGGATGCTGCTGACAGAGTTTGATTCTGATTATTTGTCTGTTTTTTCTCATATTCTCTGCATTCAGCTCTGAAAGATAATACCTCTTTAGAAAACCTCCAGTGGAGCATAGACCCAGGAGCTGACCTTTCACAATACAAAATGGACATTACTGTAATTGATACAAAGGTAAACTTTTATAATGAAGTCTGCCTGTTCTGTGATGTTGAAAAAGCCTGAAAAACTAGTATTGTGAACATTGTCCTGGACAGACCAAATCCACATTCTAATGAAATTCTGAATTCAGCTCATTTAATATTTGTTTGCACTCCTGAAGTGTTTGTTTAGTCATAGTACACTACAATTATCATAAAACATTTCCACTTTCTATTGGATAAATTTTATTTGATAAATTCAGCAGGCATATACTCAGTATGAAACTGATGATTTTGGGGGTGGTTTTGTGTTTAAGACAAAAAAACCCTTCTAAATCTCGTCATTTTTCCTATGCAAATGTTCAGTGTGATATCTCCATGGTACTTCTTTATGTTAAGTAATAGAAAATGTGCCTGTAAGGACTATTATCTTTCTCTGAGTTGGGTGCAGGTTGGTTATTAGGATGTCTGAGAATTTTCCTGAAGTCTATTTGTTTTGTCTTTGTTACTTAAAGACTATCTTAAAATCTGTTAATTTGGCCAGTCTTTAATTTCTGTATGTTTCACTTTTTATCTTTGTGAAGTTTAACATGAGATTTTTTAAGGCATTTCTTGTCCATCAAATAAATGCTTCACACTTGAATTTCAAAACGTTATTCTTTATGTAGATTTTGCATCTTTATCATGTAGACATCACTGCAGGGGAAAAAAATCAGAATGTCCAAGAAGAAGTCAGTAATTACTATAAAAGTGTTTCAGATACACAGAAGTGACACTGACTACATCAGTTGCTTCTGAGGACAGTTGTGATTTTTTGCCTTTTTTAGGGTGATTCTCAGACCAGAGTTGGAGGGGAAGTTGTTGATTTGGATTATACATATGTTAGTGACAGTATGCTGTTAAAAATGAAAAATCAAGAGCAAAACCAGGAAAGCTGTCCAAGTAAGACTATTTTTTCTTCCCCTTTGATTTGCTTTTTTTGTGGTGAGATGGAGGTGTTGGGAGGGGTTTGTTTGCTTGTTTGTTTTGGGGGGTGTTTTTTTTTTTGTTTTGAGGGCTGGTTTTTTTGTTTTGGGGACTTTTTTGAGGAGGAAAGAAAAAAAGGCATTTTTTTTCTCTCTGACTAGATAGTAAAAATTGTTTTGCAGTAAAAGTGATGTATTTTTGTAGGTTACACAGATCAGTCTGTTTCCTAGTAAATTGGCTGAGGGTTTTGAGAGGTTTCTTTTAAACTTAGATTAAAAAAATCATAGGGTTTGTGCCAAGAGAGTGAGTAGCTATGCCTTTACAGTGCTTAAAGAGTTAAATATTTAACCATGTAACAGTTCTGATCTTAGGTGGAACAATCACTCTTGTGACAAGAAGCTTTGAAAGTTTACTATGTAATCGTACCAGATTTCTATGGAAAGACTAAATGCTACTTCTTTTTGGTACACTTTCAATCAAAATGTGCTTTCTTGACTAAAATCGTTGAGGCACTGACTTGGATGTTTCTTATACTTCTTAAAATAGGAGGAGAAATAACAGAGATGTTTGATCGAACAACCCACGAAGAATATGAATCCTGCCTACCCGAAGACAGTCCTTCTGCATGTGATGAAAAAGAAACTCTTCATGATAAAGATCAAGATAAGGGAATAACAGTATCAAGCAAGAAACTAAAGAGTAGGATATGATTTTGTTTTATCTTTATTAGACTAAACTGCAAAAGTTGATTTGAAATCAGGCTCTGTTCTCTAGGAAAAAATATGCCAAAGAAACCACTAGGGTTTTTCCATAAATTCATGTGAAAATAAATTAATTGTAAGGACATAACATAACCCCAGATAAAAATTACTTTGCTAGTTCATTTATATAGCCAGAACACAAATGTGGGATGTGTATTGGAAGCTGGCATAGCAGCAGAACACCAAAGTGATTCTTAGAGGAAACAGTATCACAGAACATGCTGAGTCGGAAGGGACCCACAAGGATCATCAAGTCCAACTCTTAGCCCTGCACAGGATCATCCCCAGGAGTCATATTAGTTTTTGGCTACAGATTACTTACTTCCCTATTGTAGGTTCTATCAAGGATCTTACAGTATTTTATATTTTAAGCAATCTTCCCTTTCATATTCTGCTTGTTTTTACTTGTTTTGCTGCTATTTTCCTACTACTCCAGTAATACTTTCTGATCACTTGTTCAATCAATTCTGTATTATTTTTAGTATCCACTTGAACCTATTGTCTCAGACTGAATGTACATGGTGGGGTTTTTTATTGGTTTCAGTTGGTTAATAATTTTACAGATGTTTTCCCATGCAGTTTGTTAACCTTACATGATTTGTAACTTTTTGTTTTGCATGTATGTTTACAGAGCATGAGGATAAGCAAGATAAAGCCAAGCAAAAAGCTTTTGTGGAACCATATTTCAAAAGTGATGAAAGGTAATTTCATTTGTTCTGTACAGATATTTTAAGACTCTTTATATCCTCCCTGCAGGGAACTTGTTCCTCCTTAAAATAAATGTGTTTGTAACATACTAGCAGTTGAAGATGCACAGGTAAAAGGGCTACTAAATTAGATAAAATCCTTAGATAAAAGCTGGAGTAGAGGAAGAAAATTAACCATGTTGAGATGCTGATCATATTTGCTGAAGAGAAGGGGTTGCCTCGTCTGCTTTTTATAACTTATGGAATGCAGTGTTTTGTAATCCATGTGGTTTCTTACAGGCATGTGGTCATGTATGAGTTTAAGAGCCAAGAACCAATGGGTTTCTTGTACTAATGAAAAGCTTTCTCTGGTATTTTTGCCCCTTGTTCTATGCAATAAATGAATAATGTTCAACAATTTTACCTCTTAGTGCCTCCTCTATTGCCTAGCTGTGTAATCATCATTGGAAGTCTGTATCTTCATTTCATAATGATACCAAGCCCTTCAGTTAGCTTGCTTTTTTATCTCCGTGTATGTATTCCTTAGAAAGGAAAACTTGTTTAGTGTTCTGTGAGCAGGTAAGTCGAAAAGAACCTGTTCTGATCTTGAACCATAACATACATTCCTCTTGCAGTAATTGGTGCAAGCACAACTAAGAAAAAAAATATTCTACTGAAGATTTGTATTTGAGTAATTTCTACCTAATAATTACTTTTACACTGTGGAAAGGCATAATAATGAGATGCACATCTCTGGTTATGTAGAAGATGATACTACATTTAAAAACTTATATTTATAGAAATAGTCATATTCATCTATGAAATACAGCGTGATTTGGGTTTTGTAGGCATTTGCTGATGTTTTTCTTTTCCTTGACTCTCCATCATTGTGTTCTAAAACATGGAGATTTCCAGTCACGTAGAAGAAATAAAAGTACTATGATGTGAAACCATTTCTATTTTCCAGAAAGAATACTGTGTTAGATTTTCCTCACATTGAGGTTATTCGAAAAAAGGAAGAAAGAAGAAAATTACTTGGCCATACTTGTAAGGAATGTGAAATAGTAAGTAGTGCTTTAAAATTTGGTCAGTCTTCTATCCTCCTAACACTAATAGTATTTAAGTGCTAAAGTACTGTTGAAATCTTGATTCTGGTTGCATTGTTACCATTACCTACACTAGCCGAAGAAGTAACTGTTTACCAAAGCTGTTTTACCAGGTTTGCAGCTGGTTTGTTTGTTTTTAGCTGTAGTAACTACATATAACTTAGAAAGTCTTGGGGGTTTTTGTGTATGTATGTGATAGAAGCTTCTTGCATCATGGTTCCAGTAAGGTCTGTAAGGCAAAGAACTATTACAAGTTGTTTAAATTGCGACTCAAAAGCTCCAATGAAATTTACAGGTACTGGATTACAGTAAGTTCTATGTCCTGTTGTACCTGTTTATAGATAGCTATATCTCAGTTTGGTATGTTTTTTTCATTGTTTTCTGGGATAGGTTTTTCTGATCATTGCACCAGCATAGGTGACAATGTGTATTTTTGTGCAAATGCATGCAAAAATTTTTACATTAACTGGTTAAAAATTATTAAATTTTAGGTTTCACATTGCATGTATTTTCCTCCCTTTCAATGTAGTAAACTGCTTTCAGATACTTGATGTAGAGATAAAATATTGAAGTAATTACATGTGTAGTAAGGACATACTTCATTTGGCCATTAATAGACTTTCAGGTTAAACTTAATCATTGGTGATGATCTAATGAATTATGACTCACTAGAACTGTAGATTAATGACTGAATAATGATGGAGTTTCTGGAATCTTTTTACTTAATTTCCACACCTATGTGGAACTAAAATTTCTAATTTCCTGTTTCTATAACCTACAGATCTTCTCTCTGCAAATCCAGTTCTTGTTACTTTCTGTCAAGTTAGAGTGGTAACTATGGTGTCTGGAAACAATCACAGCTGCAGTTTTGTAATAGTAGGTTTCTACATTAAATCTCAGGAAAGTGTGGGTTTATGGTTGGGTTTGGTTTTTTGAGGTTGTTTTTTTTTAAGTCTACAGCATTCAAGATTAATGTCTTGGAATGTGGAGAATGCTTGTCTCTCTCATTGCACAATAATAAAACTAGCTTTGAATTACATGCCTATGGAAGAAGGGAGTATTGGATAAAACATAAATGATGCTTTAAAAAAGTCTTGGCTTACTGATTAGCCATGTGGGTTTGAAAAGTTGCCAAAGTCTAAGGAAACATTTAGGGAGCGTGTAAAAATCAGTGAATTGTTTCTGGCCATGTGCTGCAAGTGATGTGAGTGTGGTGAGTTACCTGTTACTCTGAGAAGACCTGACAGATTTAATTTCTGCACGTGCTGTAGCAGATTGATATTAAATTACTTTTTAAGTGCTTATCTTAAAACTGTGGAAGCATCTCACTTGCTTTACAGTGTAGAACTTTTGATAAGAGGTTGTTTTGTTTTGTTATGATTTTGTGATGTTATCAGAGGAAGATTGCAGGCAGAAGTTACTGGTGGCTTGTAAAAGTAACATTTGTTAATGTGAGTATAAAGTCTGGCTACATGTTAGATGAGCTGGTGAATCAGTCAGATGTTTTTATATATGTTTAGATTACAGAAATTTTTCTGTAAGTCACTTTATGTTAAATTAATGGAAGGAACATTTTAAGGGTTTGTTCCCTTTCTGAGACTTGAAATTGTACAGTTCTGTAAACAATTATTTTACAGTGAAGACACTGCAGGATGAGATATTGTGTAGTGCACACATGGGAAAGCATAGCTTGAATGTTTTGTGTGGACTGAAAATTCTGTGGACAGTGAGATCGATCTAGAAAACAGCTGAGAATTCTTTTTTCTGTTTAGCTGACACACGTGACTCTTTCATTCTCTGTCAACCTTAATATATTTCTGAACAAGCCAAAGAAAAAAGTTACTTTCTAATTTCTATTTAAAACATACTTGTCTTGTTTTTTGCTTGGACCGCTTTTTTTCTGTTCCTCCTGAACTGTACTGTATTTTTCGTCGTTGGATCTATAAATATTTCTTACCAATCATAAATTTTTTAATTAAAAAAAAAGCAGCACACTACAAACTTTTAGTAGGTCAATTTCTAAAATTTCAGGCTAATTATAGGATAAAAATAAGGATCATCACTAATGATCCCTAAATAAGACTCACTATTATATGGCTTTTACAGGTATTGTACAATTCTTACAATTAATTTTATTGATTTAACACCATGTTCCGAACTTTCATCAGTGAAAGTTGAGGTGTACTTGATCATAATTGCCTGTTCCTCCTCTTTCACTTGTCTCTACATCTTTAACTGAGTGACACAGATGTTTTCCCATCTGGGTCTCTGAAGTCCAGCTGCAAAAGTGGCCCTGATCTATGTGACCCAATCCCTGAGCTACTGATGATACCCACTCAAGTTCTGGTCTTGGCATAGGCTTTTTCCAGTTTAAGGGAACATTATATAAAGACAGTGGCAAACATTTTCAAATCTCCAAATATCAATGCCTGATCCTGGGCATACAGACAATATGGTTTGAAAAACTTTTTACCGGGCGCTCATATCCATTCCTGAATATTCTCTATGGAACTGGAAGTATTTTCTGTGTCACCAGGACTTAATATAGACAGACCAGTAACTGGAAGTTTTGATTACCAGCTGCTAACAACCTAAATCTATGTTCTTGACTGAGAGACCCACATGTTACTACATCAGGGATTCCTGTACTAATAAGAGTTTTCAGAGCAGAATTTGTTCTGGTATCACGCTTTGTAAAATAGCACAAAATCTGAATTAAATTGGGAAGGAGAGAAAATGTGCCTGTTTTAGGCAGAATTGCAGTTCCCATGGACTGCAGAATCACAGAATTAAACAAATCTACTTTTCCTAGGTCATGCAGTTTTGACATTAACATGTCCAGAGCTGTGATTACTCTTTTCTATCAATCATCAATATTTATATCTCATGATTTTTGGAAGAGGATTTTTATGCCTGTTTTATACTTTGTCTGCTATCTAGTAGGAAAAAAGGAATTTATTGGTGTACTTTACAATTCCAGGTAGCTTTTCTGAAATCCTACCAGTAGTTGGGAAAAGGAAGTAATCTCTCATGGCAAGACTTATCTTGTTCCTTTTCTGATTTCCCCAGTCTAGATGACTTTGCAGTTGATTGAAGGAGCTTTAAACTTTAGTTTGCCTTTTTGAATTGTAACACAGTTATTTCAGTAAAATTATTTTAACACTTTTACGAGGGCCAGGTTTCCTGTGAGGCTGTGACTGTTGGCTTGCCACTTGAATCAAATAGTGAATTCACTTTGAAAATATTTTGGCACTCTCTGATATCTAAGTGCCAGATTTATATTTCTAGAAGACACAACTAGAATTACAAATTAAAACAGTAGAAAACTGCATGGAAGAAAAACCCTAACCTTCTGTGAAGCTACTCATGGAAACATCCAACAGAAAGGTTGAAGAGTGTATATACTTTTCTCGTTGCAGCCCCCAGTACCGCTGACAGGAATGAAAGAGTAACCAACTTAGTATAGAGAATACCCAGTTGGCAGATAGTTTCTGGAGTCCCAGCATCAGGCAGCTAGTTAAACTAGTTCTTTATTTAATTGGAGGGTAATAAAGAAGGTAGAATTTCTACTTAAGTTTGCCATTGCTACTGTAAATTTAGACAGTGGAAATAATTCTATAGCGTGGATTTTGTAGTGTGTTTCTTCACTCTTTTTATTTTATTTGTAAATACAAGCTGAAACTTAATAAATTTTTTAAATTTCCGTCTATTTCAACACCTGTGCTACTTAGATTTTTAAAATCAGTCAGTAAAATTGTTGACATAAGCACATATATACATGTCTAACCTCATACCTGTGGTATGTTAAAAGATAGAAAGCTAACAGATTTGCCACCATAGTTACACTTAATCTGTAAGTTCAGTAAGCTTTTAGGATAGTTGTTTGTCACTTGGATAACAGATCTCTACTCTTGGCTATCACCATTATTTTAAGATAACTCTATTAATAAACACAGTGATTGATAATGTCCTTGTGTAAAGCAGTTGCTCTATATGTATGAATTTGTTAACTTGGCTTTTTTTTCCCCCTAACATTCAGTATTATGCAGACATTCCAGAAGAAGAGAGAGGGAAGAAACTGGCTTCCTGTTCAAGACATAGATTTCGCTACATTCCTCCAAATACTCCTGAAAATTTCTGGGAGGTTGGATTTCCTTCCACCCAAACCTGTGTGGAAAGAGGTTTGTGCAAAAAAAAAAAAGGCTTAGAAAGCACTTCTTAAAGCTGATGGGTTTTTTTTGTCCTGAAATGGTTCCCTGAAATTATCTGTAGTTCATATAGCAGCCTTTCTCACCAAGTTCTGTTGAAGTTTGTTTACTTCTCAGCAGCCATTACTTTGAATAAATATTGTCTGGGTTTAGCAGTTCCTGTACTACAAAGAAAGGAAACTTTCTTAGAGCCTAAATAGAGAAGGCAGAAATAATTGGGATTTTCCTAGAACTTAATTAAAACCCTACATATCTTTGAACCACAGCAAGAACTGGGTTTTCAGGGCCAAAGGCTGAGAGATTGTACTTACGGAGGAGAGACAGGCAGCACATCGTCAATATTTTTAGAGCTTCATAATACCAAATGATAACAGATATGTTGCAGGTAGGGTGTGATTAAATAGTTTTTGATACATATACCCTCCTTGTTAGTGACAATGAGAAGCTGTGCTGTTTGGGTTTTTTTTTGTTTGGTGTTATTTTTGTCTCCTCTTTACACAGAAGTTTGTTCTTTCCTAAATATTTTTTTAAGTCCTAGAGCTTTGTATCAAAATGAGTTTTTACTAATTATGTTAAAACAGTGAGTTTGTAGTACTCTAGGTACATTTCTTCAGAAATGTTGAGACTCAGAGCTGAGGAGCTCTGTATGAAATGAGTTACTTACATCTTTACTTATGCATCAATTATTAGCTGTGAAGCATTGACCTTTGCTTTTATCTATTCTTGGAACAGTTTCAGGTCAGGCATAGGAAAATGTAGCCAGAAATATGTCTGTGTTCTTGTGTGATAGTGTGCAGTATCATCCTTTATCTTTCAGAACAGGGACCCTTGATTTTTAGGGACTTACCTAACTTTTTATTACCCGTTTGGAATCCACTTACAGCCTCTTTAAAAACTGTTGGCTGTCTTTGTTCTGCTAGAGTAAGAGCTATTCAGTTGTTAAAGGTCTTGAACAGCTTATCAGAGGGAGACCTTAGATCAACCCTCTCTTAAAAAAAATGAAATCATGTAACAGTGCAGCAAGAACAACAAAACACCAGAGAGAGTTCTCACAATGAGCAGTTGCAGCAGTTACTCCAAAGTAGTGGGGTAGAGCAGATGTATTTTCTACTTCTTATTGGTATATTGAACCAATTGTGGTTTGTGTTGGGTTTTTTTTAAATAGCTGAGTTACGTGGGCAGCATTTTGCAATTATGAAGTAGGAATCTACCACTCTGGCTTCGGTGGATGTTGTAGCTGATAAACAGCAGGGGTTTGACAAAAGCCAGGCGTTGTAACTGACTTGCAGAAAATGTCTGCTCACTGTCAGTGTTAGCTAAGATGAGCATGTTATAGAACTTTTCTATACGCTTTCCTTATCAGAAAGCTTTCAAGGTGTGTTTGATCCATAGGGTCATGTTTGGCTCTTTCCAGGTGGACAAGTCTTTAGAAAGTAAGGGTGCCCCTGAAACAGAGGGATGTACCCACAAAGCACATGTGCCTACAGTTTCCTCTGCGTGATTAGGATTTACATTTTTGAAAGTGATTTTTATTAGTCAACTGAATTTAGCAGTACTTGCATACTTGGTTACTCTCATATAAAATCTTCTGTAGAAAAGAAAAGGAGAAGTGCAGTTGTTTTTTTTCACAGTTGAAACATTCATAGTTTTCATCCTCTTCTTCAGTGTTGACTGTCCGTAGTGCATTACTATGCAGTCATCTACTAGAAAGCAGATGAGTGTTTTAATGAATGATACTGCACCCTGGGATCTCATAACTTTTTGTGAAGTGAGAACCAATTGCCACAAAAGGAAAAAAAAAATCACAAGTTAATTTTTGTGGGTACACACAAATTTAAGCTAAAGTTACACCTGGTTTTATATTGTATTTCTTACCTCAGATTTATTCTGATTCTTTTAAGGTTATATTAAAGAGGATCTTGCTCCCTGTCAACGTCCAAAAAGACGGCAGCCTTATGCTGTGATGTTTTCTCCAAAAGGCAAAGAGCAGAAGACATAAAGGATGGGGAAGTAAGGCCTGTCAACTTGAAGTGTATCTTTCCTGTCCGTAGATATTTATAGTTAATATAAACTTGAAATAACGAACTGTGTTTTCCACAATGATAGATAAATTTTTTAATTGAATATGTAAATTTTATAAAATTCATTTGAAAGTCTGATTTACAAGGAAACAAAACTATTTAAGTTTGTTTCATATTGTGTTAATACATTTTGTATTAATTTTTGCACCTGTCAGACAATGAGTCTCCCACCTTTTTTTTTATCTTTGAAGTCAACAGAAAAAATACCAGCAAATCCTGTCTAAACTTGGTATCAGTGAGTAACTGCTTTGAAGTCACTGAAATCAGTTGTTCATGTGAGGGTAAATGTCTGTCAAGGGGAACAGAAATGTGGGTTTTCTAGGGTGCTTTTATTTTGCACTGGATTTTCTTATATAGCCTTTCTCTTATGACAGTAATGGTTATATCTACTTGTAATAAAGTTGTATTAATTTTGAAATGTATCTTCTGTTAATAGTTTGGAGGTATGAAAACCATGAAGTCTTAAGTGTCTTTCTTAAATTTTGGTGTTAATTGTATAGCACCATGTTTTTCCAAGTGTTAAAATTAGAATATCCAAATATTCCTTTCTTAATTTGGATCTGTTTGCATATCTGTGTCTCACTTGTTGATAGAGATAAGCATTGTTATTTCTAAATTTGGGTGACAGCTCTGCCCAGAGTTCTAGTGTACAGCAATGGTCATCAGCTAGCTTACAAAGGATTCTCCAGAGGTATTTGAAATTATTTTTTTGTATCAGGGATATAGTTCCATACTTGTGTTTGGAAAGTGAGAGCATATGCTATCACAGAGGCAGGGTAATACCTACACAGGTAGGCAGGCCAAAGATCCCTAAAAGATACTCAGGAATAAAGAAGCTACAATCAGAGCTAAGTTCAACCAGTGAGAACTCTTATATTTTAAAAAAGAGATCATAAAGCAAGTAACTATTTAAATGCCTTAAGTCAAAATAAAATAATAGAAAGTACAGATACTTGCAAGGATTTTTATATATAACTGTATCTGTAATTTTTATTCTTGTATTTTACATACATATGTGTGTGTGTGTATGTGTGTGTGTATGTATAAAAAAGTATGTATTTAAAAGCTTGGTGGATAGGACCATTTAATTCCAGCTGTAGTTATACAGAAACGTTTGCAGGTTCTACTGGTGGAGAGGGCAGGGCATAGGTCTAAGAAGTAAGCTAAAAAAAAATAATCAATTTACCTGTAACACTGAATAACACAAAATTCCTCTTAGGTTGAAATTGCAGACCTTGCAGAAAAATAGAAGAAGGTGTAACAGTAGGCACTGTCCCCATCCTGCCTGCTTGGTTGATATATTTGCTTTAGCATTTCACAGAGGTATATCCTAAGGAATACCAAAGGGATAAAACCAAATAACAGTTAAATTCTTTAGTCATTTTCATACATAATAATACATGCTGAAAATAAGTGTTTACACACTGTAAAAGTTCATTTATTGTAGCAGGCAGTCAAAGAACCCATGCCAAGGTGAGTCGAGTTTCCTGAAAATTAAAAAAACTTTGAAGAAAATTAGCAGGTGCTGCCAGAAAGTGGCATTCTTGCAGGTATCATCAAAATTGTTTTAAGACAACTGTTATGTGCGCTGAATAAATATTTATGCATTAAAAAAGAAGTTTTTAACAAGAAAAGTACAGTTGGAGACACTTTTAACTATGGAGAATACAAAGCAGAATTTATGTCCACAATAGGAAAAGGGGAGGCACATTGTAAAATATGCTGTGAAGTAGACTGTTTGAGAGCATATCTGAAGGAATTAATTATAAATCCTATTTAAGAACCATCAGAACAAACTTCACAGTAGGTTTGTAAAGTAAAAGATCAATCAATGATGGGAACGTTTAAAGGTAGGATGATGAGAAAAATTGGGATTTTTACAGCAATGTTTGTTATGGAAGTGTCTGAGAAGCTTCCTTCGTTGGGTGGGTGGGCAGAGCTGTTGTAAACTGAAATGGTAGAAAAGGTCAGCGTTGGTCAGGACTGGAGCAGACTCCCATGGATCGAAAGTGAAAGAAGAATCTGCTAATTCCCTCACTGCAACTTGGAACTTGGCACTCACAGCAGCTTCGATGGTCAAGGAGAAAAAGGTGACAATTTGCCATCAGGGTTTGAAAAAGACTCCAAGGAGATCAGTGGTGCTGCAGCCTGGCAAATTTTATGGAGTATTGAAAACTGGACTTATTGGTAAGTGCGTAACAAACAGGATTTTCAGACCCACAGGTAAGTACAATGTGAAAAGATGGCACTTTTTAAAGGTGCCATTCTGATGGTCTTTCGGACTTTTTGAAGCTGTCAAAGCATGATTCATCTGACAGCTCACACTAGAGCCAGCTTGTCAGGGCACAAAGTGAAAAGTTGTCTCCTAGATTATGCCTATTAAAGGTACATAAATCATCACAGCAGGAGGAAATTACGGTAGCGTTCTCCTAGGTCCAGTGGGATTCAGCCTTATATGTGTTTCGAGAAAGGGTGGAGGACAAAGTAGAAAGTTGGTTAAATGATTCGCTGTGCAAGTTGAACTGGGATATAGAAAAGGGAGGAGTTTGCACAGCAGAACCCCTTCACACACAAGAAGGGGTGTGATAAGTGCCACTGAAGTCATGAAGTTGGAAGCAGTAAACAGGAAGGCTTGCTCACTGAGGGGCTGCAGGTTTAGTTACAAGCAGAAGGGAGCAGGTAGTGTCTGTGAGGATATTACTACTCCACTAGAGGACAGTAAGGAACTGCTTTTGTGTTTCAAACAATGCAACAACTCCCCTTTCCTTCTTAGTTAGCCAATTTTTTAAAGACTTCAAGTGCTTTTAAAATTGTAGAGCTCATGTCTAGCTCTTCTCATGACAGAAAAAGTGTATCATTTCATCTTGACAAGTAAGAGATCAATTTTAAAAAATGTAGAAACAAGAGAAACAGACTATGATTTTCCTTCCAAAAATAAGAGAAATTCCTAAAGAAATACCAGCAGTATGAGGAACCTCTGTGTACCAAAAAGATAACTGAAATTTATAAATTTTTAAAGTTCAGTTAAACATTACTATATGCAGTCATTTCTAATTGCAATTTCTAATTACCGTTTACCTGTATTTTTAGCAAACTCTTGCAATAATGCATGTCTTTTGCCTAGAGGAATTGGAAGGGAAAAGGGAGTCAGTCAAGAAAGTCTGCTAAAAAAATAACTTCAAATATTGTTATATTTGTAATTAGCTTTGGCTATCTCTCCTCTCTATAGCATGGCAGCACATTGTGATTGCAGTCAGCTGTACTGTCAGAGGAGTGGACTGTGTTCTTTGAGCTGTTTTTTTTCCACACCTATAAGCACTGAAAAAGGAAATTTGGGATAAAAGCCATAGGCTGAAGTAGGCCTGTGTCTTTAGAGAAGATTGGGACAATTGCCTAAAATCAGTGTTTATGAGCCAAGTATTCATATACTTTCTGACATGAAGCCAATACTCAGACGCTGGAAGAATGTGAGAAATTTCTTCAAGTGTATTTATGTATGATCATGCAAAGACAAATCTCTGTGTAGCGGTGCCTGTTGGGTCATGCATCCACCAACTGTCAGATCAGCCAGGACAGCCACGGATGGGTTCTAGTTTCCTCTTCTTGTCTGACTGTGTCTTAGGATTCACACTGCCTCTTCTCATCTTATGAAATAAGGGGGAAATTAGCATAATTGATGCTAGAATTTGTGCTTCTTGTAGATAAATAATGATATGACATTAGCCATGACTGGATTAGCTTGAAGACTTGACATTCACATAGTAAGAACCCTCAAAGAAACAGTAATATCTCAAACCACATCCACTTGACGTTGTCAAAAACAATCCTCACTAGAAGGGGCTGAAGTGGTTTCTGAAAGTCAGTTTTTCTGAACTCAGATCAAGGTAATGCTCAGGGGTTCCAGCAGAGCTCCTTCTGGACTCCTGGAGTACAGTGCATCCATCACCCCTGTATTCCTGGTGATTCCTAACATTTATTCAAGCCTGTGATGTTCAGACACTGCTATGGGCCCAACAATTGTCTAACCTTCTAGTTGATGGCTCAGTGGCATTCCCAAAGACATAGAGATGACAAGGTGATGGCTGTAACACTTCCATAGTGTTATCTGTTCGGTCAGCAAACAGATTTCAGCCTGAGAAGCAAGCCTTTGATTAAAAGCCATTTTGGGGGCTGCTTGGAGCACAGGAGTGAGACAGATTGTTGGTAAAATGTCCACAGGCAAACTGCATTTCCTGCAGTGCCTGGGAGACCAACTTGATCATTAGTTGCTTTTAATTAGTGTGCTTTTGAACTTTGCCTTTCTCATGCAGAAAGGATGAATGCCTTGTCCCTAATGAAGCAGGAGGAAAACAATGTCTGTTTGCTGATAATTAGAAACTCCTGTCGAAAGAAAAAGCTAAACAATAGAAGAGGACAAAATCATAGGCATGGGAAGAACAGAGCAAGGAGAGGAAGGAAGTGAGGAGGTGCTCGTTGGTGGTATGTCATGGGGTATCAGTGGACTCCTGTTTTTAGAAATAATAAACATCAGCCCTGATCCTCAGAAAAAAGTGTGTGCTCTATTCAAATCAATCAGTTGTGGAGAATTTGGAAGAAGGAGCTGATGACTCCTTTGTCTTGTGTGTCATAGTGTGGAAAGACTGCTCAGTCTGAGCAGTTGGTCTTTGCTTTGTCCCTGCACAGAGTGAGCATAAAATTTCCAGGAGTGTTCTCTGTGTACAAGTATGAGCAACTAATGACCAAGGGAGGGAGTGAGACAGTGCAGAATTAAGCCCAAAGTTTACCTCAATGGAAGAGGGGCTATGCTTGCTTTAGGCCCATGTAGTTTCTTTGAATAAAAAATTGAAATGTAAAGTGTATTCCTCAGAATTCCTCTTGCTTCTTTAGTCTGTGCTTTGCAATCTATGTTCCTGTATGCCAGCATATGGAAAAATTATGTGCTGTAGATAATATAGACAGCGTTGTCTTCTGTGAGTTATTTTACAGGTTACATAGTGATGGGTCAGCACAGGTTGGGTTGCTGTGTCTTAGGACAAGGATGCATTACAGCAATACACACTGCATTTTGATCATCAAGGTTGAATTTTTGAGGCCTGTAAATATAGATAAATCTCCCCTCGATGGTCATATTGATAAGAGATTTTTTTCTGCGTTACAATTGTCTTCTGTCTTCTTCCAATCTTTTAAAATCTGCTTCTGCTCTTTAGAATATTTTTTAGGGTACATAAGTGGCTAGATGTTTGGCATTCTGGGCATACTGCTTGAGGCGCAAGCATCATGCCAGCAGAGACACATGGATGTCGAGGTGTCTGGCAGGAATTATTGTATCACATTCGTTGTGGAGAGAGGCACAGGGAGCTTCCAGTCAAGGGCAGCAACGTCTGTGTCCCACAGTTGGCAATGGTGGGGAGATAACTCTGACCCACAGGAACTTTGAGAAGAATATTTGAAGACTGCTTGTCCTTGGGTGGCTTTCTCTGCATTCCAGCTGTAACTGTGACAAAGGCTTATCAGTCTCATTTATAGCCAAGGCTCCTTTTTAGCAACTTGTTAGAAAAATTAGTTGGAGTTAAAGGTCAACAGGGGAGAAAGATTTTTCCTTACAGGGGGGAAAGCAAATTTAAGCTAAAAGCATGTGTTTATTGGGAAGGCATCTTCAAATCAGAACAGCAGCATTTGGTATGTACTTTCTATGCCAGTAAGTGACTACATTTGGAACTAGCCAATGCACCAGCAAAGTTTTAAATACAATCTGGTGACATAGATGATATATTCAGACAAGAAAAGTGAGGAAAATATCCCCAGAAAGAATGGTCGGAAGACTTCCATGTCTACCTCTATTCCAACAATTTCTTCTACAAAGATACTACCTCCACACAGTGATGGCACATATTAATATATTTCAGCTACTGTACCAGAATAAATGTAGTATTAACCATAATTTGGAAATACAGAAGATCTCCCTTCTCCCATCTTATTTCTGAGTGGTTTACATTCTTACCTAGGACTTTAAACTTCAAAGTAGAGATCAATTAGGTTTTGGGTTTGAGGTTTGGGCTTTTTTTCCTTTATACAGTCACCAACTTTAATAACTGTTTTGAATTAATTCATTTTCACTTACTTAATACCTTACCTGGCATGGTTTCTACTTAGACAACAGTTTCATGTAGAGAAGGTTTTAAGAAAAAAGCATAGTGATACAAAGGACAAAATCTTTATATGCCTGTACTCCAGAGCCACAGGAGACTGTGCTGTGGATCAGACACATGTGAAACAGCAAGCAGAGGAGACAAAACTCAGATCTAGTCATCAGCTCAAATCCATGTGGTGATAAAAGCTGCTCGATTCCCTCACAGTCAAAATTACCAACTGGATGTGTCTTTTTAGAGCAGCTTTAAATAAAGTGTGAATAAAATAAGGCTAGATAAGAAAGAAATAACAATTTGGGGGCCATTAGGACTATGTTTCATGTGCTTTACTTGTGCCCTTGGGTAAATCAGTTTTGGGAAAAGATAAAGAGATTAAATACAGTCTTTGAAATTACATTCCTAATGACTCACCATTTCGGAGAGCTTGGGAATTTAAGCTGCAATTGAAAAGAAACATAAAATGAAAAAAAAGCTAACATTATCTTGGATAATGTGTGTCAGATAATGAGTTGATACTCCTTTAATGTTGAACAGATGTTCTAGAAGAGGCAATTATTTTAATTCAAATTTTCTTTTACTTAAGCCAGTTTGCAAAAATACAGGTACTCTCTCACACAAATATAAGGACTAATATAATGAGAACCAAGACGCTAATAGTTGCAAATCAGAAAAGCTAATTTCTTATTTCTATTCCATGGAAATATCCAGCATCTTAAGCATAGTAGTGTTCCACTTTGGAATAAAAGGCAAAATTTTCCATGAAATTAAATCTAAAATAATTGGATTTGAAATATTGGACCTTGTGAAGTATTTCACTGTTCTAATGCAATTGAGTTTGTATTATTACTGTCAAATTAATAGAAGCAGGCATGAAACTCAAGATCATCATGACAACCCTCTGAAATCACTATGCTCTTTATATGCATTTCTAAAGTGTTCTACTTGCTGGGTATCAACTGAATAATTTTCAGTTTGCTAGCCTGCCAAGCACATTCCATTAATTGCTAATAAATTGTTAAATGCTTGGAAAATCATTCAGAGAAACCAGTGGGACTCTTGAAGTTTAATCCTAACAATCTGACAGTTAAGCAAGGAAAAAAAAGAAAATGTAAAAAGTTACAAAGCATATTTTTTTAGCCATACTTCCCTCTACTTCTTTGGTCTATAGTAGAGAAGCACATGAAATCATTGGAAATATGATCCTCTTCTTCTCAAGCCTGTGTTGAAAAAGTTAATTGTTTGGGAGTGGGGGCTGTCAAAAAATCCTTTTTATGGCTTAACCTCTGAGTATCAAGTATTTTCTTAGTGACTGCTGTTGAGAAGTATGATGCATTCCTGAGAAAGGAATTGCGTATATGTCTCATCTGATCTGCTGTAGTTAAAGGAGAGTGTCGAGCTGGGGGACTCTCGGGTTAGTGGTGCTTAGTGGTAAGCCCCTCCACAGCTGCACTCATCAAGACTGATAAGGATCTTCTCCACACTAAGGATAAGTAAAGGAGGCTTTTCTGAAATTTTTGTCAAGACATCAGATGACCAAACTGTTCTACCATTGCATTATGGAAATATATGACTTATTTCCTAAGTCATTAAATGTGATCAATACCTTTTTCAAAAGACAGGTATGTGCTGTGGAGTCTGCTGTTCTCCAGGCTGTGCCAGCTGCTTAAAGTTACTGTGTACATGATCTCCTCAGAGAATGGGTTTCATTCACAAAGGCATTTATGTTAAAGCAAATGTGAACTGCCATTGAAACAATTTTTTTAGAATTGTATTTCCCTTTGTGATGCAAAAAATTTCCAATTCAGTATAAATAAAAATAGATCTCATGGGATTTCTCAGAAAAAACATCTGCAGAGTCTGTTTATCCCAGAACTGAACTGGGAAGGACATGAGAATAGGAACACTAAGACTTAAGGCATTTATAAATTACCAAGAGAGAACACAAATGATTATTCCAAATGGGTCTGTAAACTCAACATGACCTACTCTAGGGGCTCTCACCCATGTCCCCATAACCCCTGGCAGCTCTTTTACACCCAGCTAAGACACCCACTAGCTGTAGTAAGCACTGAGTCATTCTCCTTGAGGGAATTGCCTTCAACATGCATTTATGAGACTCGCAGAAGTCTCCCAAAACCAAACATTTCTTCCTTCTGCCACTTTAATTTACTACCTAGAGGCAGCACCTTGCTTTAACATGCTCAACTCTTCCACATCCTAGATGTACATGCCTTTCCAGGAGCAAAATAGATGCTTGCCTGCCAAGGGCTGTCACCTGCATTCCTGATGGTAAATTTTTTTCCCCAGCAATTTCCCATCTCTCTTACAATTCTGGATTCCGGCTTTCAGTTCAGACTAACTTGAAATGTTTTCCAAAGAAGATCTGGTTTCAAAGGGCAAGAGACTCAAGACACTCTAAAATGTGGTGGAGTTCAGCAGTTAGAAAGCCAGGTGCTGCAATTCTCATCCCATTGCAAGAAAGCTCAGCTGTAGGTTGGAGCATGGACAGAGGGTAACCTATGCAAGGGAAGTTTTATGTCAAAATACCCCATTTCTCCAGTCAAGCATGTTCATGTAAGGATGGCCAAAGACCATCTTGTCAGGTCCTGGTCTGTTCTACAGCCACTTTGAAAACTCACCCATCTGTATTAACCTATTCTGGTGGCTTTCCCTGTGCCATCATGCAACTGGTGGCTGCTGTATGAGATATTTCAAATTGGCTTAGTGTATTTTAAATCTTAGTTGCCTCTTTTTCTGTGTTTTTTACCAGTCAGACAAATGGAACTGCATCTTTGTAATAGATTTAAGCTATATACTAGCCAAGGATAAATCAGCAAGTGGAAAAATATCAGGAGCAGACTGTAGAAAAATAAAATAATGTGATTATGTGTGTGGCTGCTGTCTCTGCAGTTCTCAAACAGAATATCTGCTGCTCTGCACATCTCATTTTTTGAAAGGTAAAAAAAAGCTACAGCATCAAAGACCTGATCCCCCTTGGCCATGGCTGATGCCAAAGGGCAGAATTTTTCAGGAAGGATTTCTGAGCTGCCCACTCACTAATCCTATTCAGTTTTTTAAGGTTTGGGGATAATACAAACTCATTTATTGCTTGGAAGGGGCTTGTGTGTAACTTTATATCAAAGAGGTTTGATGAATTTTCAGTATGTGAAATTCCAAGATTTTCCTGACCTACTGACAGCCCTTCTGTGCTCTTCCTCTTTTGCTACTTCTGTGTGTGCATTTAGGTATTTTGTTTGTGTTTTCAGACCATTCCACTTTCCCATCTTTATTGCTGCATTGTTTTTGAGGGTCCTGATCTCACCACCAAGCCCACAGTTGTTGTATCAACAAAGCTGCAGCCCCTAAAATCGGAAGATTGTATCAATTTATGCTTTTATTTAAGCAAAGCTTTCCAAGTAACCTTAGAGGGCAAAAAGTTTTTCCATATGTCAGACCTCATGTTATGTGACAAAAGATTTACCACCCCCTAGAAGTAGCACAGAGGTGCAGGTGGGGAGACCTTAAAACTGCACTGGGGGCATGAGTCCCTCCCTGCCCTTTGCAGGGCTGTCCCAGGTGAGCCTCAGTACCAAGGGCCAAGGGTGATACCCATCAGGGTGAGGCAACCAGAGAGGCTCTCCTGAGGGAGTTGGCACATTGTGAGATGCAGAGGAATAGCATCTTGGGGATGAAACAAACTGACAGGATGTTATGGGGAGCAATCAAAAGTGGCAAAATGGAGAGATAATGGTGGTTTGAGGAATAATGAGTGGGGGAGAATTAAGGGATATAAGAGGTCAGTGCACTTGTCTGGCTATGCCCTGCATCTCATTGCTGCCATCTGTCATGTCTGCTCATTAGTGTTTCCAACTATTTCCCCAGGTAGAGGGTCCCTAGTTCTGCTGGCAGGCAAGAGAAATAGGTGGCTTTGGAGCCAGGTATCAAAGCAGAGATAGTCCAGGCCAGGTGTTTGTCTGTTCCTGCCTGTGAAGACAGCTAGAGGAATTGTCTACTGGCAGGGCCATGGGGTCCAGACCAAGCATGGGAGAGAGTGTGAGGTCTGGGGTTCACTGTGAGACCTGTGTGGGTGGGTGTGCACAAGGGGAGATGAGACCATCCAGGGCAGTCCTGTGCCCACCAGGTGCCAGCAGCTGCTGGATAGATTGGATATACAAGGACAGTTCCTGCCTACACGGTGTATATGTATGCACTGCCCACACATGGGCGGTGTGCTGGTTTTGACTGGGATAGAGTTGATTTTTTCTATGTAGCTGGTACAGGGCTATGTTTTGGGTTTGTGTTGAGAACAGTGTTGATAACATAGGGATGTTTTTGTTATTGCTGAGCAGTGCCTACTCAGAGTCAAAGCCTTTTGTGCTCCTCAATGCACCCTGCCAGTGAGGAGGCTGGGACTGCACAAGGAGGTAGGAGAGATCAGCTGCCTACAACTGACCAAGGGTATGTTCCATACTATATGGCATCATGCTCAGCACATAGAGCTGGAGGAAGAAGGAAAAGGGTGGGGACATTCAGGATGATGCCATCTGCCTTCCAAAGTCACTTTTAGGCGTGATGGAGCCTAGTTTTCCTGGAGATGACTGAACACCTGCCTGCCAATGGGAAGTGGTGAATGAATTCCTTGTGGTGCTTCGGTCGTGTGAGTGGCTTTTGTTTTTCCTATTAAACTCTTTGTCTCAACCTATGAGTTTTCTCACTTTTAGCCTTCTGATTCTCTTCTCCCATCTCATCAGATAGGAGTGAGTGAGCAGCTTAGCTGCCAGCTGGGGTTAAACCACAACACTGGGTAGTTCTATGTGGCCACACATATAAAGGTTTTGTGTGTGTGCCAGTTTGGAATTCATTATAAACCTGGCTAAAGACTATTTTTACCTGCTGGTCTTGCTGGATCCAGCAATCCCCAACTCTACATGTCTGGGACTCCACTCTGCTGAATGCAGTGGGGATGAATAAGTGGCCTAAGGTCTGATATTAAATGAGTTTTAGTCTATTGAGGTTTCTAAATGAAGGATTTTGTCTTATGTAGGGAAGACTTAGACACACACAGGGTCCACCCAGTCTCTGTTGGTGGCTGCTCAGGGATCTGTCTGTACAGGGGAAAGTAATTTCTGACTGCTGCACTGGCATATCTAACTTAGCCCCTGTGCAAAAATAAGAGAAATGAAATATGGAGGGAGAAACTTTGAGCAGCCACCAGTGCAGAGGCTGCAGTTTCTCCCATCAGATTTAGATAGTGCAAGACCATGCCTCCTGGATGGCCATGCCTGTGGGTTTCATTCTCTCATGCTGCGGTGGATTGCACAGCTTCCAGCACAGGATCATAAGCTACATGACCTGGGGCTGCAGGTCCCTCCCACTATCCAGTTACTAGGAATTTTCCAGTAAGTGAGACCCCATAAGGAGGTGTCAGTGATAAAAGCCAACCTGAGAAGAACCCTCTCAGTGTCAGCGCTGAGCACACTAATAAATCATTTAGCCCAGCCCCCTCTAAATACCAGCCCCAAAGCAGCAATATTTACATTAGTTTCTCCAGTTCATGCACAGATGGTCTCTGAATGCTTACACTCAGCATGAGCAAGAAGTGCCCTGAATGGGGGAGCAGCTCGGGCTATTCACAGGGACAGTTTGCATGCTTAGCTTTGGGTCCTAAACAGTGCAAAATAAAGCAGAGAGTATTTCCTATGAGTCTAGGAATCCTGATCTGTTTCTAAACAAGCATCTGTTTGCTTCAAGCATCAGGACCATAAGCAAGCACAGTAAAAACCTTCTCGTGAAAGGAGAGTGATGGAAAGCTTTCAAACCCTTTTAAATTCCTAAGAACCTTTAAAATTCCCTCTTAAATTCCTGAGTAATGGTATCAAGTGAAAACATCAACTCAGAACTTGATAGGGTGACTGACTGGGTTGGCTGAGCCACTGCTCAGAACAACTGACCCAATGCTAGACTGAGCAGAGACAGCAAACTACACAAGTGATGGATGTGTCCTCCCACCAGGATAACAAAAGACATAGTGGAAGCAGGTCATCCTTATCCCCTGGTCTGCATTTTGGTCCCAAGTGAGACAGTTTTACTTTGCAAGCATTTGCAAGCATTACTAAGTGTGAGTACTTGGTCCATACTCTCACTTTCCCATACAAAGCAGGTTTGCTAAGTAACCTTTTTTAAGCCATGCGTCGATACGAGGCAGTCCTGTCACTGGAGATGCACATACAGCTGGGGCTGTGACATGGTCCTGTGCTGGAGGCTTCAGCTGCAATCCTAGGTTGAAAAAAGGGGTAAGAAAAGAAAAAAAAAAAGGAGGTAATAAACATGTCAGTTCCAGAGGGTTGTTTTGGAGGTGTCCTTGGGGATAAACTTGCATTTACCTGGTAATGTTTGCAAGCTGGGCATACAACAGCATTTGGCTTCCTCGTTTTCTCTGTATTGGCAACTCCTGTTTGCTTTTGTCCAAGCTGTGCTCCTGCAGGTGCTTTGCTAGGCAGAAAGATCACTCAGTCAGTCCTGCCTGCAGATGGGGACAGGCATCTGTCCCCATCTGCATCACACTATACTGACATCTGCCACCCACATGCAGGTATGACCATTGCTACAACAAAGCAGAACATCCTCTGCTTCCAACAGCTCTACCAGCAGGAATGTGGAGCACATCTCAACATGGTGGTCCCTCAGCAGAGACCACTTCTTAGCCCTCAGTGGCATTTTCAGCTCCCAGATGGATGCAAGTTAGGATTTAATTCCACCCAATAGCCTCATGATAAGAGCAAGATAAAGCCTGTAGGAGCATACTCATTTAAAAGTCACAACACAGGAAAGGTGGATAATGCACCAGCTCCATGGAGTAAGGTGCAGAGGCGTTCCCAGCCCAGAAAAATACTGCCAGGGGCCCATACCACTGTGTGACTTTCCTTGCAAGAATTTCTGTCCCATTCTACAGTACTTTGCACACTTTGGATTCATCCCCCTTTTTTTCTAAGGCACCCATCTCCCTGCCTTGCGCCTGTATCCCCAGTCTCATCTCTAAAGCCAGAGCATTTCTACGTTGCACAAACTCTCTTTCATGGGACTGGGGGGAAGGAAAAGACCTGTGGTCCCTCATTTCTCCCCATGCTTAGATATGCAGTTCCCTCTTCTTAGGTTCCTTGAGACAGCAGAGCAGCCATGAACATGGGGTCAGTGAGTCACAGGAGACAGGGGAGGGAAGGGAGGAAGGTGCTGTTCAGCAGCAGTGGGTACATGCGGCTTCCAAGGAGACCAATACAGGAGAAAGTGCACAGGACCCTTGCTATTCCTTCTACCTGTCAGCCTCCTCCATTTGGTAAAGTTGCAGTGCCCAAAAGAATCAGCTCAGTGGGAAAACCAGAGTTAAAAAAGCAGGCATCCCAGCCCCAAACCACTGATTCTTGGTCCCAAAGTTGAACAGCACTGAAAACCTGATGGCATGTGGCAACAAGCTTCCCACACTGTCACAATAAGGGTCCTCAGAGAAAGGAGGAGACACAGAGGAACAGCTGTTTAGGTGCACGTTTTGGTGAATGGACTCGGAGAGGCACGATTGGCTTGATTCTCAGTCTAAAGGTGGTTGAAATGGAATTTCAAATTCAGCTCTCTAAGAAAAGGAGAACTGCTGCCTCATCTCACCAATTCCATGCTTTGTGGGAAAGAAACTCTAAAGGGACTAAAGCAGCTGGGAGAGGGCAGATATGCATAGTGTCATTTACGCTTTGAGCTGAAAAACTCTCTATTGGGTTGGTATGGCAAGGTTTTAGTAGTGAGGGTGGCTTCTGTAAGAAACTGCCAGAAGTGCCCCGTGTTAAAGAGAGCCAATGCCAACTGGCTCCAAGATGGAACTGCCACTGGCCAATGCTGAGCCCACCAGCAACTATGACAGTACCTCAGGGATAACATAGTTAAGAAGGGAAGAAGAGTTACTGCACAGGAGCAACTGCAACCAGAGAAGAGATGAGTGAGAACATGTGAGAGAGTAACAACTCTGCAGACACCGAGGTTAGTGAAGAAGGAGGGGAAGGACGTGCTTCAGTGCCAGAGCAGATTCCCCTGCAGCCAATGGTGCAAACTAAGGTGAGGCAGGCTGTCCCCCTACAGCCCATGGAGGCCCATGGAGGCCCATGGTAGAGCAGAGATCCACCTATGGCCCATGGAGGAACCCACATTGGAGCAGGTGGATGATCAAAGGGGTTTGTGATCCTATACAGACCCTGAGATTAGCTCAGTTGGTTAGAGCCTGGTGTATTAGCACCAAGGTTGTGGATTCAATCCATGTATGTGCCATTCACTTGAGTTGGACTCAATGATCCTTGTGGGTCCCTTCCAGCTCAGAATATTCTGTGGTTCTCTGGGAAGTTCACACTGGCTCCTAGCAGGACTTATGGCGCTGTGGAGAGAGCAGCCCATGCTGGAGCAGGTTTGCTAGCATGACTTGTGACACCATGGGGGACCAACACTGGAGCAGTCTGTTCCTGAAGGACTGCATCTCCATGGGAGGCACCTATGCTGGCTCAGGGGACAAGTGTGAGGAGTCCTTCTTCCGAGGAGGAAGTAGCAGCACAGACGATGTGTGATGAACTGACCACAGGCTTCCTTCTCCATCCCCCTGTGCCACTTGGGGGAAAGAGAGAGATAAATTGGGAGTGAAGTTAAGCCCAGAAAGAAGGGATGGGTGGGAGGAAGGTGGTTTAAGATTTGGATTTTACTTCTCATTACCCAACTCTGAGCTGATTTGTAATAAATTAGGTTAATTTCCCAAAGCCACGTCCATACTGCCTGTGACAGTAGTTGGTGAGTGATTTCTCCCTGTCCTTATCTCAACCCATGAGCTTTTTGATATATTTTGCTATATTTTCTCAACCCTGTCCAGCTGAGGAGGAGAGTGATCAAGCGTCTTTGATGGGCAGCTGGTGTCCAGCCAGGATCAACCCAACACAGCCTCTGACCATGCATGTCTTAAGAAAAGGAACAAGCATCTCTCTAGCCTCCACTTAATATTCAGTCTGTTCCCTCAGCAGATACACATTTCTGAAGCAGGGATTTCTAAAGCATGTACCAGGGAAATGAACAACATGCAGGTCAGACTAAGCAGTCAATAGTGAACCAAATGCAAAATGGTCTAGCATGGCCTGTTCCCTGTCACTGCCCTGGGCATCCGTTCATGCTGCACAGACAGTCCTCCTCACTGACAGCCAGATCCTGACAAATCTCCCCTTTCGCCTGTATTGAAAGTTTAAAACTGAAAGGTAACTTCAAACTTTGGTCCATGTGTTTAAAAATAGACACAGGAAGAGCAGCTCATGTAGGAGGAGCAGAGGTCCACTAAACAACTGCTGTGACTTAAAGGAAGTCTAGAAAAGACACAGGTAAAGTATAGCAAGCTGTTCTTCCTGCAGCATGGTGTCCCAGCTTCCTGCAGTTTGGACATTTCCTGCACCAGAGGTAATGCATGGGCCATCATCTGAATATACAGCTCACTGTCACCCTCCATGGAGGAGGGAGGCTTGTTCCCATGGGAAATAATCAGGTATCCCAGTGAAAGTACTAATGAACGAAACATCTCCATGGAACTGCACCGCCTCATATGGCTCGACACCAAGGTTCAGGAGCATCCTTTCACCCTGGCAAATGGTTCAGCTTGGAGGCAGCTAAAGCCACAAGTCAATAACGGTATCCTTGTGCTGGGCATTAAAGGAAACATTTCCACATTTTCTTTCCAGACTGTGCTGAGATTGCCTCTATGCTATGGGGCTGCCTTAGCAGTACTTGCTTACAGAAGGAAAAATCCAAATTTCAGCTGATGTGAAGTCCCTCCTAGGTCTTGCTTTATGTCCCAATCTCCCTCAAGCAGAGGGCATGAGCTGTATGCCCAGAAGCAACTTGTAGCCAAGGAGAAGGATCAGGCCAGCCAGCAGAAGCCAACAGTGTCACAATGACTTGTGATCCACCTGGAGGTTCCAGGAGGATCTATCTCAGGAGGTGTGATGTTCAGGTATAGAGAGGTGCTTCTCTCCCATCCAATTACAGAGCCAGTTTCTGACACTGCTGCTTTCTGCTGGCTGAGCTAATGTCAAAAGCATGGACTGTTTCCTTGAAAAATCCTCAGGGAGAGCAATGTCTTGCCATTATGCTGAGGAGGATGAGGATGCAATCCCCAGGGAAGCCTTGCTGGCAGCGGAAGTCTGTGCACCAGATTATACCAACTGAATTAGGCCAGTCAAAGCAGGAAAAGGGCTTCCTTCAGTCCTTTGTCTCCTCAGTTTGGCACATTCATGGCTTCACACTCAGGCTTGGATCTAGAAAGGCTGAGATTTGGCTTTAATCATGTCTTACAGAGAATATAACAAAAAGATGTGAGCATATTTGTTTGAGGTATGAATACCTAATGGATATATAATACCTAGTGGAGCAAATACAACCCAAAACTTAAAGTGCTGTAACAGATAGTTCATCATCAGGGTACTTTTAAAGTAGGGAGATTTACATCTGCATGTAAATCATGAGTATTTTTTAGAAAGGGAGTAAACCTAAAACAACTTGATTTGCTCTAGGAACACATTCTGGAAGTCAAATTTCTATTTATTTGTAGACAATCAAAATGAAAATATTATGTCTATTTTCATGTGGCAGGCTTAGAAAACAAAAGTCACAGAAAAAGCATTTGTGTTGGCAAGTTACTGTCCTTTCACTGGGACTACTCAGATTGTGAGAAGAGAAGGAAAAGAGAGGAAAGGGATATATATATATATATATATATGCATGTATATATATATATGCAGATATTTATTTATATGTGTTTAGTGTGTGTTTATGTAGATATATTTATATAGAGGAGTAAGAATCATAATACCAGGAGAAACCAATATGAGTATTTTAGTTAACATGAGAATAAATAAAACTGTTTCTTAGGCTAGAAGGGAGCAGTGTGTGCTCCACAAATGCACACATCCTTTGTAGGAGCTGGGAGCTTACACATTAATAGTTTTGGTGATGGCATGAATTAAAGACAACTAAATCCAGGCCTCAGCTCCCACCACCATAGCTCCTAGCACATGTCCTGAAGACATAGAGAGCAGTTGGGTATGGAGGAGCATGAGCAGGGGCCCCAGTGCTTTCACAGGTTTCCTATGAGAAGACTTTAGGGGAGCTATGTGCTCTGTGAAAACCTTACACGCTACACTCTGTATGCAAAAAATGATTTTAAGGCCAACTATAATATTGGTCTCCTTTCCCTGTAATAAAGAGCATCCCTGAGAGAGAGGGAGCATCTTATTCAGACTCATTTGTTCTGCTGCACCCTGTATTTCCTCAGCTTTGGCTGATCTGGTCCTAACAAACACCAGCCCTGACCTCCCTTCCCTCTCCATCTGCCCCAGGGGCTCAACCCCTCTGTAAGAAAAGATGCTGTTGCCTCGCATCCCAAAAAATCAACATGTCAAAATATCAGTTGGTGCTTTTATAAATAAAAAGGAAGGCCTGTCAGAGCCTGGTCAGGTTCTTGGTGCTCACGTATGTGCACATACACCATGCCACCTGCCCAGGTGGATGAGCAGCAGGCAATGAGGCAAACCTCATGTGCAGTGATGCTGGCTGACTTGTGGAGAACAAAACTCTCCACCAGCTCTTCCAGAAAGGAAAACAAAGTCTTGAACAAACCATCCCTGGGCCATTTCAGCCAGCAACAAAGCTAACAAGCAAAACAAACAGAGAAATATCCCAGCAGACCTCAACGGGCTGAACAAACAAACAGAGAAATTCAGGTTCCAAAGACCAGGGGAGCTGTGTTATGAAACGAGATTTTTGATACAAAAGGAAGCTTACAGCTATCGCTGGTGATTAGACACGGAAGAGAAAGGTTGCTCTGGGCATTAGACCACACTTCACACACACACACAGAGGTTATTCAATCAATATTTGTCCTGGAATCACATGCGGTGGAAAAAATTTCAAATGAATGGTCAGCAGAATTTAATGCTTGTATTCATTCATGTTGTGCTCTTGGATGAACATGTGTTTTTATACCTAGCACAACCTAAGCTTTAAAATCCAGGAGGTTTTTAAACAAAATACAGGAAAATCTTGGAATTAAATGCTGCATTTGTATATGCCTTTCAATTACATTTTCAGCAGGATGGGGACCTATGATTTTAGAAAGGAATCTGAGGTAGGAGGGAGATTATTTGAATCTCCAAGTTCTGGACCTAATGGGAAATATAAATGTGTTAAGGCTCCAGAAAGACAACACTGTCCACAGAAACATCCCCAAAGCAGAAGGGAGGGATTTATTCTTGCCATCACTGTGTTCTCCAGCCATGCTGCTGTGCTGGCATTAGAGGTTTTATTTAGGGTCACAGCAGTAACAGCAGGAAGATATAATCCTCTGATGAACAGGCAGCTGTTACCCCCTGCCTTTGTGAAAACGATGATCTCAGGTTGAAGATATTGTTGCTCTGAATCATCATATTTTTTTATTGCCCCATCAGTTTGTCACAACAGATTGTTTGCTTATATTCAGATCGTGGCTCAATTTTCTCCTCTCAGCAGGAGTTAAAGGAAATTTGACCATAGGTGCCCTAACCATGGACTTTAGAATTTGGGTGCAAATAATGTTGATGAAAACACAAACAAAATGAAACAAAACCAAAGAAAACCCAACCCTCTTGCCTAGTGATTTAATGATGAAATATGCATGAGGCACAATACAACATCCAGTTCACTTCAGGCTGTGATATACCTGATGGATGGCATTCAGATAACCATCACAAGGGCAGGATGCCTCTAAGTCCTTAAGGTTGTGTCTTTGTGTGACTGAAGTGAAATATTAGTGCTCTCTAGGATTGCACAGGGGCTAATTTCAGCACAAGGGATTGCCTGGGAGAGGAGAGCCCCATTCAACAGCACAGAGAGTTATAGAACAAAGGCAAATACAGGGTGGCTGCTTCAAGGCAAAAGTTTTCAGGGAGAAGTTTATTTTAATAGTCTAGCTGGAAATTCACTGGAAAAACAGCTCCATCAGCCCTGGTCAGGAAGAGTGAGGGACAGAGATATGTTCCTCTGGCAGTCTGTCCTGATGAAGAACCCATGCTCCAGCACAAGACAAACCGTTCCCATGTCCCACATCCAGTGGATATGCTGTCTTCCTCATGCAGATAATGAGAAATTAAAAAAAGCCTTAAGCTGGTCATGCTGCGTTAAAGATGGCTTTGATGAACTTCAAACAGCCTACTGAAATCATCCGTTGTGCACGCAGCCGCATTCTGCTTCCAGAGGAGATCCTGCGGGAAGGCAGAGGGCTGAGCGAGGAGCACTGCACAGGTCACGTAACCCATTCATGAACATGGGAAAGGCTTTTTGCCCGCATGGTGGGTGGAACACTGGTAAACCCCAAGCGAAGGGGGTTTGTCATAGCACCAGCCCAATGCATTCACAGGAAAGATTAATCCTATTTCTCTTGCAAACCATTTTTCTTCATCTGCACAACTCCCACTTCTAAAAACACTTATCCTCAGGGCAGTGCTGATGACCCACTTGCTGTTGTTTGGTGAAAGGAAACTTCCTATTCAAAGTGGGGTACTCTGGCACAAAACAGGGTTTATCCTGAAAATGGTCTGGCAGGCTTCACATGAGGACTTGCTTTTTCTAGTTTTCACCTACACAGGACTATTGCATTTATATTTCATAACACTTGTAAGAGAATATTCAAAGCAGAGAGGGAATAGAAAGATCCTCTGTGAACGTGATTTGCTACTTTCAGGGCTTTGGCTCTCAGTCTGTTTAGCTGAGCACTACAGTGTCCTGTCTCACTGCTTGCTGTCCTCTGGCTCTGAACTGGGGCAAACCTGCACAGATTCAAGGCAGAATGTTTCATGGGAGTCACTTTTAGTGCTCTGTAATGTATTTCCTTAAAGAGCCACACATTTGGACTAAAATTACTAGACTTTAGAAATGTCCACTTCAGAAACAATTGCACACTCCATTTGAGCATTTGAAGATCTGGGACAAATGACCCTACCTGCATTTGTCTTCCTCTTACTTATATGGGCCATCACCCTGTTTCTCTCTGCAGTCCAGGTGCGCTTTGTACAGAGCAATAAAAACAACAGATCCCTCACTCATCTTGTTCTGGTTGGCAAGCAAATACTAAAGGCTCAAGACAGCAGATGGCTATTCAAACAAGTTCACATCTTATTCAAAAAGGATTAACACACCCATGTTTTCACTGTGTTGCTCTCCTGTGAGCTGTAAGACTTGTTTTAAAGACAAACTGCAGGTTTTTTTCCAAGGGCACAGTATGCTTCATGATATAGTATCAAATACTTTACTTGGTCCACTGGAATGTTGGTAAGATGTCAACCAGTTTAAAATTCCTGTACCTACTCAAGAACAAAAACAGGAAGATGTGACAACATGTCACTGCTCTTTAGAGCATCTTGAAATTTAAACCAGGAAATTTCTTGATATTAGAAACAGGAATTTCAACACTAATTGAAGTTCTGCAATTTTTAAACATTTCTCTATAGCCTGTTCCTCTTCACTTCCTTTTCTCACAAACATGCTTCTATCACCAAAAATAAATAATTACTCAGGTGAAACTGTAGAGGGAGGTGGGACCACATGGCCCCTTTTGATCTGCTGAGGTGGCCCAAAACACCAGTACCACAAACCAGTGAAAGCAGCAGACCTCTTTCTGAAACATGCTTCAAGTTTCTCAACACCAAGTGTCAATCCTGTCATATGATAACCAAAACCTTTTCTTAGAGGTTTTTATTGGTGCCTTAAACATAAAGGTTTCTTAGGCACCTTTAGGATTTTCTTTCAGGGCTACCTCACCACCATCTGCACTAAGGGTGACATGGGAAAAGGCACTCATAAATGGTCCCTATGCCTTTAGCATGTTGATGTCTCACCCTGGCCACTCTCTGCACTTCAACTGAGGCGCAACAGAAGTTGTACTGATGTTAGAGGAGGAGTAAGGGAAACCAGAACAACGTCAGCTGAGAAAAGATACAGAGGAACCATCACTGAAAACAAAGCTAAAGAAGACATTTGCGCAGTGGTTATGGAACAGGTAAGACCATGACTGGAAGACACAACTCTGACATCCTTGTTTCACTCTTTTCCACTAGAAAACTAGTATTTCTGGACTCATAGTATGAGATGGAACATAACAGGTCCACACTTGAGGTTTCACTTACAGTTCTACTCTTAATATACAACACTTCTGACTCCATTTTACTTTGTATTTCTCCCAACTTACAATCTTGCCTTGAAATTTGAGACCCAGCCTCCCCATAACTTCCAGTCCATTCATTCATTATCTGCTGGCAAAGAACTGCAAGTGAAGTTTTGTCTCCTTCGTATCACTTACAAGCATAACCACTTTGCTGGCAATTTTAACAGCTTGGAGTTAAAAATAAAGCACACATGTATTTAGTCAGCTCCGGTTCAGGGAATGAACTTTCAGAACAGAGACTCAAATAAGTATTCAGGTAGCTGCAACAATCACCCTGGTCTCTGATCAACTGGTCAGAACAATGCTTTTCTTCCCCAGAATCCCTTCTTTTCTAGTCATAGAATATCCTCAACTGGAAGGGACCCAGAAGGATCATCAAAGTCCAACTCCTGGCTCTGCACAGGACAGCCCCAAGAATCACACCATGTGCCTGAGAGTATTGTCCAAATGCTTCTTGAACTCTGTCAGGATGGGTGCTGTGACCACTTCCCTGGGGAGCCTGTTCCAGTGCCCAATCATCCTTTGGGTGAAAAAACTTCTAATATCCAACCTAAACCTCCCCTGACACAACTTCAGGCCATTCCCTCAAGTCCTGTCACTGGTCACCACAGAG
>JAOXXN010000395.1:104774460-104796753 GCA_026770055.1 Myrmophylax atrothorax
AAGGAGGGAGGAAAGGAGGAAGGAGGGAGGGAGGGAGGAAGGAGGTGAGGGGCGGGGTTGGACTGGACTGGAGGGGAGGGGGAGAGAGAGAGAGAGAGGAGGGGCGGGGCGGGTGCTTGGGTGGTCCCGTGCCGAGCCGTGCCGTGCCCGCACGGCGGAGCAGGTCCGTGTGGTCGGTGCGGAGCAGGGATCGGGCAGTTCCCGGCTGCCTCCCCACGGGGCGTCCCGGTTCCCCGCGGCTTCCCGCTCGGTGAGAGGCTCTCGTTCCTGCTGTCCTGTTTGTCCCTCCCCGCTCCGCCCAGGCTGCTCCGGGCTGGCGGCTCCAGCCTCAACAGCAAGTCCTCCCGCCGCAGCCATGCCAAGCGTGCTGCCAGCTCAGCGCTCCCTCGCTCCCGCACCCCTCGCCGCCTGTGCCTGCCGGGATGCGCTGCCACAAGGACCAGCCTCGCCTGGCACGCCTGCTCTCGACCCCCGGGACCCGTCCCTTTCCCACAGCCCAGCCCTCAAGCAGTTCCCTCCCTGCCCCGCAGCCTTCCTCTGCCCCCCGTGGGATCGCCCCAGCCGGGAAATGCGGCCCCTGTGTCTGTAGATGTTCTGCTCCTCTTGGTGGCTTTGCCAAGTTTGTCCTCTCTCGCTGACTGCCATCTTCAGTTTTCCCTGGACATTTCTTCCCTCACCAACCCCTCCCTGACTCATCTCTAGCCTGCCTATAACTTCTCCCTTTTGGCTTCAGCCCTCCAAACTAGTTTTAATTCAGATTTTGATAATAGACCCACACACACATTAATATGATGGTTCACATTTCATCTACATTCTCCTGGAACTTGACTACTCTCTCTGATATCTTCTTCCCTCTTCAAAGGTAGCCTTTCAGTCCTTACATGCTTGTTCTCTCCATCCTTGCTGCACCATCGCAGATCTAATAATCTTATAATCCCTTTAGAGTTTGTATTGTTTCTTTGAAAGTCTTGTGTAGTAATTCAGTGACACTGCACCCCTCTGTGATGGATCTTAATTGTGTGCTGTTGTCTCCTTTCAGGACCACCTTGTCCCACACCACGCACTTTATTCCCCTGTGAATCCCTGCAGTGGTGGCTCACGGATCTATTCTTTTGCATCTTTGCTGGTAAGGACTACTCTCTAGCAATCAAACAATCAGGTTTTACTATGGTACATCAAGTTTTTCCACAGCATTTCCCTCGTTTCTTGGTTGTGAGGAGCTAACTAGTGTCCATTACACAGCAGATGATGCTCTGGGTGTTATATCTGAGCCTACTTATTTGAATTGGGTCCAAGTGTTGCCTCCACTTTTTGCACAACAGTTCTAGCTTGTCTTAGTCTCAGGACAACCAGTGTGTTGAGTGCTGGTACAGCCTCCCTCTGGATGTGGCAAAATGTTCTTGAGGGCATGAGGGTCATCTAAAGCAACGCTGCCAAAGCCATCTTGTCACTTTCTCTGTCTAATTACTCCCCTTCTTGGTGCACACTGAAAGTCTTGGGGTGTGATTCACTCCAGTAAGCTTCTACCAGAGGCACCAAATCCAGCCTGTTGCTTTCTCCTCCACAGCCAGAGGAGAGAGGGGGTCACCTGTGGAGATGAGTAAAATCAACTACAGGTTGCAGTCTTTCTTCTGTTCTCTACTGCTTGCTACGGCAGTAGTTTGGGGTAGCTGAATGCTGAGCTCAAAGACTTCATTTAGGTGACTGCTATGATCTCCTCACTCTTCTTATTTCTTTCTTTTTTTTCACTTTTTATTTTCCTTTATGCAGGCTCAAGAGGCTGATGGGATAGGGGCAGTTACAATTTTTGACAACTGTAAAAGTTAGGATTTTTTAAAAATAGAAGCTAGAACTATACATAAACAGCTCTCTCACACCATAGGCCTTCCTGACAAAGGCTCTACCAGGTCTGGGAATGTAGTTAGGATTTTGGCATTTTCCTCCAGGAGCTGAGATTTGGATAAGTGGGACCCAGTTTGGTTTGGTTTGGTTTTTATTCCCTGTGTGCAAGAAGCATGTGCCTAAGGAGTTAATAATTGCTGTAGCTGATTTTTGTGTAGTGTACAATCATCTGTCTCTGCCTTCAGCTAGTGGTTTGCCCTAGTAACTGACTTTGCTATTGCAAGGCTGACTGAAGTGCAGTTCATTTGTGAAGTAATTCTTAAACCTATGTTGAAACAAAACTTTTTGTTACAGGCTCTGTACCCATACAGAGCCTCATACTGCAGAACTTGCTGCAGTTGTTTTCTATTTTGCTGCTCGCCTTTTCCCCTCTGGAAGGGGGAATGCTTGCCCAGAATCAACTGGAGACCGTGTCACGGCTGGGGTTGAAAGTCCACTGTAGCCACTGCTGGAAAAGTAAACATTCAGCTTGGGAAGGTCTGAGGAGGCAGCTAATGTGCTCAGAAAAGCCCAGGGTTTTTTCAAAACCAAATTGTAACTCCAGTCTTACAAAGGACACACAAAATTCCTGACCTGTCCCTTGAACTGGATTCAGTATAGGATGTGTTTTACCTACACCCAGCTGTAAGCTTGAGGACTGGCATGTGCAATGCTCTGAGCCAGCTATAGGTCTGACAGGCACATCTTCCAAAATCCATAGGAAATTGAACATTACTACTGAAGCCACTAGTCTTTCCTTTGATGGCAGAACTACAGTTCTACTGTTGTCTATGTATTCTTGACTGAAACTGAAAAATAGTTCACATATTGAAAGGAGACGGTTTTAATCGTTAAACTATTATCTTTGTTGACAGATCAGTTGCCCCTACAGTGTGCTGTACTGTAGTTTCCTACCTGAAGAAATCAGCAGCCGTTAAGAAATGGCCAAAGTCGAAAGGTTTGCTTTTCACGTTCCAAGCCTGGAGGAGCTTGCTGGGGGTAAGTCGTGCGGCATGAAACTTTTTACAGACTTAAAATGCACTCTTCAAACTTATCTTAAAGCTCACACCAAAACCTTTCTACAGCTAGTACATGCAGAATTCCTGCTTTTAACATACTGAGATGTAAAGAACAGCACTATTTTTCTGCATTTATGATTTGTGCTATCATTTTGTGCAATGACTCCTCCCCCAAGCCCCAGTGATATTTAAGCACACAGACAGGCTCTCAAACCCTTTAAAACTGTCTGCTGTATTTGCAAATTTTTGCAGGAGTTGTGAAAATTTGACCAACCAAACCAAACTTCTTTACACATACAGGATCATCTGTCCTACTCTACTGTCCAGGATTTCTTTCTTTTTCAGGACTACTCAAAGCACAGCTGACCAGATGCAGTGTAGCATGGCAGATCCTCTTGCTTGAACCTAGTTGGGTCCTCTTTTGGTGGAACAGGGCTGCAGGAAACATCTTCATTGAGTTGTTTCTTTCCAAAGCCTTCAAAAATGTGCTCAGAATAACAGAATGGTTGAAGCTGGAAGGGTCCAACCCAGTTGCTCATGAGCTTCTTTCCTTGTCCTAGTAGAAAGCTAGTCTTTCCCCTGCAGCAGATATACTAAAGGTTTTTGACTTTCAGATTGATCCTCAAGTTCAGTTTGCACTTTCCCAAATCTGTGTTGGTTTGACATTTCCATGCATGGAGAATGTGTGGTCCCAGCAGTACCCTGGGTGGCTCTCAGTGCTTTTCTGTCCCAGTCAAACTAGGGCAGTAGGCCAGGGCTGCTGTAGGCCTGTGAGCTCTGCAGAGAACATCATGCACTTGCAGTAGAACAGCTTGAAAGAGTAGCAGAAAAATTTCATCACAAAGCAGAATTTTCCTTTTTCCCCCTGTCTGTCCTGAGGACCTCCTGTAAGCTGTGAGCTTTGTTGCTGTTCAGCTTTTGGGTATAATGTGAGGAATGCCCTTTTATTGTCCTTGTCTGCTTAACCAGAAGCTACTGAGATGTATTTAAAAATGTGCCAAGTACCTTCTACTGACCCTTGTGGTCAACAGTTTAGCAAATCTGCTCTTGAGAACTAAGGAATGGCTCCTAATTGGAGGAAACAAAGGCACAGGAAAGTCTTCTGAGCAAACAAGGAACTACATGATTAGAAAAGACTGGATCTTCTGTTCTTTACTTTGAGACATCTGTCAAAGCAGATCCCCACGCATGAAAGAACCTGGACCTTTCAACACAGTATTTGAAGCAGTGTATGTGAATACAGTCCCACACTCAGTTACTGTTTGGAAGTTGTTTCTGAACAGTGCACTCATCTAATCCTCCCTGTTGTTTGAGTGACTTTGCAGGTTCTGAGCTTAAAAATCATTGATATGAAGCAAACCCAAAATTTTAGATTTAGTTCATTATCACCAGCACCATTCATCATCTGTCTTGTAGTGACAGTGACACTTGCCAGAAAATCTCCACAAGAGCATAAACATGATAGGCAGTATCCTCTGGTGGCAGAAATTTCCAGACAGCAGACACAGTTTGAGATTATAATCAAGCTATTGCAACAAGTCTAGTTAATGTATTTAAAGAACTGATTGCCACTTCAGCTAAAACTTGCTTCCTCCTTTGCTCTTGCATCATATTTGGTTGTAATCATAATTGTCTGCTCTTTGAAGCAAACCCACTGCTGAATGTCATTTAAGTTTACTCATGTTACTTTACATTGTGTTGCTCCTAGTGCTACTAGGAACAGTCAGTTATTGTTTTTCAATGAAAATGTTTTAAAATACTTTAAATAATATGGAAGACAACAATTATCTGAACAAACTTTTGCTCTTCTCTGTTATAAGAAACTTGTCAAAAACACTCTTGGCAATTTTTCATTGTCAATAACTTTGCCATTATTCTTTATGACAGTATTGCAGAAAGGGCTTAAAGAGAACTTTGCTGATGCTCAGGTCTCTGTTGTGGACTGTCCTGATTTGACTCAGGAGCCCTTCAAATTTCCTGCTAAAGGTAATCTAGCATTTCTGTCTTTCACTAAGGCTTCTCCTGTTCTTTCTACCTGATTCTGCTTGATTTGTGTCTTTTAAAGATGTTGGGAGATTTAAATTGTTTTTCAGGTAAAGACTATACATGAGAGGAGAACTAAATTTTGTCTCTGGATTTACTTCCTAGTTGATGTCTGAACAAGGACAAGTCATTACTAAGTACTTGCCATATTTTTTTCTTAACCTATCTTTGCAATACCTCCTTATTTCATAAGATTTATTTAGTGTAATGAAAAGGGTTTGAAATTGTTATCTGCCAGATGGAGAAATATTTTAGATCCATGCCAGTAACTATCTGAACAAGGAGTTGTGCTTCCTTAGTTTTTGAATTTCTGCCATTCATGTATGTCAGTGAAGTGAAACTGTCCTACTCTGCATGGGATTCATCTTCTTTGACATTAGCTGTCTGGAAGACAGAACTATCATCTGTGCTACTTATCTGAGTTCCCTCAGGCATCAGTGTAGTGAGATAAACACCTCCGGAAGGTGATTCATCCCTTCTTAAGATACATGTCCAAATAAGTGGGATGAATTGTCCTGAGACTCAGACAGCTTCCAGCTTTGGTAAAACTTTGCAAGGGGAGCCCCAGCAGAGGTATCCACTGTGTGGTAAGGGCATCTTACTGGAGAACTGGCAAATGGAAGGTGTTGCCTACTCTACTATTTTTTTTGTGCTTAGAGAATGTTAATTTTACAAGAGGTCGCATGGCATTAAATCCTACTGTGAATCATTTTCAGACTTGCTCTTCTTAATATTGCAACACTTTTATCTAAGTATGTTAGGGAAATAGTGTTCTCAAAGGGTTTTAGAAGTTTGAGGAACTAGTTCTTTGGTGGGTTAAACCGCATGCTCAGTGAAGATTACTAGGAAAAAATATTTTACCAAGCTAACTGGCTGTATTCTTCCAGGAATCTGCGGGAAGCCCAGGATAGCAGATGTGGGAGGTGTTCCTTATCTCATACCTCTTGTGAAGAAAGAAAAAGTGAGTTTCTTCTGTAGCTGTGGGGTTTAATACATTTGTCAAAAGAAAAGCAGTATCTTATTGAAATATGAACAAAACTAGCTACTAAGAGATACTATAAGATTCCACTTGTGAAAGGGACTTTTCAGTGTGTTTTGAGATTGATTCTGACCTGTGTTAAACATAGACTATGTCACAAAATCTTACACTTTGTAGCAAAAATAGCATATTGTGGTTGATGGTTCATCTTCTCCTACTCTCAAATACAAGATAGTTTTAGAAACATACCATCTGTGACAGGAGCCATGGAAGGAATGACTAAACAAGGGGCTTGTCTGCATATCCATTTATGGCCTGCTGCATGCCTGCAATTTCAAGTGACAGCCACTCCTCTGTGTAAAAACTGGCTGTGTTTGCATTTTCAGGTCAACACTGGAATTACAGTACCCTCCTTTTCCATGAATATCATGCCTCCTTGCTGCCACCTCACTCAATCTGTCTCTATATGATATTCCCTTCCATTTTTTTATTTTACACAAATAGAAATTTCAACAAGAACAATAACTCAGTTTTTGAGTATAATGACAGGGAAACATACAGGCAAAATCCACCTGCCAGTAAAAAAATGGACATCTACCCAATTTGTTACTACCAAATGTTATGTTCAGAAACTGTGCTCAGCCTAATTATCCAAAATATTAATGAGGGTGTTGTGAATTAAATGCATCCAGAGATTACAGTGAACAGAATGACAATTCAGCTCAGAGCACCACACCAAAATCGTAGAGTCATAGGAAGGCTTATGTTGGAGAGAACCTTATAGATCATGTAGTTCCAACACCCTCTGCTGTGGCCAGGTATGTCACCCACTAGATGGAGTTGCTGAGGGCCCCAACCAGTCTAGCCTTGGACACTTCCAGGGATGGAAGGATTGTTTCTGTTTTGCAGGTTTACGATCTAAATACAGTTGCAAAAGACATAGAGCTTCCTGGAGCTTTCATTCTTGGAGCTGGAGCTGTTTCATCCAAGATTCTTGGAGTAAATGCTGAGGTCAGTAATTAAGTGCAATGGTTCTCAATTAATTCATAGGAGTATCATAACAATAGAGCAGTGTCATACTGAGTTTTTCCCATTTACAACAAAACATTTAATGAACACCTTTCATGCCACAAGCACATGAAACACATTAGAAGGAATTCAGATGAGGGCCATCCACTGAGGTGCATATTACTGAGATAATAAAGATTAATTTTTAACTTGTAATTCTTCAGGAAGCATGTGGTTGCCCTGGAGCATGAAAGAAACATGATTTTTTTTGAAACTGATTGACAAAGACTTGACCAGAGGTTTTAACTTCAAGGTTCAGAAAGGCTTTTCAAGCTGCCTGGTAAATGCCTTTAATATACTCCCTGTCTTTTGCCCCCTTGTACGACTTTGTTTTACTGTTAAACAGATTACTTATGAACTGCAGGAGAGAGAGGAGATAAAAACTACTGCCTGTGGAGACTTCAGTTAATCAGAGTTTTTTCAGGCATAAACCTCTGGTCTTGCCATCTCCTTTTGATGGATTTATTGGCAGGTGAGATAGTCCATCTCAGCATTAAATTTGGGCCACTATAAAAGTGACTGTTACTGTACACTGAGAAAGTATTACATAAAATTGGACCTCAGATACTTTTTTTCCTCTTTCTTTTTTTTTTTTATTTTTAACACTAGCATTCATCTTCACATGACATTAAATCTAATTGTCCAGAAAAAGTGTTATCTCTTTTCTGGAACTTTAATTTACATTACACAATATTAGTGCATTTTTCTTACCAGTTCAAACCTCATCCTGAGAGACAGAGCTATGTGATGAGGAGGATTATTTCTTGGGTTCATAGTCCAAAGCTTAAATAGTATTTAAGTGAGTGCTGGTGATTTGACTGACTCTTACATGTTCTAATTGACTTACTTAACTCTTACATGTTCTTTTTCTCAGCTTATCCCTATTGTTCAAACTAAGAGTGAAAAAAAGCCTGCTGTAAATGGGAGCTACTTTGCTCAGATAAATCCTGCAGATAAAGGGTGCCTGCTTGAGAAGTACAGCAGCAAATATACTGACTGTGAGTTTGGACTGTTGGCCAACCTTTATGCCAGTGAGGGCAAACCTGGTAAGGTGTGTACTTGGATCAAAGGTGATTTTGTTATTGAGCTTTTTGATTGAAGGGAAATTCTTGATCTAATATTCTTGTATCAATTTTCTGTGATAATAGTAAGATTGTATTTCCATGAGAAAAACATGCAGCCACATACGGAACTGATGCCAATCAACAAGGGGAAGAATTGGTGAGGACAGAGAGGCATTTGAATTTTTGAGGCATAAACTAATAAATCTTTTCCATCATCATAAATCATTCCTCCAAATCCAGTCCAAACTAGCAGTGATTTAAGGTCATGGATGTTCAGTGTACTTGTGGAAATCAGATGTGGGCACTTGTCTAGCTTTTTGTAGAAGTGCCTCTCCTGACACGGTCAGCACAAATTGGTGTTGGCAGAGCAGTCAAAACCTGACTACTTCATTGAAACTGAAAAGTCTTCTCTGTTACCAAGAGTTTCTTTATAACAGAGTGGAAGCCAAGTGGTGGACAGAAAGGGGTTGCTCGTATCACTGTCTCATGTATAAGTAAAACTCATGCTGGCCAGCACCCTGCATAGGCAAAGCTAATGTTGAACAGAAGTTAAGAAAAGAGGGTTGGTCAGGTACTGGAAGGAGCAGAACTTACAGGGAATTGCATTTTCAAAAAACAGTCTTGAGTTACCAGCTTGTGACAATTTCAGAACAGCTTTCACAGACCTTTGCAGACTGTTGCAGCAGGAGGCAGCAGTGACAAATTAACTTTATTTTCCAGGTCATTGAAGTGAAAGCCAATGGAAGAACTGGGGAACTTAACTTTGTGTCCTGTCTGAGACAAACTTTAGAGAAACACTATGGAGAAAAGCCAGTTGGGATGGGTGGTACATTTATTATTCAGAAGGGGAAAGCAAAGATTCACATTATGGTATGTTATCCTCAATTCCTGTAACTTTCTTTTGTCCTTCTGAAAACAGAAGTGTCATTTAGGGCATAACATCTTAGCACCTTGACTTTGTTTTGTATTTTTAAATGTATGCATAAGTTACTAGGATAAGCACTGTGTTAAAGCAAGGAGCTGACATTACAAAATCAGTGTTACAAAACTAGTGAAGCTGTTTTACTTGGCCTTAATACCATGATGTTTTGAAATCCTTGGGCAGCTAAAGAATTGGAGATCTATTGTAAAATGAATTAAAATGAAATATGTGACCTGAGATGATACTTATAAGAAGCATTAGCTTTTTTTAAAAAACAATAGAGCTTCTAAAGTGTACCAGGAGGAGGAGGAGAATCCTCACTTCAGTAGTTCTTCTGTTACCTGTACAATGAAAGAAGCACTATTCTGGTCACTTCTATTTCTGGCAGAAATACAATGATGGGCACTGGTGACCGTCTTTTAGTCAAGAAGGAAAATGAATGGAATAGTGAGGAGGGGAAACGTGAAAGAAAGTTGCTAGAGAAAAAGGACTTGATACAAGTGTCTTTCTTTTATTTATAAAGCTTTCATTTCTGCTGTAGCCTCCAGAATTTTCTACCTGCCCCCTGAATACTGATGAGGATGTGAATAACTGGCTAAAATTCTTTGAAATGAAGGCTCCACTGATTTGTCAGCCAGTAATAGTTTCCAGAGATCCGGTGAGTCTCTTTTTTCATTTCTAAGTGTAAACTGAGACTTGTAATGAATTTTGTCTTGGCTGTGATTTTCCTTTTAAGAATGGGAGTGTGTATGTATTGTGTTAGACTCTTCCAGAAGTAGTGTAATGAAATAGAAGGTTCTTGTTTCTGTGACTTGTTTGAATTGAATCTAGGTCAACCTGTTCTGAAACGTAGTTGTTGTTCCTAGTGGATTGAACTTAATTGTTCAGTTCCAATTGTAAGTGTGCAAGTGTTTGCATCCCAAACCCAACAGCACAGTTTGCATTCACTGCTGGCCACAGTGGGAGAAATGTCAAGAGCATGGCAGCCAGTTCAGCTCTGTGTTTATGTAGTTCACTTTCATAAGAACTCTCTCTGCTAATGCTGTGTCAAAATACATGAAGCATGTGTCTTATTGCTGATGCAAATTAAAGTCTGCAAAGCCTCATGCTGGAAAGTTATCTACCATCTTTCACAAGCACTAAATTCAACAGCAGATAGTCAGGATTAAAACTAATCAGGTTTCAAAAGCCATTAAAATGCTCATCATTAGGAAAACTATTTATTTAAAGGTAACCAGAAAACCATAGATGAAAATTACTATGTTATAAATAACATAGATAGAAGTAGTATAAAAACCCTTTTCCCAGAGTCAAATGAGATATACTGTAGGCTTAGATATGTTCAGCGGTCTGACTTTATTGTATCGTTATGTGGCAACCTTTGGTCTAAGGCTAAATTGTACATCTTTCCAGAATAAACTGGAAAGTTTATTCCCCAGCCATTAACAGCTCCTTTGTTCAGAACCAACCCAACCTGTGTAGTAGGTACAGCTGGGTTTCTCCCATCTGTATCCACTGCAAGCTCAACAGCATCAGCCAAACCTGTGGCTTTGGAAATGTTTGAGTGTCACTACATAGAGAGCAGTAGAAGATGGCATTGAAATGCCATAGCACTATTGACCAGTATCTTCTTGCAGGCCAGAAAATTTAATTGTATCCTGGGCACATCGAACTAAGTGTGGCCAGGTAAAGCGAGGTGATTCTCTCCCTCCTAAGCCCCCACTTGGAGTGCTGCATCCAGCTCTGAGGCCCCATGAAACATGTTGGACCCTGCTGGAGTGGGTCCAGAGGAGGGCCATGAAAATGCCCAGAGGGCTGGAGCACCTTTCCTATGAGGACAGACTGAGAGAGCTGGTGTTGTTCAGCCTGGAGCAGAGAAGGCTCCAGAAAGACCTTTTTGCAGCCTTCCAGTATCTAAAAGGAGGCTTTTAGGAAAGATGGAGAGAAACTTTTTACCAGGGCATGTGGTGACAGGAGAAGGGGTGAGAGTTTTAAACTGAAAGAGAACAGATTTTGACTGGACATAAGGAAGACATTTCTTAGGCTGAGGGCAGAGAGACACTGGAATGGGTTGCTCAGAGAAGTTGTGAATGCCCCATGTTCAAGGCCAGGTTGGATGAGGCCCAGAGCGACTTGATCTAGTGAGAGGCATCCCTGCCCATGGAATGGGGGTTAGAATAGTTGGTCTATAAAAGTCCCTTCCAACACAATCCATTCTAGGATTCTGTGATACATCAAACTGGTGCGGGTGATCTCATGCTTTAGTATGCTGATTGTTATTTTATTCACTATTCTTCCCATTTTCATTTAATCTGGCTCCCGGAATGGCAATAGAGGTGGTCCCTTTATCGCATGGGCCTGTGGCAATTGAATTCAGAGGAGTCTGGTTTCCAGTAGGGGTTCCTTGGCATGACTGCTTTAGTCAATCCCAATGGAAAAAAATGGTGGGGAGAAGGAAATCTCAGTGAGACTGACAGCAAAAGCTGGGGGCTCTCAGGCTTTCTAAATTATTTTCTCTCTGATGTCTTATGGTGAAGCCTTGTGTTGACTCCTCTTTTGTCTTATTGGTTTCACAAGCATTTTGTGAATTTTCACTGCTTAATGTTTGGAGCAGGGTCTAGGAGAGACCATCTCGTGACTCTTTGTCTTGGGTTGAGCTGGCAAAACGCCAACTGCCCCATACAGAGCCAGTCTCTTTCCCCCCCCACTGAGAATAGGGAGAAAGGGAAAAAAACCCTTCAATCTAGGTTTAAACTTAAACTCACTATATATATTTATACAGAAATGAGAAAATTAAAGGAAACTACAATATAACACACATACAAATTAGAAAAAACAAGAAATAACTTCCCACTCCCCAGTGAACACAAATCCCACTATTTTAACTACAAATCATTTCAGAGAACTCAATCCCCAGAGGGACAGATTCAAGCAGAGAGAAAAACTAAGAACAAACATTTTACTTCCCTAAGATAACATGGTGGTAAGCTGGTGCTCTGGGCCTGGGCCTCCCTGTCTCTCCTGGGACAGCACGGTACATCCTCCTGGGACCACAGTTTGAAGCAACTGACCAAGCCACTCCAACACTGGCTCTTACACTTTGAGATCATGTCAGAACATGGTATGGAATACCATTGGCTAGAAGAAGTCAGCTGTCAGCTGGCTCAGCCCAGCTCAAGTCAGCTGACCGTCCCAGGCCTACCCTGAAATCCAAAGCCTAAATTCAGGCCCACACCCAGCCAAACCCATAACAAGAAGAGATCAGTGTCTGCCTCTCCTCTTCCCCTCATGAAGAAGTTATAACTGCAGTGAGGTCTTCCTTCAGTCTCCTCCAGGGTGAACAAACCAAGTGAACTCAGCTGCTCCTCACGTGGCTTCCCCTCAAGGCCCTTCATCATCTTCATTTCCCTCCTTTGGACACTCTCTAATACCTTAATACCTTTCTTATGTTGTGACACCCAAAAGTGCACACAATATACAGGATGAGGCCGCCCCAGTGCAGAGCAGAGTGGGACAATCCTCTACCTTGACTGGCTGGCGATGCTGTGCCTGATACTCCCCAGGACACATTGGCCCTCCTGGCTGCCAGGGCACTGCTGACTCATATTCAACTTGCCAGTGACCAGGATCCCCAGGTCCCTTCCTGGCACTGCTCTCCAGCCTCTCATTCCCTAGTTTGTTATGACCATCTGGGGTTGCCCCATTCCAGGAGCAGAATCCAACACTTGTCCTTGTTAGACTTCATATGGTTGGTGATTGCCCAGTCCTCTAATTTGTCCAGGTCTCTGTGCAAAGCCTCCCTGCCTTTGAGGCAGTCAGCAGCTCCTTCCCACTTAGTATCACTGGCAGACTTACTTAGTATTCCCTCAAGTCTTGCACCGAAGTAATTTATGAAGATATTGAAGAGAATTGTCCCTAAAATGGAGCCCTGCAGAGCCCCACTAGTGACGAGTTACCAGCCTGATGTCACTCCATTCAGTATTACCCTTTGTGCCCAACTCATGAGCCAGTTGCTCACCCACTGCATGGTGTGTTTTTTGTATTCCAGAGAGCTTTGAAGTTCCAGAGTTTTGTTCTATAAGCATTGTTTCTGCTGCAAGTCAACTTTAGGGCAACCTGAAACTCTTACAATATACAACACAGGACCTTGCTCTTTAGAGGAGATCTGCATTTAAGACAAACATAAAGCCAGACTCCAGAATGCTCCCTCACACAGAAAAGTCCTTTAATATGTTGTACTTAATAGTACTTTAATCAGTAGTCCCACTAAAGCCTATGGGATTACTCCTCCAATATGGTGTTTTTCTAAAGGGGTAGCATTATTAGGGTGCAGCTCTGAGAAGTAACACTGTGGTTGCACAGAGGATGTGAACATGCTTTTACTACCTAAGATGTCCTAATTAGTCCTAATGATGGTTTGAATGTAACTGGTTGCATCTTGCATCATTGGCAGAGTAGAAAAGAATTCAATTAGTTTTGAAAATGAGTGAAGTTAATTTGAATATTGCAGAATACATGATATTTACAGAATATTTAGGTTTTTACTGAATACTTTTGTTTTGAGGCAGCCCGTTCCCATAGGAACACAGTCACACTGGCATCATGGAGACAGCTAAAACATATCCAAAATCAGCCAGCTGAATAATTCTGCTATGTATTCCTTCTACTGCTCTAATTGGAGTGTATATATTATGTCTCATTATATATAGCTGGAACTACATTCCTGCAGGGCAAGGTGAAATATATATACACATACATATACATATGCACACACACACATATTCCTACATAGATAGAGAACTAAACGCTTGACAGTTCTTTCTGATGTGCCTTTGAACTATTTCCTTTTTACTTTTTTTCCTGGAGGACTGGCCCAAAACCCAGCCGTCTCCAAGGACATTGCAGTACATTAGAACTAAAATATTCATTTTTACTTTGGAAGAAGGAATCACCAGTCTGTCAAACATCCCAACAGAGACACCTGCAGATGCACCAAGTATGTACCAATTACCATACTAGGAGAGTCATATCCTCCTGCTACATTGCCATTTCTTTCAGTTTGCTTTCTGGCCCCTAAGTAAGTTTCATTTTGTTGTAAGTTTTAGAACAGATCTGACAGACTCTTTCCAGCTCTCATTTCTTCACAATTTAATGCATTTATGCTTTCCTTGAGGCTCAAATAAGCTTGAATTTTAGTCTTTCAATTTGAATGCCATCTCTCTTCTCTTACTTTCTTCTACATTTGAATGCTTTATTTATTTAACAGCCTCATTGATCTCAACATGAAGATTATTATGCCGAGGTGCTATTCAGTTCAAGCAGAGACAGCAGAATACTTTGGATTTGTCTCACCAGGTGTTTGCCTTTCTATTTGTGTTGTTTTAGTTTGTTGCTTACAAAACTTTCCTGCCAAAACATTCAGAGGACAAATGTATTCTGTTTGGACCAATTTTTAGCAGGTTTAATTGCTATGAGATTATGTAAAATTTGCATGTGGAAGTTGTGATAATTTGGGATAGGGTTGAGCTGCTGTTTTCCCCTGCAATGGCAGCAAGTTGTTCCCACCCCACAGGCAGGCTGTCTTGGCAGACCCCAAGTGCAGGGTTGGGGCACCCATGGCCATTCCTCTGTAGATAAATTTGCTGTTCCTCGAGCCAGGTGGCTGGACTCCCTTCCTCTGCAACATGAAGGCAAGCAGGAGGATTTGGCAACTGCAGGCAGCAGTCCCCCATCAGCACCACAGTGGCAATCCAGGCTGCTGGGAGCAATGAAAGACCTTCAGAGGGCTGTGGTGGGAAGGCTGCAACTTGACTTCATTGTGATTAGAACCCCTCTGGGCATGTGCCAGCATTGGTGGTGCACAGCCTTTGGCAACTCAGAGGGTTTGGGGGAGAGTAGCTGCTCATCAGCCTCCTCCCACCCAGCCTGCAGCTGAGGATGGCCCTGTATGACCCCACCACCAAGGTCACTGCCATTTCACCTTCCTTCTCAGGAGCCCAGTCACTTGTGCCAGCTTTTCTGGCCACCCTGGCACAGAGACAGAACTGACCTGGCTGAGTTTTATCATGTTGGAAATTTGCCAATGACAAGTATTTACCTGGGAGTATTGCTCAGGGGATCCAGGCAGGACACGTACCTCATCCTGGGCTCAAGGTAAAGGGGCTGCAGACCCCTTGGACCCCTCTGCAGGTGGCCCCAGGTGACAGGATAAAGGATGCAAGCGCAGGTTTTATTTCTCCTGTCTGGTTGCTAGCTATCCACACCAGCCTGCAATGAGCACTATCCACAAAAGATCTCCCTAGTTAAAATGGCTCTGAAACCTTCCCTGAAATTTTGGAGTGAACCAAGTGTGGTGCTCACAGGATATCATGTTGCCCACAAACCGGAAAATGCCATTTTGCTGAACACAAAAACCCAGCTTCTGCTACCAGTTTTCCATTTGCTTCCTTCATTCCACTTGGAGTCACACTCCCTGAATTTAATATTTTCAAGAGAAGAAACAAAAATCCTTTGAACATTTTTTTTCTTTTTCTTGGACATTAAACATTTCCAGTCAAGCTGAACTCATAAGAGTCTCTGAAACACTCCACCAGCATTCCCTCCGGGTACTCCAGATTCTATTTATTTAAGGTTTTTACTCATTGAAGACTGTGTCTGAGTAGGTGTCAACAGTGTTTTCTTTTTCATCCAACTCTTTGGTCCGACTGTCCTGTGAACTGGAGGGTTTTCGTACCCTAAACCACCAGCAAACTGAAGGACTTGCCTACATGAATGTTTCAGAAACCTGCAGCCTTTTAAAATTATCCCAAGGCAATTAAAAATTAACAGACACTGTGACAAAGACAGATTTTCTTCCAGGCTTCCCTCTGAAATCTTAATGTCCAGTAATTCTGTACTTGATTACAAATTGCCTCAAAATGGTAAAGAACAGGATAAATCATAGCTATCACTTAATGAAAACCTTAAAACAGTTCTTTTTAGCGACTGGTCATTCTGTTCTACTGCAGTTACAGGTTTATTTTTATTTACACCACTGTCCAAAGAGATTCCCAGGCAGAAGGGACATTTGCCCATTCCTTGTTTAAATACAGATGGCTCCATTTTGAACCTCCCCCCTATATTCATTTATTATGACACTGAAAATAATGAAAAAACAAACTGATTTCAAAGAAGAAAACTGCAGCAAGACAAGGACAAACAGAGACAGGGGTTGTTTTCTGTACAAGTGCCCATAATTTTTGTTTTTCAAGGGAGGGAGGAGCTATGTGGCCCTGTTCCCACTTAATCACTCCAGTAGGAGCCAGCAACAGCCACATTCCAGTTGCAGTTCCGACATGGGCACCTTCCTTGTTTAGTGTAGTTATGGAAGAGCATTTTAGCAGCACCCAGTAAAATGGAGGCCCTGGTTTAGCGTGGGTCTTTAAGGGATCCAATAGTATATAGAGTGAAAAACAACAGCAGGAACAAAAAACTCTCAAAGCCAACTTAAGTTGAATGAGAAACTTTAAAAATTCAAGCGTGAAAACAAGTGAGGAGAAACTTATGTGGAACGTGGAAGTCCTCAGCCCCCCACCGTGTGTATGCATTTGATCTGAGCATGGTATTTTTTCCTCCCTCTCTACATCCAAAAGGGCTGCTCCCAACTCCACTCCACTTGTCTGCTCTGCACCCAGGCTCCAGCAGCTGTCTCCAGCATGCCCCAGAGCAGCTGGGAACATCCCTCGCAGTGATCCTGTAGCTCTGGGGACTGCATGTGCTCAGCCCCTTCAGCAAAGACAGAAGCCTGAAGTTTGCTCCATGAAGATATATCCTCACTGTCAGTTTTAGCTGCTAGGCAGAAATAAGTCCCTAGGTAGCATATGTGAGCTATGATTCAAAAGGCTTAAAATTGGACAAAGGTGGGTGGATTTTGACAAGAAGGGCACCCCCTCCTCCTTCTCCAGCCCCACCTCAGAGACAGAAGCCCATCTCCTGAAATCTTATCTTGATATGGCAATACTCAAGTATTTCAAAGGAGAAGTCACAAGAATTTCTAATGTGGGCAAAGCAATGTGTTTTTCTTCATCTTGTCCTCGGAGCTTGCATATCCATTTTGACTGAAGTTTTCCAAGAAATTCTTGGCCTGAATTGGATCTAGCATGGATCTAGCAATGGAAAATATTAAGTATTCTTAACAAAGGTACAATAAGTCAGAGTAATGATACAGAGGCCAGTTTTGACTTAACTAGACCGCCCTAAATTCTTCAAGAGACAAACAACTATTAAATTGGCTCTACCACCCATATGTGTACTGACTGATGATGTCAGGAATCCTTCAATGCAAACACAAACACCAGCACCGCACATGCCGCACCTCTGGCATCCAAAATAATTGTCAGGTTGGATGCCCCGACCATCCACACCTCAGCTGATTTGCGGAGACACTGTTTCATCTTCGCTGGAGGGCATCCACTTACGCGCATCTGCCGTCACACACACTATTCCAGCCATGACATTAGGTGGTCACAGATCTTTCCCACTTTCCTACTGCTGTATATGAAATTGGTTTCATGTTAACTTGGCAATCTTGGCACATGGCACCCTGGAACCATGCAAGCAAAGACAGGTTCTTCATAGAGAGGCAAGTGTGGACCTACATCTATTCAAGGAATGCTGCTTTTCCAACAAGGTCACACTCTTCTTAGTGTCAAACTTCTACATTTCAATTAGCAAAGGTGGTCCTCCACAAGTAAAACACTCAGGTTCCTGAAAACTCACCAATGAGAAGCACAAGTATGTAGCACTTCTGGGAATCAGACTAAACTTACAACAGATTGAAGGTTTGGGCCTGGCACCAAAACAGGCCTTGCTATCCAGATGCCGTATTAGTCTTTTGTAAAGAATTTGTACTGTCTTTATCCAATTTCCATTCTTAACTATGGCTTTCAGTGAAATATGTTCAAACTCCCCCAACCTTTTTTTTCTGCCAGACACTCCCAGAGATTATTAAATTCATATTCCAAATCCTTCTCCAATCTTACAACTGCTTTCCTCTTTTGAAGTGCAATTCTCCTCTGCAAGGGAAAGAAAAAAGTGTTTATAAAGACAACACATTTCTTGTTTCACTGAGGTCTTGCACAGCAAGAGTAGAGCACTCACAGGCTATGGGAACTCTGCCTGACTGTGGGGATCTGATAGTGATATCCAAGACCACTGGTAATACTGATCTCTGTTCTCACCTACAGGAGAACAGAAGCATTATCTCCATGCTACATCTTTGCTGAGCTTTGCATAACACCATTACCTGACTGATCCAAACAGTCAGAAAACAAGCATGTCAATATTACAAGAAACAATTGCTTTTACTCTTTCGTTGCCTACCTTTCTCAGTCCTGCAGCTCTAACAAGTACCAGTAACAACAAGAAACTTGTTTTTGTCACCAAAGCAGGCAAACACTGTGCTGAGGCCACTCAAGAACTAGCCTGGTGACTCACGCTGGTGACTCAGGACTGGTTATTCCCGCAGAGTTAACTCTCAGTATAACACAAATCTTGCCTCTAACTTAAATTCTGGATGAAGTTTTCAATTCACCTGAAAAGATATTCTTATGCTTGACTTGACAAGCCGCTCAGGAACCGAGCTTTAGCCCAAGGCCTGTGGCCTTTCAGGTTGGCTGTTCATGTCTTGCTGGCTGCACGCTTGCCTTGCACCAGGATTGCCCTCATACTAGTTAAAGTAAACCCAAGACAACATGAGGATTCAACACTTGGGTTAACTTTCCTTTGAAGGCAGGTATGCAGAGGCACTGTTTCACCAATCCCATTCCTCAGACTGTTAAATTGCTGAGCTTTCATTTTTGCCCAAACTCCCTCCACCCCCTTCAATCTCCTTATAGACAGCCTCTCCATCACCCGTATTAATAGGCCTTCCAAATTCCATGTCGCCTCCACATGCTGCCTGCAACTGATGAGCCCCTCTTGCAGCTCTTGGTGTACTGGGTGAAAAAGCCATCATGCTTTATCACTCCCATTACCACTTGTCATCCAGTAGCTTACATAAGTCTGTGACCTCTGAAATAAAAATATTTGCTTTCACTTGGGTAGAACTGGTTGGTTGGAAGAGAACTTGGTGAGGGAAATGATTGGAAAAACAGCCACAGAAGCAAGCTTCCAGAATGTGCCTTTTTAATTTTCCTTTCAACTTTGCTATTTCCTCTAGTCAACCACTGCTTTCCCATCAAACAAAAAAGTTTCAACCAGCAAAGTCAGCTTGTTTAACATTTCCACATATCCTCCAGCAGACAGGACTACTAGAGCATACTGTAATCACCTATAGTTTTGCTAAGCACAGATCAAGACAACATAAATAACTGAAAAAAAATCACCCTATGTTGTACACATTCATTTAAATTTGCCATTAAATGTATAAATAGGTCTTGAGAACCTGGTATTTCTAACATGCCAATTATCTTTGTATTGTGGCACCCTACTTGTTACCAAAAATAGCTTCACTTCAGACCAAAAATGTCATGCTTTTCTTCTTGTATGTGGCTTTCTCAAATGGGTTTATTCTCATGTGCAGTAGATGTTTTAGCCAACCTTCAGTGTGATTTTTGGAAAAGACAGTGTGCACATGCAGTACCCCCAAAGGCAGCGTCTTAGACCATGGCCTTGGGCCCCCGGAAGTATTTAGGCAGGTAAGCACAGACAAACACTTTGCAAAGTGAGCTCAGTTGAATGAGCCAGCCCAGGAAGGACCTACCATTTATCCCTACCACTCTAATTTTGATGTGAGGAGGTTGATAGGCTCAACCATTCACATAAGCGTTCCTGACCTTGGAGATTGGAAAAACGTGATTTTGTAAAAATCAGATGCCAAAAAGCATTGGGATGCACATGTGGACAAGGAAGGAGGTAACATTTCCCTCTGGGACAGCTCTAGAGGAACTCTAGAACAGAGGTTGTGCCTCCTTTTAAAATAATGTTTCCAACAGGGTGATTTGTCCCATTACAAGAGTAATTTTGTGAAAGGTGTGCACACTTCTTGACTCATAAAAATTATCCCAAGTTGAACCAACCTCTGGAACCCCACCTGGCATTTTGGTGGGCATTCTCTTTCCCAGACCTGTATCTTGTGAGAAGCTGAATCTATAAAATACACTCCAGCACTCAGTTGTAACACAAAGTTCTTGAGCTGCAGAGAAAAAAACACACTGGTGCTGCTTCCCTTCAGAAATGCAAGAGGAAAAAAGTATCCTTGAGTATACCTTACTCGGCTGTAACATGGGAGGCCCGAGTTTCATGACCTTTTTACCTTCTGGAAGTAGTTGTTGGAGCAGAGGTCAGCATTCAGTGAATGTACCGACTATCAGGCTACAGAGCTGTGACCTTTTTCTGTGGCTCAGGAGTTCTTCTCCAAAATATCCTGAATTCTTTTAAAAGCAGTACTATCTCAAAAGGAGCAGGGAATTCTTCCACGGGAGGCAAGTGGATCGTTGTCCTTACATCTCACTGATTGCCACTGCAGGGCCAAGGCTTCTGGTTAGAAACAGGCGTTACCTGCCCCATCAAAGGAAAGTGACAGGCCTGAAATTCCCGAGCCTCCCTCTCCAAAACAAGTTTGAAGGAACCACTTTGCAACCACAGGGGTACAGAGCATCCTTCCAGCCGATGGGACATATCAGTTCAGCTCTTCTCTTGGGAGGACAGCTTAGCACTCTGGGCTTCCCACCCAAATGATCCATCCTTGACATGCCACAGGGACAGGCACACCCCTGCCTTCTGTTCAGAAAGACAACAGTGTGTAAACCTCAAGAGAGCTCCCTGATGAGACTGTCCATCTCAAAACAGCACTTACTTCTCTAAGAAGGTGTGATCTGAAAAACATCTTTCCTCCATCATTTCCCCCTTTCTTCCTGATCAGGATACTGCCCATGCAGTGTCCTTACCATGCAAGTAGCACATCCCAGGTACCTAGCCCCTAAATTTGGGGGTTGTGGCACTCAGAGTCAGTGAAGGTCAACAGTTCAGAAATCAATTCAAGAAACAGAGATCAATTCTAAAGTCTTTGAACGCTCAAAAGGTCAGTTTTGAGGGGAACATAAACCTGCACAAGTAGCTTCCTCGAATAGGATGAGGTTCTCCTTTCTGATCAATCTTTTTTTTTCTTTTTTTCTTTAGCATCAAATTAGCAAGGTTTTGATAAAATTGTAGGGGACATTACAATATTTTGTGGCAGTTTGGGATGGCTTGTAAATCATCTACCAGCTATAACTGGAATGTAATACAAGTCATTGTAATGCTTTATGAAGAAAGTGCATGTTGCTATCTCACAACAACCATATGTTCTCCTGTTTGTATGTATCTGTTATCCAACCCTTACATAAGCCGTTGATGAAATTATCATCACAGGACAAGCACACTTCTTGTAGCACGGTTGAGCGGATCCAAATAATGAAGAAATTAAGAAGGTTTTTTGCTGAGGTGAGACTGGCCACTCACCTTCGCGAGCCACAGCTGCAGGAGGCAGCATGCCGACTTGCCGTCAGCTGCACAACAGCCATCACTTGAGGGATGACAGGGAATAGAGATATTTGGAGCTTGGGCTGTACAGGAGAGGGCAAAATAAATACCTGCACTTTCCTTGGAGCACGGGAGAGAGAAGGGCTGGGGAAGGGGCTGAGGGAAAAGCGGGAGAGGGGGTTGCTTTAATGGTGTAGGTAACCCGTGATATCACATAGATGCACTCGCACGGCTCAACAAAAGCAGCAGGGGCAGCAAGAGCAGCAAGGGGCCGGGGCAGACCAGGCTTGCTTCACCGCGGGACTCGCCGTCGGCAGCCAAGCTCATCCTCGGGGGCTGCTCCCCTTCCCCACTTCTGCTCCCTGCACGCTGGGCACCCACCGCCAGTTCCTGCCCCGGGCACCAGCCCCGGCCCGGGAAAACCAGCGGGCAGCGCCCGGGCCGCTCGGCACAAGCACGGCTGCACCCCGGTACCGCTCCCGGTACCGCGGGCCGGCCGGGCCGAGCTGCAGCCCTGGATCCGGTGCGGCTGGTGCCGCGCTCCGAGGGCCATGTGCCATGTACTACGGGCACAGACTCCACCTTCCTCGGCTCCCGCCCGCCCCCACGCATCCAGGAAGGGAAAAAGAGGAGGAGGTGGTGGTGGTGGTGGAGGAGGAGGAGGGAAGGGGGTGAAAGGGAAAGAAAAAAAAAAGAGAGAGAGAGGTTGAAAGGAGGGAGCTCGCCGAGACCCACCCTTCTCCCTCCTCCTCCGGGCTGCTGGCCGGGCTTTTGTTTTCCTCCAGCGCCCCGTTTCCCACACGTGATTGCCGTGTT
>JAOXXN010000395.1:104811050-104821067 GCA_026770055.1 Myrmophylax atrothorax
TTTTCCTGTCTAGAACTGCAGCAGTTCTGCTCCAAAATCTGGTTTTCAATATTTTTTTTCTTAACCTTCAAAGCCTGTATACTTGTTGTGGTTAGGTCCACAATTAGTTAATATATATATATAAAAAAACGGGAAGGAATTTGTAAGGAGAAATACTCCTTGCCTATACTCCTCTCTAACATGAATACAGAAATTTTTTGTATGCAAGCAAGTTCTAAAGGATGCTAAACAGTTTGTCTTCATGTGTTGTCATATTGTCATCAGGATACTATTTTCTGTGTATTACTTACCCAGTAATATGATTTGAAAGCTCTAAGTTACCAAAAATATCTACAAAAGTGTATGTTTCATGAGCTTCTGCTGAAAGGCAAAAGACAGGGATTTACCTATGTGTCTTTACAGATGATAAAATGTGTTTTTGGGGGAGGATTATTGTTTCTTTAATTGCGTGTCTGATATCCTCCTTGGAAGATTAAGTATTTTTGGTAGCAGATTTATGGTCTATACCCTGTTAGCTTAATATCTGTCATCAAATGATGTAGCTGTTAGGGGTGCAGGTAAAATTGAGCTTGTGTTCAACTCCCCGGGAGAGTATTGTGAATGGGAAACTGTTGTGTATACATAATCCCATTAGTCAATATTGTTATTCAAAATCTTTTTTTTCTTTCTGGTCTCACAACAAAGCTCTTAGGTCTGCGGTGAAGTGTTTTGTGACACATTTTTGAATGGGCCTTTTGCCCTGCTTTCAGTTCTTTAATGCGAGAGGCTTTACCAGGAAACAAGAATCTCTTTCTTCTCTGTCTGTGTTTTTTCAGCTTGGGGCTGTGATGTTGAATATGCAGACAGACACAGAAGTCAGATGATCAAAGATATGTGATATTATGAGGTTATCCATTTCATATGATTAGTATATGTATTGGAGTTTTGGTCTGCATTTTGTGTCTGTGGCATCTAAATATGTCTTGATCCTTTTTTAAGACGTAGCTTTTTGTGTGTTTTCACACATCCCCAGGGCTGTTTTAAAGCAAGTCTTCAGTGGCATCTCTTGAAAGAGGTGATTAGTTTGAAAGAAGTATTTCTAAATTAGATTTTGTCATTGATGAAAGTCTGTATAAAAATAGAGCCTGATCCTGCAAACACTTGCAGATACACTCAGTCTTACTTTCCCAGGTAACTTGCTGCCTTTGGCTCATAAAGACATTGCCTAACACAGTCAAAATGAGCAGTTTTGTAGTTTCATTTGAGCGTGAGCCCCATCAGCTGAGGTTTCTGCAGAAGTGCATCATTAGTTATGCAGTGACTACCTTTGTTAAGAATAGTGAAGTGCATGAGTTTTTACATGATCAGACCAATTTACTGGTATGTGGCTTTTTTGCATCTGTTAGTCTGGTATATTTTAAAATCTTAGAGGGAATGTTCTTTCAGTGGTCGCTTTTGAGATGTTTTTGTAAATGGACGTGTGCAATTAGTTCTTCTAATAATGAAAGCTCCACATAACAGAGAGTACTGGAAACTAAATCAGTGAAGTCTGTGGCAAAAAATTATTTTTATCCAAAATGGTGGCAAAATGAGATTTGTGTTTTTTTCAAGGCATTTTATGCTTTATGTTCTCCTTTATGTACTGCTTCTTCTGAGGACTCATGATGAGCTGCTGTCAAAATTTTTTTCATCTGGTTGTCTGGTTAAGTTTTTTGTTGTCCACCTGATGCCGCTTATAGAGCAAAGATTTTTCTGCCTGGAGGTGCCTTTAGGTGATTTAGGGAATTAGAGGGATTACTGGCCCCAAAGCAGAGGCTGGCTGAAGCAAATATGCTCACTATTTCAAGATTTTATTGCACAACCTGAAGTATCACCTTAAAGTGAAATAGCTGCTGGTTTAAGCTGGAACATAGGTCTGCCTCTGCTCTTATATTACCCTGTGTTCAGGTTTCTCAGCTTTCATAAATACATGACTTTTTTGATTGAATGGAGTAGGAGGTCCAGATCCATTTTATCTGTTTTCAGAGACTCAGACATTTTTTCTTTTCTTTTTGCACATGCAAGTGCTTCAGCAGAACTCAGTAATCATGTTTGAAAGGTAGCATATGTGTGCACATCACACTCCTGGCTTGGGGAAATGGAAGAGCAAACAACAGATACTGTGAGCCTCAGCACTGCCATTTTTAAGATTGTTAGTACGTTTTTTCATGACAGTTGGAAGCACTAGCAACATTTCTAAATCACATGATCAGATAAAGGGTCCCCATATCTCCTCTCTGTTGCAGAGGAAATTATTCCAGTATTGCCAGCTTCAAAGTCTTGCAATGTACAATAGAGGCTTTTTAAGGTTCACAGGATGTTGGGATGAGGTGGAGATGCTCAGTCTAATCTTCTTGTATTCTGTCCTTTTTGACCAAGTTCCTAACTTTCAAGATCAAAAAAAGATTTAAAAAGATGTAGCCCTAAAGAGCTACATTCCAGAAGGCAAAAATAAGACTCTTTAAGGATTCATAGAAGTTCATGAATTTTTAATATGTTTTAGCTTTGTGTTTGTTGTTTAAAGAGGTAATACGGAGTCACAGGGCTCTCGTGCCTTCTGCTTTCAGAGAATCAGCAATGAATACTAAGTGCAGCACATGCCTATGCAGAGTCCTGGTATATTCCTTTTTGTGGTGATGGGCACACTGGAAAATGCTGAATACCACCATGGATGTGCTAACAACTGTGCCCATCATGATGTTGCTTTTAGTGTCTGCCATGGTCCTCAGGAAGATGCAGCTTCTGCGGCAGGTGTGGGTACAGTGCAGCTGGATTGGACAGCTCGGTCACCTTGGTGCTGTCCCTGGAGTAGGGCTGTCTGGCGAGTTGCCTCTGTGCTGGCATCTCCCGTAGCAGAAGCCAGGGTAAGGTAGATGTGAAACAGGAAGACAAGCCAATGCACCCTGATGATCAGCAGTGTGGTCTCTGAGCTTACAGGAGTGGTGTAGAGAATTGTCAGGGGAACCATGCATCCATCTAGTTACTTATCTTTGTTCTCGCATCGTCCACTCCTCCAGCAGTATTTGTGGTAAGGGTGTGGGTATGTGGACTTCCTTTGTCCTCTTCTCCCAGAAACTTATGACAGTGACCTCAGTCAGGAGGGGATTCTGATTTAATTTTTTTCTTATTATTATTACTTTTCTTTCTCAGCAAGTCAATTGCCTCCTGTTTTGAAACTGCCTTTCTCCAGTGGATGTGACCCGGGGGCACCAGTGCCTGCCTCAACAAAACCAGCCAGCCGCTCTGGGGTGTGCTAAATCCTTGACAGGTTGTTAACCTGTCATGAGACGGGGTGTCATCTCCTGCTGGATTGAGATGTTCGAATCCAGCTCAGAGCTTTTTCAAAATTACCTGGTTTGCACGAGTACAGGTTTCTTGACAGTGTTTTATGGTCACACCGGCAGCAGTGCCTGCAAGTAGAACGCTGCCAGCTCATGCTGAAACTCGTCCCAACAGCAGCTGCTCGCTTGGGTTGCAGTGGCTGTGGGGCTGACAGCTGCCCACAGTCCTGGCTTTGGGGCATGAAGCCAGCTGTGCAGTGCCTGATTAAAATACCTGGGTTTGGTTGACTGAACAGTTTTTGACAGTAACAGATTTATTGACACTAGTAAAAGTGCCCTGAAAACCAAGGTGTGGCTCTGCAGAATTGTCACAGCAGCCCTCTGTTGCCACGGGACAGACAGCTGCCCTTTGGTACCTGTGAGCCTTATTTTAAAGAATTTCTCTCCCAATTGTTTCTGTAGTCTGTGAATTGAAATAAGGTCATATCTCCTCCCAAATATTCGTGAAATTAGGCAATTCCATGGCCAGTTTCCCAGTCCCTGGGAAGCTGGAAGGAGTTACCAGCTGTCATCGGTCTGAAGGTTGGTATTGCTGAATTTCCTTTCAGTTTCTGATTTTTTGTGTATGTATGGTCTGTCAAATCACTTGCTGGTGCAGCCAGAGGTTAGAGTAAGCATCTTCAGAGATCAAGATAAATGTTGTTAAAATTAAAGGCTTTGTTCTGTGAAAAGCTTAATGAGCATTTTTCTACGCTCTGGAGTAGTTCACGGGGCTTCAAATGTGAATTAAAAAAAATGCTGGGAATGAAAGTTTTCCCTGCACAGGACTCTGCAGCCCAGTGAAAGATGCTGCTCCAGCTCCCCAGCAAACCTGGCAGGGACAGGGTGGAAAGATTGCAAGAGTAAAGGACAAGGCTTTTTTGTCCATCTTTTTCCAGGACAGAGAAAAAGAAAGTAATTCCTGTTTATGTGTTAAGGGGAGAGCAAAGCTTTCAGAGCTGGTTGGGAAGAGGAAGCAGCTGTTTCCTTCTTCCTCCCACTTTCCTCTTCACTTCCCTGTTCTCCCCCACTGCTGGGAGAATCTCAAAATGCTGCAGAGATGTGGGCTCAGGACGTGTTTTATGGTGAGATGTAGATTGTGAGTCTGGTTTGGGGATACAGCTTCCTATGATTTTTCTTAGGTTTGCGTTAAGTGAAGATCTAGGGGCAATGTTCCTGAAGCCTGCCCTGGAGAGGCAGGCTGTTGTAGTGTCATCCTTGTGTTGCCCCGGGAAACTGCCATTTCACCGACATAAAAAAAGCGTCTCTTGACTGTTCTTAAGAATAGGATAGATAATTTGGTGTTCCCTGTTTCAGAGAGTGGGTGCTCTGAGTTGCTCAGAAAATTGCCCTCCTTTAACATGAAGACCTGTAGGTTTCAGGTGCACACACTGTTTGTGTGCAAATGAAATTAGGTAGATTGTTCAAATGACCATCAGGTTGGTCTCACCACTATTTTTTCAAATGCTCGTGGCAAATAACTGGAAGAACTGCATTCAAAATGACCCTCGTGAGAGAGGTAGGACAGCTCAGGAAATACATGCCTAGAATCAGAATGGTCTGGGTTGGAAGGGAGCTTACAGATCATCTCGTTCCAACCCCCATGCCATGGGCAGGGACACCTCCCACTAGACCAGTTTGCTCAGAGCCCCATCCAACTTGGCCTTGAACACTTCCAGAGATGGGCATCCACAGCTTCTCTGGGCAACTCATTCCAGTGCCCTCCACCCTCACAGGGAAGAATTTCTTCCTAATATCTAACCTAAAACTACTGTCCTTCAGTTTAAATATGTTTTTATTTGTTTTTCCTTCAGGATAAATTCGGTTTAGTGGTGCTTTGTTACAGCATCGCACTGTGCCCAGATGGGGAGGAGGAGAGAAACTTTGCCACCTCCAAGTGTTTGGTCTACTTTGCAAAATACTTTGAAATTATTTTTTTTCCTTATCTGTCCTCCGCTGACTTGCCCGACAGCAGTCACAGAATACCTTCTGCTCTCCCTGTCACTGCAGCCTGGAAGCAGCTGCTGAAAGAATTTTAGAGAATAAAATTGTTGAGGGATGATAGAGAACGGCATGGCCACGCTTCGTATGTTATCTCTGATGCCTGACGGCTTCTTTATTAGAAGTTATTTCTTCTCTGCTGTCCTTGTGTTAGCAGGGCACAATTCTACAAGAGAAAAAAATTGGGTAAGTGAATATTGATGAAATCTGTCATTAATTATTACAGAGAAGGTTCTGAGAGAATTGGGTTACATTTTCAGTGGATTTAAAGATAACTTTGCTTATGCAATCCTGTTAAACATTGTTGCAGTATGTCACCGAGGAAGCTCATTATATTTGCTATATAAAGATTACGACTTTGGGGAGGGGGATTAAAGTTTTAGCAGAGATTGCCGTCTTTCTTGTGGTCACAACAGCGACCTGTTAAATGTGGAACAGAGGGGGGAAGCTGTGGGTAAGCCAGATTTTCTGTCTGTCTGCAAACACAGCCTTTAAAGCTGTTAAGCCAAACCAGAGGAAACCCTGTGAACTTTTTTTCAGGAAGCAAAATTGTTCAGAAAGGTGACATGTTTAAACAGTGGGAGACTTCATTTTTTCCTGAGTCTTCTGTGTCATACATGCAGATGAGTATATATGCTTGTGTGTGTATATGAAGAAAAAAAATTCAAAGTGAAACATTGGCTTCAAGCAAATCAAAGTGCTCTGTTCCCCGTGAAATCAGAGATTTTTTGATTTTGCTGAGAACAGTGGGAAAAATAAAAAACAAAAACGTTGAGGGGTTTCTTTCATAATTGCATCAAAACCCTGCACCCAAATGGCTGGCAGTGCCTCTGCCCTCCAGGGCTGTAGTCCGTGTTCCTGATTGATGGAGCTGTGTGGCATTTTTCTGCTCTTAGAACTGTGTTGTGCTTTCTTTTTTTATTTTCCCCCCCCCTTTGTAAACCTCGTTGTGTCCCTTTGTCCTGCTTGTTTCTGGAGCAAAAGTCTGAGCTCGGTGTAAGGGAAGGCAGGTCTGCCTTTGCTCACAGCTTTGGTGTGCTGGGGTTATGGCTGAGGGGGCTCATGTGCAGACACGGCTCTGCAATGTATTTTATTCACACCAAGCAGCACTTGTTTCAACAAGTCATTTGTTGACCTGAGTTAAAGCGATGTCTGCAGATCAATAGCTCTAATTACACACAAGGCACCTGGTGTATCTGTGATTAAAAATAAGAAACATTAGGACTATTTATTGTACAACTTGTTTGAAACCACTGTATAATGATGGTACATCAGATTAGGTAGTGAAGCAGCTTTACTGCAGCTTGGAAAATTAGGATCAAAAATAGTCCTCTGATTAAAACTTGAGCTTTTGAAAGCTCTTCAGAGAAGAAAGATGTGCAAATGCAGATGTATGGGAGAAATTAAGCAATCTGGATATGCATGATTGTTGAATTTAAAGAGAGTAATTGATTTAACCACTGTGCTCACTCATTTCTCACAGGCACCCTGTCTTAAAAAAATTAAATTAAACATTAGAATGATCTGGGAATAAGTTGCCTAAAATCAGTCCCTAATGGCTCAATGTATTAATGTAGTGAACTTAGAAGTTTCTGTGGTCATGCAGTTGTTATGCTTATACCAATGTCAACCTGAAATAGCAGTTGTCTTGACTTATATTTATTGATTTCTCCCACATTAAAAAAATATTCCATAACTTTATCACATATTTATCAGCAGTAAAATAATTTCTCTTTGAAACAATATTTGCTTTCTGATATCATCAAGAATTGGTCTCTTCCTACTTTCCTCCTTTCCTGCAGCAGCATGATTTCCTCAGCCTCAGGGCATCCTGCAAGTCCCTTACATCCTGTCAGGCAATTTTTAAACACTAGGAAAAAACCAAATGTTTCAGCTGATAAAGAAAAATAAGAAGATTCTAAAGACTGAATGTGATCAGTATTGGTCACTGGCCTGTTTGGAATCTGTGTCTGTTGAGCCTGAAGAAGTCCAGCTCCGTAGTCACCTGTTCCTGTGACTGGCTGAATTGAAGGAGAGACCCATAGCTGCGGTGGATGAAGGCTTGGAGACAGAGGGCAGCTGTGGGAGCAACCTCCAGGGATGCAGGAACAGGTCTGTTCCTGTGATTTGAGGATTGTTTTGGGCCAATCCCATTCAGGACAGCAGATTTTTCCTCCATCACAAAACCCAATAAAAGCTGATCACTAATCATTTGTGTGCTTGTTAGTGGGATTGATTCCCTTAATTGCCTGGCTACAGGAGACCTTCTGCTGGTGTGATGCAGGGGGTGGTAGATGACTGAAGCAGCACGATGCCTTTTGGTCACAGCATAAGCTTATTAGTATAAATGAGGCTGCTTTAAAGCATTCTGAAGCCATAGTTTGCAGGAGGTCTACACAGAGGGCTGACCTTTACTTCATTCAATTTTATTTTGATGTCAGGATGTTCTGTAAGTCTCTGAAGGTTAAGTTATCTACAATGGCAATTTATCTGCATATGAAACCTTCAGTTGTGGGCTATTCTGCATGTAAGGCACCAGAGTTTGATACGTCTTGGTGGTGTTCACTTTTTAAAACTTCATAGCGATTTCAAACAAATTTCAGTATAGTGTTGGTTGGTGTCTGTTCAGCTGATGTCTGTTCACACCTGGCCAAAGCCTCATTTTGTATATTAGAAGTGATGCTGTGTTGAGGTAGGTCTTGCCTGTTGTCTATGATACGGACTTGATTTATGGTACTGATAAAGGGTCATGGTCGCAGTGAATCCAGTTGCCTGCTCCCTCTGCAGCAGCTCCATTAGCCTGAACACCTACAAGTGTCTCAGACTTGAGGAGAAGCAAGGAGCTGAGAATTACGGGAAAACATAAAATCAGCTAATGACACAAACAAGCAGTGTCCAATATGATGAATGCTAAGCTCAAACACGATGTACCCCAAAGCCAGAGTTTAGCACAAGCCTTGTGTCTATACAGAAAATGGCCATGGGCTCAACTGGAAAGCAACAGCAGTGCTCCTGGCAATGGGCACGGTCCAGGTTAGCTGGGGCAGTCAGATTCCCTTGCCTGTTTGTCAGTGTTCCCAGGCTGAAAGGCTGATAGAAAGTGCTTCCTGATCAGCATGATAAATGGAACTTTACATGATAATTATGTTTACAGGAGGACAGATGTACTAATTACACGTTCCCTAAAGACTTCAAATGAGCTATAAAAGAATCAAATCTCTACTGAAAATGCTGGCAGCAGTAGTATTAATTGTGTAAGTTACAGCTGATAATTGTCTTGTTTTATTTGAATGAGGCAGTCAGCTATTAATGGCTTGTGCTCTGTCGTACCAAAACAGCAGACTGCGCAAAATTTGTCAGTCTGGATAATATAGTTATATATTAGCAATGCATCCTAGTGGACATACTCTAGTGGCTAGGGAAGGGAAGAAGTGTTACAGTTAATTTCTAATGCTCTTTCATCTTTTCTATCAAAATACTTGCTTATGTGCCTTCAGGAGAAGAACTGATTTTTCTTATCTACAAATTGCTTGATGTAAGACAATGCCTGCAGTAAAAAAACAAGCTTGCTTTATGGGTATTGAGGATTGAAATGGAGAATGACTAATTAGCTGTCTTGTTCCACTTATCTGTTCCATAGTGGTGATATGAATGCAAGTCTTACCCTTGTTTTCATGTGTATGAAAGATCCTACTGTTATGAAGATCTGTTACAGAGCATGCCCAAGTGTGCAAATGCATATGTGTAATAGAGACATGACCTGAAAATCTGTTAGAAGTTATCAGGCAGCAAAATGAATTTCAAATCAGTAATCGTACCATGGTATTGTACCACGTTTACAGTTAAATAAACATCATGTAGGTAACTAACCAAATTCAAAACCCTGGTGGTGCAAATTAAATTACTTTTTGTGACATCTTAATTCATTTGCATTCCCAAAGCGTGTTTCATTTCATCTGCGGTAAGTTGAGCTGCAGACAATATCCCAGAGGAGAACAGTTCTAGCAGTCCTAACCTACACCCATGCTCTGGCTGATTAATCTGTAAATCCTTCAAAATTTCTCCCCTCTGCTATTACATCAAAGCATCCTTGAGTAAAAACATGTGAGCAGAATCCTGAAATGTGTTCCCTTAGCATGAGAAGGACTCTTTGTGTGTTTCATTAGGCAATACTTTGAGATGTTTTTATGGGGAAAGAGGCAGTTGACATTCTAAAGAGTTAAGAGATGTGTTCCTTGGTTAGCAAAAGAGAGCTGATGGTCTGGAAAAACTGCCTGGAGATACTTTGTGAAAATTGTCCTTGGTTCCTTGTGACCTTTCATCAACTTAATTCATTGCTAATGAGCTGCAAATTCATTGCAATTCATTGCAGAGTTTTAAAATTGCCAGTCAGATGACAAAGTGCCTTGGTTTATGTTATCAAGAAAAAATCCTCCAATTGAGGAAGGGCTAGGCAGGATTAGCTGGTAGCACAACTCTGAAAAAGTCATGGGCCCTTTGTCCCTAAAGGCTGCCGGTGGAAGTGCAGAGATTTTGAGAACAGAAAGGAAGGAGGAGACCGTAAAAACCAGAAAATCACAGAATCACAGAATCACAGAATAGATTGGGTTGGAAAAGACCTACGAGATCATCGAGTCCAACCCTTGGTCCATCTCTATTCCATTTACTAGATCATGGC
>JAOXXN010000395.1:104827361-104849078 GCA_026770055.1 Myrmophylax atrothorax
GAAGTCCTCAGGACTAGAACCTACAGCCCCCGGTATTCCCAGGAGGTCTCCCATTCAAGTACTAACCGGGGCTGACCCTGCTGAGCTGAGATCTGACGGGAGTCAGGGTGGCATGGCCATAGCTTAAAGATAATAAAGAATGTAGATTCTAGGCACTTCAGGGTCTGCATGAGCTCTGCTATATTTAAATAAATCTTCCTGAACTGCACCTGTAGCTCCTAATTATGGCTTAGGTAGAGCCAACAGGAGGATTGGGTGCAGAGGCAGCTGCCTGCAGAGGGAAGATACTCTCATTTAGGTTGGAAAAGGCCTTTTAAGTTCTTTACATCCAACTGTTAACCCAGCACTGCTAAGTTCACCACTAAACGTGATAGCAGGTTTCAAACAAGATCTGTCTTTGGTGAATTGGAAATCCAGCTGGGGATTGTGAAAATTAGATGGCCCCTAGAGTTAACAGCATGTGATGACAGCTCTCCCATTCTCCCTGGATTAAACACTGTATTTTATAGATTTCATATCAGTGCCTGATTTTGAATCAATTTCTTCCCAGAATCATGTCTTCTAGAAAGAGTAATAATTTGGATATCAAGTTGAATTATGCAAGATGCTAAAACATCCCAAAAGTCCAAAAATCCAGTTCTACCATGCCTTCTGTTTTTCCACACACCTGTATATAACACCTTCACACTATACAAATTCTTTGTCAGTGGACATTTTGCTTCTCAGCAGTTCTAGTGTCAGTCTCTTGTCTCTTTGCAGTGCTGGTACTCCTGATTTTATGTTTGATATAACCAGACCCAAATGATCCCTCTGGGGCATTGGGACAGAGCTTTGCTAGAATTTTATGGGCTATTTGAAGGATCATATGTGCAAAGCTACATAATAATTTGTGAACAGAGCATTATGTTGCATTGGCACACTGTGAAAGGTCAGCAGGATACTTCAGTATTGTCATGTTTATTTTCTTCATTGTTTTTTACTTATTTCTTACTTAATTCTTTCTTACATCATCCCTTTGGGATGGCAATGTAGGTGTTTTTCATGCTGAGATGTTATATGCAGACAGGTCAGCGGGCAGCAGTTTGAGTGCTGTGTATTTTCAAAGCTGGGTGTTGCAGGAGGATGAGGCTTGGAGAACGAGTTGGATGGCAATACAGGTGGAATACTCTGCAGGAGGCTCTCCTGGTTTAGGAGGAGTATGTAACATGGAGCCATGTTCATGCCATAGCTTTCCTTTCATCCCCTTGTTTTCTGTCCATCTTCCTACTTACCCCCAAAATGCTGATAGAGACAGAGGAGAGATTTGGCAAGGCATTATTCCCCTAGTTATCACTATATTTGATGGTCTCTCTCCTTACAATACATATCCCAAGACAGGAGGTTGTTGAGGGTCCTCCTAGCTCAGGATTTCTGCATCGGAAACTTTCCTTCACAGCCCACTGTAGAAGGCTGTGGTCTTAGGCCATATGGCATCCTGCCTGCACATAGGTGACAGCTAAATGGAGGGCTTCTGGTATGTTCTCTGTGTTTGGGTTGGGCTGATGAATTAACAAAGTAACTCATATCTAGTGTGATGCCAGATGCTTTTAACTCCCATTGTGGGCAGCCATGACAATACACTGCACAACATGGAAATTCTAAATGGAGTTTGATGTTCTTTGCAGAGAGTTGCTCTCCTGCATAATTATGATAGCACACAATTAAAAACTGCCTTATATTGGTTTGGGTAGCTCCTAGAAACTTTGTTTCCTTTAATAATTTTCAGTAGTCTCAAGGTTTGCTTTTCCCGTGTTTGTCTTGCTGTGATATTGGCAAAAGATAGGAAGAAAATGAGCTGGGACATAAGAATCCCAGTAGAAACTTCAGAGAGAGGGTGAGAGGTTACTCATTAGCAGGTCTTTCATCTGTGTTCATGCTGGGTCATGAAGTCAGGGGGCAGGAAGTGAATGAGAATTTGTTCACAGCTGATGTCTTGTGTAATATTTCAGAAGAGTGTATTAATTGTCGCACTTAGCCTGGGAGTTTGGGCAGAGGTGTTCAGGTGGGAGGCTGAGGAGGAGTTGGAGAGAAGTGGCATTTAGATTTCCTTGGTGTGACAAAGGGACTGGGGCTGCTGGGGCAAGGCATGAGCTGCATCTGCCAGCTCTGCTGATACCTGCTCCCCTGGCCCAAGGGAGAGGAGCAACTGCACTTCTCTTCATACCCAAATCTAGGAAAAAGAATGGTAAATGTACCTTATTCAAAACTCAGAGTAGCCTGAAAGATATGTTTGTTGCCATAATATTGTAAAATATAGTACATATATATTTACATTTAGATTTTTGAGGTTTTTTTGTTCTAGCACGTAGAAGCCTAGTCTTAGATCTCCTGGAATACTTTCCTTGCTTGCCTTTCACTGTTAAGCCATTTTGGTGCTGCAGGGAACATGAAGGCCAGTGTAAAAGCCACCCTAGGGTTGCTATTCCTGTAGAGGTAGGATCAAAGTAATGCTTGTCTGGTTTGACCTGTGGAAGCTGCAAGTCCAGAGCATGTTTTGGTAGCTTCCCAGAGAGTGCTTGAAAAGGACTAGGTTGGCTTTTGGGCATGACCTCCTTTTTTGAGTCCGGACTTTCACAGGGTGGATGGATGGCAGAGGGAAGCCCCTCACATACACCTCTAGGGAGGCCCTGAAGTATCTTTACAGGTATCTTGATCTCATTCCCAGTCACTGCAAGTTTAGTGATTTACTGTCTTTCCACTCCCCTTGTGTACCTATCTAGGGTAGTATTCCTGTGTGTAGGATACATCTTTTGTAACAAAGGCATAGTGAACATGAAGAATCCAGCATTTTCAGAGTGCCAAGCAGTTTGTGTTTTCCTGATGCTTCCAAGCCACAGTAACAGTTCTGACCAAAAGGTAATAGCTGAGAAATTTCTGCCTTGTGGTTCTTGTTCATTTTCCCTGGCCACCTGAAGGGAGGAGGTGACCCAGTGGACATGGGAACTGCCAACAGTCTTCAGCTGTTGCAACGCCTTTGTCCTCCCGAGTTCTCCCACCAGTGTTAACGCAGCCGCTGGATGTGTAGATGATTAGCACTCCGTGTCCTATCATCACTTCATCTCTGAAGGGATGCAGATACCCCAGACAAAGTGAAGAAGCTTGTCCTGAAGGGATGTATTCGTTCTGGGAGCCAGCAGCACCCACACCACTGGCTTCAGCTGATGTAGGTCTGTAATCTTAATAGAAGCAGAGGGGAAAATACACTCCCAACTTTCACAGAAATTAGGTGTATTTAAAATGCAGCTTTGTCTTCCTGATTTTGTAGCTGTGCTAGAAAGTCATTACACATGGATTTATTTTTCCTTACCTCTTGGAATCATTGGCTTCCTTCTTTCCTGGATGATTTATCCAGTGTTCTGATTGCAGCTTCTTTTTCTTTTATCATCTCCTGTCTATGTGGCTTAAGATTTTGTATGTTTAACATAATTGAGCTGAGTATTTTGCAGCAATTGACAGTGAAGTGAAGATAATTTTCCACTGATTGATGGGGTGGTTTATGGTGAATATTTTTGCAGTCTGCTTGCTTTGGCTATTTGCTGTTTTGGTTGCAAACCTGCTTTATTTTATTTATCCTTGTATTTAGTTTCTTTTTTTTCCCCTCCTTGTGTTTTATTTCCGTTTTGCAACTGAGCCACATATTAGTCTGGCTTTGGAGAGGGGAAACTAAGACAACATTTTAGCTTTTAAGAAACTTCCACGGAGATTCAAATAGGTGGTCAAAGATATATCCAGTAAACAAATAGGGTCATGAATCTCTTAGAAAACAGCCATTTAAAATACTAGGGCAGCAAATATCTCTTTAGTTTCCTTCTTTAGACCAGACTTGGAATTTGATTGTAGGGTATTGGCTATTTCTGGGCTCATGCACAGGGAACAACAGCAAGAAACAGACAAAAATGTTTTAGATAGGTGTTAAAGAGATATTACATAGTTTTTAAACAAAAAAAACCTCTGTAAGTTGCATGAGACTGACCATCATAGTCCTACAGGGGCTGATCATTAGAATGAGAAGGTCTTCCTTTTTTCAGTGCTGAACTGCTTTTTTCTGTGTGCATGAGGCTGTGGACAGAGAGGAGTGAGTTTAGTATATCTAGAATATGGTGATTAAACTGGGAGGAATTCTTTAAGGCTTTCTGTGAGCTTGGAAAGATTAATATTTTTATTGAAACAACTTTAATTTGGTTATTAAGAGCAACTGTGTTTTAGTGTGCTAGCTGGCACAAGTTTAAAAGCATTTTATATTGAAATTGTATCTGCTTAAAAGACTTAACCCAAAGCCTGAATCCTGCATGAGTCATGTAGTGCTATTTTGTTTTGTTCATGTACATTTATTAGAATTTTCCCCTAATTATTATTGAAATAGGACATACCTTAATATAAAATAGCTATTAACATAGTTTTACATCGCAATGATGTTGGTGTGTGATATAAAACAGTTTGGAGTGTTTCAGTGCAAGTGTCTACATGAACCAGCTGCTGTGGCATGTTACTCAATTTTTGAAAAGTAACCCTTTTAGAAGTTATATAGATAAACCATGGGTGCTTGCCTGAAGAAAGAAAGATTATTAATTTAAATATTAAACACCAGTAGAGATGATTAATTCTTAATGAAGTCAATGAAAAACTACTTTTCCTTGTATTCCTTGGAAGACTCTTTCAAAGCTTTGCTTTTCCAAATCTGTTTTTTTTCCTCTATGTGTGGCACAGGATGTGACTTGGTTCACAGCAGGTAGCTTCATTAGTTGGCATTTCTGGTATAATATCCAGCTGTGGAAAGCTTATAAATATTGGTATTTAGGTCATCTTAATTAGGCCTTGAAATAAAGAATTAAGATAAAGTGGAGTAATTTCATGTACTTCATTGTGGCCGAGTTTCTTCTGTGTTTCCCGGACCGTATGAACTGATTTCAACAGACTTGATCCAAATCTGCCTCTTTGGAGCTCCTTTGACAGTGCAGGAAGTTGAACTGATTAAAACTCATAATTCTGGGGAGAGGTGAAAGACATGGAAATTTTCAGTTGGGTTGGGTGTTGGGCTCAATATCCTTGATCTCACTGCTACTTGTGCCAGTACAGGGAGTGGATTGGGGCAGTCACCATTTATATCCCTGCAGGCCTCTGTGTGACCCATGCCTCTTCATTGCTGGTGATTTGGGAGGGATCATCTGCGTACTTGCTTCCTTCTCTCCTGGAAGAATTTACCCAGAGTTACGCTTATGTTATGCCCTAGTTGAGAGAGGGCTCAGGTGTCGGTGCTCCTCTCCCAAGCTTGGGTGAACAAAGGGCTTCCCCTGCTCCTTTGTGCAGACTCACTTGCCATGTTAGATACCCAAAATACTGCAAAATCACCACCAAGGAAAATCAATGTGAGGTCTTTTATGCCAAGAGGGGTGGCAGCGATTTCCATCTGGTATTGCATTTGAGGCTGGCAAGCAAAAATCAGGAGGCAACATCCCTGGTGCTGGCTTTAAGAAGTTGAGGCCAGTGAGGGCAGCCAGAAAGAATCTTAACACTGACCAGGCAACTGGATGACCAGCTGATGAAATACAGTTTGTGTGTGTTTCTGCTAACCAGCACATTTGCCTTAATAACAGATGCAAATGTAGGATCTTCAAACCCATGTCTGCCAAACCACCAGCAATGAAGCTGAGGATGGTGCATAACTTTGGGCAAGGAGAGGCTTAGAAGAGGTGACTGGCATATGCATCTGGTGTCGTACAAGGACGTGGCATCTCACAGGCATCTAGAGGAAATACAGGGTGACTAATTTGATGAATTTAATATGAAAAAGGTGTCTAGGTTGTACTGTTGTTTATCTGTCTTTGACTAACAACATGCTTGGTATGCTTTTGGAATTGTAACATAAGATGGGAAAATGCCATTTTTTAAGTATGTTATTAAGCTAAGGCCATTATAAAGAGGTATTAAAAAGCCAGTAGGTATCATCTGCTGTGTCAGTGGTGCTGGTAGCTGAAATTTGCATCTTTTGTTTATGGATCAGTGAAACTGAAAATGAAGGGGGAGCTCCTCCTGCTCTGAATTTCTCCCTCTAAGAGCATTCCTGTGTCCTATGACTGTGGATGTAGTTGAGGGAGCACCCATGGGTGCAGGACACAAACATTTTGTCTCTTCTTCCTTGTCTATGCCTGCACATCCTGAAATGCAGATTTTGTTTTCTCTTAACTTTTTAAAGGTGTATCCTGTCTTGCACTAGATCTTCTAAAACCCTAGTTTAGACAAAGCCTGAGGGGATTTAGGGTTTGCATATTTTCCTAAGAGGATTAAGGTTCACACTTAGTTGATCTATGAATTGTTTGAGGGTTTTTTTAAATGATTTTCTGAGTACACAAAAAGCCACATACACATTCAAATTGTCCTGAAATCTGTTGTCTGGGGATTTGTGATAGAAATCTGGTGTTTGGATTAATAGCAAACAGAGTCACTGAACCTCAGGGTTATTTTGAACTGAAAAACATTTTGATTATGGAATTTGCAGCTTGGCTGCAGGAACCGTTGTAGCAGCACAACTGAAGGGGCAAAGGGATTGCAAGAAGGATTAGAAACTGCTTACACTGGCATCAGAGAAAACAATTTATTGTGAAAATACAGCCCAGGAATAAATTAACAAACACCCTTCCAAGCATAGGAGTGCTCATAACATTCTGGAAACTCTTTGCCTGCAAATCAAGGGAATAAGGCAGCTCAGTGGGAATTGGGCAAAAAAGTAATGATAGTCTATGAATACTTTTATCGTTTAAGTTCCTACTGATTAAATCTGTATGCCTCAGCAGTGGGCCCCAGGAGCAATGGGTGTTGGCATTCCTCCTGCCAGCTGGGTGCTGGGGCACAGTGCCCTGGCACTGCTGGCTGTTGCAGCTGTTTAACGCCCATTGACGATGGAGTAGTTTTGATGATTGCCAGCTTAATTTTTCATTATGTGCCTGCAGGTGGGCTGTATCTTACACATTCATTTTTGGTATTTACAGTGTGTTTTGGAGGGCTGGGTGCAGCTCCTTGTTTTGTGCTGCTGTCTCAGGGAGTTTGAAGGTTTTGTACTGGGGCTTCTTCCCTGCCTGCTAGAACAGTTCAAAAACTTGTAATGCTAAGTTTTGCATACTTATTTCACTGAAAGTGGAGGAAGGATCTGACTCAACCATAGAAAAATGGTTTAAAACAGAACTATACTCACCTGTGCTGTTCACAGGCATGGTCAGAACTTCCTTCTAAACTGCTGGTTTGTGCGCAGTGCTGCTGGCACTGTCGTCTTTCATCTCTACAGGCACTCCACAGGAGTGATGAGATTAATATAATTGAGAAAGAAGTGGTGTTTATGTGGCAAAATGGGCAAGAGGCAAAGAGAAGTGTGGCACTGTGAATACCATGCAGTCTCTGTAGATCTACATCTGCACTATTTTGTCAAAGCGCTGTATCTGTAGCATTGCAAGCTGTACCGCAGCACATGTAGAAATGGTATTAGATGGGTGTTAAACCCTTGAAGGGAGGGAGGAAGAGCTAAGGGAGGAGCTCTTGCAAAGTTTCAACTTCTGTTTTGCTATAGAAGCTTGTGTGAATTAAGTTTGCCTCTGGTTGGGATCAAACGGATGGAGTAAGATAAGCAGAATGGAACGAAGTGTATTAATATCCAAAGGTATGGCTTAGCTAGGGAAGAGTGGTTTGTGATCTTTACTAAATAACAGCTCTGAGGACTTTCTCATGCCCTCTTATCAGCAGTCATGTTTTGTGTTCTGTTTTCTCTGCAGACGTCGGCTGATCTCCCAGCGATCTTCTCTGGAGACTCTGGAGGACATCGAGGAAAACGCCCCACTGCGGAGGTCATTTTATTTACTCTCTCTCTGGCTTCTTGTCTGTAAAGCGTATGCATGGACAGACTTGCCATCCCTCCCCATGTTGAAAAGTAGTTGGGTTGTCAGGTTAAGGTGTTCTCATAGTGAAAAGTGTTGAAACCTCACATGCCCTGTGAGGTGGTAGGTGATATGAATTACACATTCCCTGGCTTTAGGTTAGTATTTTAGTTGTTTTATTTTTTGTGGATTTTTATTGTTTGTTTTCTCAGCACATGCACTCTTATTTTGGTTACCAGCATTACTGTCTGTGTGTTGGTGGTTAGGTTTGTGACTGCTACCCCACTAAAAAATCTGCCCTCATCCTTGTTGTATCAGCAGCTTCAGTGCAGTTTTATTTCTGCATCTGGGAGACCACATCTTACCTTTCTGGGGACCACAGTAATTAGTCACTTGGCAGTCCTCTGGGGTAATGGAAAATGGAACAGCTTAACAGTTCAGAAACTGGCTGGTTAGTAACCTGACCAGTACATGGAATGCTTCCAGGTCAGCTGTTCGGCAAGACAGCAGCCTAAGTTGGACTGTCTCTATCTCAGGAGATATTATTCAGCTGGTTTGTATTGTTTAGCCTATAGCCCCGTTTATCCACATGCAGATTGGCTGTCTCTCCCTACCTGGAAGCAAAGACTTAATAGCAGAGGCTGTACCAGTTGGCCTACTACCAAGGCTTGATTATTTTTACGAAGCTTACTGTTGCATGCTTACTAGCATGTTATGAAGTGTTTTCATAAGTGACTCAAACATGTGTAATTGGCAAAAGATACAAACAAAGTACAGTTTGCCAGGCAGCATTTTTACTTGCTAATTTGCAGAATTGGTAGTAGAATGTCTCTCTCAGTGGTGTTTTCCTGTGAAGAAGCTAGCAAAGCTAATTGCAGCCAAAGGGTGAGGAAATCTCAAGGATTTTACTAACAGGAGGAAAGGCAGAAATAGCAAAGTGATGGGCTCCCCCTCTCAGGGTCTGCCCATGCAGTTTGATGGTGTTTGGGTACAGCAACAAAGACTGGAAGTTCCTGGTGGCTTGGGGTCTGTGGTCTGTGATTTCATCCAACAAAAGGACCTCTCGGGCTTGAGAAGCTGCTGAACTCTGCCTATGCAGAAGAGAGGGTAGAAAAAATAGTTTAAGGAAGGTTAATACGGAGGGACCGTGCTGGTCCCGGATGCCGCCAAAGGATGCTCGCCCCTTTAGCTCCCATGGAGAATGCAGCGGCTGCGGTCCAGCAGCTCTGGCTGCACAGGGAGCACAGGAGTTTCCTTGGCATTATCTCCAGCGCCTGCGCGTCGGCCCGTGCCTTGCAATAAAACAACAGGGAGATGAAACAGAGAAAGCTTTCACATGCGCTGTGGTTTCAGCTGATTAGAAAGAGGCAAGGGGGGCGGGGAGAGGAGGATATTGCTGTTTGTCTCATCTCTCCTCCCTCTGGCAATTTCTTTCTCTAACTGCAATTTATAAAGTGCATTCAGATGTAAAATAGATTTAAGACTTAATGTTTTGTAGAATGATTTTTTTCCCCCTGAGGCAATTTATTTATTTTCAGTTGTTTTGCATACTGTCAGAACATGAAAAGTAATACATAGAGTTAAAAGCAAATAGGAATTATCCTTGACAGTGGGAGATTTTAAACCTTTCTAAAATTAAAGCAAGAAATGTTTTATCAATAGCTGAGGAGGTTACAAAAGCGTGGGTATTGGTGCAAATGGGAAAACTGCATATTTACCAATTTTTAGTTTAGTTTCATCTTTTTTCCTCTGAAAGCCTGGGCTAAGCTGTCACGGCAGATTACAGGAAGTTTTACTTTGCTGAGAATTTTTTTTTGCATGAAGGGAGGGGGCCAGTGCCTTTAATTATTAATAATTTAAATATTTTTGTTTGAGCTGTCATGTTTCCAGACTTATTGTCTTTATTGTTCTTGCTGATTCCTAACACAGGGTGACTTGAATCATTTGTCTCGTCTTTCCTTCCTGCTTTTGTGTGGACTCCTTGGCAGTACAGCAGGGAACTGAGTCCTTCTATTTGTTTCTTTCTCCCCCCTCTGCAACTGATTTATTTTTCAGATGTCGGACACTCTCAGGATCACCCAGACCAAAGAACTTTAAGAAGGTTCATTTTATTAAGAACATGCGGCAACACGATACCAGAAACGGCAGGTACTGTGCATGCAAAGGCTGCTTCTGCAAAGGCAGTCCACGGGGCGTGAGGGAAGGGGCAGGGTCAGCATCCCTGTGCAAGAGCACAGCGAGCCATTGCCACTCACCACGTACATATTAATGGCCTTTAAAACAGTCTGAAGGTGCAGGCTGTAGTGCGTGCTCCTTCTTTGAGGGAAGTGCATGTCAATGGAAGTGCTAGCCCACAGATCTTAAGACCTGTGTCTCTTTAATACAAATAAGTTGCATGAAAGGAAAATCTGTGGTGCTGTCAGAGTAAACTAGGTATAATCTGGTTGCATTTCTTTGGGGACGTTGCCAGGTTCTAAGTGTGAGAGAGGCACATAGCTGAGCCAGGCCTGGACTGTTTAGCAATGGTTCAATGCTACTTCAACATCTATTAGGGGATATAAAGTGCTGGTCAGTAAATGCACAGCCAGGGATGGTTGTGGCAAGGTGAGGCACAGGATCTTGGTTTTCATGGCAGATGTAGGCAGAGAGGCTTCTAAGGAATGTATGAGGGTGCACACCCTGACCTGGCACATGGACTGCCCATGTTATAGCCATCAACACCAGTGGGACCTGTACTGCAGCAATCAGCTGGGACTTGGATTACTGCAAAGGCATGGTGTTCCCATCAGCAAAATGGGTTCTTTATTGCAATATCATCCAGCTCAGAAGTGAAACTATCTCCTCCCTGCTTATAAAGAAGATACCTGCCCTCTCTGATATTTTTTCAAAGACAATTTCTCCGTATGTCTAATGATTTTCTTTACTATTGTTCTTCCAAACCTGAATAGGTTTGAACTAGGCTACCTGAAGAGGGTAGGTGTAGTGGTTTTAGCTAGGCCTCAAATTAGCAGGCTCAGAGAATCTACATGGTACGTGTAGATTAAACTGGCCCACTGAGAGCTGACCCTTGCACATACCTGTTCTGCTAAAACTACCACAGCTGAGAACCATATATGTTCTGGGGGACCGATTTGTGCACATAGACTTTGATTTCCATCAAACATGGAACCACATCAGGTTGACATTCTGATATTGCATTTTGCCACAGGTTTTATGAATTGAATTCTGGTAGGTGTTACACGGCTCAAGAAAAATTTTCTTCAGTTTTATTCTCACACATACAATTATATGCAGTGCAAGGTAGTAATCAACATAAATGTTGCAGAAGGTGGCCCTGGGAGGGGCTTTGTATCAAACAGGCAAATACAGAACCACTGACTTGACTGTTGTTTGACTAGCAGCTGATTCTTGTCTTTACAACAAATACATGTGGAATCGAATGCTGAAAAGCAGCCCTCTAACTACGGTAAATTTTGTGCATAAGCAGATGTATGCTCTTGGAACTTCTTACAGCAAAAAATACTTACAAGGTATTATACAAATTCCATAGAGAATGAGTAATTTCTGAGATGTGTATATAAAATCTGTGCATAAACTTGTTAGAAATATTACTTGCGGAAAAACGAATAATTATTTGATTTGTAAACTCTTTTCTCTGTGTTTTGCAAAAAAGTATTTGTAGCATATATGCAACATTTTATTTTAATTCACAGATCAATCATTATGCCTGACAATATAAGTGAATATTTTTCTAGTTAAGAAAACAGTGACGAAGCTTGTTTTTCAAGTGGCTTCTTATCTTTATCAGCAGACACAGTTTTCCAGAATATTTCCACAATCATAATAAAGATCTCTTTATGTAGAATACAGATGCAATAAGAGACAGTTTTGGAAATAGTTTTTGTCCTATGGTCGTAGAGCCACAACAATATTAGCTAAAAATAAAATATAAAATGAACACTTTGTGTCACCCCTGTGTCTGGCAGTAAGTAATCTGAGCACAGACTGTGTTTTTCTAAGGGGTTTGGATACAATTATAGTCATGAACTTAATAGGCATTCTGGATGGAAAGAACCTCTAGAAATTCAGGTGAATCTGCTTTATGAGTTCATCGTAAAATCAGCAGTGTTTCTGAGTACCTTAGGACCTTTAAAGTTGGTGTCCTCCCCAGTTTGCTGTGGCAAAGAAGCACAAGTGTTGCAATGGATAGAAGACCCTCCTGAGCTCCTTTCCATGCCTGAGACCTTGTCCCAGGTGGCTCTTGCATGGTCATGCAGGATACAGGTGCTGAGCTGGGCTGGAGTCAGGCTCTCTGAGCTCTTTCAAAACCCCTGACCCTTCTGTCACAGCATGGCTGTCTTTCATTTAACTTGAGGAACCCAACTTGGAAAACACCTAGACTGAATATATTTTTGGGTGGGGAATTTGGCGACTGGGCTTTAAAATATCTAGCACTTTCAAGTAATTGTTTCACTGGCTTGAGACTGTGAGTGTCACAGCAAAGAAAACTGCAGTGTGCTTGTTAGCTCAGGGCTCCTTTCTCCAGTAACTGCCCTTATTTGTGGCTCTCAACCTGTAAAGTGACATGTCCTTGTCCTGCAGCACTGAGAGCTCCTCTCAGCCTCAGGGATGACACATGTTGAGTGACGATGCTTCGGGTCCAGCCTTTGGCAGTCCAACAGCAAGGCAGGATTGGCTGTGGTTGAAATAAGAACTCAGCTATTTAGCACAGAGAAAATCACCGATACACAGACCGGAGCTTATCAGCTAGTCCTTGTAAAGTTTCCTGTTGATAGTTCTGTGCACTGGTCAAACCGGTTTCTTTGGATTTGTAGGACGTGGCTTATTAAAGGAGCTAGAAAATTAGCTTTTTTTGACTGTATTATCAAAGCAGTGTTGTAAAATAGCACAAAATAAACTTTCCCATTAAAAGACAAAGACAAGTCAACCATAACAGACAAACTAGCACAGGTAGCCACCAGCATATGGTTGTAACCGCTTCACTGAGCAGGTTTATTGGTGAAATCCTCCATAAACTCTGAAGCAGAAGATAAGCAAAAACAAGCCACCTAAATGGCAACCTGAGCCAGCTGAACAAACAATTCATGGTGAGAATGGGACAAGAACGTCTCTACAATAGCAGATATAAAACCCAGTAAAACAATGTTCCTCTCCCACCCCCATACCATTGCTTTCTCAGTTTTTTTGTTGGTATACACAAAATGCCAAGCACCATCATGAAAGGTCTCTTTTGCTGCCGTTTTAATTGTGGAAATGCACACACATGCAGTCCGAAAGGCTGACTTATTTGCAGCATCCTCACAGTTCATAATTACTCTCAGCCACCTTCTAGTAGCCTTTGAACTTGTGAGACTCCAAGATGAGGGCTGCTTCCCAGACAGCATCCATGGTTTGTGTGTTCACCTTTGCCAGCAGGGCAGCAGGACCCTGGCAGTCAAACATCACCAGTCAGAAATGAGAAAAGAGGCTACAGGATTCCACACGTGAGTGGTGTATATGATGCATATCCCACAGCCTGATCACAGCCTTTAAGTGCAACATAGTCAAACCTAGACAGACACTGAAGAAAATAGACATCATTCTTCAAGTCAAGCAAATTACTGTTTCTGTTGAGAACTCTGCTCAGTAAGTTTTTTCGTATCATACACTTCACAGTCTTAGACCTTTGCACATTGTCAGTACTTTCTCGCAAAAGAATGTTTGCTCTGAAACATAGTAACTAGTACAGGTTCTCAGTGAAATGTGAGAATTAGAGTGTGAAAAGCTTTTTGTGATTTTTAAACATGTCTGGGTGGCACAATTGGAATCAGGGTGTCTAAACCCACTCTCAAACAGCTTCTGATGTCAGAGGTAGCTCATTCAGAGCTACACAGGATTGTAAATGCCCTTTGTCGAAAAGTTGAAATCTAGGAAAATGCTTTTCTCCCATATGCAATAATTTGATTTTCTTGAACAGCAATGGACTTCCCCCATACCTTCTTGTCCAATGCATACTTTGTGGCAAAGTTCTGGAATTTCTGCCCCAACAAACCCTTCCAGGCCTTTAGAATTTTTTTTCTTTCCATGCATGTCATCAGACCTCTACATAAAATGCCATTTTATCCCTCCATGATGAGCATCTGACCATTGCCTTCCCTGCTTCCCTTCCAGTCGAGCTCCTAAGGCCTGTTTTGCATCAACCTCCTCCAGCAGCTCTGCAAATGAGGTTTTGTGGCATGCTGGCAGTGGAGGCCATGAGTTTTTCTCACACCTCATGTGGGAGATCTTTGTGTAAAGAGAGTCTGACGGTTTATGGAAAGAGAGGCAATACTTGGGTCCCAAGGGGAAAAAATCAGAAAACAAACAGAGGCTGGGCTGATGCTTTTTATTTCCATTCTTGTCTGATTCCTCCTGATACACACAGTTCTGTGGTAACTTCCTACTGTTGTCTTTGCTTGTGGACATGGAAGTACCAGTTTGTTTTTCTGTAAGTATTAAGAGTTGAGCGATATTTTTAGGGAGGTGTAGGGCGTTGGTGGAAGAGCTGTATTTCCAGAAGCAACCAGAGGGAGGGGGATAATATGCTTAGTGGATACTGTGGTTTTCCGAATTCAAAGATGCTTTCTGATGTCAGCCTCGAAATCTGTGCCAAGTTTCATACATCAGCAAACAAGGCTTCCAGTGAACAAGCAAGCTGTTGTGAGTAGCAACCATTCAGCAATAAGCAGTAGCAAGCACACAATTAATCATATGCCAGGGTATTTTGCTTGTGGATTGCCATTCCCAAATATGAAAAATTTTTCCCTCTGCTCTGTAGCTTACTGCTGCACCATTAGACCCTCTTATAGGATCTGATATATTAACCTTAGGTGTGTTACAGCATTTAGACAACAATGAAATCATACTTCATCTGCTGTAGGAGAACTTCCTGAAGCTGCGTGCATGTTTATTATTAGAAACCCTCCTTTATTAGAGGGTAAATATCCCTTTGCTTTTAAACATGCCTCTGAGGAAGAAAATAGGATTGCTGTAACAGAATGATCTAGGAGAAGGAAAATTGATCATTCTGCATTTTTCCAAGCATTATGTGCAGCAGCTCTCTTGGGGAGCTAAACCTCTTCCAAGAACGATGACTAAGCTGGTCTCTTAAGGAAACAGTGTTTTATTAACAGTGTAACTGGTATGAGATTTATAGGTGCATATGGTGGTTTTCAGACAGTAAAGAATAAAATAGCTTGCTGGGGTTTGTTGTCCGGCTTTGACCAGTGTAGGACAATGGATAAAAAATTCAGATGAAATCCTTACATATAAATCTGTGGAACACAATGCCAGAAAAATCAATGCTGGAGAGCAGAGTGAGGAAGTGCAATAGCCCTGACAACCAGCGAAGCAGTAGGTCCTCGGATTTTTACCGTAAGTGGAAATTTTTAGAAAGGTGAAACACTAATCAGATCAGAAAATAACACAAATTGCCATCACTGTGTCTTAGAGGAATTTGACATCGTGCAGTCTATTGGCCAACTTTAGAGGGAAGAAGGGTCAGTTGTATAATTCTCAGCCTCCTGAAGGTAATAAGGAAAGAGGGTATATTTATAAACAATGTTATTTATTGGCTTTTTATATCTTACATCTTGATCAAACTTCTCTTGACTTCTTGCCAATCTGCGTCTCTCAGAACTACAGTAATGTAGCTACTGACAGTCCACACTGTTTTATGGAAGGTGGGTCTTGACTTCAAGGTGGTTTTGATGTGGCTTAATGGTATGTCAGAGCTTGATGGCTAAAGGCAGTAGTGTGAATGTTTAACAGATAGGTTGCTCCAAGCTATTTGATTAAAAGAAAATGAACTCTGTCAGAGCTGAAACCAGGGCAGTATCACACAGTGACTTTGCAGATGTTGTGGAGATTTGGAGACTGGTTAAAAATACAAGGCATTTGCTCTAAGAGTGGCCTGAATTCTGAGATAAGCTCTCTACAGGCAGATAATGTATGCTTTCACATAGCCAAATCTTGAGCTAACTGCCTATGAGGAATAAAGGCAAGCCGTGCTTACAGGAGGAGGGATTCAGCCCTGACAGTGACTGAGACAGGCATAGGGCTGCAGGAAAAATGGGAGAGAGTTGTGGGATCAGTCACACCTGAGTGTCAATGCAGCATCATAACCAAGAGGGCTAATGTGATTGTTGAGCACAGAGGCTGGCTCAGGGCTAGACACTGATCTTGAAGGTAAGACTGAAAGATGTGCAACTGCTGAGGTCAGTGATAATTCTCAGAGACCAAGAGAGGATGATAGGGGTAAACAGGAGAAGACTCAAGGAGGAACGTTGAAAACAGTGAAAGGATCTGAAAGCTTATGATAATAGCAGACTTAGCCTGATTCATGGATGAGGTCTATTTCAGGAACAAGAAGCTGAAAATCAAGGGAGTCCTTTGGTTCAGCAGAGGAAGGTCACAACCAGCAGCCAGATATTCTTTGCCTGATAAATGCAGACTCCCTGTCAGCCACAGAGTTGTGGTGTGTATCACCTGGGTTGCTGTCGGATTTGTTTGTTTAGTTTCAGTCAGTGAGTTGTCAGAACAGTCTCATGCCTCTCTGGATGGACTCCTTTCACTAGAAAAGCATCTCTCCTGGATTCCAAGTAATGTATTCAAGACAGTCTTTCTAGAAAGCCTACAGAGGGGATGGAACTCCACTACTCATTTACAGCTCATTTGCCGTGGCACAGGCTTCAGCATTTCTGTAAAGACTCTATAGCGCGACACCTGTGAGATAAAAAAGAGGAGGGAAAAATTATCCATTACGGAAGTTTTATGATTATGAATTCCTCAATGGTAACATCTGTTGCTTTGCTTATTGTGGTGGGATTTTTAAATTTTAGTCTTTGATTTCTTTTATTTTCTTTTATATTTTAGAATAGTCCTTATCAGCAGCAGAAGATCCTTCTGTAGCATATTTTCAGTGCTGCCATATCGAGACTGTACCCAAGTCGGGTATGTATATTTATCCATGTACTGCATAGTCTTTCTGGGCCTGCATGTAGACCTGATAACAGACAACAGCATGATGGAGGCTAATGCTTTTACATATCTGCTCTGAGAAGAGACTAATGCACTTACGTGTATTTGCCTTGTGAAACATTACCAGGTTAAAACTACTGCTTTCAGTCCCCAGTTTATTTATATGTGTTGTGGTATCTTTGATTATTAAACTGGAGAAAATTACCCCCCTGAAACCAATGTTCTTGAAAAATGCACTGTTTTTATTCTTTCTTCTGACTTCACACATCTTTGACAAAACAAACACTCAAGGCAGCACAACTTTAATTTTGTAAGCCATCTTATGTTTCTCATTCTCCCATGCAAGCATGGTGCTGTTTCCAGAACCATGAAGAAATATTTGGGCTTAAACAGAATACCTTTTTATTGTACTTTTAGCCATTGGTCAGATCATTCAGTCAGTGAAAACAGATTATTTTGGCCATAATACTGTACGAGTTCATAGCTGGTGTATGCAATGTTCCTGCAGCTGCCTTGCATCCCTTGACTACCTGAGACACTACACTTCCAATAGAGAAGTTTCTTCAGAATGAAGTAGCTCTCCAAAGACTGAGAAAGATTTTCACTCTTCCACTGAAACTACAGAAGTGGAAGAAACTTGATTTGGCTGGAAGACGTTGCCTGGCAGGCTCTGATGACTAGCTGGGTGCCTTCAGATGTGGAGCACAAGGCTGGGAGGGGCAGTGCTGATGGGCAGCAACTCTGTGCCCCTGGGGCAGGGGAGTGAAGCGTGGCCACCATGGCCATGTGCCAGAGAGTTGAGAAGTCCTTGTAGTTGGGGTTGACTTAGTGACTCTAGGGTACAACATTTGTGGGAAATAGTTGGCTGATACACTGAGGTGGGTTTGAAGAACCCACAAATAATCTAGAGTCAAAATTATCCTCTGTATAAAAAATTAATTTGGCTCATACTTTTCAGCCCTCTATTTAGTTCTGGAGAAAGATTTGTCACAAGCTGCTTGTGCATCAGTAATTCAGAACAAAGGGAGATTATTTTTAATGCACAAAAGAAAGGAAGCACCTTTATAGAAGGGTTGACTTGGTCTGCTGTCTTTTGCAATAAATTTTTCCCTTAATTAAACTGTGATGACACATCAGGCAAATTCCTGACAGACTGGCAGATTTGCTCATTGTTCTTGAGTATACTGTCATTCATTTATGGTCATCGCCCTGTGGAAATCGTCTGTTTATTGGAAACTGAATATATTTTGAAATGCTGATGACTGGTTATACCTTCTAAATTACAGCTGCAAAACTAAATATTATTTCAGCATGTCATGTCTTGTTCTGTGCTTACCAGCAAAGAAGGGCATGGGATAAGAAGGTAGTAAGTTTTAGTACAAAACAATCCAGCCCTGTTCCTTTTGTTAAAAAGCCAAGATTCAAAAAAAAAAAAAAGCCCTCTTTCTTCCAGAGCATCAGAGGAAGAGAGAAACAATTCAGTGGCACCTCCTTCCAGGAACAGCTGGTGGCAAGTAACAGATGAGGCAGTATAGCATAAACTGTAGCCACTCTGTTCAGGCTGCCCAGTGCCTGCTTACTTCATTGCACATTTTGGATGTGTAGTAGGAGGGAGGATGGACACCGGGTACTCTTTTGAAGTACTGTAGTGACAGCATCCTGTAGCTTTACTTTCTGTGAATCTCTGGATTGCTGATGTCAGTGCACAGGCAAGATGTCCCAACTGGTTTATGTTCTGCAGACATTACTGAATAGTTAACAAAAAGAAACAGATCATTGCAGGGAACCATGGGCACATCTGAAATTTGACTGGAGAAACTCTGGCAGGAGTGGGAAAATAGGATGGGTGAGCAGGCAGGAGGAACTGTTTTGTGTGAGAGGAGCACATAGTGGAGCTTCTGCTGCTTCTCCACCTCTACTCCGACTCACGGGCACTACAGCCAGGGAGGAAATCTCCAGGCACGGCTGTGTTTTGTGAAGGCTGCCAGCCCCTGTTGCACGGTATTATAAGAACTAGTGTGGAAAAACAATTCCTGAAGTCACAGCTAAACTGTATGTACTTGTCCAGTGTGGATGGAACAGCATCACCCCTCACCAATGAGGTGCAAGCAGTGTAGTCTAGACTGTGCACCTCACTTGTCCACTCTCCATGCAGAGGTTAAACTACAACAGCAAGAACCCTCCCCAAACCTCCAAATCATGTTTTTAAGTGTTTTAATACAAATGGAGGTCTGGGGGTTGCAGGGAGGGAAGCTGTAGAAATATACATGAGAGGATGAAGTTTGAGGTGTCCCCGGGAATGTATTTCCCAAATCCCCCTCCTCAGCAGCTGGGCAGCTGCCAGTTCACTGGAGTGAGGCTGGCCAGGAGTCTTTTGAAGGGAGATGCACTTCACAGCAGCATGGAGGCTGCCAGTGATGAATGGCAGGTTTTTCTCCATGAAGTTTCAGAAGGCCCATCTAATGGTACTTGCTGAGGCTGAGAAGGAAGGACACCATGTGCTGGAGGAATTACTTTCTCTAGTTTTCTCTGTTACAATGAAGAGAAGTAAATTGTATAAAGCAGAGACTGATGTGGGGAGAAAAAAGTCACATACAGGTCTAATCACTAGAATTTTCTGTCCTCAAAATTCTGTCTCTTTCTTGTGTCCAATGGAAATCTAATGCTTTGGCTTCAAGGGTTTTTGTGCAAGGGAAAAAAGTTAAATTGTCAAAGGTTTTGTGATGCATTATCTCCTGCTGGAATCACTGAGAGGCAGGTACTTTTGTGGATCCAGGCCACAAATTCCCTCCAGATCTGACAACATTAAGATTAGTGGCATCTTTGCTAGTGGCATGAATACGGGCACAGTTTCACCTCTTTTCATGGCCAAGAGTAGGGTAATGGGCTGGACCAGAGCTTGCTTTTCTAGATGAGTAGAACAGCTGTGAGAGCAGACGTAGCCAGCTGAAAGCAGTGTGAGAAAAGCTACACTGCAAGTCAGGAGCTGAAGGAGGTGCTGAGCATCTTGCCTGCTGGCATCCCTTGGTCCCCAGCATCTCTTGGTGTTACAGCCCAGTCATCAAACTTTTTAGTAATACTTGAAAATTTGAAGCATCATATGTAATGTTATGCTAATACTATGTTTAAGTTCCTCTTTCTTCTTTAAATATAATACTCTGGAAAATAGAAGAGCTACTTTGTGAAAGGTATTAAAACTGGATTTCTGGCTCAACATCCACTTCACATCTTCCTTGCCGCAGATGAGAATTATCCCCCATCTAGTTCTGCAGATGGGCAAAAAATTGGAGGTAGTAACGCCTCATTTTTATCAAAGGTGCACCTTCTGCATCCCCTGAACTGCTGCGACTCACACCTTTGTCAAAGGTTGGTTGTCACAGCGGAAGCTCCCAGCCAGTGGAGTTGAGCCTTGATACTGTTCCTCTTCTAGGACAGGGGAAGATGCCTCAGGTCAACAGCAGGCAATTGCCCCATCACACACACTCAGCGCAGGCATGTACACCTGCATGCTGACCTGCTCTGGGCCCTCAAAAGGGATCTCTGGCTTGGCAAACCCAAGAGTGAAGCCATTTGTAGATGGATTAAACAAGACTTGAAGGAATTACTCATTTGGAAATGGGCTCCAGATGGTTTGAGGTGAATTGGATTTCAGCCCTTTGAGACAGGAGCTGGGGATCAGACACAGCAGATATTAGTCATTTAGCCATTAGGCAGGTCATGCTCTGGGCACTCAAGTCCCTAAAGAGGAACTGTTGTGGCCAGGCTCCAGGAGCATGTCTGCAGATTTCTACCCACCCCACTCCTCAGCATGGTCTGCACAAGGGCACTCTGCACACCCACTGTGTGACCCAAGCCAGGATGGAGAAGGACCAGGTTCAGCTCTGTCTGAAGGTAGCTCCCTTGGAAAAGGCAGATATCCTGAGCACTGAAGAAGAGAACCCATTCTCCATTACTTGCCTCATCTTGAAGCTTCTCTTAGCACCACTTCTCCATCAACTTTCAAGGAGGTGGTACAACTCTGGCAGTCCTCATGGAGAGTTGTTCCATGTGGTGTGCAGGACATGGTGGCCTGCAAAAAGACTCTGCATATGCTTACAGCCAAGTGAGAACAGTCCAATTCTCACTGGTATTTTAGGTGCCTAAGCAATTTGAAAAAAAGGTGATGGCAATGTAGGTCTGTCACTGTTAAAAGTGTTTTATAAAGGAGGAAGGAAGTACTGGGTTGTCTTTCCCCCCAAGAACAGCAGGTAGTGTAGTTAGTGGGGTTTGTAATTCTGGAGGGTTTTTCCTTTGGCACACACCATTATGGTTCATGATTTTAAAATGTTTTTGAAACATTTAGGCTTGGTTTTTATCAATGCAAAAGCACTCACAGAGATTGAAATCACACCTATTCTGATGATACTTTTTTGTGTTGTATGAACCTTGTAAGACCATCAAGTTCTGTGACGTCCTGTCCAGAAGATGAATCTGGAGGACTTGGGGGAGGAGGACAACTGGCAGTGTCACACAAATGCAGAAATGCAGCACTGCAGAATGGTTAGTCTTACACTGAACTCTCAGCCACTGGACCCACAGTGACTGACTGATGGCAGGGCTGGAGGTGATGAGCTACAGGACAGAAAACTCAGCTCATCAGACTTTGCACGCTCTTATAAAAACAGCCAATTCACCTCATCTTTCATTCTTCATAGCATTGAATTCATTAAGGGGTTAGAAACTTGTCTGCAGCAGACATAGCTGCTGAATATTGCTGTCTTGACAAAATATAGGTATTCCTCTGACGCAACTTGCCTCC
>JAOXXN010000395.1:104849121-104893396 GCA_026770055.1 Myrmophylax atrothorax
AGCCCAGGAAGCAGACCATTCTTCTGAAGTAAAGCAGCAAGCTGTTAGATAAAAAGAATTTGTGTCCTTCTCAGAAATGCTGCTAACCAGCTTCATCCAGTTTCTAAAGATAAGTCACTGCTGAATTTAACTTTGAATTTAACTAAGTGCTGGCCAGAACAATAATGAGTTCAATGATGCCAGGAGCAAGAGGTTTTCAATACCATCACCCCAAATAACATCTAAGCACAATGATAATTAGTCCATAGACCTGGCATTCCCAACAGTTTTCTCTACCTGAACTGTGCAATCTTAAGTGTTCAAACTGGGTAAGAAAATCTTATGCAAAATGAGGTGATAAGAAGCATTTAGGTGAGATTGTCTTGCACCCCTGCCACAACCCTGCCACCATTTATTTGGAAGGAGTGTGGAAAACAAGGTGATATTTGCAGAAGAAATGAGAGCATTTAAATTGCCATATGGATAGTGGCAGTAAGCAGACAGCAAAGCAGGGTGCTCTGTTATGCCCTTCAGATTTGTTACCAAGTTCCTGGCTGTCCTTCCCCAAAAGATTTTCTATGCAAGGCAGTTTTGATTAAGTAATCAATCTTGAATGCTTTTCCTGAGCATTTATCATACTGCAGGCCTATCACTCTTTTAGCTTATAATAGTGAAACTGAAATATCCCTGCTTTGCTTTACCACTGCTCATTTCCTCTGCTTCTCACAAATTGAACAAAAAACCCAAAACAAGCATGTATTAGTTTTACAGAAAGACACATAAATCTGAAGGTTTTTTTCCCACAACAGGACATTTCAAAACTAATCATCTCATGTATGAATTTTATGGAACCACCATTGCTCATTCTTTTGAGTTGCCCTGTTCCCGTTGATTGAAATTAATCAATGAATCTCCCTAACACTTTTACTCCATATTGGGCAAAACATCAGGAAAAGAGCTGGTGTGCTGACACCTAAGTATCTTTGGAGAGAGAAAAAGCATACTGGCCCATTAGGGCCATCTTTCCAGGAGGTTTTCAACCCCCCCTCCCTGTAAATTGCAGCTGGAGTTGTTCTGCCAACACTAACGGCATTAGGCTCTGAAAGCTCTCGATCAATTATAGCAGGCAGTCTCAGGCAGTGGGAAATGTGCTGGATTGACTGACAGTGCGTCTTTTCCAGGGCTGTCATTTGTCCTTGTCCCTGTAGACAGACATGGTAAGTAGAAATTATTTACAGTGACAAATGAGAATGGTATCTTTTCTTGGTGTCTCATGAATTGCTTTTGCTTTTAGAATAAATCTTAACAGAAGGTTGACATCTCTAAATAACAATTATCAAATTCCTTTTTTTCAGTCAGCAGAAGGCTTTTTCATGTATCTAGAAATCTATTTAATATTTCATGGACTCCTAAATTATTCACAGTTCAAGTGCTCAACTGTTACTATCATTTAAAGAGCACATGCTCAGCAGGAGTCTTGCTTGGGACTTTGTAGATCATGTCAAAGCATAACATTTGGTTCATTAAAGAATGTTATACTTCCTAAGGTAACAGCATCCAATTTATATTCTATTAATCCTGGCCTGGCTTAATAAAAGACACAATGAGAATTCTTATTTTGATCCTTACCTATCTATCTGTTCAGGAAAACTTTTCACCATCTGACAACAAATCTGGGATCCCAAGTCACCTGGTATTCTTCCAAGAAAATCTGTAAACTCTGTTAGATGGAGGAACTTTTCATTTTTTTCTTTTTAAGGAAACTACCAAGTCTGACCACTCATGAGACACTGTGGCAGTCATACTCCCAAGGCTGGAGACTTTAATTGTTGGACAGAAGCTATGCAGACACTTCAGTGAGCCGGCAGTGCCCCACTTCACTCCCTAAACTCACCACAGGCACACACAGTCAGACCACGATTCTCTACCGGTTTGACCCCGGGTTTCCCATACCAGACTCTGAGACATCTCGTTCCATTATGCCATTTATTCACGATGCAGTAACACAGAAATAGCTCTATGTGGGTGCTCTGAGGAGCACTCCCAGCAAAGGAACCTGGGCTTTTACACCATCACAAGCCTCATTCTTTCTCCCGAGTCTTCGGCTTCTGCTCTCCTCTCTGCATCCGTCCACCTCACTGGCACACAGGTCTTCATCTCTGTTATCCAACAGGTTGGCAATTCCCAGCTCTTGCTGGGTGGCATCCATTTTCATGCACTTTGTTATCCCAAAGGTTGGCTGTTCATGGCCTCTTGTCTCAGGCTCCCACCCAAAGCTCAGTCTGCATTTCAATCTGCATCTCAATCTGGAGCTTGTGAGCTCAGCTACCTGGACCAGATGTATTCCTCAACATCCTGCAGCCCTGAATAACTAAAATGATATGCTCAGGTTTGAGTGTAGTTTATAACACTGCCTGGCTTTTTGGAAATGGTATGCATATCTAGAGCTTGACATTGATATAAATCAAAGTAACTCCCCAAACTTTGACAGAAACTGGGATCTAGTTTTTTGCCTTCTAAGAAAATATTATCCCCGATCTTCTCATTTCCTCAAGCTTTTCCTGCTTAAATAAAGGGAAGGTAGTAAAATTGAGATACTATGATTTATGTTTGCTTTTCTGTGTCTGCTTGAATACCTTGAAAAGCTTGTTAAAAAGCACTTTTGGAATTAAATCAGAAAAATCAAAACTGAGGAAGAGTAAAGAGGAAGTTTTCTTCAGTTAAAAACTTACTTGGTAATGACTGTCTTTCCTACTCTGCATTTTCTAAGCACAGTTTACTACTGTATATTGGTATGTGCAATTCCTCAGTCCTGTCAATAATCTAAATAACTTAAACACAATGAAAGCTTGTCTGGTTTTTTAATATGAAGTGCCTGTCCTCCATATGCTCCTCCCTTTTGGGGTCCCTCGGCTGTGGTGCCATGCCCATGCCCATGTCCTGAAGAATTTCGTGGTGGTGGTTGGCTGCACTAGTGCAGTGGCTGTACCCAAACAACTGTCCTGTCTCATGCCCAGGCATGACTTCCCATTTGGAGAGGGCTAAGTGAAGGCATCCTTCAGATCTTTTCTGGCTGTTCTCTTGGGATTTTGGGGGTGTGGGGAGGAGGCATCTGTGCTGGAGTTCTACCCAGCAGCAGAGTGGCGGCCCTTTGGCTTGCTCTCCCAGCAAGAGCTTTGCTGAGGCATTCATCAACTCTTGTCTTTAGTAGGAGGGAGGGAGGGAAAAAAAATCAAGACCTGTCCTGCAAAAACTTGACTAGCTTGTTGTTGATCATAGTGATAAATAACTTGAAAAGGATACAGTAAAATAGTGTAGGAATTCCTTATTGGGTGCTCATCAAGATCTTTTACAAGTGAGAGGAGGATGTGTATAAGCCAGGATGAGCTTTTCCATTTATACGCTCATAAGAAATTGTGCATTGTTTAGTACTGATTTTCCTCAAAAGAGGGTGTTTAATTCTCTGTTTTATGGACTTGTTTCTCTGCAAACAGTAATATTTTATTACTCTGTTTTACAGCACAAGCAATCATATACTACCTAGAAATATAGAGCATATGTGGTGGACAGGAAGACCCCAAGTAGCCTTTGCAAAACACCTAGAATGAGGGAGAATGACTGCAATGTTGTTCACTGGATCCTGGAAGGAGAGTCTCCTTTAGAAATGTAGGGTAACAGAGGCATTAGTGTCCATTGATGTTCAGCTGATGTCCGGGAGTCATTGCTGTGTGTGCTCACACATGCCAGCTGACCCTGCTCTCTGCTTCCAGAGCACTGATTTCTTTTCAGTCCCCAGAGCTGCTCTTTAATTTTTAAAGCTGCTGTGCTGATTCTTCAAAGGATGATGGATATCCATTTGATGAATTACGGAGTTATCTATCCATGTCTGTTAATTGCATGGAAAAATTTCTCTATGACTTGTTTTCAAAGTTGTAGCAGCATTATTTCTTGCTCTCTAAGGTCTGTAAGGTCTTGAATGGAAGAAAACTCAACTGTTCTGATTTCAGGTGATTCAGATAACTTGTTTTCAGTTCTGTGTTCAGGGGCTTCCTCAGGTTGTGTGCTTGTTTCATAGATAAGAGCTGCTGAAATGGTTAGTTTGGCATTTATCTCTACGAGAAATAGTTCTCTTAAGCACTTTCTTCATAGAAGCAGAGAAGCAAATACCATGCTTCTAACAGAGAGTTATTTTTACATAATTATTCGTCCAGCCCCTCAGTAACATGATACCAGGAAACAAGAATGATAATATGACACTGTGCTAAGTGAACTCCAGTCAAGAAACTAAGAGGACTTTGTTGGGCTTAGAAACTTGATATGGTCTTTTCCTATGTCACTGAAATATGTTTTCCAGCAGATAGACGTGTTGGACTTTTTTCCAGCAGTAAGGTACATGACTTTCTGGGGACTCAGGATTGCCAAGTTTCAGAGAAATAAATTGTGTGATAGGTTGGAAAGGAAAGACAAGGAAAGAGGGTGTGCAGAGACAGAGCAGGAGGTAGCCCAGCCCTGCCACTGGATGAAGAGCCTGCAGGGCTTCTCCCTGCCTCCGTGTCAGCATCTCTCCCACACAGATTTTTAAGCACATCCTTGGACCTCAGTGGAAATCGGGCAAGAAAATGCTACAGGATAAATAGTCTGGAGTCATATGCAGCTGTCAGTTCTGGAGCACAAATTTGCTCACAGTTTTTCCAGCTTAGCTCACGTTTTGATCATGAGGCTAAAGCATGGGATTCAGCCAGCATGTGTAAAGCATCTCCCCAAGTTTCCATCCCAAGGTGATGGAAAACTGGGTTTCTCCTGTCAGCCTTCAGCAGGACAGTCACTGGCCTTTAGGCATTCTCCTGTGTTTGGAGGAGCAGATATCCCTCACAGAGGCTTTCACAGAAGCTTTTACCTTTGTCTTGTGTAGGGGAGGAAGTTTTGTGGCCTGGGAGCATCTGTCTGCTGGCTACATGACAGTTAAGTGTTTGAGCTGAATTGTTGTATCTCACTTGAAGTGTTTATGACTTCCAGTTCCTTCCCAGAGCCAGGTTCTGTCAGAGGTGTATCCAGTGATGGGGAACCTTGCTCTGCCTTGTAGGTGAGGTAGGAGCTGCAACCTGGAACAAAGTGAGGGTTTTCTCTATAATGTATTTTAAACAACACAAGTGCTTTCCGTAGGAAAAGTTGTCTGATCTGTGTTTTGCATTGGCATGTTTAGATTAATGCTGCACCTTATTTCAGCATTGGGTGGTGGAAGGTGAACAAGGCATGTGTAATAAGAGCTGTTTCTGCTCTTGTTTCTGTTTCCCAGAGATATGAAGCTGGATGGTGGACGCCAGTGCCATTCTACTGGAGTGTGTCTGAAAGAGATAATTGGTCTTGAAGGTGTGGAGCTTGGAGCAGATGGGAAGGTGGGGATGCTTCAGTTCCTACTCCCCTTGATTTTATGTTTTAAGGGATAAATGGCTTAACTAATAACAAGGACAGATATAACAAGCTGTGTAACAATAGTTACAGCACAGTATGTGCAACTGTAAATAAGCTTAGCAGGAATTGATGAGAACTGCCCAAGCTGCCAGTGCAAACAACTCTGTATCTTTCAAGAAATTTGCCTCTGGTAGTATCTGAGTCTCTAAAGCATTACTGAATTACGCAGCCTTCCCCTGTTTCTAGAAGGAGGTATCACTACAGAGTGTATTGTCAGGAGTTTGGAAATAATTAATGAGAGTTGTAAGCTGTAATTCTGTTTGCTTTCAATTGTATTTAATAAAACTTTGTTTAACAATATATTTTTCCAGAGCAGGAAAACAGTAGCACAAATCTGATGAGTCCTTCAAAATCCAAAAGTTCATTCACTTGAATAGAATGAACCATTATGAATCTTTAGAGAAGTGATTTATTTTAAAGAAATATGTAGAGGACAGACAGTTTTAATCATGAAAGAAAACCTTCTTGCTGAAAGCCTGATTTACTTTCTGCAGTTCAGTTTACCCAGTCTGCTGTCATATCTGTATTTAAAGGCCCTAGGTTAATACTCTACACATGGTGTGCTCACCTAACCAGGTGTCAGGCCAGACCACAGGCTGTAAATTCCTGAGGACAATCTGTCTGCTTGTGAATAAATAAAAGCTCACACGTTTTGTTTGATACCCGTTCTGACCTCCTCATAAACCAGTCTGGAGTCTGAGACTCATTTTTTCTCTTCAATACAATGTTATTTTTGGAAAATAAGCCAACAAGAAGCAAGGTATCACCTATTCCTGGCCAAGGGTACAAGCAGAGAATCAGTGCACTCTAAAAATAATTTTGTCACAAGTTACTCATTCACAGTTAGTCCATGTTGGAAAGTAGTAAATGATCTCCTACAACCATTGCTGTGAACTGGAGCTCACTTATTACACCAATAAGATTCTGCCAGAAAAAGTCCTGAAATAAAAAAACAGCAGAGAAAGTGCTTAAGTTTAGCAGCATTCAAGTGATTTGCTTCTGGCAGCTGTGTGCTGAGTGACCCATATAGATGATGCTAGTTCAGTAAAGAAGCTGCTGAAATCTGCTACAGAGAAGGCCCACTGAAAAAAACCTGACCAAACTGACATATTTCTAAATCTGACCCTTGAGGAGGATTTTGTAAATCCAGTGTATTAGAGCTTGTGTGTGTGCGTTTATTTTGCTGAAGAACTAATGCCTTTGCAAAAGCATTTTTTGCATGCATAAACTGAATGCACTGAAGCATCAGTAGGTGACTGCTTTTTACTTGTCTGTGGCTAACTACTAAATCCAGAAAATGATCCTTTAATTTGGCTTCTATTGCTTCGGCTTGGAATGCACCAAAGGCATCCCACTGCAGCCGAGCTGGGCTGAAAGTAACTGTCTGTCCGTTCTGACTTTTTTTAGACGGTTTCTTATACACAGTTCCTATTTCCCACCAATGCTCTGGGAACTCGGAGAAACACGATAGACTCCACCTCATCTTTCTCCCAATTTCGCAATGCAAGCCACCGTAGCCTTTCTTTGGCAAGAGCTAACAGCACCCAGGGGAGCATTGATGCAGGTAACTCCTCAAGAAACTTGTTTTATTATCCTTGCATGCACTGTTGATAGGCAGTTATTGTGAAGGATGGGCATGTGTTGTAGTGCCCCTTTTAGCTTAAATTAAGCAAAATATAGTCTCATGTAATGGGTGGAACACTGTTCATTCTGTATTTGTTTAGCAAAGCTTGCTTATGGATGATGGAAAGTTAAGTAAACAAGTGAGTTGTTCATATTGACAGGCCCTGATGGCACTTACTGTGCCTCCCCCTGTCATCAGCATCATTTGTTCCTCCTCCATCAGGCTTATTGTTACCTTCTTTTGCTGTGGAAAATTTACAGTGGCAACACAGTAGTCATAGGCTGAAGGTGTAAATTCACTTGTGACGTTTATTAGGCTGGAATGGGCTGTGTTTACAAAACTGGACACAAAACATAAGCCAAAACACTATATGCTTAAGCTATTTTGCCATGATAAATGAAACAAATCAAAACATTTGCATAAACAGATGAAAACTCGTTGCTGGGAATAAAAGTCATTGTGGAACTTTATATAATTTTGCAGTTCTCTGAGCCCTAAGTTCACATTTACCAGGCAATTCAAAAGCTGTACATGCTCTATATTTTTGCAAATCATATTGGTATAGAAATATTTAGAGTTTTCAGGATTCAGAGCGATTTTTTGTCTCTGTCAAAAATCTTGAATGAAGATAGTATTGTGCAATATTTGTAAAGTTGTTTGCCACTTCTGTTAAGTCTAGAGATTTCTTGATGTAATGAATTCCTGTCTTACATTTACTGTTGTTTTTATAGGTAGCGACCTGGGAGACTTTGTTGAGTATGACCCAAATCTTTTAGATGATCCCCAATGGCCATGTGGCAAACATAAGCGGGTTTTAATATTTCCTTCGTATATGGTAAGTGATTCGGTGTAGCATAGATAAATTCTGGTAACAAAATTTTGAAGATTGAGGTTGCACTTGTGGCTGTATTTTATGAAGATTATTATTTTTTTTTAATCTCCTAATACAACCATTTGGAATGCTTTGCTCTAAATGACAGTTACTTACCAGAACATGTTAAAACAAACTTGTGAAGGTATTACAAAAGTAAATGCTTTTATTATGGATGTATTTCATACATGCTTTAGATGAAAGGCTTGTTCAAACAATGCCTTCATTCTCTCACATTCAGAGGAAAGTTTGTACTTCCTCGAATTGGCACATATTACAAAATAGGAGGATGCCTACTGGGGTTTCTCTGAAGTCATGAAGCTGTGCTGTGTTTTGATGCTTATCATTCACTTCTCTGAACAGCTTTTTTTCCCAGGTATTTATTTCACCATGGGATAGTCCTTCCTTTAATTACAGCAATTACAAGCAGAGCCTGTATATTTCTCACTATATCGAAAACCTTAATGATACAGATGCATAACTTCCTTGCTCTATGCTCTAACTCACTGTTTTCTGTGATGAGAGTCTTCTGTAGCTGTTTTTTGGTTGCACCCGGTCCATAGACCATAGTGTGCTATTTTGGCAGGACTGCTGCAAGATGCGGTACAGTCATACACGTGAGCACTTTATCTGAGTTATACACCCAGAGTAATGGTAGGCAGTAGAGAAAAGATTCTTTTTTATTTTCCCCCAAAACACTGACCTAGTACTCATATTTATATACAAATTTTATGTGAAACACCAACATCTAAAGGGTTATCCATATTCTTGCTTAACTGGGAGCAGAAGACATTATATAAGAAACTGCTAATATATCTTAAATTTCATAAAGATACAGTCTTTGAATGTTCTCATCTGCCCTCTACCCTGGGGGTAATTTTGCTCTTGGGTGCTCCTTCTTCAAAATGAATTTTTTGTGTCATGTAGATAGAAGATTATCTCTTTGCTAGGAGGAGCGTTCTGCCTATTGCACACAGAGGCTTAACTGGGCTCTAATGTGTTTATACTACATTTTCAAATGGGAAGTCCAGAATGTGCTCTGCTTACTTTTGGCCAGTTATCCTTCAAGGGTAGGCAAGTTATTTTTTGGCTGCCAAGCCACAAATTGACAGTCTTTTATGGCAGCTACATCTGTGTGGGGAAATACTTGTCAGGTTTTGATGTGGTCACTGTCATAGACCGGGAACTGTCTCCTCTCAAAGAGAAAGACATTGTTAGCCAACATCCAAAAAGAACATAAGTTTAGCAGTCATGGTTGTGTTTCTGACCTTTCTTATTAGGCTGCAAATGTGCACCAGGCAGTATGAGTCCTGTAGGATCACCTGGGATCTTTGATCCCTTTTCAGCTTGGTGTTGTGATGGACATGGTTGGATGAGTCAAAATAGGGCAGCCAGGATAGAGGTCTCCATCCAGGAGTGGTTGTTTAATAGCCTTCTTCTTCATATGCTGGTTGACCACAGCATTTTGAGGTCTGTATTTGTACTTATTTCAAAAAGGATCTGATGGAATTTTCGTTGTGGTAGAGGTATGACAAGATACTTTAAAGGTAAAAAATGGCCTTCAAGGGCAATTGTTAAAATCAATGTCATTGTTTATCTAGAATTTATCTGCATTGATAGGGATCTCCCTGCTTTTCCTTTGTCTCTGCTGTGTTCTGGAAAAATGTCTTACTTGATATTTTGGCGGGTTTTTTTGCCTGAATGTTTCTTCCAGACATCACTTCTTCAGCTCTGCCTGAGGGTCTGCAGCACTCCCATCTCCCTCTCTGAAGGCAGGCACTAATCTGAAAGGGCTGAAGGGACTCTAAGTGATGTGTTTAGTTTGTTGGTGGGAATCACAGGAATGTGTCAAGAGGTCTCTTGTTCTAGGATTTCACCTGCCTGTGGTCGAAGCAGCATGGCTGTTACGCCATGCAGGAGCTTCACAGCTTTGCAAGAAACTGAAGAGTGGGTGGTTGGTTGTTCTTCAGTGTCCAGATGAAAGATTTCACAAGGGGCTGGTGTTTCCTTCAGCCAAGAGAAAGTAGAAAAGGTAGTGCTGGAGTGTCCTGGGAGCTTGCACGTTAAATATTCTTTTGCAACTCAGGCAAGGAGGGCTTGTGTGTAGAGCTGGTGAATATAAGGCCCTATTTGCTATGTAGAAGACTTTACTCCCATCCATTTTAGACTTCCCTGACTCGACTGGCATTCCCTTCCCCTGTAGTTCACATCAGTGTTAGCAGCAATTTCAAGTAATTTTCTTCCCCAAATACAAAAATTGGCATATGCTTCAGTTAAAGCAAATTGCACTCTGGGGCCAGCGAGAAACCTGTGGTTTCTTCCTGACTATGCGCAGCCATTGTGGTAGCGTCAGACCTCAGCCAAATGACCGCAGAGCTGTGGAGCTGCTGAACAGAGACTGAGAGCAGCCTCCGGTTCCGAGTGGAGCAGAGCTGTAATTACTGCCTCTTGCAAGCGCCAGAGCAGCTGAGGGCGGCTCTGATGTCAGCACCCAGCCTTTCATTGTGCGTGGAGAGCTGCAGCTTGTAATTAAAGTTTCGTTACTTGGCCAGGATTTAGCATTAATGCTTGACAGCTGCAAGCTTATAGATACTCCCATCACCCCTCATGGATGTCAGAGCAATTAATCGGGGAAGGTGTGCAAGAGGAGTGGATGCTGGGCTGCGGCACTGACTGCAGGATAGAGCTACATGCACTGTTATTCCTCCCATGAGCCTTGTGCTTTGCAGGACAGGATTTCTCTGCTGGCAAAACTTTGTTCAGGTCTGTATGAATACCAGTAAACACTGCAGGCTTTATCCCAAGGCATAAGATGGACAAACTGTGTGGTCTGGCTTGGATTTTACTCAGAAATTCATGCAACTAGCACTCAGTGTGTTCCAGTTTTGCGGAGTCCCAGTTTATCATCACTGACATTGACTTTATCGTCTTTTAATTTCACTGAACGGAATTAACCCTGACTTGTAGAGGATCTTTAACCACAAGTTCTCAGCTGTTTTCAAGGAGGAGCTGAGCTTCCTCCCTGAAGATAGCTGTGGGGAAGGAGTTTGTTTGGACTTTTTTGGTAGTGAAGTTCCTGGCTTGAAAGTGTATACACTTCCCTGTCGCATTTCTAAAAGTAATACTCTCAAATGCCTGTCAGGGGGACAGTTCTGGAAGTATTCTTCAATACTTTTCCAACACAAACTCTGCAGCGTCTATTAATTGTATTAGTCGTATTTAAACTCTGGTCTACCCTGGAGAAATTATTTGTGTTGTCTTTGTAGGAGAGTCTGCAATGTCTGCCACAATATAAACAGTAAGAGGTAGAAAACTTTTGTGCTGGGGGGCAGGGGGGAGGAGGGAAGCCTTATGTCATCATGGTTAACAGATGTCTTCCTGGCTGATACTGCTAAAACAGGAATTCTTTCAGATTCTTAAATCTCTCTAGAACAGGAACTGTATCTACCAGACAGAGCAATAATTTCTTTCCTAGAATATCATGTTGACTTGCAAATGTACAGACTCATCAATCCCTCCCTGGTCTCCCTGCATTCTTTCCAGCAGAAACTCCTTCTCTGCAGAAGTAGAACTTGCTCTCCGCAGACATAAGGCTGAGCACACAGTCCTGCTTCTGTTGGTAACACAGAAACTTAGGAGCATGTCAGCTGGCCATTGTGCACTGCCAAAACTTGCAGCAGAAGAAGAAAAGCCCAGATGAGTGGCACTTTGACTTTGGGTGATCCCTCTGTAATAACATTCCTGAAATATCCATCTATCTGTGCTCAAGGGATACACGTAGAACTATGTTTGGATATTGAACTACAGTTTCAGTGTATTGTTTAATTATATAAAAATAAATTGACATCTCAACACCACTAATAAAAAAAGCCTGTCACAAAGTCTGCAGTGCTGTTACAGCAGCTCTCTGTCAGCCTGCATTTGCCAGGTACCGCACTAGCGTCAAGCACAGCCACGCTGCATTATTAAATATTAGTCCTCCAGTGTGATTTTAAAATTAGAACCGCTTGCTGCCCTGAACATTTGGTCTAGCAAAAGCCCTGGATGATGATATAATGCATTTGGTCTCTCACTCCCCCGTTCTTTCACAAGGAGCATCAAGGTCAGGAGGACTCCACTGCCGACGATGTCCTTCGGTGCTGTCACCCTATTCTTCGAGCCACTTCCGTAGTTGTAAATTAAGTATCTCCAGGCTGCTTTTTTATCAGCTGCTGACCTTGTACCCAAAAGTCTCAGGGACCAGAGGATTGCAGGAGTGGTAGATAATCATATTTAAACTCTGCTCTATGCATTTGATGCTATATTTGACTGAGATTCCAATAAATGACTCTTTTGTAACAATGACACACTGTATTAACTGAGAATAATTTCAGTGTGTTAACAGAATAAAATAAACTGGCATCCTTCCATGTACTTAAATTCAAAGAGGCAGTTTTGAGATTATTTGCTTCGTGAAATTCGAAAGCTTTCTGTTTAAGATCCTTGAATGTTAATGACTTTCTAATAACAGAAACACCTTATTTTAGTCTATATTTTCCTTCTTTTACACTTTAATTATAATAAGGAGTCAATCCCATTTTCCATCACAGTTTTAAGCCTTTGCTCTGTCAGGATTTCCCATATATATGCATCTTCAGCGGTAAGTATATGAATTGGGTTACTGGCAGTCAATATGTACATAGCTGGTCACCTCTGGTGTGCACTAAGGTAGCCAGGCAGTGCATAGTCATTGACTTCTTTTCACTTCTTGTTTGGCTGAGAACTTACCCCTGACCTACCAAAAGTCTGTTTCAGGTATCAGTCTTCTGCCTGCTCTCTGTGAAGTAGATTTATTAGGGGTACACAGTAACCACAGATGAAGAGAGCCTATCATATATCTTTCATTTTATTCACCTATTTTATTCTGATTTTATCCTTCTTAAGCAGGAGATAGAGGCATCCAAGGCTAGATCATCTTTTACTGGTTGTGTGCCAAAGTAGGATTTATTTCCAACAATATTTCATCCTGCCAGTCTTTCCAACCATTTCAGGCATCCTCTCTTGTCCCATATTTAGGAAACTATATATACAGCTTTCCTATGAGAAAGCAGCTGCTTGAAAAAGCTTGTGAATAACACACAAGCTAAGCTCCAAGTTTAAAACTGCCAGCCATGCAAAACTGTGCAGAGTACAGACTTGGGCCGAAGCGTTCATCATGCTGTCCAGGCATCTGTCAGCTACCATATATCAAGGATTTAATTTGTCTTGTGCAATTTCCATCACCAAACTAAAATATACATACACAGATTTGTATACAGAGAACCTGAACAGATCCCACAAAGGAGTATTGCTAAATTCTGCACTGGTATGTGTTTCGTGCAAATAAACTGTGAAAGACAAGATAGACGGTTCTGGATGACAGAAGTTAGAAACATTGGAGATTATGGCATGAAAGAGACAGTTTAGTAGTTCTCAGTGCTTTGCTCATGTGTCTGACAGCTCTGGGAGTTCAGAGTGCTTGCCTGGTGGAGAATAATACTATATATAAGAAAACATGTTTGGATAAAAAACCCCTGTGTTCCTTTTAGGGAAATATTTGCAAACCCTTCATAAAATTTGAAGCATCAGTGTTGAACAGTGCTCCAACACAGGCAATACCAGAATTGTCCTGAACAGACAGTCATGTATTCTCCCCATGGCAGCTTTGTTGGGACATGCAGGCAACACAAGTGCAACAACTATATGGCTTAAAACAGAGATGAGAAGCGTAAATGCTGAGCAGAGAGCAGACAGAGGAGGGTAATATTGAGTCCAAGCCCTCCCTTGTCAGATCGCAGCTGGTTCTTGCGGGTCACTGGGCCATCCCAAAGGTTTCCTCTGCTCCGTTCTTCGTGGGCAGTGGCAGCAGTGAGGGGCTGCTGCTCAGTGCCAGGCTTTTTGCAGGTGCATGAGGTGCCCTGGACCAGGAGCAGGGTTGGGGACTGGGACTTCTCTGTAGACTGGTGAGTGCTGTACCCAACCATGGTGTAAATAGCAAGAGGGGTGCTCAGGTGCATGGTCAGAAACAGTTTGAAGAGGTAACTGATTTGATCACTCAACAGATGCTAATTCAGCACTGCTTTTATTAAATTACCTCTCAACAGGTACTCTTTAGGGATTTTTTGCTGCCTGCCTCTCTGGTGGGCAGGGTCCCACATGCACAGGATGCATTTCTATAGGCACCAGCTGGGCAAGCAACATCCCATTGCTCAAAGTCTGGCTTCTGCAGCAGCTACAAAAGAAAAAAAATCAAGGGGGGAAAAAGAGAACTTGCATAAATTCTTTTCTTGAGAGTAAGGGCAGTTAGCTGAGTTCTCCAGCATGGCACTAACAAGATGAGACAGTTGCCTTAGAGCCAGTGTGTTCAAACATGCTGCCATTATCCTGTTACATGAATCAAAACCAGCACACACCAGCTTTCATCTGGATTTCATTATTGTGATTTATATTGTAGAGATTGTTGTCTCACAGGAAGCAGCAGTATTCAGAGTTGGAGGAGGGAGATTCTTATCAACAGGACAAAATTGACAAATCTCTGTGTTTAAAAATAGCTGCACCTCTTTACCATTTTCAGTTTTAAGCCATCTGCTTAGTCTCAAGCCTCGGAGTGCTTTGCTTTAAATGAAATTTTTAAAAAGAGCTTTTCTCCTTCTAAAGAGAATTTAGCTGAATTCTGGCAAATCTCCCACAGTGTAGAGGAGTCCCAGGTAAAACAAGTCGGTGGTGCACCCCAGGGGACTGCTGCTGCTGCTGATATGGGACTTGCTTCACCTCTGCACAATCGCCCCAGAGGTTGGGTCACTCTGGCACCTACTAGTTAGAGGTGAAAAGCAACTGAAACTTGCGATCTGATGTAACGTCTGTGCAGCTTCATCATCTGAGCCTGGAGGATGGACAGGCCCTCCCTCTGCTGCTGTTCCCTTTCTGCTGAGAATTGGTTTCTGTCATGCAGGTGAGGTTCCTGTGTGATTGCCTTCTCCTCTGGCCAAGAGAAGATAACCTGAAGAGGGTCAAGGACAAGTCTTCCAGGAAAACACCTGATCCCTTTGAGAGAGATAATTAAGATAAAACTAGGGAACTCAGTGGTAATGAAGAACAAACAATGGGCAGTTAGGTTTGTGGTGAAGCATGAAATAAGTTGTCAGGGAGCTTTGCACAGTAAGACTGAGCTCACTATTTCTAGGATTGCCCAAGACAACAAAAAAATACTGGTAGTAACTAAAATCATCTTTGTATTTAACAGTGTGTAACATTTATGTGCTTAGTGTCTCATGACTCTGTAAGCACGAGTAACATGGACCAGTGTTTCTGTACCTCAAGTAGCAGATGGGCACTGATCTGAATTCTATGTGGCTTGTTTCAGTGTCCCCTTGTAGCAGTACCCTCTTAACACAAAAAACTTCGAGTGTATCTGTATGTCAGAAACACCCAACTTGCTGAGGGTCCTTTGGCAACAATACCAAGGAGTAGGCAGGCAGACAGGTGATGTTCCAGGGAAAGAAAGGAAAGGAGGAATTGGTAAGATCTTAATTCTTCTGCTTCAGAGGGCTGAGCCCTGCCAAGTGGGATGAAGCACATGAGAAGCTGTCTGCAGTGAAGAGCCGTGGTGTGTGTATGTAATCCTTCCAACTTCAGCAAGATTAAAACCAGACAGGCCCACACTTTCCATTGAAGCCCTTCCCACCAATCCTGGATAGGGCAAGGTTTTTCATCCCTGAGTTTTCCTCTCTTCCTTTTACTCAGGTGTGGTAGCATATCGAATTTTTAACCTCAGTGGCACTTGCCTGTCTGTCCAGACCTGCACTCAAGTTCATCCATACGCATGCAGGGCAGCAGGGGTGGCTGAACATGTGGCTTTCTCCTATTTGATTTCTTATAAGGGGCAGTTTTACTTAACAGCACTGAATTTCCTTAATAAATTATTCTGTTTACTGACAAAAATTTGGATGAGTGCTTAACACCTCAGTGTGTTGGAGAGGGCTCACACAAGCATCCATACTTAGAACTACTTCAGGGAACTGTTGTGCATGATGTGCCTGGGAAAATCATCTGCCAGGACCTAGTGGGGATCAGTTTATCTGACAGCTGATGCTTCTCCCACTGCAAATCAGGTAGCAGAATGGCCCACATTTTAAAACATGTATATGACCATAACAACATCCCATGGCAAGAAGTTGGTTTTTTCCTCTCTGTTACATATGTTTGCCTCAAATACTGCTGTGCCCTATTCAGGGGAAACACATGCATCTCCTAAATAAAGTGCAGGAAAAGGTGGGTTTGTTTTACTCCCTTCATGCTTATTTTGGAACCAGAGAACAACATGATCCGATAAAAGGAAATGTCTGCCATCTGTCTAGAGCCATTGCACTCTCTTCCCTTAGCCCTTCCATATAGTAGGGATAAAGTATATGGATATTTATGAAAAAAACCTGAAAACATATGCAGTCAGTCTTTTTGGCAGATTTAGGTTCCCATGAGGATATATTACAGCAAAGGTCCATCTTCTACAGAGGCATAACATGCAGCAAGTGTTTTGCATGCTTCTTTCCAGCTCTTGTTGTTTGGTGATAACAGCCATTTGCCATAATAGAGGTTAATAAAAATCAGAAATTAGAAGGGAAATACTATTTCACTGGCAGGAGAATTCACTGCACTGCACACTGCTGCTCCCTCACTGCCCACACTTGAAACTGGCAGGGAGCTGGATACTGTCCCCGAACTGCCCAAGCTAGGGCTCTTCTCTGCTTCTACCCAAGGGGCAAAACTGCCAAAGCCCAGAAGACAATTGACATATTCCCAAAATAAATGTGGGTTTGTTGTTCAGCTGATAGATTTTGGCCAGGCGAATGGTGACAGAGGATTTGGGTAAAATGCTACCCAAACAAACACTGAGGGAACAATAGAAGTGCTGGGCACCCATAGATGAGGGCACTGGCCTTGCAGTATTGGTCAGGAGAACCCTCTGCTACTTGGAGAGATTCCTTAGGTTGCAGCAAAAAGGAATAGAAAGCTCAAAGGAAATAGGCTGTACACTTTGAATGTTGTCCTAACTCTTGCCTGCTTACTGGCTAACTTATGACAGCATTACTGTCTTGTTCTCCACTGTGTGACCTGCCATGTGGGCTAATTAACTATTTTATCACAAATGTATTCTGTGGCAGTCATGAATTTGTACCAGCGGTTTCTGTGATGAATCAATTTGAGAGAAACTCACAGTATGTCTCAGAACCTCATGGAGATATGCACACCAAATCTGGTCATCAAAACAGTTATTGTGATGATGTCTTACAAGACTTTACTGGTAGGTTTCATCCACCCACATTTACCTTAAACACACTCTTAGCAATACTTCGAGGATGCTAATGAGGTGTGTATTGTTCAAGAATTGTGGAGAACAGGTCACTTGTTTTGGTGGACCAGCCACAAATTGTTGCCTTAATTCAGACTTAATTTTTCCATCTATTGAAAGCACTGGGACTGACTGACACTTTTTTGGTATTCCTTGCTTCTGGGAAATAAGTGATCTTGTTTTTCACAAACTAAAAGAATAATTTCCTCTTGACATGTGTTACAGACCACAGTCATAGACTACGTGAAGCCATCAGACCTCAAGAAGGACATGAATGAGACTTTTAAGGAGAAGTTCCCTCACATCAAGCTAACCCTCAGTAAAATAAGAAGGTATGTTGCAAAGCTCAGTAAAGCTGCACCTAGATGCAGCTGTCTCACATTTCAGTGCAATTCGTGCTGTACACAAGGGGAAGCACAGCACTGACCAGGAGCAGTGACCAGAAGAGGTCCAGAGTAAGTCAGATGGTTACTCTGGTTAGTGGCCTGAGTGAACAGGTTAGAGGAATGTACAAACATGCACTGGTCAGGTGTCAAGATGGAGAATCTAAGGGATGAGGATGTGAGCTGGGCATCCACTATACTAAAATGCCCAGAAAAATAACACAACACAGTCTCTAAGCTCATGGCACTTAGCTTAAAAGAGACTGAGGAAAGAGAAATGCTGACTTTTGTGCCTTGTCCAGAAAGCATGGCCAGAAGCAAAACGAGTTGTCAGCTTCACAGCAAAGTTGTAATATTTCATCTGTTTCCAGTGTAACAGGCTAGACATACTGCTCCCTTGAAGTAATGGTAATTTCATTTGACCTCAGTGGCCAGAAGGAAACTGAGCCACGTTGCTCTGTAACCAGACAATGTTGCAGTACACGGAAAGACTGTCAGTTTGTATTTGACCAACCATAACCAGCAGCAAAGCTGCATATAGAGCACCAGTAGTAAAGCTGTTGTTACTAAACAAATTGTATGCAGCATAAGACCTCTGATGCAATATTGTTACTCAAAATGTCAAAGCTTTTTAGTTGCTTTTCTAGAGGAAGAGAAGGGTGAGATCAAAATGTACTGTGGAATGTGCCCCCAAAACAGAGCATAAAGATATCTGCCCAGTAAATTATTATGATTTTCTCCTCCATTTGACCAAGCAGGAATCTCTGAAAAGGTGACTATTAGGGCAAAATGAGAAATGCTGTACAACTCAGTTCACATCATACTTGTCTGGTCTCTTTACTCAGCTTGAAGAGAGAAATGCGCAAGCTTGCTCAAGAAGAATGTGGCTTTGAAGAGCCCACAGTGGCCATGGCCTTTGTCTACTTTGAGAAGCTCGCACTCAAGGGGAAGCTGAACAAGCAGAATAGAAAGCTTTGTGCTGGAGCTTGTGTTCTTTTAGCAGCCAAAATTGGCAGTGACCTCAGAAAACACGAAGTCAAGCATCTTATAGATGTACGTATCTGTAGGTTTCCAGTGTTCCTTCTACATGAAGTGCCAGTGTGTGATCTATGCAAGCCTGCTTGCCAGTGGACATGCTCTCCTTTAGATTTCCAGCCTAAACGTACGACCAGCTAAATGTCTTTTTTGTTATGCATTTTTGTGGAAGTATTAGTGATGAATGTCACTGCAGAGGCATGGGAAGCTTGTTTAATGTGATAGAAGACCCTGGTGTCACATACTGACTGTGAGGTCTGAGAGGTATCTGAACACTGTTCTGTCAATATAAGTCAAAAGTGAACCCTCAGGAAATTCATTCTGCCTTTAATTATGTTTTCAAGAGTGTCAGTAAGGACTCTCCTTTGAGAGGTAAATGCAGATACTAACTACAGATGGGGTTTAATAGACATCTGTATTTCTTTCATCAAGTTCAGCTTTTGGGTGAGAAAAAGAGGTTTTCCCATTGGGACTCTTCATTCCAGCTGTTTTTTGTAAAGTAGGTCTTCCACCTCCTCCTTATGAAAGAGTTAACATGGGGTAGTCTTAATCCATAGTCTTTTGCAAGCACTAGGATACCAATCTGATTTAGTGCTATGGAAAGTTAGACAGGTAGCTCAGTATACGGCCACAAGCAGCTCACTCAATGGAAGAGACATGGGAACTTTGGTGGCCATGGAACTGAACTTACGCCCTTCTCCCACAGTCCCACAGAGCTGGGTTGACAATCAGCTTGTTAGAAAGTCCTCTGAATAACCACCAAAAAAAAAAAAAGCCAGTGGCAGTTGAAAGAATGTCGCCTCTCTTGCTATCCTGAAACATTGGTCCATCCATAAGACACATTGAGCTTTTGAGTAGACTCAGTGGGCAGAGAAGTAGCAAGCCACAGAGATCACAGGAAGAGGATGAGAGGTGCAAATATCCCTGAACAGCTGGTTGTCTACTTGTAGCATTCAATTCCAGTGAAAACAGCAGAGCAGATGGGAGGTTTAGTACATTACAGCAGAAAACCAACTATAAAACCCATCTCATATCCCTTGAGGATAGTAGTTTCTATTACTCACTGTTCTTATGGTTGTTGCAGATGACACCTTCTGCCTCTGAGGTACTAAGATCAAATGTATTTAATTGTGGCAATAATAATGTCCCCGATAGGGTGTTGTAACAGTCTAATGTTGAAATGAAAATCAGTGATTTCAAGCAGCTCAGGAAATTTGGGACAGTTACACGATGCATGCCTTCCATTACACAAGTGATTTCGATGTTTGCATGAAGCCAGGAGTTTCCTGTTCCTGCAGTGCTAATCACTGTGATCATTAAAAGACGTGTCTTCTGGCAGTGGAAATGAGTGAAATGACAAACATGTCAGAAATAGCACGGCTGGCTGAACTTTGTGAGTTCACCTTCACAGTAAGGAATCCGTACATCCAGTTCACCCCGCTCTGAGTTTCTAAACCTAGAGCCATGCAAGTCGATCAGGACACAAATTTAGTGACAGCAGCATGCATGTTTTGAAAAGCACTAGAAAGGCAAACCTCATTCATTTTGTTTTTTATTTATTTTTTTCCCTCATCTGTGGTTGCAGAAACTGGAAGAGAAGTTCCGGCTGAACAGGCGAGAGCTGATTGCCTTCGAGTTCCCGGTGCTGGTGGCCTTGGAGTTTGCTCTCCACCTTCCTGAGCACGAAGTGATGCCACACTACAGACGCTTGGTGCAGAACTCCTAGCACTGGCTGCCCTGCGGGGAAGGGGCTCCCGACTGTTCCCCCTTGGCTCTCCTGAGCCACAGTTACTACTGGAAATGCAAAATCAGACTCCCAACACTTCACTCTTTCTCTTTCCCCAGAACAGTTTTTCCAGCAACATACAGGAAACACTGCATCAACATAAGACTCTCAGCTTTGACAAATATACGTATCATTACTTTGGCAAAGCAGGTGAAGACTCAGCTGTTGGTAAGTGGTCACATGCTGAAACTGGGTGGTGACTGACCCTACCTGTAGGGACTACAGCTGTAAAAGTAGGCAAAAATTAGAAGGGCAGCCTCCATGACCACCGCTCTCTCCATCACACAAACCCTGGAAGCCCACTGAGTGCATTCTCATAGTGCTTTTTCTGCAGACCTGCTGCAAATTCCAAGAGGACTTCTTGAAGTGAAAGAGCTTTTAAAGAAGATACCTTCACTGTGTCAAAAAGAATGTGCCAATCTATTTTTGTATCAGCAATTGAAAGTGCACTTTTTCCTGTGGGGTGTTTGTGTGTGTATCCGTGTGTGTGTGCGTGTGCGACACTGAACTGATCTCAGTCCAGGTGGTTGGCTTAGCTGTTTCCAAGAGTATCAGTTACTGATGGTGGAGATCAAGGTGACCTTACACCTTTACTTTTTGAAAAACATAACGACTGGAAAAGTGGTAAATGGGATCATTTTTGGACACTTGGTTTTTTAATTCTCTGATCTTTCCAACAACGTACCTTTGAAAGAATTACACTACTACTACTGCAAGAGAAGGATCAGCAACTGACCTTAAGTTTTCAATCATGTTTGTGGTAAAGATGAAAGCATTAGTATAAGATTTCCATGTCATGTTTTTTAAAAATATCTTGTGTTAAGCCACATGCATATTTTTAACCTTCGCACTTTTCCCACTGTGGAGATGGTTAGACTTGCACTCTGTAGTGTTGTATTTCTGTGCTCTATGTTAGAGTGCATAATAAGCACATTTGTTGTGCTCTATCTTAAAACAGTGTTTTATTAAAAAAAAAAAAGTAGGGCTCAGCAGTATAACGGGTGTCTTAAGGCTCCAACAGCAGGGGCATCAGCTGTTAAAGTTTTGAGTTTTTAATTAGAATTGACTGTGCAAAACCTGAAATCTGTGCCCCCTGAAGTTAGAGATCCAGTTCCTTTAGACATTTCAGTACTGGAATTTTACAGTAAAACTTCTTGCAGCTTCTCTGGTTCTGATTGGACACCCAGAAAGCTTGAGGGCTTCATCCAAGCTCCCAATGCTACATTACACTAAGCTAGTGCCATGCTTATGGACATTGTTCAATTGCTGTTATCATGTGGGATTACACCCCTTTCCAATCTTCTCCTGTGCTGGTTCACTTAACAGGCCTTGTCCTCAAGATGCCCCACATGGATCTGCTAAAGTCAAATTATTACATTTGTGGTAATTATATAAAATAAATAATGAGCTCGACTGTGAGATTGTAGCTGAAGCCTTACCTCTCTAAGTTTGGGAGTGCTTGCTCAGAGTATGGAAAGGGCTTGTGAGCAGAACATAGAAAAGTGGGACATATCAGAGGATGTAAACACACTAATGCTTACTGTCTTTTGCTCTTACTTTAATCAGTTTTATTATTTCCCTCAGTTAGGCCAGGAAACATCCAGTTTCTTTACCAACTTTGACTCTAAATTCTAGTATGAAAAAAAGCCTGCATATGATTGCTCTACAGGATCTGAAAAGGTTGCACATGTCAGGACAAATGGGAATTTGCTTGATGCTATTGCTCTCCCCCCATTTTAAGGGGGAGGGTGCCTATGCTTGCTTACAGTTATTAATAATACTTATCTGATTACTGATATAGATACATTCCAACAGGATTGGGTAGGAGGGGGTAAAAGAGAAAAGTGTGCACTTAAACCCTCCCAAGTGTAACGCCCCATGTCGCTGCAACCTACACATCACTCGGCCAGCTGCAAAGTGAGGGGAGGGGGGCCCTTAACTTACTCCTTCTCCCTCCTCCTCCTTCTTCTCCTGGCCCCCACACAGCCAAGGAACAGAGGAGCCAAGAGCCTCGAGCATGCCTGGAGTGTACAGCTGCCCTTCCAGTTTATCAAGACCAGGAAGGCAATGTCGTGTTGACCTACAAGCCAAAATGGTCTGTGGGTCTGCTAGGAGGGCTTCCATCCTTGGCCATATCCCTTTCCACCAAATTGTGTATATATATATGTTCAAGATTTGTTTCTGATTGCAGAGATCTGTTTTTAATAGCGACCACTCAAAGCTAAGCAGAAGATTTACCTTTCTGTAAAGGCTTACACCTTTTGCTTTTGAGTCTCATTTTTTATTCTTATATTGCTTTATAGCATTGCAGGGAAAAAGCAAATTGTGATTGCAAGATGCAGACTAAAGAATGACAGTCTTACAGTAGTCTTTAGAGACGCTATTGAATCATGCTGTCACATCTTTTGTCTTCTGTGCTGCTACCCAACCCTGATCTACAGTTTACACAGATTTCTGGGGTGAAATCTGATTGCTGGAGACTTTCTGCTTTTCATTGTTGTTATTATTGTTTTGGGGGCAGAAAAGTGTTTCAGAGTGATGTGCAGTTACAGTTTGAATGTGGAATAAACACTTAAGATGGTGATGACGTTGCACTGTTCACTTAGGAACGTATATAAAGCCATATGATGCTAGATCTCAGAGCACAAAGCTTGGTCAGTACAATTATGATTATGACAACGGGCAGGATTTGCCCCCCTTTTCTCCCCAACCCTGGGAAAATTCAGGCTGAAGAGGTAGAGAAAATCTGTACCAAACAAAAAATGTGTTGATTGTTTTCCTTTGTCTTACATGGCAATGAGTGTTGATTTACAAATGATTTTAGGTTCAACTTCAAATAGTTTGGGAAAATAATCCATTCCCATATCACTTGTTCTGTTTTGAAATTATATACCATACACTCTACCATGCAGAGTTTATTCTTTTTCTAAAAAAATAAATAAAAGTTTAAATAAAAATCAAAACACTGAGACTCTTTTCCACCAGTATGTAAAATCATTCTGTCTCTCATCTGTATGAGTGAGGGGTTTTGGTTTTGTTTTCTTCTGTGATATAGAGCTGCTTATTAATAAACTAGTGGTGGGATTGACCAAGGGCCCTTGCCATCTCCTGGCATTCAGCTCACTACAGAGCCCTCACTTCCAGGATCTTTCCTTCAGCCCAGATCTTAACCTTCTTCCCAAACCATTGGTTTGGGTTTGTTGGGATTTTAAGACCACCTTTTTGGCATCGGCCCCTCCTCCTGGAGCTGCCAGAACCAGTTTCTCCAAGTCCAAACTGTCAGTATGCAGAAGGATAAGGCACAAGCAGGCTCCTCAGCATTGTTATCTCATGACCCCTTGTTCACAGGGGAATTTGGAATATGCCACTTTGGTTTAGTCCAAGTGGTAGTAAAATTTACAATTGGTTCACCTACCAGGTGTAATTCAAAAGCAGCCGCTTCCTCTTCAGAGGCTGGAAGTTCATTTTTGGACATTCACGTGCATGCACACCTGTTGGCATTCAAGCTGCTTTTTCACCTATGACACCCCCTAAATCTAATACCCATCTTGGTGGTCTCACCAAACAACACCCATTTACTGTGAATTTTCATTCCACATTAATAAAGTTATGGAAAAGATTTGGCTCCCTACCTTCACCCATCACTCGAGAGACCCTCAACTGTAACTTGTATGTGTGACAATATAAACACTAGAATGATTTACACAGACTCCAGAACATAAAAACATACAGAAAAATACTTAGCAATCATTTTCCAAAACTACTTATAAACAGACAATGGCTTCTTTGGGATGGTTTGTAACATATTTAAATGATACAACTTTAACTCATTGCTCCAGCCTCCTCAAATACAGAGCTCACAGCATAAGACCTCTCTGGGAGTAGTGAGGAGTAGTTTGTTAGGAGGTGATTACACCTTCCCATGATGCTAACAGTAAACATTAAAAAACCCCCACCAAAACACAAAAACAACAACAAAAACACCAAGGTAAAAGTAGTTTTGTGAGGTGAGAGACTGAGCAATCACAGTAACAATGCCAACATCACTAGCTGAGAAAGAAATCTGTCCCAAGTTGCACCCTTGGGAAGAGAGGGAAGGAGTGTGGGAAGCAGATTTGAACTTCATTTGTTCTCATTCCATTGTAAACTCTGTAGTTAAGAGTGGGAAATGGGAGGAAAAAATGAACTTCAGGTGCATCGCTTCACAGAATGTTGTATGCAAAGCAAAAAAGGCTTTCTGAAATCCTAAACCATAATCCTTCCCACCAACTTCATTGAGCCCCTACAGCCAAAGATTCCCCCACCTCAGCCTGGAGCCTGCTGGTCTGGATGAGCTTGGAGGACAGCTTTTCAGTCACTACAAAGACACCCAAACACCTTGCCCAGACCCCAACAGCAAATACCAGCACCAACAGTGTGAGAGAGGAGAAGCAATGCTTCTAGCATGATACTGGGTAAGAGCAGGAACTGTGATCCTGGAAAATGGCTGCATACCTTCAAAGCAAGGCAGGGGTGAACCAAGAAATTGCTAAAGTTGCTGCTGACTTGAGTAGCAAATATCTTCTCCCCTTAGTAAGAGCTAAACATGGGCTAATGTCATAATTTGGCCTTTCCACATGTTCATCTAGCTTGTTACACATCCCTCTGTAATTTTGCTGAGCAGCATCTTAAACCACCTAGAACCCTTGCCTCTGCTACACTGTTTAGACAGATGCTCCATGGCTTAATTCCTCACACCTGAAGAAACCTTTCAGTTTGCAGTCAGATTTCACTGGTCACCAAATTATAACTTTTTGAACTCTTTATTTCATCTAACTTGAAACTGAAATCTTCCCATTTGGGAACTTGGGGGAGTTGGGTCCTCAGTAGCAGCTGCAATTCTTAACCAAGTCCTGGCATTTAGTTAAGCAAGATAATAAAAGGAGAAAGCAGAGGCAATAAAACCAATCCTCTTGCAAGAGCTTCCAAGTGCTGTGAAGTGTTGCCTTGACTAACATCAGCGGGTACAACTGTAGGGTAAGAAGCTGGGCAAGCCAGGTTTTCAGAACCACTGACATGAGACCTAAGCTCCCCTCATTTTCAATGCACCAGCATCCTTTATACTCTTCTCTCCCTTTCTTCCAAGCACATACAGACACAAAGGACAAGCCTTCCTGTTCCCCGTTGCTTCCTTTTACCAACAGTTTTTACGTTGAAAGTTGACTGGGAGAGCAAAAGGATGAAGAGGCACAGGAGTTTATTTGCAAAACAGTATTAAATCACCTGTGTTCAAAAACAAAGACCAGTTTACCAGGAATGGATTCTGTTCATTGATTTAGGAGAGGAATATTGGGATTTTCTCTTAGGTTTTAAACTGAGCTTTAGACAAGCTTTTCTTTAGGCTGGAGCCCTCTGTTGCCCTACCATTTATGTTGCCCATAGGGTTGTGCTGGGGTTTTACAAAGGACAAAGGCATTGTTTTGTAGCACAAAAATGACAGGCACAGCATCAGCTTTTAGTCCCTCACACCAGAAGATTAAGAGGTCTTCATTCTGGTCCCTAAATTTCTCCCCATGTTAGGAACCCCTGGGATGCACAGCACTTTCTCCTTATCTCACGCTTTGAATCACATACACCCAAATTAAAAAGCAGGTAAGATGGCAAATTTCAAGAGTGCTGAAAAAAGAGCAAGCTTACCAAACATTAAGCACAAGACTTACATGCTGGTCTGCTCCCTCATGGCAGTACCTGGCTGGGGAATCAACACATTTGTGAAGGCCTCCCCTAGCCCTTTGCACCTCAACATGCGCTTAAATAAACAGCCACTCTGGATGCAGAGGGAAGATAACATGCCATGAATAGATTCAGAAGAATTGCAGAATTGAACAGTCTGACAGACTGTGTGAGGGAAGGAAGAACAGTTCACAAAATTATAAATGTGGAGAAAACAAGGGGAGAGTGTGGTTTCCATTTTCTGCTGACAACCAAAGAAGCATGAATGTTGGATGTTTTCTGTTAAAAAAATAAAAACCTCATGTAGAAACACAGTAGCTGTAAGTTTTTAAAGAGATAGATAAAAGGCTTTTATTTCTAAGCTGATCTCATCCCACTCAGAGCAAAAATGACTGAATTGCTACCATCCAAGTTGGATTAATGGTCTAGACCACATTATTTGCCTAGCCTCTCCTCACTTGCTGGCAGCTGCATGTCCCTGCTGCACACATCTAACCAGAAGCCTGAACCCCAGACAAATTCCTTGCATCGCCCTGCAGTTGTGAGTGGGAGCACAGCCTGCAAAGAAATCAACACCTGCCTGTTAAAACTCCCTCGTGCAGTTCTTTTTAATTGGGAAAGATGTATCTCTGTCCTCAGTGCAGGGCAGGAGCACACGGTGGGGGGCTGGTTCTCACCTGTATACATTGGCTACCTCTTGGTTGCACCCTGGGATAAGACCCAGCTGTGCACCCACCCACCACCCTTCAGCCTTCCTTTAGAAAGAAACTCACAGCACCAACAAAAAGGGAAGCAAGAGCCCATCACCACAGTTGTTCCACATGAGAATGCCTAGAGAAAAAGGGAGAACTCTCGCATGTTGAACTCACGCCCACCTAAGAAAAGGAGAATTGAAGTAATGACTACCCACTCATCATCACTGACATGATGGTATAGTCATGATCATCTTCATAATCATTATCATCATTGTCATCTTCATCATCATCATCTCTTCCTAATAAATGGATCTCTCCCCTCCCACAAGGAGAAGACTAAGAGAGTGCTGAATAAACTGCATGGTTGAAATGCAACCATTAGCTGTGTTCCTTCTGCCTTCAAGATTAAAAGTGAGCTATTCAGAGAGGGTTTGGTCTCTGCTCTGACCTCCCACAATGTTTGTGATGCTCCCCCCAAACTGACTGCACTATTGCTCCTCATGGAGCACAGGCATTTTAACAAAACATCTAAGCAAAGATTTAGACTTCTTAGGTGGACAAAGTCCAACACATTTCCAAACATCAGTAGGTTGTTAGCATTTCAATATTTGATGCCATCTTCTAGAGCAGTATCCTCCCAGCTATCTTGAAACATCATCAAAAGAACAGCAGAGACTGGAAGGCATGAACATCTTGGTTATTTCCATGGGCAAAGATGACAATACACACAAAGCCAACACCGGAACTGCAGTGTTCATCTAACATGGCAGCCAGAGAGGTTTGTTTATGTTTTTTGAATACAAAACTCTCCAAGCTGTCATGTGCCTTCCAGGGCAACCTGTATAGCTGTACCGAATGAAGTTGAATTAAGATAACAATCCTCATAGAAGAAAAAATTACTTTTTTATTTGTCCAGTACAGAGTCTTTAACTCCCTCAAACCTAAGAAATGTCATGCCTAGTCAAATCTCTACCAATCAGTGGAGCATAGGAGGCATTGCAGTCAGATGTACTCTCCAAGGAACATTTCAGATATCACAGATTAAATTATGGCTCATGCAGATGGATTAAGAACTATGAGATCCCATTTCCTCTTTCATTCCTTGTTATGTGCTTTTCTCTTGACTGTTGCTGTTTAGGCATATTTTTTTCCTTCCCCCCCCCCCCCCCTTTTGGTTCACCTTTGATAATTTCAATAAACACAAAGATAAACAGAAAGAAGCTGGTGCAGTGCTGGGAGCTGGGCCTGGCTGACTGTTTCACATGGTGCATCCAGAGCTGCAGACTCCACCCTTCATCTGATTTATTTCAAAAGCCTGCTGTGTCCATTAATGGAAAATTGGACTCTGTTCAGGCTGTGCTGGTGTCCATGGACAGGAAAATGGAAAGTTTCAGATTAAAGCTGCAGGAGACCAGGAAGAAAAATATCTGGAGAATTTAATTGATGGTGGCAGCACAATTATTACAGACAAATATTAAAAAAATCGCAGTCTGTGACCCAAAGCAGATCTTTAGGTAGAAAAGGAGGATAGCATGAACATCTGCAAGGCCATAGGGCTGAGAAATTCAAATACTGTTCACCAGCAGGAACTTCAGATATTTTGCAAAACTGAATATATACAATATGACAACTATCATTGTGATGTTAAATTTGCTAACCATCCAAGTTATTCACCTCTTTAAGATCTGAGACTTATCTGATGAAAGCTGGGCCTCCCCTGTGCACTTTTGTGCTCCTCAATAGGTTTGAGAAAGTGATAGGAATCTCAGAGACATCATTCTGCAGTTTCACTCGGATAAACAGCTGAGAGAAGTCACCACAGTAGCCTTTACTGAAGACCTGATCAGATATTGGAGAAAACCATCAAGGCACATGGAAACCCATCTACACTTGGATTGCTGCTGTAAATCAGTTGAACAGACTTTTCAAATCACAGCTGAACTTAGAGCTTAGCAATGGGATTTCTAAGGGAAAAAATAAGTAAGTTAAAAGCTGTAAAAACAAGCAGAATTGCTGCTCTTAACTCACTGATTGATATAATAACAATACCGACCTTATATGCATTTTTTTACAGTTAACAATGTAACAATAAAGGAATAACTGCAATTGTAGTTATTTATATAAGACTACTATAGAATATAGGAAGATATGAAAGCAGTACAATGAATGGAAACTTAATGGATTCTATACCCAACCTCCCTCACAAATTCCAAAACCTTAAAGAATGCTCCAGCTGAAATCTAATACCATGGTCTTGCTTTATTGTTTGTTTTTAAACTGTTACATGGAAAATGATGATAGAATTCTATAGCAGGAACATATTCTTGGAGTGGTCAAAAATATTTCAGGCTACTCTGTACCTTCCTATTAAGGCAAGATTGCCAAACCTCCAGCTCAGGAAAGAATTTGTAATGAAGTGAGCTCATGAAGTCTCTCAGAGAGGCCAACATGAAAGACATTGGCTCTTTAGGAGCATGTTCCCTTTCTCTCCCTAAGAAACACGAACACTTGCCAAACCTTTCCAATCTTTACCTTTGGATGAAATGATTGGGTGGACTGGGAGCTGGTGCAACATAATATTCCAATATTTTCCTTCTCCTAACTGAAGTCACAGCCTAAGACATTTCCAGCAGCACAGCCATCTGTTTACAGGAGCTGTACGTAGCCTGAAGCCCACATGAAGTGAAGTGAGCATCATGATTGATACAGCAGATTTAATTTGCATCAGTTTAAAGATGTGGTTTATTAACTCATGGTGAAGAACAGGGTACCCAAGCTACCTTTAGTCTAGAAAACTGTTTTCCCATGATCTGCTGAAGCTCCAGATGCTGGCAGCAAGAGGTTACACAATCATCTCAGTTGCCTTCCACTGCATATACTCCTTTAAAACTGTCTTTCCATGGTTTCAAAGAGGAGTTTGAACCAGAGTGGTACTTTTGTGTCATGTTTTCAGAAAAAAAAGAAGAGTAAAAAAACCATGAGAGAGATTTTGAAGGGAAAGGGAATTTATTTTCTAGCTTTTACACCAATTTCTGTAGCAGGATGTTAAGGGTTCCTTTGCCAAAATTTTCAGTGGCACTGCCTTTGCAATTCAGCATTTGCTCTGGTGAATTACGCTGCTTCTCTCCAACATTTCTGAATCACAGAGGGTTTGTGTTATGGGTTTGTTTGTTTGCTTTAACCCAAAAGAAAACAATATAGTTAAGTTTTTTCCATCTGAGAGTCTGTGGTAAGCAACTTACCCATACAGACAGCTATTCACAACAGGAGCCATTCAATTCTTTGCTCAGCAAGTTTAATATTCCACTTTGAATACAGCTGAGCCACATGAAATTCTGTTGTGTAAGGCTCTCCTTCAAAGTAGAGATTTATTTTCTTTGGTTACAGCTCATCAAGTCTTGGGGCTACAACCATCTGTGTTAATCTCTGCACAGTCTGTTCTTATTCATCATCAATAATAAGCCCAAGGAGCACCCATGCTGAAGACAGTATGAACAGACAACCATAATAAAGAAATAAAAGCAATCTTCCTGAAATTTTTAGCTTCTGTGTCTATCCTACATCCTAATTTTTTGACCATAACTGGTGACACTAAATGAGAGAAAACAATTAACTTCAGCCTGAAGGAACATAATGTTTGAAAGAAAGTTCAGCTATGTTTTCTGAGTGGCCATTATTGGAGTGAATTGCAGATCTCAGTCTTTGGCACTGGGACAACCAGCAGCAGAATGGCAAAGAGAACAACTTGGATGCTGTTGGCTTCTGCCTGATAAAATTTCTTGTGTCTCCTACACTAGAGCTATTGGGATGTTCTCTGCTAACTGCTGAAGTTTGCTGCATGAGCAGACCAGGCCATTCAACTACCGGCAGGCGAGATCCAGGGCAATGCCTGCGGAAGTCACATACGTTACCTCCAGCTTGATCTCCACTAACAATGAACAGGGTTCTCCCTTCTGTCATTCAGCTTAAATGAAGAAACTCACTGTAATGGTTGACCACACTAAGCAGCCCTGGCAACATGCTGATAATCTTTTTCCTGGCATTGGACTGCCCACAGGGTTGGAGATTTATGGGGATGAAGGGTCTTCATTAAAATGTCTTCCGTCTGCTCCACGAAGGAACTTAATTTGCTAACTTGTGAACTTGTGGTGGTAACTGGCACAGGGACCCCTTTCCTGACAAGGCAAAGAACAAACCGATTTTGAAAACAGCAGAAACCCCTTCTGGTTCCTGTCTCTAGTCAGGAGTTGAGGGGACTATGAGCCAGACAAGCTTGGTCTCCACATCTTTCAAAGAAAGGTCTGAGAAGTATTTGCCTTGAGGAGTTTCCCACCCCCATCAATGAATGCTTTCTGCTTTTGGGATGTGACTGCTAATTACAGCAGCACAGTTATTACAGTGGGCATCTGCCAACCTCCAAAACATTTCTGCTTAACAACTTCACTCTTGAACCACAGTCCTCTTAGCAGAAACTCCAACCCTTTTGTTAGTCTATCTGGTGTTTGTGATACTCCATGCTTATATGCATGGCAAACAGCATTCCCAGCTCTCCACCTTCCCTTTCCACCTTCATTGCCTCATGACCAGTTTCTCAACCTGAATATCCATTTTCTCCAAGCAACATCAACCTTTCTCCTTATCAGTTTCGAAGGGGTTGTGCTGGTTGTTTTATTCAGCCAGCTTGCTTCAGGCAGGTGTTGTTCTTACACGGTATCACAAGGCACTGGTTGCCTGCAACTCCAGCATAAACAAACGTGTCGGTGCACCAGATTTCCCCACTGGCTGTGGTACAGAAATCAGAAGTTTAAGTGTAAACAGGGATAAAACTCCTACAGAAAAATGGGCCTTGTATTTGTTTCCCAAGTTGTACTGGTCCTCAAGTACTAGAACCAACATGCATCTTGGAGCAATTAGTTCTACCCCAGGCTCATCTGTAGACATGCAAGTTTGCTTTCCTCTCAAAATGATGTTTGTGAGGAGTCATAAAAGTTATGGGACTGCTGATGCAAACAGCAAGCAGAAAAGCTTGAGCAGTTGCAGAGTCTCCTACAGTCATGTCTGAGAATGCAGTTATGGGATTTCACCCACTGCCTGGCTGGAACACTGAGAGAGGCTCACACCCATTTTACTCTTCTACACACAGGCTTCTCCATGTGGGCTATGAGCTCACAGCTGAACAAGTTCTGGGCTGTGTTTTTAAACCTTAATGACAGAACACAAGACAAAATATACTAAGCATGCTCTCAGTGTGGTTTTTAAAGAGATTTTGTATACCATTAAAGCAAGAATGGTGTCAAATCAAGCCAATGTCAATTGGCTACTCCCACCTATTCTGAAAGCCAAGACATTTATTAGAAGGAAGAAGAGCACTGTGTGACTGCTTCCCATCCCAGACAGTAAGTAGACACTCCCTACCTCAATGAACAAGGAGAGAGCAGAACTTTTCCACCAGCATTATTCCAAAAACCAGTTCATTTTCTAGAAGATATCAAGGCTAACACAATGTCACTTTCAAAGCATAGTTTAAAAAAGGGTTAAGCTTCTCAAACTAGGCAAATAATATGGAAAGAGTTACACAACCTTCATGGGCTCCTCTAATTCCTTTTTGGGCCTAAACAGACATGTATTTATAATATACCCTAAATAAAAAAAAAAAACAAACACAAAACCAAACAAAAATAAAATTAATCCGCCCCCCCACCCAAACCCACAAAACCCCTTCCAAACCTATGAATAAGAAACACATTTTTCAGAAGCAAATCTCTTCCCATTTTATCTCTTTGTACAAAAGTATTTCAGTCTCATTTTTTTTCAGTCCTGCCCCCAATCTCCTTCCCCTCACCCACGCCTTCTTTTCAAACAAAATGAGCTTGTCCCTGTGTCTATCCTCTGGAAAAGGATTAAAGTTTCATACTGAACCTGTCGCCTGATTTGCAGTAGCAGATGATCTGTTTGAAAGCTGTTCATTCAGCTTCTGCTCTGGGCAAGATGAATTTGCTACGGAGTTTTCTTCAACCCACTATCTCCTTTAGCTTACAGGTAAAAAAAAAATGCTGGATGAAACCTTTCCTCGTCATTCAGTGCAGCTTCCAGGAACTAACTTTTCTACAATACTTCATAAAAGCATCCTTTTCAATGCATGTCCTGTGTTGACATCACATTTCTTGAATTCTTCAGATCTTCTTGTTTGAGGGTGGGAAACAAGAACATAAATACATATACACTCATCCACCAATTCAGATACAGGTGTTAAAAGGGTAATAGTAAATCAGAATTCTATTCCTTACCAAATGTTTTAATAGGTCCAGTGCTACCTTAAAAATAATTTTAGAGGCTTTTCCTATTGCTTTTTGTGAAGATCACTTGCTCTGCAGATTTTCAGCTTCTGTATTAAACTGGTACTGAAGGACTGGCATAGATTCCCTGCCAACATAAAGCATAACAACCACACAGCAATAGGCAACAACAGAATCACTTCAGTGGTAAATATCAGGTTCATTTAATTAATAACATTTTATGCTGGAAGCTATGTTACAGCCACCAAATCCAGAATATTGTTTCAAAACAGAATCTCCGTTGCCTGCATTTTAGTAATCCACTTGTAGTTCATATCCAGCAGCTTTACTGTTTCAGTCTTCATTCGGTGCCACTTGGATTTAAGCAGGGGCTCTTTATGACCAAGGCCAGCCACATGCATGAGTCATGCCACTGCAGCAGATAATACAAGCCTTGTTCCAAACCAATTACTTTGTGATTAGGAAAAAAGGAACCCAGACATTCGGAAAATAAAAGTGTAAGCAAGATAAGATCAAAAAGGTACTACATTATTCAGGACATAGATGTGAAAAGGGCAGGATGGGACAGCCTCCAGACATCTGCTGCCTCTCAGAAAGCCCAGCACACTCCAGTTTCTCCCTCTAGTTGACAACCCAAGAACTAGGGAGTCTTCAGACAGTAAATTCCTTAAATGATGAATACTGATATGACTAGAGGTTTTTCTATCAGATGAACTACAGATCCACCACTTTGCATTCAGGCATTAACTGGTGTCATTTCACTTTTACAATGTAAAGGAATTCCTCCTTCCTCAGAGCTGTGTGTTCATCACTTTGTATTTTTGATTCACTGGAAAAAAGGTCAGTTAGACATAAATGATCCACCCTTCCATATTCCTTCTCTAAATTACTGAACATAACTGTTCACTAGTCTTGCAAGAGACATTTTAAGCTTGAACTTCTGAGGTTTCCTACTATGAAGATCCCTTTAACAACCCTGAAGTGTGTTTTTTACCATGCAGCATCCCTTATTCTGAGGCAGGGCTGAATTGAAGATCAGGCCGCTGCTTCCTCAGGAAATTGCAAGGTTTGCTCTGCTCCGTTCCCTCCATTCTCCCAACCTCTGCAAGCGGCCAGTATGTGCCTGCCCTCCCCATATTTGCCCTCTTCTGCCTGCCTGCCTGGGGCTGTGTGCTGCCAGGACCAGGGAGCCCAAATGGTGCCTCTCCATGTCTGTTCTCCCTTGGGTGCTGCTGGTGGGAATGCATCCCTTCCCAAGGGCAGTGGTGAGGAGTCAGGATCTTCCCGTAGGTGTCCTCCCACAGCTCACCTTTAGGTTTGTATGACAGGCACTGGCAGTTGAGATGCCATCAATTTCTGCCGCTCACCACTTCCCAGCTAACATCCCCACCCCAGCACACATGCGTTGACAAAGGCACCACTTGTTCCAGCAGCCAGAAGCCCCCTAAGGGCTCTTCTCCCATCACCTTTTCCCCTACAACAGGTTGCCCCCCTGACAGCTCACTGCTAGCAACGCTAAACTAGCCCTTGGCTCAAGGGCCTTGCCCCAGAGGCCAACGCTGTACTGGACCCAGGCTCTGCTGCTGCCTCTGCCACAGCCCCAGCAAGAAGGATGCCAACTCATGCCTTTAGCACGCTGAGACAATTCCAAACATGCAAAGAGGGATTTTAAAGGTGATTGAGCTCTATGTCCACGCTACTCTGAGTCTTCAGCAAGACTGATGGGCCTCATGCTGGTCTGCAGGTGTCACCCTCACCTGAAGCAGCCCAGGTCGGTTCAGAGGGTACTTCTTCTTCCCAGTCATGTTTGACAAAGGAGCCCAACTTCTCTTTTAAACCCTGCTTCTTTGATTTGCTTACACAGAAATCAATTTAAAATGGCACTATTTTACTTAACTCAAGCAGAGTCTTAGAAATGCAAGCATATTGCACTAAGGCACACAGAAATGCAAGCAGAGGTAAACAGCTCAGTGTTGTTTAACACTCATGAAGTTAAATAAAAAGGCAGTGGACTTACTATGCAGTGAGATACTAATGCAGTAGCTGCAGAGACTAAATGCCCCCCCAGAGCCTATGCAGTGTAATGCCTCAGCCAAACAAGCTTCCTGCAGCCACCCCAAGCATGCCCTCTCTGATAAAAATGCTACAGCAACCCTGGCTGCTGGTTTGGACACTGCCTTTCCACTGAGACAACCAGCAAGAAAGCAAATGGGTGTTCTGGGTTTTGATACATTGCTATGAACAGCACAGGCAAAATAGAGAAAGAAAAAAATCCAGACTGCAGCCTATCCTTGAAAGTTATGCAAGAAGAGAGGTACATGCTGAGCTTTTCCCACAGCAAAGGTTCCAGCTATGATTGCAAAACCTCGGCAATCACTCAGGGACTCTTTCATGAGGTCTCCTAGGGTCACTATTCACTTCAAAATCAGCAGAAAGGTGGCACAGCAAGGATCCTACTGCATTGCCACAACTGGCTGGCAGGGGTAGTAGCCCAGGGAAAGCCAGAATGCTGCAGCCATCATTCCCATTCTTTCCTCTGACTTTACAGACTGGAAAGCCATGAAGATCCATGGCTGGCTGTGTCAGGGCTCACTGGGTGTTTAAGTATGGGCTCAACTTCCCATGCCATGTGCCTCAGGTTGGTTTCAGGACTAGTGCTCAAGTTCAAGCATTTGTTTCTTTCATGCTCATCCCTCTCTTAGTCTTTTTTCCAAACCCTGACTTTTACCACCTGGCAAAAAAATGGCTCACTTCAAACTCAAGCCAGAGTGGGATCAAACACAGATGGACAACATGTCAGTATAAACAGACCCTTTGTGATTAACTGAGACAAGCTCAGGTACAATACAGAACAGAGTACTTCTCTTTTTTAAACTACAGCATTCTTTTTTCTGAAAACCAACTAATCTTTACCTAAAACTCTCCACTCACAGAAATTCACCGCAAATATTTGCAAAATTCACCTTCTTTGTTAAACTATGGTGTTTTATTTGAAATCATAATGTAGCCATACTTTAAAATCCAGATGGTGGAATTGTAGCCTTGTAAAGGCTATGTATGTGTCTTGTCTAGACCAGTCACCTAGTTTCTCTCTACAGAGAGGTAAATGCTTTCAGAGGATCTTTCAGCCATATTAACATGGCAGTCTATTCCAGAAGGATCATCTCCATTAGAGCACCCCTCTCTTTCCATTGACTTTGTCAACTTAGATTAAGAGACTACACTTTATGTATCTAATGTCATGTGAGACAAGTCTCTCTCCTTATTAAAGATTTGTTATGGAGTTTCTTTTACCATGCAGACCTTTCCCAAAATCTTATCAACTCATCATTTAATATTACTTTCATATAGGTTGCTTTTGCAGGCTCTAATATATCAGGACTACTTTCTAGCACCCATTAGGCAATCAGAAATGAAATTATTTTAAGAACTTTTGAGATTGCCTTACATTCTTGAAGATATTCATTCAAGGTTCATAATCTTTGATGCCCCTTGCAATAATTTAAGAAACAAAGCACGGCTGGGAACAGTATGTCCCCTCCTACAGCCGACAAAAATTTGCAGAGTTCAAGAGAAATTTCAGAGAATGGGAGAGGAAAATATTCACAAAGAGCAATCATTACAGATATTGAGATTTATTGCTGATTTTCCCTTTCTGCAAAGCTGTCAAACTGCCACAGTTCCAGAAGGGGATTATCTCCAGACGCCCCTTGGCCTCAGTCCCCGTGCCAGTTCAGACGACGTGACTTGAGACCTGTGTGTGGCAGCTTGCTGCTTACAGAACAGTTGGAGACAAAATCCATCCTTCCGGATCCTGAATTTATGGCAGGATCTGGGCTCTGACATTGTTTGGTATGACCTACTGTCAGCTTCCAACAAAAAAACCAGAGGGCATCCAGTGCGGAATGTTGCTTTTCCTGAGTTTAGTTCCCTGTGCAAGAAGCTGCTACTGAGTGGTTCTCACACAGAGCCATCAGCATGAGACAGTGCAGTTTTTTCCTTTACCACATCAATCTGATATAATTTGTCTTGTGCTTTGAGGCAAAGGTTCCTTACAATCTTGCCAACTATGCAGCTCCCTTACCAGCACTATTAATAGCATAGCTTTTCTTTCTTAATAAAAAAACAATAGATCCTTTCCTCATGTTTGGTTGCACTTCTTCATTCGTGCTGCTGCATTTTTTTCATGATAGTGTCTCTAGGCTGCAAGTCAGCTCTTTTCCAGCTGGTGAGATCTGGTTCCTCTTTACGTGCCTGTCCTTTCAGTGTAAACAAGCAATGCTTCTCCAACTCCACTGATCACAAGGCTGTAAACAAAGTATACCACAAATTTAGCATCAGGCAAGTCCCTCTACTTGATACAAAAAAGGCATTATTTTATCTAAACACATTTCAACCTAGAGACAGTAACCCAAGCGATTTTTTCATCTGTCTTGCTAAAAAAAGACTGAAATCCAAAATGTCTTATTTAACTGATGTCATCAGAAATGGCTTTTCCTGTATTTTAATGCTGATGGTATTCAGTGAAAATGCACAGACAGAAATCTAAATAGACAAGGTTGCCCCTAGTTACAAGAATAGCTGCACACTAGCAAGAATAGGAAAGGAAGGCATGAGAGTTTGAACCTCATTAGCTTAATGATTCCCTCTTGCAATTTCTGTTTATGTTCTGTCCAAGAAACTTGTCACTTGATGAAGTCAGGAGCAGATGTAAAGCCTAGGGACTTTGGGGACTAATGAAATTTGGGAGAAACACTTTTGCTCTGGTGTTATCCCACTGGCATAGTGAGGCCAGCAGAAATTCTTGTGTTTGACTCTCTTTGTGAGGAACCTGGTGAAAGAACCTGCACTATCCAAAAAAGGTACAGGTGCCCAAGCGCTTCCTTCCTGTGCACAGTGAAAGCACTAACACTTCTCTCCAAGACTCAGTCTAGAAGCAAGATGAATGGTTTTTGCAAAAATCTTCACTGAAATATGCTATCAACCCACTCAATCCATGCAACAGTTAATAATCCCCAAATCTCCTCTGCTATCTATCATAGCTGACAGGAATATTGGTAAGATCCCGACTCTACTCCCCTTTTATAACATTGCAAAGCTAAGTGTACTGACCTTTCATCTTGGCCTCACGGCTTAATTAGCTTATGAAACAGAAAAGCTCCTTAATGAACTTTATAAACAAAACAAACTCCTGTTAAACTCATTTGTAAGAGGGCTTTTTTTTCCCATGGGGAAAAAAAAAAGGTATGGGCATGTAAAGCTGAAGGCTCTTTGGCCTAATAGCATTACATTCACTTAAATCGTAGCTTTGGTGAGCTGTTTTATAAACTACATAATTGCCCTTGTTCCTGAGAGGGAAGAAATATTGTATAACAACAACACAATATCTTACAAATACACAGTAAACAGCCCTGGAAAGTAGGTGCTACAGTCTAGACAGTCCACTGGGGAGACAGACTACCTTTGGTGCAGAAATACCAACAAGGAACAAAGGGCTGCAAGGGATGCAAGTTTTTCAGAAAGGTCTAAACCACTTGAGTCTGGTCAACTGCGATCACTAACAACATCTGAACGCTTTTATTTGGAGAGTGTCATCCCTGGACTTCAGCTCTGGTTATAAACATGCTTTCTCCATTAAATTCTTTGGAAGCTAAGGTTGGATACTATATTCTTTATCCTAAAGAAAAGAATCCCAAAGCACTGCATATGGAAGACCTCAAATCAACAGAGTCTTGGAATTTTTTTTCCCAATTTCTATAGATGTGTAGTTTTCTAAATTTTTAACAGAGACTTTAAAAAATAAGCCTACCTTTGACATTCTAAAAACTAGACTGGCAATTCTGTATGAAAGGTAGCAAACTGCCCAGCCCCATTCTGTAAAAAGATGCCTGCATCTAAACTGTTCTTTAGTAACACACATCCTACATAATAAGAATCCTTTTCTGAAGGATTTGAAATCTCAGGTATCCATGTGCTCATGCAGTCCAGATTATTAGGCCACTAGAAACTATTGTTGTATCTTTAAGATGAAGCAGTGCAAGAACCATGGCTAAATGCCAACCCTTGATTTACCTTCCATTTACCATCTGGCAAATTCTCCAGCTTCTGTTTATAGGGGGGTGACAGCTAACTGCATTTGCCTGTCGTTCAAAAATTAACATATGATATTGTCCATGACAACACTGGAGCAACACTAAAATCCTCAGTGATTAATGATCTCATGAGTCCTTTGCAGCTGCTATCATCTAACAAACTATTTCCAGAGCTTTGCTGATAAGCCAGCACTGCCAATGCACAAGCAAAACCAGAATTCAAATTAAAAAAAACAAATAAAAGAAATTGTTTTCTTTTTTTCTTTTCGAAATGACAAAGTGTAACAGTGGCCCAGGACAAAGGCTAAAGCCAAGTTTCTCTTAAACATATAGAAGTGTTCATAATTTATATAATTTTAAGTGCACATAGGGCATGTGATATGTGTGCAACTATATAGGTCTCTGTGCTCACACTAAAAAAGGTACACATGACTTTTGGTATGTTATTTTGGTGTCAGTGAATACATACATATAATCAAAGCCTACCTCTAGCACGCACATGATAGACCTGCACAAACACATGTAAAATATGGTGAAGAGCAGCAAGTTAAAGGCCTAGACTAGGACTGTTGTAGGTGCACTGATACTAGTTTAGTCTCTTACATACACAGGCCACACATGTATTCCTAGTGCTAAAAAAAATACACAACTTATTTTAGCATTTGAGATTACATGTGCCTAAAACACACATAGGGATGTATATTCACACACAGGTAAGTAGGGCCAGTTTGAACTGAGATTCTTCTTTCTTTAACAATTTCATCACATCTGAAAAAAAGAATATGCTAATTCCATTCAGTGCAGGGCTGAATCTTTATGATGGCAATCAAACTGTAAGGGGACAAAAAGGAAGCTTAAAGCTTTCCAAAAGTAAACAGATTTTTTATTTCCATCACAAAGCCATCCTCAGAGACACATGCCTAACCCCATGTTGAGATGTTATTTGCATGGCAGAAGCATTTAGAAACATCAGCCATGGTCAGTGCTTTACACTGGGTGCTTTACAAAGACACATCAAAACCACTGCCTGTGACCAAGGAGTTTGCATCCCAATCCTTTGTATTATTACATATAAAATTTAGGTTAGGTAATTTGTAATGTGTGGCCACATCCAGATACAGCTTTGGAAAGAGTTTATTATCATTACTTTTCTACTGTTTTCATTTTATGTATTCACAGTACACAGTGTGCTAGGGAAACTTGAAAGCACCCTTTTGGTTAAAAAGATGCTGTCAGCAAACCTTGACTCCAGTGTTTTATTTCCAATTCCGCCACTAAATTGTAGAGTGCCTTTGAATGGGTCATTTATTTGCCTATTGCATTCATTTGCCTAGCTGTAAAACATGCTGAGTGAATTGTGGTGAGGCTTAATGTCCAAAATGTCTGTGTTCTCCCACAGAGGCAGAAGAAACACTCTTCTATTGCTGCACTGCATTCATCATTGCACACCTGGTTCTCCTTCCATGTAAAATAATACTGGCAGCAATAGAACTTGACATTTAAAAGTATTTCCACATGAAGCACTGTGTGGAAATTCATTTTTACTGTTAAGTAAAAACCTCGCATAGGCACTTACCAAGAAATTGTTAGTACATTGGCAGTCATGGCAAAGAAGAATGGTGATAAGACAGCGGTGATAACCTGTTAAATTGAAAAGAAAAAAACCCACTTTGTGAACTTGTGATATCACAAATGAAAACTGGAATGATTTTGTTGAAATTTCATTTCTGTGTGTGCAGTCATATTTTTTTTCTTTTATTTTTTTCCTTAAGCATTAGATGCAGTACCTAAAATCGGCAGTCAGTGAGCAGGAGAACACACATGGGTCTATGATAAACAGTAAGACATTGCTGAAGACAGAGCTTCCTCTCCTGCCCAACCTTCTTCCCAGTGTGAGTACAGAGACTACATACAGACACCTCCTTTTCCCCCCAGCCAGTGGGAGGCAGGCCAGAAAGAGCAGGAAAGGACGCAGCTGACAGGCACACAAGAGCCAGCTGACTGCAGGGTATTGCTGGGAAAGTGTGGGCAAAACATGCTGCAAAACATCAGGCTGGGAAACCAATGGAGCAAACAGTATGATGGTCACACATCACAGTTCAGTTTTGACTCATACAGAACCCAGGACACAGCAGACACAGGGCAGGAAATCAGAGCAGGGGATCCCCTATCACACATCCCAGCTGGCCTGGCCTAGAAGCCTGCTGGCTTTCACTTGCCAACAGACTAGGGAGAGCAGGTTTGGAAATCCTTGTATTTCTGAGGAGAATGAAAGCTTGAAAGTGTTTATGGATGTATTTAAAAAAAAAAGAAAAGGAAAAAAAATTAAAAAAGAGAATTAAGAGGGTATAGGGTAAAGAAAAAAACCACAACTTCAGTAGGTTTATATCACAAATCTCTCATTACCCTAAGGGGTCCTGGGCAGAGAAGCTGGAGAGAAATTACTTTATACTTTCCTAGTACTGATCCCAGAAACAGCTAGATCTCAACATACATATTCCTGCCTCAGCAGCTACAGAGCTACCACATCTGCAGCCTGCGTGCAGTTTTGGACATTTTGTTGCCAGATGGATACTGTAAAATGGAAAGAGTTCAAAGAACAGTGACAGAGTCATTAGATGGGGGGATTGATTTTCAGTCAACAGTTAGGATAAGCAATGCCTGTGGGAAAGGAAGACTTGGTAGTGGTTTACAAACACTTGGGAAACACAAGCACTGAGGAATGAAAGGAACTATTTAGGATAATACAAAATTGCTGAAGGAAAAAGACAAAATTAAGAAACAAAACATTTAAACAATTATCAGCTAAGATTTCCTAATAGTTATTTGCCTAGTTGACTCCCAGGGGAGACAGTAGAAACTTCATTTTGTAATGTATTATTTGTTAAACACTACTACATGTGTAGTAGGGAAGCAAATGCCATTTGATAGTAGATTCTGTGCACCAGAGCTTGGACTAACAGTCAATACCTACTATATTTGTTACGGCCACATTTTAAAAGGCCAAAACCAAAAGGTTCTGAATCTGCCTGAAGTGTAATCAGTGCAAGACCACAGGCAGCAGCAGCAGATGAAGGAGAGGTGGTTGTATGTCATTTCTGCAACCCCACTCTAAGAGTTGGGGGGAGAGGGGACAATAATCTAAAGCTAGCAGTGAGACCACACAATGGCAGTATGCACCACACAAGAGTGACTGTGCCTGATGGGGACTACACAATGAGTACCTCCTCTGACCTATCTGGGGATGTTTTCTCCTTTAGGAAAATTCAGGTGTGCAGATGGCTTTTTTTCTTCCTAGACAATACCATAAATCACACCCTAACTGTTCTCTCTTTGCCTACAGCCCAGGATGAAGCAGGACACGGACTTGATCCAGACAGGATCCCACAAGACTGCAGACACACTCCATTCCTGCACAGTAACCAAATTTCTGGTATCAATACAGCCACAGACACATCTCCTGATATGAACTTCATCTGACTTGAGTATTTTCACACTGCCAACCACAGTAGTGTAGAACATGGGCAATGCTCAAAGCCAACAGAAAAAGTGAGCTCCCATTCCAAGGGAAAATCAAAGATATGTATCAGTTCTACTCCTCCTATGTATACATATAAGCAAACATACAAGTAAATACATGCACCCAAAAGAGACTGACAAAGAACAAGCCACAAACTTGTTCTCTTTTGAAGAGAGTTATTCTTCAAAATGCAAGAAGGTCATACTGCAACTGTGCATATTCATAGTCATTTGCAGCCAGAGAGAGCTGACACCTACACCAAACAGTGGAAGTTAACCATTCTGGAGCTGCATCTTTCATGCACTTTACCTAAATACAGCTCTAAGGCTGGACATCCATCAGTTCAAAAGCAGCGCTGTAAAACAGTCACATTTTGTTCTAGCAGGCTGGATTCTACCCTTACACACATTGCAGTAGATGCACTGACCTACAAGGAACTATTTCTCATTTACATCAGTGTGAATGCTTGTAGAATTAACTGTACTGAGCTTATTTTAGGTTAACGCTAATTCATTACATAAAAATATATAATACTAATTACCAAGCATGTAAACAGAAACTAATGAAGGATGGCAGCTGTGGTATCTACAGAGCATTCTTTTCTTTAAGCTCTCCTCCTGAAAGAAACTGAAGTGCTGTATTTGAGAAGTGGCACAACTTAAAGTTGTGTCACCCACTCCCTTGTAGTGTCTTGTTTATCAGAAACTTGAGAGGAGGCCAATAGCAGAGAAACAGGCATTTAAGAACCCTCTGAAAACAGGCCTTATAAAAAACAATACACCATTCTACTGCAATCATCCCAAACCTCTGCAAAAATGCAGGCTGTCGCCTTTTGGACTATTATAGCTGAACACTGTTGTATTTTTTAAAAAATTATGTAAGAGCATCTCAGTGCCAAAGACAAACAAAATGTGGGTTGGAAGAGTGCATGAAGTAAGTGTGTGTAAGGCAAAAATAAACAAACCACAAAACAAACCAAAAGGAAAACACATTGCTAAAATGTCTACCTTTGATTGTTTATCTGAGAGAGGAATGTATTTAAAAATGAAAAACAAGTCTTCAGAGAAGCTAACTATATAATTTTTTCCAGGGGAAGCATCTAAAATCTAGGGACATAGTGCAGAAGGTAATTTTCCTTTAAGTACATTTCAGCATCTTCTGAACTGTTTTAAGTGCACATTTAGTTTGAAAAAAAACCCCACCTACATTGATGTTCTGAAAGGAATTTAAAAAAACCCCAAAATCACAACAAGCTAAGTGAAGTAATCTCTCTTTCTCCACTTTAAAGGTCACAGTTGTCCTCCTAGGCATTCAGATGCTTTGGGAAAAGGAATGAGCTCGCAATACAAAAGAAAGCAAATTAAAGGGCAAGCTAAAGTTAATGATTTCCAAATATATTTTGATGCTGAACCTTTAAGAAATAGCAAAATTTTAGTTAGTGGT
>JAOXXN010000395.1:104897010-104910375 GCA_026770055.1 Myrmophylax atrothorax
ACCTGCTGAGCTTCCGAGATCTGATGGGATCGGGAGTCAGGGAGGCTTGGCAGTAGTCAGGACTAGAACTAATGTGAAATACAATTGGATTGCTTGTAAATAGTACGGGGGGGGGGGGGAGTTTACAAACAACCCATGTAGGAAAACCAAACCAAACCAAACCACTATTTTGTCCCCATGGTCATCAATCAAAAAGAAGCACCATTAACAGCTGCAGATACTGTGAACAGCAGATCCCCTCCATCCTGAGCAGAATTAATTATCTGAAAGAACCTGCATGCAGAACCAGTTTAACTTTAGGCCAGCTTTGGGGATGATCTACCACAGGAAAAAAAAACCAAACAACTTTCCTGGCAACTTTCAAGTATATTGCCTATCGTAATGACAAGGCTTTCTGTGCAACCAATTCTAGAAGCTCAAAGGCTTTCTGCAAACCATTTCTACAATGCCAAAGCAAACCTCTGGTTAAAAAAGAGATTCAGCAAAAGCAGGCAAAATTCCTATGACCAACTCTCCTGTAAACCCTCCTCCCCCTAGGTATTGATTTAGTTGTTTAAATCAATACAATGAAACAAACTGTGAAAGTTTTCAACTTTGCTCTGGGGGTCTGCAGTTACTAATGAGAAAGCAATACAAAATATGCTGTTTAACCTTCAGGCTTCAGGTGATAATGCACCCCCTGAAGGAGCACTGCTCATTAATACACTGGCAAGGAAGAATTTTAAGTAGACACACATCTTTTTCTGGGAAAGGTAATGAAGCTCTAGCTTTGAACCATCACAATAGTGGCTCTTTCCAAAGGAAAGAGCAATGGCATGCTCCTGCCTGAAAAGCTGAGCAGCCCAAACAAGGGAAAGAAACAATTCTAAGTGAAATCCATTGGAAGAAGGAGGAAAGCAAAATAGGCTTTGTTCTCAATTCTGCCCATTAGTTTAAAGCTAACTTGAGCATGTCTGCTGCGTTACCCTCACAGCCTGACCAAAGTGCAGACGTGCCTTAAGGGTGTTCATTCCCTGACAACTTAACTGGAGACTGTCAGTCTATGAAATCAGCAGACACTGCAATGAGTTTGTGCATTACAGTATACTTAAGGAGACATTGTTCATAGGTGGACTCTGCTCAGCTCTCCTGAAGGAAAAAAACCCTTAAACCCTTCTGAAACACAGGCTGTTCCTCAAAGGATTACCCGGTGATGCTGGCACCATGGCAACAGTAGCACAATGGCAATGGTGACAGAGTCAGTAACTTCATGATCCACACAGTTTTAATTCAGCCACACAGAAGTTTTTCCAGCTGCTATAAATTTCTTTGAGAACCTTTAATTCATGTTTGCCTACATGCCTGCACTTATCTCCATCTTTCCTGAAGTATCTTTTTTCTCAAAGGAGGTTTTGGTCACTCTCTTCTGCCCTTTCCTTATATTTTATTCTTCTGTACTTATTTTTTAGCGTTATTAAACAATAATGGTAAATTCGAGGGGTCAAGAACACAATCAATTCCATGTATTATGACTCAAAAGTAGCCAGTGTTTAAAAATACCCTGGCAGTCAAACACCTAATGATAACAATAAAACTTAGTTCTAGTGTAAATGAATCTATCTGGCTTTCATAGCAATTAACTTCTGACAAAGCTTAAAATCCCCTGTATGTTCCATTAAAAATATACTAAAACCAGAGAGACAGGGTAGATCAAATGACAAACATAATTAGCAACTTGCCCTCTGAAATGTTGTCAAAACCAAAGCAGCATAAATGCTTGCCTCTAAAAAAACTACCAAGTATTTTCAGGTGGGGGAGTTCTCACAGTACCAATACCTAAAACAATAATCTCTGTATTGCAAAGGAGTATGTCTATATAATAGCTTTTCAACTGTTATAAGAAAGTAGATTTTCTAATGATCCCTACTATACATTTAGCAGGCAGATAATCCTCTGCATTTCTGTGGCTAGATACCCATAAGCAGTTCCAGTATTTAAAGAATTAGGTATCCATCCTCTACTTTCTATCGCATTCATGAAGATTTTTTTCAGTGCTGTTTTCTGTAAGTTCTTTCATTTCCAGGATTTGATGACAAATACAACCACGTAGCTGATCCTTCAAGTGCAAGATTGGAGCAAAAGATGATTGTATCAGCTTCTTTAAAGTCATCCAGCATCCTGTTTTACCAGATTAGTACATGATTAATGTACAATCCTTTCAGATTAATATGCCATAGTAACTAGTTTTTACCTCCAAGCATCATGTGAATATCAAAAGAACTGCTGAACTGCTGTATAATTTCATAATTTTTTAATGCCTCATAAGATGAAGTTGGCCAAGCTATTGTTCTTGCATCTCATTAGCAGTTTGACTGCAAGAGAAAATGAGCCATTAGAGGATACTGAAGCTGGGGTTAGTAGATCATTCTGGATCCCAGCTGTGTGCCCAGCCCAGCCCAGCCCCACTCTACAATTGAGAAAGGGCTCAGAAAACCGCCTATGTCTCTTGCCTCCGAACCACTTCTAGAGAAACCTCTACCTTCACCTCTTTAAGGTATGTAGCACCTGTCTTACAGCTCTTAAGCCATACAAAGACTTATGTATAGCTCACGCATAGACATTCTGATTCTTGGCAATACCTTAGTTTTCTTGGCTCTGCACTGTCCCTCTCTCTTTATTTAAACCTTACAAAAGCCACCACAGAGAAAGATAAGGCAATTATTCTATGTTGCAGAAACATCTTACTATGTTAAAGTACAGTAAGTAAAAGATATGTGTGTCACTGAGTGTAATTAATAAAATCTGTGTAAGAAAATTCTCCTCTTATGAGAAACAGGATATCATGGTCATATTTGCAATGATCAGACAGGAACAAGGCAAGACAAGATTCTTCCTTTTCAGAAAGGCCTACATCTATCAATGTATAAACATGTATCTATCATTCATATATGAAAATGTACTACATATATACAGTAGAAATATATAAACATACATTACTGATGAGATAGGACTGAACTATTATAAGCACATCGTAACTCATTTTGCTTTTCTCAAAAAAGTGAGACTTTTAATGAATATCAAAACCCTTTGCTCCTTGTAAAATACTATATTAGGTTTTAAATTATGGTAGCTATTTCTTTTTGAATATCAAGTAGCCAGTCCACCCTACCTTCACTCAAACACAAAGATCAGATATTGTGTCAAAGCCAAAGCCAAAACATGAAGCATTTGTCCTCTGCTATTTGAGACAATGACCAAAACATACACTTCCCCTTCCTTTAACTAATGAGATAGCTGGAGAAGTGCCACCAATCTTCATCCTATAGAGTGGTTATAGTACAGAACTCAATTTTAACAGTACCACTGCTAATATTTAAATATTTCTTTTAAATGTCACCATCTGTAATCCAGATACTATTGTTACTCTCAGAGTTCCAGTTCTGTACCAAGGAGACAAAGGGAAAGTGCTGTGCAATCCTTGGACGTTGTCCCCGAAGCATGCTTTGCTGATATGGAAACACTATCAATCATGATTCAAACAGGTGTATGTACATGCACCAGACTAGGCAGTTAAATGCCACCCTGATTCTCGATCCCGTCAGCCCTTGGAAGCTCAGCAGGGTCAGCCCCAGTTTCTACTTGGATGAGGAGACCTCCTGGGAATACCGGGGGCTGTAGGTTCTAGTCTTGAGGACTTCACTGTCACCGTCCAAGCTCACTCGGCCATGGCAGATGAACCTTAGGGGTTAAAGGGTGGGGCCAGTTCTGCACACGCTGTGCCTCACCTGAAAAATCCACTGTGCAGGCTGGAAGGGCACACCCACGTGGGGAGAGCCCTGCCCAAATCTTTATTCGTGAAGCCTGGCCATGAATGAATGACAATGCACCAGACTAACAGCATCTGTTCAGGTCAGTTCTGCAACAAGGGGGACAATCCATGCAGCTGAAGCTTTTTCAAGCAAGTGCAACAAAAGTCACTTCACAAGGGACATAAGAAGGCTTCTTCAGGCCAAATAAATTTAATTTTCTTTGACATCACCAAGAACCTTTTTCCCATTCTTGCTATTACAAGATTGACTGTTAATGCACGTATATATGACCAAAATCTGAAATACATTTGTATTTCAAGGTTACACCAAACTTAAGACCCAACACCTCCTGTTTCCTGTAAATGCTTCATGCATTATAATGCTTAACTGTACTTTTACTGTGTCTTTTCAGCCTGTCAAGGAGTTTCTTTCCCTTATATACTGCCTCATTGCTGCAAAGGCTTTAAATTGCTCCTGACATTTAGTGTTTCCCTTGAAGCTTCTGAGCTCAGAAGTTGACAGGGCAATGTGATTCATCATCTTGTTCTTATTTTATGAATTATTAAATATTTGAGTAATGGAATAAGCACTGGAATTGCAACAACAACAGCTCTAAAATGTTGTACCTACTAGGATTGCAGACACCAACTGGATGGGACTAAGGGTTTGTTTAATCAAGTATTGGTTGATGGCAGAGAATTCAGGAGAATGTATGACCTTCCCTAATGCAGCAATTCTGCCATCAGTGTGCACATCAGAGAAAAGGAGGTTATTTGCATCTTGACCTTAGTTGATACAAATCTTACATCCCATGGCATGCAGTTTATTAACCTTTCCACTACTGTCCTAGAAAGATTTCCACATAATGTCTGCTTCTGCTGAAATTACTAGCAAGTCAATCAATGGAACCTTTTGAATCTGTAAAAAATATACACCTTTCTTTACTTTTACTCAATTTCATTATTACCATCTGTTGGACACCCTGAGTTTTACTTTTTGCTAATATGGTACGCTGTGTTAAATAATTACCTTTTCTATCCAATTTGGAAAGTATTGATTTTCAGTTTGGGGGAGGAGTCAGCTGTACTAACTCTCTGCTGCTGTAAAATACCACAATAAAATATACTTCACCTTATGTTAAGCTCAGCAAGAGCTTTGGGCATTCCAAGTTATTCTTCGCATCATGAGATCATGAAATAGAGATTACCATAAAGAGACAAAGACTGACAACCCAGATAAGATGACCATGCTTTTCATTGTCACACTTAAGCGGTAATTTAACAGGCAAACTGACAGTTTGCTTTGTATATCCGGCACAAAAGGAGTTGCCTTCTTGGGAAAGACTGAGCTCAGCATATAACTTATGTCTATCTTCTTCCCAAGACCTAGATGCCCATGGGCAGGACCATAGCAGATCAGCCAGGAACTGTTACTATAACTGCCTTGCACTATCAGGACCTCTGACCAATGGCAGGAGAGGATGCAGTTCCAAACTCCTCACAGGTGGACCGTGACCTTCACAGCAGTGGCTAAGTGGTGTCTCAGCTGGCATCCAGGAGAAAAGAAAAAGCTGGTTCCAGCAGAGTGTTTATAATAATAGACTGCTTAGTGGCTGTGATGACTCTTCAGCATTTAGCTACTTTATGTGCACCCTCTCATATCTCTTAGTAAAGTCCAAATTCACCAGGCTGATACTTAAAACCCCTGTCAGTTTGAGGAACCATGACTTCTGAAAGACAACTTCAACAATCAGGCAACTAAGGCACAAAAATGGGGCCAAAGGCCGAAGTTACAGGCTACATCAGTGTGTTTCCATGCATCACAAAAACTGAATGTCTTTCCAAAAGTCAGCTGGACACTCAGCTCAAAGCCAAGTGCTTAAGTGTTGTCCTCTACCAGATAATATTTTCATAAAACAGACCAGAAGACTGAGAGCAGTAAATGTATGTATGTATGTAAGGCTAGGCCTCACAAACGAAGATTTGGGAAGGGCTCTCTCCACATGGGTGTGCCCTTCCAGCCTGCTCAGTGGATTTTTTAGGTGAGGCACAGTGTGCACAGAAGTGGCCCCACCCTTTAACTCCTAAGGTTCATCTGCCATGGCTGAGCAAGCTTGGACAGTGACAGTGAAGTCCTCAGGACTGGAACCTACAGTCCCCAGTATTCCCAGGAGGTATCCCATCCAAGTAGAAACCAGGGCTGACTCTGCTTAGCTTCCAAGATATAACGGGATCGAGAGTCAGGGAGGCATTTAACTGCCTAAGAGCAGAAAATAGCCCCTGAGCAACCTGGGAAACCAATAGTGAACTTTTCTTTTCCACGCAGACATCAAGTAGGTGAACACGCACCCAGCTGTGCACTCTGAAGTCACTACACAACTGACTCAAATGACCCAGACAGGGACTAGCCCAGGACTAATCACATCTGGACCACTTTGCTGTAGAGGGAGGTGCTGAGTAGAATGCTGCACACATTATCAGAGATTGCTCTTTCCATGCCAGATTGCCTGAAGGTTTCAGGCTGAACACTGCAGATCAAGGCCATTGTCAGTTCAAGACTTGTATGGGTTTTGGGTGCATCGTCGAACTTTTTCTTGCCCCCAGTATCACTGCCATAAGAGAACAGATCCTACACATGCTGCTTTACTTATGCATGGAAAGCCCAAATGCTGTTGAAAGAGTTGAAGGAGATTGTGAGAACCAATAAGGTTGCCTAGCTTAAGGGGAATGTTTTAGTTAAAAGCAATACAATGCAATTTTCCATTGTTAAAATCTATAGAAACACCTGAAATGCTTACATTCCTTGTCAATCTTTTCAGATGTAGAACATTTTTCTGCCATGACTAACTCATGACTCCATGGAGGACATCCATAGTATCAAAATAGCACAGGAAACTTCAGGATGCGTAATCAAGTTTTTCTAAAAAAAATCTGTTAGCAAAAATAGCAAGTTTCCATCAACCTCTCTCCCACATGACAGGGTTTTGGTATTTCTGTGCATGTAAAAAGTCCATTTCCTATTGTATTTCCCATCTCGCCCCTCCTTTGGGAAAACCTACTTCATAAACAAACAATTCCCAGACCAGATAACTAAATCTCTGTACTGACCCCTTTCCATATAACTCAACAATAACAGAGACAGAGTCTCTGCATTGCCATTCTTTAGTGTGTTTATGCTGGTTTAGTAATGATGCAATGGAAAGAAAGTGACATGCTATTATTATTGTTATTATTATGCTAAGGACTGCATGAAGCATTGGTATTCTTTCAGGTTTTATTTTTCCATTCAAAACCAAAAATCTTTCCAGGGCTGTCTAACCATTCACTATTACAAAAGGTCAAAATATTCCATCCGAAACCTTAAAATATGTGATACTTGAAATAATGGTCTTTTTAGAACATTTACACAGCTGATCATTTTTGAGTAATCTCTTTCACGAGCAATGTCATAAGGTTATACACGTAGTTTCATGGGCCTCAGCAGTCCCTGCATGTCCCATGCACAGAAGATTGAGACAGAAGTTACTATAGTCTTGGCCTCCCAATCTCTCAGAAATGGGGACCAAGCCTCTGCAAGACAGACCTATTCCCTTATGACCCCTTAGAACAACCACCCCACAGCAACATGCATGGAAAACACTGTGGAAAAAGCTGGACTCTGCCCTCTCCCCCTCCATGCTACCCCTGCATGGGTCAAGAACAACTCACAGCCAAATCCTGAGATTGTCTGAAGCCTATGTGATTTCCTTGAGCACCACATATTTCAGGAACAGGACATAAGCCATTTAGTCTGACCTCACCAGAGCCCCGTGGCTGTTTGCTGACTTTTGTTGAAAGCCAAAATCTAATCCTGAGACAGGTGTACAGAGTTGGACTGAGAAATGAATGCACTTGAGATATGGCAGAGATCATGTCCAAGTTGGGGAGGAAGAGAAAGACACAGAGATGCATTTCAGAGAGTAGCAGCTCACTAACATGGGGAGTTTCTGAAGGAAGCCACCTGAAGTGTGACTCCAAGCGCCTGCCAGAGAGGTCAGTGATTACACTCAAGATCTGTGAGACAGTCTGGAGACATGTTACCCATGAAGGTATTTTAGAATCAAGGAGGCAGCAAGCAATCCAGATCCTGAAAAGCACAGGGAATCAGCAAAGGAAAAGAATGTGGCTATTCTTGCTCATTTTCAGAAGCCCAGCCTTAGCGAGCTTTGAAACTTTCTACATTAGTATGTTATATAGTGCCCAGTTCTCCCATGTAATTGTGGCATCTACATCAGTGCATTAGCAAAAGAAATGATTTCCAAAAGTTCTCATTCTCTTTGTCACATCTCTAATTCATCTACCAACCTCAGCTCTCCATATATAAGTAACTTGAGGAGACGAAATTAAAACTTGGGAAACTAGGAATCCATTATGCAGGGGAACCAATGAACCCACATCCTCTGCACTTCAAAACTGTTAGGTTTGAGAAAATTTACTTTTAAATTTTCATTTTCTACTGTCAAGCATATAGAGACAGTTTGTCAACACTAGGGGTGAAAAAGTACCTTCCAAAGACATTCTCCAAGCGAGTGATTCCACCATTAGCTTTATATTCAAGAAAATGACAATCCCAAATGCATACTTCAAAAGGATACCATAATGGATAAAAGGAAACAAACTAATTCAGATCACCTTTTAGGGCTAAATCTATCAATTAATGTCTGTTACAACTGGATTTATTATATCAAGCACAGATGAAAACCGTGCTGCAATACTACCCCCAAGTCATAACACATAACTTCATGTACTTATTTGTGTGACCATGTCATGCCCAAAAGTTGTGTAGCTGACATTTTCAATGGATACACAACTGCAGCTCTTAAAATATTCAAATTTTCCATTACCCGGAGATTCAAAATCGCCAACAAATCTCAGCTATTCTTACAAGACAGCTTCTTTGAATTGCATTAGTGCCTTAGGGAGCCTGTGTCACTTAGCCTAGTGGTCATGTAGCACACAAAGGAGTTGTTATGGAGACTGATGTCTTGCTAACAATTATATGGTGTAATTAGTGTTGGCTGCTACAACATAATTACCAAGGTGTCTCCACAGAAACTACCCGAAAACCTGTATTTTTAAGGCTTCGGCAAATGGTCTTTTTTATAGACCTTATGATGCAGTGAAGTGATTTTCTTATCTGCTTTTCAAGCTCAGCTGAGAAACACATTTTCTTTTCCAAGGTATTTGCATAGTTCCCATGGTGACTCACAGAAATCAGCGATGTGTATGAAGAATAAATGTACATATTTCATACAGATAGGACCAATCACAAACCTGTAAGGATTTTTACCATTTCTAATTACCTTTAAGCACATATGTGTGCATATCCATATGCATGACAGTGCACAAGGGTGTGTAGATGGTAAAAGCTCGCTGCTGCTCTTACGAACCCTCTCTTGGCACCCTTGAAAGCTTTAAGGGTCACACAAACTCCCTTTCTCAGATTAAAGACACACTACTAACCACACTGGTGCCACAGAATGTTCCTACCAGTAGAGCCCAGACCAGTCTAGCACTCAATTCTCCCTCTCTCCCATAACTTTGGCTTGCAGCTGCACAATTTTTCCAGGTTGGGTGTGCAGAGATCTTGAGACACTCTTGCACACAGGGCAGGATCTTTGCCAAATGAAAACCACACTGTGTTTATGGAACTTCAGTAGGAGTTTATGACATTTTTGCATAAAGCTTTATGAGGTCCTAGCCAAGAAAGCAACATGATTTTCAGCCAAGATCTCACTGTCACTTCTCCCTGAGCCCAGTAACATGCAAAGACACTACTTCAGTCTACAATATAACCAAGTGGACAAGGGCCAGATAAACCAAACACATCCTTGTTCTGGTTATGATATACCTACAAAAATTTTAAACAGACTTTTAAAATCCAGAATCTTGACCCATTAGGGCAGATAAGAACAAGAAGATCCAGTTGCTTTACAAAGTACCCACGACAGGACTCTTGACTCCACTTAGTTCCTGCAAGTATATACCCCTCGGGACAAGTAAGGAACTGACATTCTGGACCAGAATACTTCTTAGCACTTGCATGCAAAGCAGCAGTGAGAGAAAAATCAAGAGAGATACAAATAGAAGCACATGCTTCAGCAGAGCCTTTGTGACTGCAAAAATGTGGAAAAGTATGAATTAATTTTATTTCTCTTGGTTGGTTTGCACCTGAAATTAAAGCAGATAAAATGTGAACTGTCTGTGAAGAGAAATTCAGTGAGCACAACCAGCCTAGGAGCCCCAGAAGACTTGCAATTGTGGCCTCTCCACTTTATGAGAAGCAGGAAGAAGAGGATTTCTGCTTTAATAAAAAACATCAGTACTTTTCCAATCATTAAGATGGATTTCACCTTTTTTCTTTTTGTGCTGACATGAAGAGGGATCTAGTGTATCCATTCTCTTAAAAACACCATAGGGACCAAAGAAGAAGAAACACAGACACAAAATATAAAATCCAAGACTCCAAGGTCATTCTGAATAGCAGGAGGGATTTTGATTAGCAATTATATATTTTGGGGGAAGAAAACTGCAGGGGTGTAAGTTCAGTGGGCTTGAGTTAGGTACACAGGACCCATAGATAACACACACTTTCAGACACTCCTGCTTTTGAAATGTCTGGCAGCCAGCATTAAACACAGGATGACCTGGGGCAAGTGCATGTAAAGTTAACAAACAAGGAACCAAAGCAGCTGTCAGGGGATGGTTTTATGTATTAGGGAGCCTCCAACACTGTTCAGATAAACTACAGATTACATAATAGTCCCTGGGATGGTCATATAGAAAGGAGTGGCATACTCTTGATCTGATTACTCTAAACTTTCTTCCAAACAATGCATAAGAAAAACTGTAAAGCTCAATGCAACTTGATTTCAGTTATTCAATTTTGTTTCTTCAGATGAGGAAGGAAGAAAGAGAGAATCTCAAATCTACTAATCTTCTCATTTGTTCTTCCTCTTTATAACAAGCTACCTCAACAGATTCCTACTGGGAACTAGCTGAATTCCCTACACTAAGTTTATTAGGATAACACCAAACATGATATGGAAATAAGATTTTGAAAGTAACTAGCATTGTGCTGAATTTTTCCATTCTATTCACGGTTTAAATTATTTCTGCTGCTTAACTTTAAGACACCCTAACAGACTTCATCACCAGATATAGATTGGCAGCCTTAATCAAAACAAATTCACTGACAGCACTGTTAGAGCTCATTAGTGTTCTCACCAGATGCTTCTGTCTGTGTATATCAGCATCTCCAGTTTTTCTTTCCAGTGCATGACCCATGATACCAGCACTGCTTTCAAATTAAAACAAAAAATCTAAGTACAGCTTCAAATCCTTGCTCCTCTGGGGATTAGTCCATGCAAGGCTATGACAAAGCATTTCATATTTCTTGGACTTCTTAAAAGCTTTTTTCTTTTTCTTTCTTTTTTTTTTTTTTATACAAATCACTTCAGTGATTTTTTTGGCATTTCTCATGAATTTATACAGATATGACTAACACACACACTATTTGCTCTCACAGGAAAACTGCAGAGAGCATTTTTCACTATAAATGTCACACAGGACTATATACACAGATGAAACCTGTGCTTCATCTGTTTCTGCACAAAGCAATGCTCTGGCGTGAAAGCTGTCAGAAATCATTACAGGGAAGAATTTAAAACCTCATATATTGATTAAGTTGCCACAGCCAAAGCAAGTATCATAAAAACAAGTTATGACCCAGCTCCAGTTTATAAGTGAATGAAAAATTAGAGGGCAGGGAGGCCAAATATGTGGGCTTCACAAAGAATGTCTCCTTGAATGTGCAAAGCAGGTCCTATCAGATCTCATGGTTAGTTCATTAGAAATGAAGCTGTGGCAACGATCTCAGCTCCAGCTCATCAGTCACATAGGTACAAAGCATCCAAATGGAAAACAGATTTTCCGATTGTCTGCACCTCCCTAGAGGCCCGTGCTGCTGTCTGAGGACTACAGCATTCTCCTTTCTTGGCTCATTTGCAAGATAAACATATTCTGGCCTCTAGTGCTGCTCCTTTCCAACTGCTGGTGAAAACTCCAGTCAGTCTGAGAGATTAAGAGGATGATCTAGGGCACTACTCAATCCAAGAAAAATGCTCATGTGGGAACGCAAAGCTGTTGTTGTGACCAGAGGTGGGGTTTTTTTCACTAGATCCCATTCTGCAAGTCTAGATTCAAATACTTTCTCTCTTTATTCTTTATCCACATTAACGTAATTCTTTTGTTTGGTTGGTTGTTGTTTGTTGCTTTTTTTTTTACAGAAGCCACACACTTGGATTTAAACGGATTTTTACAGTGTTAATTAAATACTGCTTTTCTGTACTTATGATGATTTAGGATGTGATTGACACAGCTCTCATACCCATGCAGTGCTGAGTTGGATGAATACATAGTTTTAACACTTTCAAATACCTGCAGGAAGCAGCACTGGTGATCATACAGACAGAACTCTTCTTAATTATCCCATAGGTAAATTTATAGTTCCTTGGGAGAACTTTGTAGGAGCTGGTAGATAAGCCCCTACCCTTCAGGCAAGCTCCAGTTCTGTTCTTGCCTTCTGCCTATCTGTGTCTGTCTCTCTAGTCTCTTTTGATCCATGTTCTAAAACTGACATACAGTGTTTCCAAATTTTTCAAGCATTCTAACCCCAAATCAGCTGCATTTCAGCACCAGGAGCAGCAGTTCCTCCATGTTTCTCATGAATCCCCAGATGGGCACAGCAGAACCCTAAAATAAGCCTTATAGCAAGCTTTAAAACTCTAGTGGAGGACACTAGAGAAACTGCTAGTTTTGCTAAAATTATTAGTGCTATAGACAGATCTCATGTTCTCATTAGTTATTTTCCTCTTCGAACTCAAGACTAAACATATAATTTGAGCACTGGGTTAGAAGCTACAAAAGGAAAAGGGCTAGTGTGCTCTGTTACAAAACCCTTCTTAAGCAAGTTAATTAAATAATGCACATTAAAAAGCACACACTTTTAAGGCTAAAGAAGAGATTAAATTCTCACAGTGACACAGGGGCAAATTTTTAGTTGCTATACAGGCATGTAATTTCATTGACAACAGTGGCTAACTTATGTCTAGATTGGGCCAAACCCCCACAAATCTGGAAACCCTTGAACTTTGGGAAAGCTTTGATCCAGTCCAGACTTTGTGGCTCTGATCCACTTGAGCTGGGAAGGACTCAAATCTGCTTAAACTATATTTCACAACACATCTTTGCCTGCAGTTTTTTCAGATAGGTCATAAATACCACATGTAAAACCATTTACCCGCATTCACACACAACACTCACTTTCTCAACCAAACAAGAAGAAAAGAGGAGAAACTTACCTTAGAAGCTTTGATTCTTCCTTTGATCCACGAAATTTCCACTTTTCCTTTTGATTTTCGACTTTTCCCTCTTCTTCTTCGCTTCTCCCATGTCTCCCTCTCTTCTTCTTCTTTTTCTAATTTTCTCTTTTAATTTCCCATGACATTGCTTCTTCTTCTTTCTCTAATTTTCTCTTT
>JAOXXN010000395.1:104912695-104932565 GCA_026770055.1 Myrmophylax atrothorax
GGGGAGGCATTAGCACCTTCCACCCAGCCTGAGGGGTCATGTCTCCTAATGGACCATCAAGGATTCCAAAAATACCCCATAACTCACAGAGTAAATCATGCATTGTGAAACTCCTGACCCTGGGGGAGGTACTGGGCATTCCCATCTGAATCTAAGCATATATAATCTTGGGGCTTGGGGACTTCTGGTACCACTTGTCAGATCTCGAGGAGGACCAGAACCTTGACGAGGAACAGAACCTCGACAAGGCTGCGACCACCACTCTCAACCAGACTGTGACCATCATCTGCACCAACAACTTTTTCCTTTCCTTTTACTTTGGACTCAGGGGGACCATGTGGTGCTCAGCATAGAGGCAAATGAACACCATTCTGTTTGTGCCCCAGGGTGCTAGGTTACACCTCTGATTTTTTGGTTTGAACCAACTTCTCTTTATATCATTGCAATTATTGTAATATTTTTATTAGATTGTAAGTCTGACTTATAATCGCTTTTGAGTTGGGTTCATTTCTCCTGCTGATTTACCTTTAAACCAGCACAACAGTATTTCATCTCAGCTAACAATCCTGGTGTATTATGCACCTGATACTTGTTGTCTCAACTCTACATTCAGGTTGCACAGACAGGTTCTTGAAGCATCAAGTAGGACTAGCACAGGAAACTAGAGAGATGCAGAACCTCCTCAGTTCTCCCAGGAGAAGCCCAGATCCACTCTGTTCCTGGGAGGGTCTCTTACCTTTGCAAGGAAACTCCAGGCTGCATATTGCCCTGAGGTTGTGCTGCTTTTTAGCTTCACTGTGTGCAACATCAGAAAGAATCCCAACAGTCCACTGCAAGGGATTGGGAAAGATAGTTAATAAAGTCTCTTAATTTCAACTAAGCAAGATCTTACAGGCATCTTGGTTTTCGGAACTGCAGCGCTAATCCCATTTGGGGAAAGAAAGCTGGTGGACAAGGAGCTTACACTATGTCCAGTACATTTTGGGTTTTGTTCAGTTAGTGACTAAAATCTGAGTAAAGTAAGTCTGACACTCTTACGGCTGGTCTCTAATGCACTTGCATAATCAGAAAAGTAGAGATTATTGCAAACATGAAGTGAAATGTTAACTTCAGGCATTGAAATGGCCCTGAATAACAGCAATGCTAATTTCTACAGGAACCACACATGTTTGGCAACTAACTCACTTCAACTTCCACAGAGCCTTGAACTGAAAAAATACCCACTGGAAAGTTTTTGCCTGAAGCTTTCAAGCTGTTTCAACATCATGAAACCTAAATTCCAATTAGGAAGTCAAATACATCTCTACTTTATAACAAATAGATGACTCAGTAGTGCTGGGAACAGGATACTCAAAAGTTTTCTGCTGACAATTAAAACAATTTTGATTCTCAGGTCATACAGGACAGCAATCTCCAATGCTCCAGTAGCCAAGAGTACTCTTAAGGAAACTGTTCCACATTTCACTGGAATGGATGGAGCTTATGAGTTTTGGTTCTGGAGTTTCACTTGTGACATACATACAACCCACTGGTTGTGAACCAGTGAAACACTGCAAACCAGCAAGCAGGGAATAGAAAAAGGACTTCAAAATATGTGAGGCACAAACTACTGTGAGGCATAAGAGACTAGAAAGTACTGTGGAAGCTGCATGGGAAAGGTTTTCCTCCAAATCCATTATCTCTACAAAGGCACCAGATTATAAGAAGTAGGAGTGCAAGTGACATGCTTCTTTCTCCATTTAACCATTAATCTTCCCTTTCCTGTAGTGTACAGTGCTATCTGCTATATGTGTACTGAAGTGGAAGAAGAATATCTGGACTAGACAGGTATCAATTAGTGCTTGCAGTTAGACCTTGCCTTCACGAAGAAACACATTCCACCTATCCACAGTGAAAAAACTTATTCATTAATACTTAATTGCAAGTTACTTGAAGTGCCCGTAGTCCATCCTTGGGAAAAAAGCCCCTTTCGTAACAAAAAACTATGCACATTGGAAATTATTTAACAATCATTCTTAATACTGCCTTTTAATAAAAAATCCAGATACAAGTAAGAAAATCCCTAACCATCAGGAAATATTGGGTTTTCCCCTCTAAAAAGAAAATATTTTTATTTAGCAAAAGACTGGAGGGGAAAGACAGGAGTCTTTTTTTTTTTGAGATAATTAAGATCTATAGGCAACATATTTATGTTGTCCTGTGAAAATTATTCTATTAGGCAGTGAACTTCTGCTTCTCAAAACAATGGAATGCTTGTTAAAACTGTTCCCTTTACAAAAAAAAAGCATTCTTCCAAATAAAAAATGTACAGGCAAATAAATCCATGTACATTCATATACTGCTGAAGACTAATACTTTGTAATCACTGCAAACAGCAAGTTTTACAAGGACTAATCCAACTTCAGAAGCATTTGAGAGATGCTATGTATGAAAGCTTTGCTACATTTGGTAAAAATTACTGGTGACTGGGAATTCTCCCTATCAGAATGCACTCACTCAAGGAAACACATAAAATTCCAGTGCATTTGAATCTCAGGCCTTCAAATGTATATCCACAGATATGCACAGATGTACATTCTCCACAGTTTTACTGGTGTACGCCAGTAGAAACCAGTATAACTAAGGCTTTACGTAGTCCAAAATTTTAAACTGAGAATCAAGGCTGGAAGTCAATGTGCTCTCTTATTTTGAAAACATTCACATGTCCCGTTATAGAGAGGTTACCTGGCACAGCAGCTGCTATGAAACCTGTAGAAATACAGGAATGGAAAGTCCAAGGCACTGATGAGATCACCTGAGGGACAAAGCAATATACTCATTGGAACACAGGGGAAAAAAATTACCCAGCGTTACAAGCAAGGGAACAGCAATTACATGAACATTACTAGATTAACATTCCTTTGAGCCTTTACAGCTGGCTAACGTTTCATTTATGATGCTTTCCACATTTCTGATATGTTTAATGATTTCTCTCTGACCTTGCTTCCAGCCAGTTCCTGCCTTTGGCTGAAAAAGGGAAAAGGGATACGTAAAAGTATTCTTTGCTACTATACAGAAGATCCTGCTTAAGCAACAGTTGCCAGTGGACAGACATGCATCATATCCACTTCTTTTATTACAGAGCTTGTGATAATTCCTACCAAAGTAACAGGAAACACACACATATGATGGTTGCTTCCCTCTCTGTTATTAGAACTCTCTAACACAGAGCATGTTGAGAAGTTTAAGTAAGTTCTCCCAGGTCAAAGTAGAGCTCTTGAGTACTTGCATTTCCAGGAACCTTAGCCCTGTTTGCTCTTGGCAGCAACAACTCCCAGGAGTTCTGTGGCTTTCACGCTCTACAGATTTTCAGGAAGTTCCATCTTTCACATTTTGAAATTCAGGACTGTTTTTCTTAACATGTATGTCTGTCCCAGTGTGGGGATACCTATGTTCACAATATGTACCACTAGGCAAAAAGGGGAATTTATGTTTCTTTGAATGCTTCTTTCTTTGTTTTTCTGGCTGAACAAACATCTAGTGACAGCAACGGATGACCATCCTTACCTTTCTAACTATGAAAATGCCACTATGGTGGGAATATTAGCCACCATAAAATAGTAAACTTTTCCATTCTCATTATCTTAGGAAAGGAACAAAACAAACTCTGCATAGCACTGAGGGCAATGCAGAGAAAACAACCCAGTTCTATATGGCCTGCTGGGACATTCCTGTGAAGAGGACATGTTGACCTAGGGAAACCTTGTTCTTTACCATGTACCACCTCAAAAACTGTTCTCTGTTGTCTATCCCATGCTGCTGCTTTGCAAAGGGCAGCTAAGAAAGTTATTAGGAAATATGATTCAAATTACACCAGTTACATACACTCCTCTGCTCTTCCTACATGGTAATGTATTATTGGTCATACCTAAACCTAAAATCCTAGTGGGTTTGGTCTCTAAAAACATGCATGGAAAGGAAAGGCAATATGAAAATCTAACAAAGGAACAACTCAATTCACTTCACCTGCTGGATGGGATGCAGAGGCCAACAGCACCACACTAGAAAATAAAAAAAAAAAATTAATTGGATAATACAGAATTTATGACAAGGGCTGAACACTATAAACTGACAGTTTTGTGTTTGTTTTTTTAATGGTGAAACTTCCTCCAGTCAAACAGCATAACTGAGTATCAATTAAAAGAAAAAAAAAGTTGACTGGGAAGGAATCTCTGGGGTCACCTAATACAATTGCTCACCTGAAGCAGGACTATAACCAATATTGGAACATGCACTCTTTGGTTCTGTCTCAAAAATCCAGGTCTCAGAAACCTACCAGCATAGAGATTCCACATCTCTCTGGGTAACTTGTCGCACAGCCACTCTACCTTCCTATCAAGGAAATTTTTCTTGCTGTCCCATTTTTAAACCACCGAAGCTGCAATGTATGGTTGTTGTTTCATATTATGCCAAATACTACACTTAAACAAATTTAAAACCACATGAAAACAAAACCAAGTACCAGCCCAAATGATTCACACTTTTCAGAAAGATACAAGTGATGAAGAAAATCAGCCATGATCATTCCTTTACTTGAAGTATCATCACTTAGGATTTCTGAGGTCTTACAAAGACTTCATCCTCTGAGTTTGCAGTATAGGCTGTACAGAGCCTTTTTCAGCGCTACTGATTCTTTCTGTAAATTTCGGATTTTTTTCCTGTATTTTTTCATTCCAAGTTGCTTCCAAGGTTAGAAGGGGTACTGCAAGATGGGAGAAACATGTATGCCTCCAAAGCAGAGCTACAGCTTATTCCAATTAATGACATACATCCATGACAAACACTAAGGACAAGTGGAAGAAGGAGAAAAGAGTATCTGGAGAATTTGCTTCTTGACAAAAGCAGCAAGCACTGCACTTACAGAAGCAAAAAGATATTCATTAATGCTATGAATGCTAAAGCATTCCAGGTCAACTTCCTTTTCCAGTATTAACACAGCTACTGTTTCAAAACCTGCTCACTCAGCTGGTCCCAGCTCTCTACATGACCAGGCTACTGCTTGGTGACCAGGCCTGGCGACCTGCCCTCGGCAAGCTCTGGTGAATCCCAGTGTCATTCATGAGGCACCAACAGCAAAAGGAACTGTAAAGGGGGAAGCTTGTCACTGAAATCAGCCATGGAACACAATGGGCTGAAGAAGCAAAGGGCTTACGAGGGACAGACAGGCGGGTATTTTAGGCTTTACATTCTAGATGTCTTTGAAAGGCATCAGCTGGTACAGTATGTTCACATTGTCAGTATTTATACACATTTTTAAAATATGTGGTTGCCACAAAGATATTAAACAAAGCAAAGCAGATCACTTACACTAGGTAATTTCCACCCCCCGCCACTCCTCCCCACACACCAGTGCTCTCTCGGCATGGGACACCAAGAGGAATTCACAATAAACAGGCCCAATTCCTCAGTTTCCTGGTAAAGAGAGAAAAGGAAGCGAATGTCTATTGCTTTTGACTGAATAACAGAAAAAACAGGAGACTGGCAGAGCAAGTGAAACTGTGTCAACAGTTACAAGAATTCCTACCAAACAGAGTTTCTCCACTTGTTTTTTTATGCATTATTAAATTTTAAACAAAAAAACACCGAGATTGGGAAATACTTGGAGAGAAACTTCCTTCTGCAACCAAGAGGAATTGATAACCCTACCACACATCCCAGGTTTCAATCCAAAGCAAACATAGGAGGAAAACAAAACTTTATTTGTCAAGTGTGGGGCAGGTTAAGGCAAATGTGTTAGATGGCATTACAACCGTATTGTAGGTCTGTTCTGAATAGAGTATCAGTAGAAGGACACAATGGTGTTGTAAAACCAGATTTGGGATTCAGAGGTTTCTAGGAGGATAGCCTGGACACCAGGTTGCAACAAAACCAAAATCCCTGTGTTGGATTTCTCTGCTCCTCTCTTCTTCCCCTGTATTCAGTAGTGAGGGCTGGGTCACCTGTGGTTTCCTTTCTGGCTAAAGGGAGGTTTTGTCAGCAAGAATAGCAATTTCTGCCTGCAAAGCTGCCCTCCCCTTACGCAGAAAATCTACTGCAGTGTTTTTAGTTCATGAAAGTGACAGATTAGCAGCTCTTCCAGCAGGCAGATTCAGTTTAGCTGCACAGAGTAGACCCTTTACCTCATACCTTTGTCAGAGTAATTTCTTCACCATTTGAAACTCTCACGTGTCTGTTTTTTCCTCACCAGTGGCTGCTAGGCCATCTGGCACGTCCTTGTGAACAAATACTAGACAGGGACAGATACTGGGATGTACTGACACTTTCTTACAGGTTCTCCACAAGAAGTAACATATCCTTACCTGCCTCAGCATAGGAGAAAGTCCAAGATGAACTGCAACCTGCTTCTAGTACACATTATGTATCCTTCAAAATACGAGGCAGACACTACTACCCCTCCCTTCCTGCTACCTCTTGCCAGCTAGGGGGGGGAGAAATCTGACTCCCTTCTTGATGAAAAGTGCAGGAGCAGAAAGGAATAAAAGAAAATGCAAGATTACTAGAAAAAAAACACTAGTAAACAGAACACAGAAGTCAGAGTACAGAGAATACAATACTGCAGTGAAAAAGAAGGTGGAATCAAGGGGATTGGAGAATTGGAGGGAGGATCTTGGAAGTATATGGCCCCTTTTCTCTTTCTCCTACTCCCTGCCTCTGATGCTTAAACACAAGGGAGAAGGATGAACAGAATGGGGTTGGGCACTGAGAAACAACATCACCTCACCCTTCTCTGCACAGCACAGCTCTGCTTTCCTTCCTACACTTGTTCCTGGCTCCCTTTTGAAAAGCCATTGAATAATCATGTTGTAAGTGATGAAGTGAGAAGAATGCCACACTTTCAACATCAGCAAATATTTCTTCAGATCTGTTTAGTTCTGGAAAGTTCCAATTCATGTACATTTTCTTAAGATGTTCTTCTCTCCCAAACTGTTTCAGATCTTAAACCAAGAAACAGTGCATGGTATGTAAGGACAGCATATGTTAGGAGACTTCACTAATTTCAGTTGCACCTCTGGAAGCATGAAATCGAGCCAATACAGTTAATGTTTCTTTGTAATCTATTTTTTTTACTCTAGCATATAGGTATATTCTAACATTTAGAAATGCAGTGCAAAACCTTCCATCTGATCTAAGCAGGTAGTCTACACTCAAGAGTACAACTGTGCTTTCATACCAAACAGAAATGCTTTTAACAGCCTCTGTTACTACAATCCTATATATTTTTCTACATATTAGGGCAATTTTTTCACTAAAAGTGTTATCAAGCATTGGAACAGGCTGCCCGGGGCAGTGGTTGAGTTACCATCCCCAGGGGTATTTAAAAAACATATGGATGTGGTGCTTAGTGAGTGGAGGACTTGGTAGTGTTTGTTTAATGCATTCAGTGATCTTAGGGTCTTCTTCCACCTAAATGACTCAATGATTCTAAACACTACCTGGCTGTGCCCACACAGCTGCTTTCTCTTCCCCCCATAGCTGCATGTCAGCTGTCAGATCTACGTTAGAAATAAGGAGCTTTAAAGACTATGGATAATACTGCCAAGAGGAGAAAGTTGCATTGATACCACACTAGCAAGTTCCTTCAAAAATCATAGAATCGTACAATCACGCCGTTGTAGACAAGATCTCCAGTACACGTTAGTGTGTTCGGTGGAATTGGGATTCTGTCATAGCCAAAATGGTCCTCAAGAAGCCCTGAGTAGAGGCACCAGCATATACCTTAACATCTGCTGTATCACCAAGTTTAGCACTGGGCACCCTCTGACAGAGATAAACCCATGTTTACCGTAATGCTGACCAAGAGCTGCTTCTGCAAAGTTAGAGCTCATTCAGAGAATGTTCCATTGCTCAGTGAGATTTAAAAATAACTTTTGACTGTTTGCTACAGAAATGAAGCTTGTGCAGTAAAGCTGTGTGTACACAGCTCTACATAGCTCTCAAATACTCTGAACAGCTTCATCCAAACTTGGGAAGTGGCAGTGATCTCCAAGATAGCTACATGTGCAGAGATCTCACGAAGAAAGAAACCCTGCCAGTGCCTTCTACAGCAGAAATATTTAAGTCCTGTTAAATACTGGAGGTGGTACATCATGGAGGTTGCAAACACAGAGAGAGCTTCCGCCAAATTTCACACCCTTTCAAACAACACCAGCATTTACGAGAAAACAAAACTCTAGAAGAAATCAGATGCCACTTATCCCATTGTCCATGGTACTGTTTGTTTTCCCTAGGCAAGATGAGCTCCAAACATTATGGAATGTGAGCTTCTGTAACACATAGAAATACGTACACATATAGATATCCACAGACCCAAGACAAACAAATAATCATCCAGTCTGCAATCTCCTCCCAGCCACATGTTTTACAGAAATTGCTTGCACCATCATCTTACAAGCTATGCTGACCTCTAGCCCTCTTACTGGTAAAATCTTTGGAAGCTTTGATAATAAATTCTTGCTTTTAAGCAGATGCTACCTTCCAATTTGCACAAACCCATGGTTGGTTGTTGTTTGTTTTTTTTTTTTTTGTAAAAAGAACCGGTTTAAAATACATGCCACTGCACCTCACAGTTCCTTAGTGAGAAGTTTCTCTACTTCAAAAGCTTCCAAATAAATAATCATACTTTCCATGTAATGTGGAACGCCTGCTCTCTGCTGGACGCAAGTTCACAAACTTCAAAGGACCAAGATCATCAGCTAACAGAGAAGGAACCCAGCCCTGACTTTTCAAACAAAGCTGCAAAGTTAAGACCTTCAGCCATAATCTGAATTTAAAGGGTCAGGCCTACGTGCAGTTTTCAACTAAAACAACAACTGAGAGCTATAGTCAGGCAGCTGCCAAATAAAAAAATCAACTGATTTACTGCTTGTTTAATGATTTTCCCTTCAACACAGAGAAGTAGCTACCACTCATTCAAGACTTCATGGGTTATTTCTGCATGTGGCAGCATATTTGCAAATTCCATGACTAATGCTTTCAAAGTTTCAATAAACACACATACCTTCTTTGCATAAAATTGATTTGCTTTGCATTTCATAGTGCTTGGCATATATGGAAAACAACTGACTTTAACAAGAGCCTACTTCAAGCAAACTGATATTCAGATCTTGTCCACAAATGGGGCCCTGGTGAATAGACACTGGAATCATACAGAGGCAAAAACAGAGGCCTGCATTACTTACTTATGGAATAGGATACTTGATTGAACTAAGACAGAAAGGGAGACACAGTATAATCATATGGGTGATGCTCATGAGATAAATGGGAACTGAATTGAATCAATGTTCCTACACTATTGCCCCTGATGTGGTCCTATCAAGGATCTTTACTGTGGTCAGACAAGAGCATACATTCATCTAATCAAATACAAAAGCAAAACTTTACTTTTGTTATGCTTATTCCTATTTTCTGCTCCCCTTCCATTCCTTTTGACTATCCTTTCTTTGAATTTATTATTCCTATTTCATAGTGTTCCCGTATTATGACTTTAGGTACAATCCCAAGAAGAGGCCCACATATATGAAATGTAATTACGGATGGAGGAGAATCTAATCAAGTCTCCATATGCCCTACTTCAAACAAAGCTTCACCAAAACCCAGCGGAAGCCACATACACTGACTGTCCTGACTTGTGTGGCTCTTTGAGAAAAAGGTTGAGTTTAAAAAAGCAGGAGAATCTGGTCAGTGACTCAGGCTCTTTCACTAGCTATAAAATAACAAACCACTTTTATATCTCCAAATCAGAACACCAACTGAAAGTCTGAATTACTTAGTCCCACTAAGGGCACTGTGAACAATCAGTTACTGCTCGTGTTCTTTGCGCACAGTACTTTTGTAATCACTACCTCCCCTTCTGGCAATTTTGTACAAGTTTTATTTTCTGAAGTGGGATACTGCCAGGGAGTTACTCTGTAAATATTACTTCTGGAAATGATAGATCACTTGTGCACACGGTGATTTAAAAATGCATAATTAACACCTCGTTACCTCCCTAGGTGTATATTGGCATATCCACCCCTAAACAGAGCCAAAAAAATTCAGCTGCTAAGCCTTTCAGCTTAGCACTGTTCTTTCAATGAATGTCCTGCTAAATAAATACATTTAAGTAGTGGTACCTATGAGTTTCCTCAACAAGCCACAGCTGAAAATGAAAACATATACCACGTAAAACCAGCTATGGTGTATCAAAGACTTACTCATTTTACCTGAATACATAGTTGATGTACTGTTGGTCCAAATCACTGTGAGAGGAAAGAAAAAATGGTGTTCATTTAGCAATGCAGTTCATTTGGTGTAAGAGATCAGTATATTAAGAAGTTTCATAACACTATCACATTACATTATATTAATTCATATAATACAGTTAGGTAACACTAACATTATATTATAATTATATAAACATATCATACTAATAACTTTATCAATATTAATCTTAATTAAATTCTCGATTGATCAGCATATTAATTTACATATAATTCACATATTATTTCCATTGTTACTATGTCAGTGGGAGTCTCGTTTAAAGTGGAGAGAAAGTGAGACTGACTAAAATTTAGAACCTTTAACCAGAGACAGAAAATTATTTTGAAATAAATGAGCATATTCATATTCTCCAGATGCATGTATTATGTATATATGCATAATATGTGGCAACAGATCCACCTCTGTCTATACAAACAACTGCAAATTACAGACACTCTGAAAATGTAATGCCACCTGATTCTAAGACCACTGTTTGCATGGTCGCAGTTCTAACATGCAAATGGGATTAGTGAAAGGTTTCAAGGTGTTTAAGGTACTCAGTCATTCCAGCAGTCCTGTGTAAGTCACCAGCTGCTGAACACTTTTGAGACTGTGCCACAAAGAGGTACTGACAGATTCAAACCATGCAGCTTTCCACATGAACACAAATTAACATTTCCTCTTAACACCTGTGCAGGTAATTAGGAGTTCTTTTTCCAGGACTGAGTCATCATCCTTGGATAATACACTGTTTAGAACTAATTCAGTGTTCCAGTTAGCAGTGTAACTATCAATATAACTACATGCTATTGTTACCAACAATAAATAAGGCTCCTCTTGCAAAGGAAGTAATTAATGATTAACCAAGAGTGGCCCAGCTCATGCTGATAATGCGGAGAATGCTACAGTTTACCTGACTGCTACACAGACGTGTCTCTACTCCTCTTTGATAGCAATCTCTCTCTTTGTAAAGGAGTATGAAAACACATTACCTTAAGGAGCCAGGTTTCCACAACTTGTGAAATACTTTGTAAGCCCCTGTAATTGAAATGACATGTGTAATTGCCATAACGTGCAATCATTCTGACAAACAACAGCTTGTTTGGCCATGGTACTGGCAGATGCAGAGCCCCTCTGGATTACAGTTTAGAAACACGGCACAAAGGATTCCTAAACTATGAGTAAAATTAACCTATCACTTCAAATTAATGGTTTTCAAAGTGCTATATGCTCAGAGTGCAGTCATGCTTTGTGGCTCTGCTAGTCCTCCTGAGCAAGAGACAACTTCCAGCTCGCAGCAACTACAAAGGATTGTGTGTGTGCATGTGTGTGTTTTTGTGTGTAAATACATACTGCAAAGTGTCACAGAATGGGATCTTCATCCCACCCTATTTTGGGGGTAAATTCTATCCTATGTTCATCTGTGTAGACCCCTATCTAGAGCTGTTGGTTCTGAGCTGTCTTTCCTATTTAAAGTTCTCTCAGCTCTAGCATCTCTAGGTTCTTTACATTCTTGACCCACCCATCTCTTGGTGAGCTCACATTTCTACTCTGGGTAAAGCCTTAAGCACTCATGGAAGAAACAATACAGCTTCAGGCTCTATTTTTCCATACCCTTTCTTCAAGGCTTTGTGGTATTTTCTTTTATTTATTTGCAGAGAGAACCAGAACATGAAAAGTAAATCCAGTAGAACACTGAAACAGAAGTCCTCAATTCTGCCTCCATTAGACAAGTTGAAGGGTAGAACACATGTCCTTCCTCTAATGCTCTGTCTTGATTAATTATGCAGTAAGTTAGTTCACCTGTTTGCCCTTTCTTGTAGCATCCTTATTTCAGTTGATAGGATATCTAATTACACAAAAAAAACATCAACAGTCATATCAACAACTCTCAAAACCAAGACAAATGGAAAGAAGCTGTATTTTGAGCATAAATATTGTTTGCACTTCCTACATGTTTCAAACACACAGAAGAAGCTTTCTGAAGACTCTCTAAGCAGTTTTTCACCTCCATGACCAAACAGTGCTTTACAACTGAGACCCCTTGGCTTTGAGAACGCAGTAACATCACTCACTACAAGTATTTGATGTGAAAAATCCATAGCTTTCACGTTTATCTAAATAAGCAAATGTTTACCATACAATATTTACTAAAGGAAAAAAACCACCCAAACCTATTTCTTATTTGTATATTAACAACATTTTAGAATGGGATCTCTAGATCTCCCTAGACAAGGATACACATAAACACCTCTGCCCTGAACATTTTACAATTTCAATAGAAGAAATAAAGAAGGAATAATCCCTAATCTGCAGACAAGACTTAATATATGAATGAGTCACTCAGTCTATAGGCCACACAAAATCAAATACAAGTGCCTGATTATCCACCCAAATGCTCCAAATCTCCTAGTCAAAAATTACTACTCTTGTTTTCTTTGGATTTTCTGTGTCTGACTGTTTCTAGCATTTCAGGGAAGAATTATGATTTATCCAAATCAATGCTTAGTCTGAAAAAAGACAAGAGAAAACCTAATGGGTTATGCAACTCATTGTTAAAATTTTTAAAAAATGCATATGATTGCTTAACCCCTCCCCATCATTTCAACATGCTTCCTATGGGACCATATTCCATGATATTTCTGAGTATTTTGTCAGTTTTTAAATAAAATCTGTGAGCACAATAAAGGTCCAACTACAAGTTACTGCTTGGTTTCTTTCATGTTTCTTCTCCCCTCAGAAAAAAGTCTCTCACAGTAGGCAACCATCAAAAAACAACCAGAAAAGCTGAATGCTGCTTGAAACTGTATGTGCATTTTCTCATCCACTATGAACAGACTGCAATATCTAGTTTATTCTGTTGTTTTCAACATAAAAGCTGTAATAGGAACGCACTGTCTTATATTTACTGATCTTCATTCTTTCCAAGTGTTTCTCACAGTAAAGAATCTCAAATATCAGTAATTTCATAATAAAGTTGATTTCTTCAAAACATTTACTCTTTCTAATTCTTTTTCTAAAAGAAAATGACTTACCAACACAGATCAAGTGAATTAGAGCCCATAAATAACCATTCGGATCAAACTGCAAAAAAGAACATCTACATAAATAAAAACACGTCCATGTAAACATAAATATTGTCATTTCCCTGCAGTTAACTTCAAAAAGCAAGTACAGCAAGTGGAAGCTATGCTACAAGGAAAGAGAATATGACAAAAGAAGACTGGGAAGACTGAAGTTCTTCCTGTCCCACTTGGGAGATCCAGCATATACCAGTTACCCAGGTTCTCAGCTTGCCTTGACATGGATACTTCTACCATTTTAAACAATCTGAGCATATGGTCCCCAGTCTGTTTAGTCTTGTATTGGCAGTCAGGGAGGAGCAAAAGGATCAGAGGACCACCTCTAAGCTTTTTGCCTTGTTTGCTTTCTCCTCTCAGTCTCTGCAGCAGCTAAGGCTCCAACTAAGCACAGAATATCCAAAAAAGTGGTTCAAACAGACATCTCTCTCTGAGCAAAGTAGGCTCTCTTTCCAATCAGTGAGGAAAACCAAATATTTTTGAGAGAGAGTTCATCTGGCATATTTTAGCTGTCTGCTTTCAGGGGAGATGAATGATATACCAGAAGTTCCAGCTCTGCCCCATGAATTACACAGAGGTAGTGCAGGTGCAATGCTTCCAATGGCCGTGTTTGATCAGATGCCAAGACAAGTTCCAAATTCATCTGAATTCAGATATTAACTGAAGTATGCAAAGCAAGGAAGCAGCCTCAATAGGTCTCCAAAAGCGAATCTCCAATGAATAAACATTTGTGGGACAGAGCACTCTCTGGAGGTACCTCCTTTCTTTCGCCAGTAGCTACAGAAAGCGTGTAGAGTGAATACAAAACTAATTTAGGAATTTTCTCAAAGTACATGTAACTAACACAAACCTGTGATTTGTTGTAAGCCCTGTAAGAAATAAAACCATGGTTTCCCCAGCTACCACCTTCACCAGACAGCTACATGTCCACACAGCTCAGAGGTTTTACTATGATGCAAACAGTAAAACAAGCAAGACTACAACACAGCAACAGGAAACATTTACAGTTCCTTTGCAGAAATCCTACTCCAGCTTACAAGTAAATGCTGCATCCCTCATATGCTAACAAGATGTCAAACATCAAGGTCTAACTAGAGCTGCTTTACAAAGCAGAGCTCACCTGTGTGTCACACAGAGGAAGGCACACTGCTGCTGCCAGGAGGAACAGCACACTGTGGAGAAGAGAAAAAAAAAAGCTACAAGACCAAAAACTTGCAACCTGGATTTGTACTCTCAGCAAAGTAGAAGCAATTCCACTCAATTTTACACTGACACTTCTAGTTTTTATTCCATATTAAGAAAACAATTTCTGTCACCACAATTAAGTTTTTCATTGTGCTTTCTTTGTAACTCATACACAGCACAGCTGAATGAGAAGAGAAGCAGCACAAAACATCTCGGAAGTGATAAAAACAAGAACACAGAGGAAAGTGGAAACGAGATGTATTACACTAGAAACGGCTTAAGGACTGCACAAGTACTCTACTAGTCCACTGATTTAGGTTAAATAAATTCTTAACCCGTGGCTGAGTCAGTATTTCTTCACGCTACACTGAACACACTGATGCGGAATTTCTGAGGACTGTCATTATTAATAACAACATACACTAGGTTTTGCAACTTATTTTCCTGTTCTCTAGGGGCTTAGGAAAAGACAGAATAAAGATTATAAAAACCCCAGTATCCTTGACAATAATCCAGTGGTGAACAAGGCTAGAGTAAGTCAGATAATGGAAACAACAGGAAGAAATTAGGAAGATAATGCCTTCAAAGTATACCAAATAATAACCCACCATTATCCACTCAAGTACAGCTAAAAGATTACAGGATGTAGATGACAGCAAATATGCTTTCTTCAAGGGGATGTGGCAGTGTAGAATGAAACTTTTAATACATGACTAGTTGACTTCTCCTCGTCCCTTTCTATCTCCTTTTTGAAGCCTAAACAACCAGGGCCAACAAGGTTTGGTGGGTTGTGTAGCTTAGAATCACTGAATCACAAAATCATCAAAGTTGGAAGAGACCTTTACGATCATCTGTCCAACTATCAACCCAGCACCACCACGACCACCCCTAAGCCATCTCCCCAAGTGCCACATCCAGATGCCTCTTGAACATTTCCAGAGACAGTGACTCTACCATCTCCCTGGGCAACTTACTGCAATGCCTAACAACTCTTTTGGTGATTTTTTTTTCTAATATCGAATCTGAACTTTCCCTTGTGTAACTTAAGGCCATTTCCTCTCATCTTTCATTTCAGACATGGCAGAAGAGACCTGCTCCCACACTGATACGAATGATTCTAGCAGAAATGGACATTATTTACCTTTTACTTCCTAGGAAAGGCATTTTTAGCTATTTCTAACACACTATCTTTCTGCTACTGTTTACAATTACCCACTGGAACCTCAAACCTGGTTTCCATCTCCTTTCCAAAAATGTTATGAGCACTGCTTTTTCATTCAAGAAGACTTGACTTCTGTCTTTTTTTATTTTTTGTAAGGAGAAAAAAACATATATATGTTTGAGCAATTGTTAAAAAAAAATCAAAAATATTTAATTACTCCTATGTTGCAATTTAGGCTCACTGCCCACAGGAATGTGCCTTACATTCTTCATTGTTTCAGTGTGCCATTATCTGAAGCGAATACAGAAGCTGGAGCCAAAACAAGTCTGAATCTGAATCTGAGTAGTCTGAAAAGCTTACCTACAGACTTTCAGATGAGAGATCTGCTGTAAAAAAGAAAGTGTGATTACAACATTGAAATTTAACATTAAAAATCATGAAATAGTGCTTTCTTCTTCCAAAAACTGGGAAGTGATGACAGCTGATCTTACTACACCAAACACATTAAAACTTAGCAAATTTAATTTGGAAAAGAAGAACCAGGATTACAGATTAGCCTACTTCAACTTGATTTGTACTTTCAGATTACTTACCAGCAGGTAAATCTAAAACTAGACATGAACTTTATATCTGGTTTTCAAACTTGAATTACACCAAAACTGTGTCATGTGTGCACTCAAGTATTGAGTTTTCTTAATTAGGTACTGATTAAGTACCTAATCAAAGGTATCAGTCAAACCAGCTGTGATCTCAAGTCATGAAAGTTTCCCAATTCTTTGGTATAAAATTATTCCCGAGAAGCTTCCCAGCAAGGTCTGTGTTTGCATTATCCTTGTCTGTGGTGCTTTAGCTTTTAAAGAGAGGAATCACAAGCACGTGACATAGAAGGAAAATATGAAACACTTTGACAGGGACACTAATCAAAGGACAATGGCACAGGGACATACCATGGCACACACTGCTGTGTCCCTTAGGCACAACCTTAGTGACCTCTTCCGTTTGCTAGAAGTAGTAAACATGGGTCATTTATTTGTCTTCTACAGAGACAACAGATATAATGAATGGTACAGCAAGTCAGAGGCCACTGTAGAAATGGCTTTATGATGAATGATTTCCCAGCGTTAGTTCACACAGCAACTCTTCAGTCAATTAGAAAAGCATTTCAAGAAAAGCTTAAAAAGAAGGCTCCCTAATACAATTCATGTAAAACAAACCCAGCTCTTACTAAAGGGTGCAGGAAATATTCTACTGACTTTCACAGGTCTTGGGGCAGATCTCAAGAATTCGAAACAAATTAAAAAATGCACTGTTCCTCCTGCATTTCACATGGAGATGTGATCTACCTGTAATCATACAATATACTATATATATTATACTGGTTAGATCTAAGGACACAGCCCTCCTCCCTCTAAGCTCAAACAATGAGATTTTCACATAGGGCATTGTGGCATTCGACTTACAGTATCTGGAATGGAAAAAGTCCTGTCAGAAGTGGACTTGTGAAGAAAATAAAGAAGCTAACCCTAATGCCTTAAAAACTGAGGTTTTTAATGTTGTTTCAATGTACGAGATGGAGTCTATTTTTCTTTTTGCCAAGTCACCCTTCTGTTTCCCAAAATCCCCTGAGTTACCCTTATCTCCCACTTTGGAATGTCTGCAGTGTCCTTGATGAAGGCTCAGAAAGTTTTCTCATTGGCCTATATCTAACCCTTTCTATTGGTTATTAACCCTTGCATCCTACTGGTGAAAATCCAAAGCCCCTCGGGATCCCTACTGGTCATATCCTGATCCTCCTTGAACCCATAAATACCCCCTTCTGTTATCAATAAAGCTCTATCTCTCTCTTGCCCCTCTCCTGTGGTCCCTGTGTTGTCCTTGCAGGCTCCCTGGGGGATATGTGTTCGGGGGCAGCGGGGGGAGCACACCCCTCTAGGTAATGGGCTAAACCCTGGCCCCAGAGACCCACTCAACCGTTGCAGGGCATGACAGACAGGGAATATCAATTTTCAAAAGGAAAAAGTAAACAGGATCAAGTCAGTCTTAAAAATGCAGATCAAACCAGTGACAGGCATTTGCAGTGTTTCATCAGCTAAAGAGGAAAAGGAGACATCAATATAGATACCTGTCAACAGCAAAGCTCTCTCTGGGTCTCAGTAATGAGTAGCTATTGTAGCGAGACTAGAAAAGCACATGGCACTAATGCTTGTGTTAAAAGAAATTAAGTATCTTGTTACAGGGCAGTTATATTACAAGCGTCACATTGAATGTATCAATAAATAGATCAATTACCTCTTTCTGCACAAACTTCTGGAACCCACAGGTTATAACTTCAGCCGCATTGTGCACAGTGAGGAACACCGGGATTGGCTGCCATTGGGAGAGAAAAAAATCGCCCGAATCAACCCAGAACAATCACACACAGAGGAAGGGGCACTCCTAGAGACAGCTGTCCCACACATTTGTGGTTTGGGGGGTTGTTTTTTAAGCTGTAAATCCATGCCACATCTCCTAGAAGTGTCTTAGACCCATTCCAATGACTATCACATGACACAGGGATCTTAAAATGCAGACCCTGCTTCAACACAGCTTCCTGCTTTTCCCACTTCTGAGTGCTCAGCTGGTTTGTTTGTACACAGCTACCTTAGTACAATTTGCTCCAGGTTTCCACCTCTAGTTTTCCCTCTCTGATCCAGTATCTGCAGTCTCTACACTAAGCAGTTTTCATTAGTTTTCCCATCTCTGTCTACTGGTACTAAGAATACAGTGTGACTCCTAGCAACAGAATTGTGGGCAAGATGATTTTAGGTGATTGTTTTCAGTTACTGCATGGAAGAGCTGCCCAAAATTAGGGTTGAAATGCAATAGTTCATATACAAGTGATGTTGCAATTATACCCACTGAGGTATCTGGACACCATCCCAACATGAAATCATTAAGAAACAAACCCCAATGATAACAATAATGAATCAAACACCCATTGCCCGAGGCAAACCCAGCCAGAATTAGTGGTTCATAATACTTCCTCCAAATTAGATCCATGGTCTCGCAGACAGTTGAAACAGAAGCAATTCTCTGCTCTGATTAAGATAATCTAAAGAGTAAGCCAGTTTAGGAAACAGTATTTCCCCACTTGTGTATAGTGTTTAAATCACGTGAGTAAAGAATGAGTTAATTTCTCAATGATGTCCCTGTTTTTAAGTATCAGGTGATATAAGAAGCAAGTATCTCTCAAGTTTGACTTTGCATTCAGAAATCTGTATTTTCTTTAATTTTCTTTTCTTTACTGTAAAGCCAGATAAGCATTTTAAGTCATAATGACAGCTGGGGTGGATCCATAAACAGAAGAGTTACACCAAGATCACTTCTAACATCTTTAAACTAGTAAGGAATGAAAATCACACAATCCCAAGTGGCATGAAGTTGCTGGACCCAGCCTCACTGGTTCTGAAAACCGATCCTCAACCCTGTTGCTGGACAACTGAGAGCATAAACCCAGAAGTATCCAACATAAGCACCCTAAGCCTGACACAGTAATAGGATATACAAGAAATAACCATAAATAAGGAAAGTTGACAGCAGAATTTACATTCTTCCTTTTGTAAAGCCAATTTGCTGGGTTTTTCTTTCCTCCCCTCTGCTTTTGGCTCTTCCAAACGTGTTTTGGAGCCAACAAGGGCTCCAGTTTGCCTAGCCCAGTTAACCTTCTCCATATGTCTATCGCCTTTGATGTGAATATTTCTTAAATTTGTGAGTGGGTTATGAAAAGAAAGGTTTACTGGTTGGGCAGGCAGGGTGAATTGACTCTGTACAAAACTCCCCTCACAGCACTGCATACTTTTGTTAATGCATCACAGTCCAGAGCTAAGCAGTCCTCCTCCAGATCCAGTCCTGAAACCTCAGGCAGAGGAGACTGCCAGCACCATTAGGGAAAGGCACAAACAGAGATAAAAACTGTAGCCCTGCCAGTATACAGGAGTGTTTGAAAGCAGGTCTCCTTGGATTTGAACAAAAAAAGTATATGAATTCTGCTTTAGGAATAAACTCTTAATTCAAGTATGCTGTTGAGGTGAGCCCCTTCAGGTATGAGTTTGGGAAAGTCCACTTCCCTTCTCACTGTTTTAAAGAATTTTTCTACACAAAGTTATAATAAATAAAGCTTCTATGT
>JAOXXN010000395.1:104957704-104972374 GCA_026770055.1 Myrmophylax atrothorax
GCATGGTGCAGTGACCACGTGCCTGGGGAGCCTGTTCCAGTGGCCAATCACCTTCTGGATGAAGAACCTTACCCTAATATCCAGCCTAAACCTCCCCTGACACAACTTCGGGCCTTTCCCTCTGGTCCTGTCATTGGTCACCACAGAGAAGAGATCAGTGCCAGCCCCTCCTCTTCCCCTCAGGAGGAAGTTGTAACTGCAATAATGTCTCCCCTCAGTCTCCTGTTCTCCAGGCTGAAGAGATCAAGTGACCTCAGCTGCTCCTAATAAGGCCTCCCCTTCAGACCCTTCACCATGTTCATTGCCCTCCTTTGGACACTCTCTCTAATGTGAAATTTTAATACAAAGTGAATTGCTGTTTCTCTGTGACTACAGGTCTGGCTCATTGATGTCAGTCAGTCTGTAGAGCCAACCCATCCTCATGGACTTGAGTTTTTGTTCAGAGACTGTAGGAATGTTGCACAGGTAGGACCTCTTTGTTCACAATCTTCTCTTATGCTGAATGTTTTCCAAAGTAAAAATCACTTCAGAGCTAATCAAAAATCAACCAATACAACTCAGTAAAAAATTATCACCACCATATATACACAAAGTTATTCTTGCATATTGTCCATGCTGACAGTGTTCTTCTCTGAAAAGGAAAAAAGTGTGGAAGAGTAAAATGATGCCACTAGAACTTAAAACTTCTTTCAGTTATTTCTATCTGTGGGCCAATAAAAGCCAAAATGTAATTTTGACTAAATATTGTAACTTGGGGAAGGAAAATGTTTTGTTCTGTGTAGTAAAGTGTTTAACATGTGCTTTTTCTGTTGACTAGTTCTTTCAGAAAGGAGGTGTGTCAGAAGCATTAAATGAGCGTGAACTCTTCAACGCTGTCTCAGGTTTAAATATTACAGCTGACAATGAAGTAGACTTCCAAGCAGAGGTATAGCTTTCTCTGTCTAACAATTTTAATTTGGTTAGCTATAGTAGCTATTGTAATACCTAAACTTTCCACACTTAGATTGCATGATTGGTGTGTGTGAATAAAATTTCAGCAGTCATTCTGCATCTCTATTGAGTATTTCAACCTAGTACTAATATTTACAGAAATTCATATTGGCAGGCCTCTTCACCCCTTTTCCTGATCCCCCTGCTCCCAAGTGTAAAAGGCTTTATGTTTGGTTTAGTTGCTTCTTTCAGCATTAAGGCAAAGCTAGTGATCTGTTGTAGTTTAAAAGCTAGTATTGTTGTCTTCCCATATGTATATTAAAGGCTGTGCAGAGAAAGGAAAGCTGGGTTAAAGATAATAATTGTTCTACTGCTTATTTTCATGGTTTAGATGTTAACTTATTTGAATTTAAAGTTTAGGCTAGTGTTGCCAATATTCAATCCTAAAATCATGCTAATGTAAATTTGGATGCAGGAATCTTTGGTCCCTGTTGGCTTTTAATTTTCAGCCTTTGTAACTTCTCAAGGTGTGCATCCTGATATCAGACAGTCAAAAAACAAGTTGTCAAACATTCCATATTTACCAATTAAAGTTAAGGCAACATGGCAATTCTACTCTACCTAATTACTCATGACTGTGTAGGTTTATGCTAGTCCAGCATGGAGTAGGTGGTGGGCTGAAATTAGGTAAATCAAATGTAGTTGTCAAATGCCTTCTCTGTTTAAGGAAGATACACTGTGTCTGGGTAGAAGTTTAGATTTGTTTCTTAGATGAAAATAATATACAGTGTGCCGTAGGTTGAAAAACCTCTGGTTTCTTAGTTTAGTGAGTTGTCAGCATCTTCAGTGATTTGGAAGCAGAATTAGGTAAATCCTAGGGAAGGACCTCAAAGTAAGGTAGAGGTAAAGGAAACACAATGTCACAGTTCCATGATCCTTATCTATCAGATAATCAAGTGAAAAACCGTTCCCTTACTGACTGTGATGTGAGCACTGGGGCATAGGGTGAGGTAATTTTCTTGTTGTTTTATGTCACCTTTAGTGCTTATAAGTTTGCTGGGAAAGACTTAATATTGCTGCTTACATAAAGGCGAATTTGAGCAACTCAACTTCAGACTTTGACTTTAGTCACTAGTAACAAAAATTATCTCCCCTGGAGTAAAAGAGGTGGTAACCCAAATTTAACAATCTGAAGATCAAAATAAGCTCCTGTACTGTGTTACTTTGATTGCACAAAACACTGAGGTATAACTGTCTTCAGCTGTCACTGTTAAAAATTATTGCAGTGGATTTTTAATGTTACTATTACTTCGAATTTCTCTGGTGCTGATGATTGGCTGAGTTACAGTAGAGGTGTTCAGATTTGAAACTATAAAGGAGTGCTACTACTTTTAGGAACTCGTTGAGAACAGATGTTTCAAGTTGTACTTCCGAAATAGGTTGCTCTCTACATGTGACTGAATCACTGAAATAGCAACACTGTATATACCTGCTCTGTCATCTAGAGGTACTTTTTCACGCTGTTCAGAAGCATTCTGGTCTGGCACAGACATGGTTTTATGATTTCAGCACAATTTTATTTTTGGCTCTCTAGATTGAAGCTTTGGAGAAGATGAATGAAGATCATGTGCAGAATCATGGAAAGAAACTGTCAACGTTTTCAAGTGATGGAGACCCACCTATATATGATGAATAGCACTGAGTGTATAGCTGCTAACAAAACAAAACACGAATTTGCTGCTTCTAACTATGTTGGTGCAGTGGTAAATGTCAACTGCCGATGTCAAGAGAGAGTACTTGGCTGGGAATACCAAAATGGAAAACACAGCAAGCATATGGTGATGCCTCAGTGGTTTGCTTTTTTTTAACTTGTCCCGCACATCAGGCTGGCACTGTGAGAATGGACTGTCACTACCACTTTGGACAGTCTTGACAGCTCCACCAGTTGCTCAGTTACATTAGACCAATGTAGCTCAGGTGGTCATATTTTGCATGATTGAGGGCTTATATATGTTTTAGTTTGAACAAAAAAAAATTAAAAAATCATCTATGTCATCCAAAATATTTAGTGGGGAAGCACATGAGAAAGAGCCCCTCTTTTTTTCCTATTGCGAGTTGAAAAAAAACTAATTAAAAATTGTGTATGGACACAATGTCAATGAACCTTTCATCCATCTCCACCAAGGGCAAACCGAAAAGTCAAAATATGCACTGCAATTGTATGAAAATGTTAATTTAACCAAGTAATGTATTTATATATGCAAAAGTTTGGACCTTTTCATTTGAAGTACGTGGAATGTGGCTCTTGACTATCTCTGTAAATACAGTTAGGTATTACATGAGAAACAGATTTGAATCCAACCAGCAGAGGGACAACCAGGAAATCCTGAGGGCTTGTTCCAAGGTGTGTAGCAAAGAGTATTTTGCAAGCTTCACTCTTAATATACAAATGGTTCCAAGAACTCAGTGTAAACCAAAAGTAAAACTATAATAATCCCATCTCTACCTAGAATGGCATTTTAAAGTGTCAAATGTGCTTCCCCTGAAGTAATCACAGACAAATCTTGAGTGTTCTTTTTGCACCTGTAAGAAAAAAGCTTCATTTAGAAACATTTAGTTACCACCATCTATTTCATGCTTTTATTCTTGACATCAGTCTTTTTTTTTTTTTTTTACCAAGTTCTAAAAATCTAGCAATGTTTCTCGCCAAAACAACACATTTAAAGATGGACTGATATGGTGAGATTGTTTGGAATTAAGAAATTCTAATCAACTTCTTTTTCACTGATTGCTGTTTCTGATGCTGCTCTTTATCAAGCAGAATATAGTGATGCTACATGTGACATTCTCACAGTGTGCTGTGAAAGTTACTTTTTTATCTTTTTTTTCTTTTTGGTTGGAAAACTGGTGGTGAAGTAAAATTTTAAGATCTTGTGGTGGTTTTCTTGCATGGTTCTTTGCATCACACAGACCTTCACTGATCCTCAGTGCTTCACTGGAGCAGTCTTAGGGTAGGACTACGCTAATTCCTTGTAACGACAGAAAAATTACTATTTGGGTGGGTACTACATGAACAGTAAACAACTTTGTTAGTGAACAGACCAGGGGCTGCAGTCAGCTAACCCTTTCAGGAAGACTACAGGATTCTGTTGTCAAATATGACCAAATCTTTGGAGGAGAAGTATTTTGGAAAAAAAAAAAAAAGGCTAGTCCTATTCTAGGCTTATAATTAGTTTTAAAGCTCCTAACATTTCTTAGAGGGGGAAAAAAAAATCTCAAAAGAGTTGCTAATACCTGAGTAGGAAAGATGGTGATACCTACAGATACTTGCATCAAGTGAGAGGAAGCGAGAGCAGAGAGAAGAGGAAATGAGGGGAGGGTGTTTTTTGAACTGCCATTTGAAACAGATTTGTCCATGTATCACTGTGCTTGGACTGAAGCTACAGTTGTTACTATCATTTTAATTTCTTTCTAAAAATCTGTAGCACAGGTTTAAAAAAAACAACCCACAACACCCCGCCAAACAAATAATTGAAGCAATTGTTCTCAAGTCTAATTTAAAGCTATTGGACCCAATTATATTCTGTATTATGTATTCTGTATTATATATTCTATATATATTTTAATTCATATATATTTTCACTTCCAGCAGTACAACTGCCTTAGGAATTTGCTTGTGATTTTAAGACACTTGGGCATGTTTTCAAGTAGTTGAAAACAAGAGTGATAAAACAAGTGTTTTCCTGGACTCCTTTGAAATAAAAAGTTCTAGGATGATTATTATTATTAGGCAAATAGGATCTTTGTTTTGGAATTTGCCATTAGATTTACTTCTATCACAAGAGTTTCAAGTTGTGTGTTTATTTCCTTGTCTGCTGACTTCACCCCACGAGATAGCTCAGTTTGTACTGCAATTATAGCAAGTGCATGCTGTTCTTTAGAGAAGTAGGAAAAGGTTAAATGTCAGTAGAATTTCTTAAATTTTGACCTTGGATTAACTAAACTTCTGGCTAACATGAAATTAATTTTGTTATTTTGTAAAAAATGATAAACTTTAGGTACTTTAAATTCTTTGAAAATACTTGTCCTCTCCAGTTAACACAGAAATGTTTGATAATGCAGAAGGGTTCTGCAGAACAAATAGCTTGCTGTAATTCCTCTTTATGACTTTAGTATCTCTAGTCTGATGTGGAATTATGGCAGATGGACTAACTGGGTCACAAGTCAGCCAGCAGTAGTTTGTGATACTTAGTATCTGGTATTTAAAGTTCTATTTCTCCTGTACTTAGGATGTGCTACTCTGTTTTAATTTGCAAAATTTTTAAATCTGTATGATCTCAGTTCTTCCCCCGCCTTTTTAAATTTCCCTTTCTAAACCAATAAGCAAATATATAATTGATATTTTCACACAATTTCTGAATTATACTGTTGAGTTTACAACTAGTGAACTAAGGCATTAGCCAGTGCATCAACCAAAAAATCCCATTGATAGTTTATTGTCCATATTACAATAACAATAACCATAAATGCTGAGGACCAAGCCAGACTTTAGCTTAATAATGCTTTATGAATATAGTTCCAGAAAGAAGGGCTATTTTCAGCATATAACTTCCCTTTCTGAACTATTTTACAAGCCACTGAAAAGCAGTTTCTTGCCAAAGAGCAGGACCAGTAGTGACTGCTTCTCAGTGATGATGGAGGAAGCGTGGAGAGATAAAGGCAGAGCTCTGAAGCAGTTGGTTCCTCTTTTTTCCCCACCTAAAAGTTTTGGGTTGGGTATTTTTAAAAGCACTGTGAAAGGCTGGGACAAAAGCCCTGCACCTGCTGCGACCTCCATGCGATGCTGTCTTGGTTTAGAAAGACAAGGTGCTTTTGCCTGGCTACTTACTGTTTTAAAGTCCACTGCCTTTGTTTTAACAAGCAAAATAAATGCTCCCACCTGGTGGGGTGCCCTGGTCAGTGACACCGGTTAACATCAGAGCTAACTTGACACCTTAATTCCTCCTTTTTTTCCTCCTCTGATATTTGCACCCTTAAACATTTGCACTGTGGTTCCATACTGTAACTCCGTGCTCCTTCCACGTGTTCCCTGCCTCCTTGCCAGCATTCACACCTTTCATGAAGCAGTTTTTGCAGCTTCTCACGTTCCTGCTTTCATTTGTGAAGCTCATCGATACCTTTCAGACACTGGTGTTCAGAACAGCTGGACGCGTTTCTCTGCCCAGCATTTCTCTCCGAGCTCGGCAGCATTTGGGATCTGGGCTGTGGGAAGCGCAGGGTCTCACCCGCTTGGGTGACTTCGAGATGGGATGGAGGGCGCAAAGACGCTGCTTTAGAAAGGGAAATTTAAAATAAAGAGTGGGGGGAAAGGCTGAGATCGTACCAATCTAAAAGCATTCAGGTTAAAACAGAGTGGCACAACTTGGTACAGGGGAAACTGAAGTTTGAGGGCAAGACAGACGCACTTCGCTGTCTCTCTGGACAACGTCTGGGTGCGGCCGCCCGCCAGCAGCTGTGCCGCGGGGCCACAGCCCCAAACAGGGAGCCGGCACCGCCGCCTTCCTCGTCTTCCTTTTCTCCTTCCTCTCCTGCCCCCCGTCCCTCCCCTCTCCCGGGCGCCGCTGCGCCTTTAAGGCGGGAGCGTCGCGCGTCATGCGCGAGGGGAGTGTAAACAGGAAGCGGCGCGCGGGCGGGGGCGGGCGATGGCCGCCGCCATGAGCCGGGAGCCGCCGGGGCCGGCGGGGGAAGAGGCGCCGGCAGCGGCAGGGGCAGCGGCAGCGGCAGCGGCAGGAGGAGAGGGCGAGGGGAGAGCGAGGCCCGGCGGGGACGGCGGCGGCTGCTACCTGGCGCTGTGCGCGCGGCCCGTGCACTTCGAGAAGGCGAACCCTGTCAACTGCGTCTTCTTTGACGAGGCCAACAAGCAGGTGGGGGCGGCGGGGCCTCCCCGCCCTCACACGGGCTGGGTCGCGCCTGCGGGCCGGGGGGCTCGGCACATCCTCCCCGAGGAGAGGGGTCTGGAAGTGCTTGCTCGGGTTTGGTTTCCTCCCCTCCGCTCCCTCGGCTGCTGAGCTTGAGCCTGGTTGTTCCCCTTCCCTCTGGGTGCCGGCTCGGGTCTTGTCATCGTGCTGCAGGCGGTAGATTTTTTTTTCTTCCACCGATTTATTACGTTGAATTTCACCTGCCTTACTCTCACTGCCGTAAGGTCTTTCTGAATTCTTCACAGTCAGCACTTTTCCTTTCAGTTCCAGGCGTTCCAGCCTGACTGTCAAACTTTGTCACTTCGCTATTAGCTTAATGTCTGGTTCCCCCTCGCCCCCGTTTCAATTCCTGAAATTCTATATACTCATAAAAAATTAATATTTACAGCTTTACTCGTGCCTCAGACCCGAGTGGCCATTTCTTGGCTTTTAGTGCTTTTAAGCGTGTTTAATATCCCTGTGGAATTTTGAGCATTCTGCTCAGTAAAGCTAAAAGGTCCACGTTCTGTCATCAGGCTCATATAGATGTGGGTACGTTCCACTAATTCCCATAACTGTTCTACGACCTCATCATTGCCGGAGTGGAAACCTTCAAGCTCCCTTCCCCATATAGATGGCACAGCTTGCCACGTGTGGTGTGGACACGATCAGTGATGCCTTTGGAGAGGGGGTGGTATTTCTGGGGCATGTTTCTTGCTGTTGCACTCTGTTTGGAATGATTACAGAATAAATCAGGTTGGAAAAGACCTGTGAGATCCTCGAGTCCAGCCTTTGGCTGAACAGCACCTTGTTAACCAGACCGTGGCACTAAGTGCCACATCCAATCTTTTCTTAGATGCCCCCAGGGACAGTGACTCTCCCGCCTCCGTCAGCAGCCCATTCCAATTTCTAATCGCCCTTTCTGGGAAGAAAATTCTTCCTGATGCCCAACCTAAGCCTCCCCCGGTGCAGGTTAAGGCTATTTCTTCTTGCTCTGTCACTTGTTCCCTGGGAAAAGAGGCCGACCCCCACCTGGTTACAAGCTTCTTAAAGGTAGTTGTAGAGAGTGATAAGGTCACTTAGAGCCTCTTTTTCTCCAGGCTAAACAAGATCAGCTCCCTCAGCTGCTCCTCTTAGGACTTATGCTCCAGACCCTTCACCAGCTTCGTTGCTCTTATCTGGACTCACTCTATGCACCTCAATGTCTTTCTTATAGTGAGAGACTCAAAACTGCACACAGGATTCGAGGTGTGGCCTCACTGTGCTGGTCCTGCTGGCCACACTATTTCTGATACAGGCCAGGATGCCATTGGCCTTCTTGGCCACCTGGGCACACTGCTGGCTCATGTTCAGCTGCTGTCAACCAACACCTCCAGGTTCTTTTCCCCTGAGCCACTTTCCTGCCATTTTTTTAATAAACCATAATTTTTTACTTATATTTTAAGGTCCAGTTGAAATACCCTGTCAGGAAACACTGTATTATAGTGTGGATGTGATATAACTACACTGCAACTGGTTGTTAAGAGCTCACTTGAAAGAAACTTGTTTTCCAGTGTGAATTTATTTCTGCATGTTGTCTTGCTACTTTAAAATAATTTAATTTGTATCTCTAAATCATTTGTAACCAGCATTTCAATGACAGTTTCCCACGTGAGAGATTTGTCCTTGCTATCTTCTCATCTCACAGATTCAGAGGACATTGCCTTCATTTTCTATCTATAGCAATACTAAAAATAGTTAAACTAAGTATTTGTTGTTCTAGTAAGGCTGTGGACTTGCTTGGAGTTTATAGTCTTGACACGAGTATTCCTGCGTGAGCACAGAGCACACTGCACTGGCTAATGGATGACTAATAGTACAGAACAATGTCTCTCTTATCCCGAGACCTGATCTGTGTGCCTAGAGCTGCATATGGAACAAATACAAATAAGGCATTTGCCTGACTCTCTTCTTCTGTGCTAGGTAAAATTTGTAACAGCGTGACTTTTGGTTGTAATGTTATCTTGTTCCAGCTCAGTAACTTTTTAGGTATGTGCAAAACTGCAGATTACTGTTAAACTGTTCCTGTTCAGTAACATGTTCTGACAGGATCAAGCTTCTGGGTCATTGAGTTGCATCTCAAACTGATTTCCTTTCTGTTTTAAACTATGCCCTGATGTCTCAGATACTTTTACTAATACCTGACGTAGGAAAATATGGATATAAGAAAGAAAAAAAGAAAAAAGATGATACAGATTTTTACTGTTTTAACTTGCCCAGTAGTTCAGAATATGCCTACAAGACTGTTACAGTACCACTGGATACCTGTCAACTCTAAACAAACTTGGAATTCCACAGGAAGGAATTGATTATTTGTACTGAGAAATTGATGATCTCGGTGTGAACTGTCAGGTCTGTGGAAGAACAAAAATTGTGTCTAGTAAAAAAAATTAAAGATGTGGCTTATAGAAAAGGCAACATGTTAAGGTTATGACTTTGAACAAGTTAAAAATGTGCTCAAAACTTCTTTGTAGGTTTTTGCTGTTCGATCTGGTGGAGCTACAGGAGTTGTTGTTAAAGGTTTAGAGGACAGAAATCCCATTTCCTTCAGGTAAGACACCTTTGTCCTGGGATGGAATTATGCAATCTTACAATTAGGTACTTAGTCCTGATCTGCTGTAATTCAGGCATAACACTTACCCTGTGCAGGGCCAGGAGTTGGACTCGATGATCCTTGTAGGTCCCTTCCAACTCAGCATATTCTGTGATAATCTTGCAGTTAAGATGGTATGCTTTGCCCTTACGAATTTATAGTCTCCTGAGGGGAAAAAAGTTATTACGCTGTGGCTTCTTTTTATTAAACAATAATATTTTATTACACTATGCTATAAGATGTGAGAGAGCATGGGGATTCAAACTTGTGATTCCTACAATAGCAATGACTTGTCCAAGTCAGCAAGTTAAACAGAATGAAGTAAACTTAAATGTGTAGGTAACTGTAATTTCTGAATATTTTGTGTGTGATTCAAGCACAATATACAAATCTACATGTGGGTTTCTTGCATTCTGTTCCTTGTTTAATCTAAATTGGCTTCTGCCTTCTGTTTCTTGTGGAAACATTTTTTGCAGTATCTGACAACAGCAATACTTTCAATGAAACTGCTTTGTCTTTAGAAAACTATTTTATATATGCCACTGTTAAGAGTGATGGCTCTTTGAATTCTGCTGTCCATGTGTATTGGAAGTATTCTTTTACTTGAAGGTTGCTTCATTACAGATGTGGATGAAACAATGTGTAGTTGAGGTGTGTTTGTTGTTATCTGTTAGGTATTGCATAGGGCCTTCCTGAAAGTTGCTGTTTTTATTTGACTACCCTTGTCACAAATCCTGAGGGAGCTAAAAATACTAAGAGAACTTCATGAGGTTCCACAATTTTCCTGCTAGACTCTCTCGCTCTCCCTTTGTCTGAACTTAATATATTAAGTATTACTGGAATTAGATCTACCTGACTTGTGCCAGTTGAACTGATGCTTGTTTGGTAAGAATATATTTTAAAATTTTTTTTAATGGTGTGAAAACAGTCTCACTCTCCTTTGAATGTAAGAAGTTTTTCTAGAAGATTTGTCCTAGTGGAGAAGCAAGTAGGCTTGTGTCAGTTAGATGTAGTTGTGGAAGACAAGGAGCTGATTGCAGGATGTTGGTGGGTGCCACAGAACTCCAGACTCGCTGGGACAGAACAGGTAATGCAGGTTTGAATAGTTCCACAAGCCTTCCAGTTCCACACCACAGGCCAACAGAGCTGAGCATTTGTAGTGATCTCAGGTGCTAATTTGTGCAGCCTTATCCATGATTCTGTAAGAACTGTGTTCAGGACTTCTGAAGAGCGAGCTGCCGTTATCTTTCAGTCTGGGTTTCGAATCCATTACTGCCAGGCAACAGTAAGAATCTGTATTCCTCTCTCATAACTTTTTGAGGATATGTTACAGCGTTCTGTAATAAATTATTTTAGAAGATATTTTCATAACTTCTGTTTCTTTCTGTATAGGATGGAAGACAAAGGAGAAGTGAAGTGCATCAAATTTTCCCTGGGGAACAAGATCCTGGCTGTGCAGAGAACTTTGAAGAGTGTGGTAAGAAACCTGCACCCTGTAGAGATAGGGAATTGAAGCTGGAAATTTTCTACTTACAGTACCAGAGTAGAAGTCTCTGAGACAAATGTTCAAGAGGTCTGGTGGCTAACAACAACTGTAGTGAAAATTCCTGTATCATCCTGAGAGGCTGGACAGGCAGCATTGTTGCCTTGCTAGTATCATCATTTAAGAAAACGTTCAGGGGGGAGCCAATTTCTATCAACAATTCTCTGGCAGGGGGGAAGTGGATTATAGTAAGTCAAGTTTTTCTTCTCTATATCTCATCCAAAAGAATTAGATAAACTAATATCTGTTCTTTTGTATCTAATGTAGATATCTTGTCTGTGCTTCTTAACTATTAATACACTTAATGGGTGTTTTTGTAGGATTTTTTGAATTTTATTCCAGACAGCCCTCAGCTAGAATACACACAGGAATGTAAGGTAAGTTAAATGTCCCAAACTTAAGTGCTTAAGTGAAACTCCAGTTAGTTACACTGGTGGCTTCTGCTCTGTAAGAGGATTAACTGAGATACATTTCAAAACAATAACATGGAATAAATGAGATATGTAGTCATTACTACCTATCTAAATTGAGTGAACAAACAGATATTAACAATACCATAAAAAACTTCCTAGCCCTGTGAATGTAATTCTTTCCTAGAAGGGAGTGGAAATGCTGTGGAAGCAACAAATGTAAAGGTTTGGGAAGAAGAGACAAAGTGCTGATGATACAGAAACAGTAAACAGTAATTATGTTAATGCCAGATATGTTAATGTGGATATTTTACCCAAATTTCACTAATCAGTAATAGTAAGCTATTACTAGTGTGCATACTATGTTTGGTATTTTTAAACAGACCTCCTAATTTTTTGATTATTATTTTATCATAAACAAGTACTATTGTCATTGTTTGGTACTTCCATCTTTTAACTGAGACAACTCATATTTTGGAGTAATAAAATGCTAATGTAAATTTTCGTACCTCTGGTTTGCACAGATCTCTCTATTCCAGTAGTCTTTAAAGGTGAAGCACTGTCTGCTTCATTATTTAGGATTATGTGTTTGACTAAACCGTTCTAGCAAAGCATTTATGGCAGTGAAACTTGAGTGCAGAGTAGACTTTTGACTGAAGACATGGCAAATTTTTCCACTTAGTTCTTTATTTCTCTCAACATACAGAACCCGCTTTTCATGTCAAGAATTAGTTGAATTGACAATACAGCTTGAAGCAGAAGAACTTAGTGAGAATAAAATTTGATTGTATAATGAACTTGTAAATGTTACTTGCTGCCAAAAATCCACATCATACAGTAGCCCTGTTCATATGTAGTATTGGAAGTCTTTATAAAAGTGACTGATGCGTGCTGGGTGTCTGGTTGGCCAAAAATACCAACTACAGAGATTGGATACCTAAATTGCCTTTGGTCTCATGTTCTTCATTTAGCAATATTAGCTTATCTGAATAGTTAATTTTTGCAAGTAAAAGAGTGTTTGTTTGCTTGTTTGTTAAAAGACAAAGAATGCCAATATTCTAGGATTCTGCTGGACGAGTTCTACAGAAATTGTCTTCATCACAGATCAAGGAATTGAATTCTATCAGGTAATAAAAATAACTCCCATAGGACATTTTTAGAGATTTGAAAGTGTAAATTTGTGACAGTATATTTGAATTCCTTTCTTCTGTCTCTCTAATTGAGAAAGTGCACTACAAAAAAACCCTCAAATTCTGCCATTTTGTTGGCAGATCACAATTATTTTGTTGTGAGAGAAATATATTTTTGGGGCAGAGCAAGTTTATCATTAACAGGTTTAAAGGTCCTGTATAAAGAAGTACTCAACTAAGCCTTGAGAACTTTAGATTAAGAGATGCTCTTGGCTTGTATGGAAATGAGTATTTAAATCTAAGGTGAAATACCACTTCATGCAAAATGAATCACATTGGGGAGAATGTGTGCATGCTTAAAATGCAGCAAAGAACAAATAATTGACTTCTGGAAATTGGCATTTTTCTCATATGTTGATCTAGCTGAGTTCCTCTGTGTAATGTGCAATTACCTTTGCATACATTTTTAAGGAAGTCTAATGAATAAATAACCCTTTCTGACATTCACAATGAGGGATATTTAAAAACTTCCTAAAAAATGTGCATTGCTCAATAGTTTCAGTCCTGGAGACATGATATTTCACATAATTACTGTTAGTAATAATTAGTCCTAAAGAAAGTAACTGAAAAAGCAGCATTATTTTCTGCTGATTGAGTGGGGGAAATAAGTATTTAGCACCTGAAAGGATTATGAATGTCAACCCTGCAGGTAAAAGGACCAAATCAAATAAGTGTGATTTTTAAGATCAGATATTTAAGCCCTTAAAAAGAAGAGGATCCATTTATGTACTATCTTAGTTCATAAAATATAGAAGAGTAAGGAAGCTGGGGAGTGAAGGCAGCAAAGACAGTGTAAGAACTTTTTAATAAAACTTCACTAGTTGTGTCAAGCTATGTGTTTTCTCTATTAGGGACAGAACTCATATGCAGATCCAGCTAAGCGGGAAAGCACAGCACCTTTCAGTTCATTTGGATTTGAGGAGGATTTGATGGGCATTTCCTTTGCTATAGTAAATTGGTGCCTAAGCTGTAATTGTCAGGTTTCTGATTTTTAATTCTAGTACTGAAATGTCCTTACACTTAACTGTTTCTCACTTAACAGTCCTTGTTACTGTGTAGTACCATTTATGCTGTTGGAATATTGATGGTGATATAATGCTAATATCCTGTGTCTCCAGGTATTGCCAGAGAAACGAAGTTTAAAGCTTCTGAAGAATCAGAGTATTAATGTCAACTGGTACATGTATTGTCCAGAGAGCTCTGTTATCCTTCTTTCCACCACTGTCCTTGGCAATGTCCTACAGCCATTCTATTTCAAGGTAAAGGGATGTGTTACAAACTTTTCATTTTGTGTGCTTCCTTTTCTTAAGCTGCTCCTTCACTCAAGTATTCTATTGCTTTTCCTGGATTTATTTCAAGAGATGCATGTGTTCACATCCTTGTATGACAATAAATCTATGAGGTAGTTCCTAGATAATCGCTTAAAATTAAATAATTTGCTCTTTCTTCCATTCTCTTTGGAAAGTGGTGTGTCCAGCCAAGGTTGGATGAGAGTTGACCTTGAGAAAGAAACAATTGGTGACTGAATATTTTACAACTTAAATATCTTTAAAGAGATCTCTCTTCCTGCCACTTAAATAGGTATTTATTATTTACTTTTAATGTGGTCATTTACACTCTGTAGTATGATAAATAAAAAATAAGGGCCTGTCACTTGTGCTTATAGTTACAAAGTTCCAAATGTGAGTGGATGAAAAAGAGATAAAGAAAAAAGGTAGTGCTTAACAAACAACTCTTGTCCCAAGCACAAGAGGGTTTCATTTGCAGTATTTATTTCTCTTGGTGTTCTTCCCTGTGAACAACACCTAAAGTTGATGGGAAGATACTTTTCTTTTTTGTCTTGGAAAAAGTGTAGTGAAAACTAGAATCTGTTTTAAGTTAATCATACACTTAGGTGATTTTTAAAAATGAAGAAAAGAACTACAGTATTTTTCTGGCAGTGGGGGAAGAGATTAAAAAGCATCTTATTCAAATGGGTTTTCTGGTTGGGGTTACTCTTGTGTAGGGT
>JAOXXN010000395.1:104977803-104994807 GCA_026770055.1 Myrmophylax atrothorax
AGTTGGATGTCTAGCCTATACTATAAAAGGTAATTCACTTTGTTTTACTCCTTCAAATCAAGGTTACCTCTGGAGTCTTCAAGTGAAACTTGAACCTGTAGTTAACCTCCTGCTAGATAAAGGAAAACTAATGGATTTCCTTCTCCAAAGAAAAGAATGCAAAATGGTCATCCTGTCTGTGTGCTCTCAGAGTAAGTTCAAATGCATTATCTGTATCTTGAAAATACAATACTGTTTGTTCATAAATACTCATCCAAGTTAGCTGGACTGCTCTTAGATTCAAGATCACCTCTGAAGCTAGCTTGGTCCTGTAGAGTGTCATTTGCCTAGACTGCCCTCAGACACCATTCTAAAGGAATTTAACAGCATGAAAGAATTCAACTCCCCACCCCCACAACCACTTCAATTCAAATACATCTGACATGATTGGAAATCTTTCTTAAAAGTTTAAAATTAAGTTTAGAGTAGAGGTCACCTTTTGAAAAAGGCAACATTAAAGCCTCTGGTTATTTCTCCTCATAGTTCTTTTTCTCTTTTCAGTGCTCAGTGAGCCAGAAAGGGGATCACTGTCTGTGATTGCAACTGTTTTTGACAAACTGAATCATGAATATAAGAAGTACTTGGAAGCTGAGCAAAGCTATACTATGGTAAGCCATGTTAGCTACAACAGCTTACAGAGACAGGCTGATGTTTCCATTTCAGGTGGCATCATGGTCAAATCATGCTCTTTTCTATTTAGCAAATTTTAGCCTACCTCAAGGTCCTGGCTGCCTCAGGCTCCCAGTAGAAGTCTATTGTGCAAGATGCACCAAGACCCTCACTTAGCACTTGTGTAGCAGGTGCTGCATAGCTTATATTCAGACTGACAACTAATGAACCCCAGCACTTGAAAGCAGGAAGAAGGTAGAAGCCAAAAAAGCAGTAACTACTACCTGAGTTTCCAAACCACTGATTTCACTGCACACTGTATCGCTGTGTGAAATATGCAGCCCTGATGCATCTCATAATTACTTCTGTTACAATACCAAATTCAAGCACTAACTCAAGAGTACAGCCACATACTCAAAATCCTTCTAAACCTGAGGGCCAGTGTCAGTGTAGTAAGTTTGATTCATCTCCTGGCTCTAAGGTATATAATAGCAGCTATATTTATATAACTTTAAAAAGCAGGTTTAAATTTAATGGGAAGTCCCGCTGAATAAGAAGCATCTAGTATAGCATGAGCACAGACATAAATTTCCTCCTTAAAGAAACATGTTTATAGTTATGTTCAAAGTATAAAACTTCCTGTACAGCTGAGACTGACTAGAACTGTACTGCAACACTAGTTTTGTTTTTAAAAACTTTTTTTCTTCTAGGTGGTAGAAACAGGCTTGAGTAGAAGTAATCCACTCCTGAAACGTCCTGTCCGCACTCAAGCAGTTATTGACCAGTCTGACATGTACACACATGTTTTATCTGTATTTACAGAGAAGAAGGTAAGTTAATTTTAAGGGCTAATTAAATAATTTAAAAGGCTAATGTAGGGGCAGTCTCAGAGCAGCCAACTTAAGCTGACTGCTTGAGATAGGCTGCAGAAGGTTTTGTCATGATTATGGTGTTTTAATGGACATTCTTATGGGGTTGTCATTAACAGAGATACTCTGCAAGTTCCACCTAACACTTTCTTCCTTGTCCAGGAAGCACCTCATAAGTTCACTATAGCAGTCTTGATGGAATACATTCGGTCACTCAACCAGTTCCAGATTGCAGTTCAGGTAAATGACTTACATGCCAAGTACATTGCCCTACTCCATGAAATGGAGTTTTAGTTCAGTCTTGGTCACAAGTCTTAAGTCCTATACAATACTGCCTTTTAGACTGTAAAAACTGGTATAGAGACATACCTTTGATGGTCTTCTTCCTGCATTCACAGCACTACTTGTATGAGTTGGTCATCAAAACCCTTGTGCAGCACAACTTGTTCTACATGCTCCATCAGTTTTTGCAGTACCATGTGCTCAGTGACTCAAAGCCTTTGGTATGTAAGACAAGTAGGTTCAATAAGCTGGTGATGGAGGTGGGAAGTCTTCAGAATTTTAAGGTTATTTCTACTTTTGCTCTAGGCTTGTCTCTTACTATCTCTGGAAAGCATTTACCCTCCTGCACATCAGCTCTCACTGGACATGTTAAAAGTAAGCATTTCTGACTATAGTAACTCCATGTCACATGTGGGTTAGACTACTCAAACAGCTTACCTGACCAACTTGAAGTGACTAGCTAGCATCTCGGTCACTTGCATTCATTAGAAGCATAATCTTACAGCTGTGATTGACTTCACAGAGACTTTCCACAGCAAATGATGAAATAGTGGAAGTTCTGTTGTCCAAACACCAAGTTTTGGCTGCCTTGAGATTCATCAGGGGTATTGGAGGACACGACAGCATTTCAGCCCGTAAATTCCTCGATGCAGCAAAACAAGCAGAAGATGACATGCTTTTCTATACTATATTTCGATTCTTTGAACAAAGAAATCAGCGGCTACGAGGAAATCCTAGTTTCACACCAGGTAAGCAATAGGCAGTTTGACAGAGACACTCAGTTGTGCAAACACAACTAAGATTTTTTTCACTTCCAATCCAGTTGAGTCTGTATTAGAAGATAAAACTCTTGGTACATTTAAAATCTATATTTAGACTTACCTTTAAGCATCATTCCGAATTAACTTGTCTTACTCCTTTTTATAGTGCACCCAGGAGTAAAGAGACTGAGCCAAGCAGAAACTTGCAGATTAACTAACCTGTTTAACTTGCAGTTGCTCTCACTGCTTAGCTTAGCAGAGCCATTATCTCCAATTAGTGCCTTCTCCTGAAGTCAGCAACTGGGTCAGGAAACATTTGAGTTCAGTTCTGTTTTCACAAATTACAAAAATTCAAGGCCTGTTTTATGCTACAGTTCCTTTGAAAGCCAAGCTAAAGTGCTGCTGGTGCAAGCAGATTTGTAATCAGACTATAGGCACAGAATACCACTCCAAGATCTTGTACCTTGACAGTAAAGGGCTCTCATGGATATGAATCTGCTGGTTAGATACACAAACTAGATCCAGGAATTAGATAAAACATCTACTTCACCACAATAATACTAGTCATAGGACTTGAAATACCTCAGTATTCCACTACTTTATATTTTTTAAACTCCTGTTTTCAAAGGCATTAGAGATAACAGTTAGCACTAATAAGATAAGTGAAGCTACACGATCTTGGTTCTGTTTCTTAGTTCTCATGTGAACATTAATTTTGTCACCCTTAGGTGAGCACTGTGAAGAACATGTCACCTTCTTCAAACAAGTTTTTGGAGAACAAGCTCTCATGAAGCCCACGACGTTCTGAAAGAATCTTCCATTGAAATGTATAAACTTAATTTATTGCATTTAAGTAGATTTTTGAACTACAAAATTCCTATTTTATAATAAAGTATATACAAGACATTTTGGCAAAGAGTACTAAAAATATTACAACTTGTGATGGCTTCCCCCTAAAAATAGACAAAAATTGCATTGACCTGCATTTAAAATTAGTGTCAGTGGTTTAGCAGTCCATTCTCATACACATCACCTCAATTTCATTGACAAAATGCTATTCAACTCTCAATACAGCTGGTTTAGGTTTCTAGAAGAAAAAGGTGCAACCTCTTGAAAACCGAAGTGTTTTAGAAATCTTATTAACACATCTAATTTTAGTAATACTGTTATTTGAGCCACACTTAGCATTTCCTGAGTTTAAAGCTATATCCAAAGCCGCAGCTGGTATCTTCTAGTTGAATGTGTGCAGAAGTCAAATCAGTGATGGTTACAGAGTGATAGTCGTAGAACGTTGCTGCACTTCAGTTCTTGAAAGTTGTGCCTAAGCCACAGTTCATTGAGTCCACTGAGCACTGTTAAAAAACTAGAAGTAGAGGAGTCTCTCCCGTTCTGTACCTCTGGTCCTCTCTTGTGCGGCACGAATTTTAGCTTTATTTACTGATGGGCCTGAATGAAAGAACACAGAGTTACTCCAAAGTCTCAACATCACAGTCAGTCACACAGTCATCAGGAAGCACACACCATCTTACAGTCTAGGTCTAGCTTAACATTCAGAAGCATGCTTCTGCTCACCTATTAACAGCTGTGGGCAGCAGCAACAAGGGCAGCAGGTCAATCAGTCTTAACCTCACTAAGTAAGGCTCAGTTTAAATCTACTTTTATGATCTACACCAGGCTGTGGTTGCTTCAGTTCAGAAGCCCCCATCAGTGAGCCTGCACTGGCACCAGTCAGCCCTTGCTTTCCAAGAGACAGGCTACTTGAATGTGAGAGGCACATTCAAGTATTGTTTTCCATCTTTGCAATCCTTTCCCTTTAATGGAAAGAGTCCACAGACAGCTGGCTGGTTTTTGTTTGAACTATGGTTTAGAGCACACTGTCACATCTTACCTATGTAACTAAGCAGAACTGGAAGAAATATTAGTCCATGTGTTGCTCCCAGCACAACCATAGCTAGATACATCCTGAAGTAGAATATCTTGAAGATTTGAGATTTGGAAAAAGCCAGTACTACAATTCCTCCAAATTTGGTTAGCGTGATACCACTGAAAACCTGTCAATAAAAAAGTGTTTAAGTGGTAAGCAGGGCTTTAGATAATCCATTTGCTTCAAGTATTTAGCATTTGGTAAAATTCCTGTGTCATCTGAGGAGGTTTCCTATATGCAGTATACCTCCTTCCCTGTTAGTCCTTAGAACCAAATCCAAGACACACTCAGGAGAAGAGTTTATCTTTTGGTCCCACAGGACAGGGTCAGTATGATGAAAAATCCACTCTGATCTGCACAGTCACCTAGTTCAATTTTTCCTTCAGGCAGATACTTCAACTAACAGTTTTCATCTGTAACTCACATTCCAGTAAAGTTGCTTACCTGGGTCCAGTACACACATCACCAGAACAGTCCATTCCAACCCCATCCATATCAGTTATTCCAAGATAAATGACATGACAGTACTGCCTAAACACTAAGCCCTGCTTGTATTCCCAAAGCTCCAATTGCACCCCATGTTCAAAACAACCTTTCCTAGTCACCTTTAAGTATTTGGAAGAGAGAAGCACTTAAACTTTAATGGGAAAATTTGAGGTTTATCCAAACTCCTAGTTCAGCTGAAGCTTTTAGCTCTTTAGTAGCAACATCGGAGTAAAGATTGTAGTCTTCATCATCCCTATTACTATTAGAAGCCTAGGCTGACCTTAAAGAACTTTAAGTATTACAAAAATAAAAGGCAAGACTATCTTTATGACTTAAGTCTGTATTATTTTTTAAGAAAATAGTCGTAAAGTTGTAACTTGGCTAATTGTTTGCTCCCCTTACAGTAGATACTTACTGAACTGCCCATATGAGACAGAGCTTCTTCCGCACGCTCTACTCTACTGCCCTTAGTACTAACAGTGAATGCTCTTGTCACGTGACTGCAGAATTCCACAGCAATGCCACAGCTCTAGAGAATGAAGAGAAACCTACATGTAAACATCATTTAGATAAACACGTTCATGGCAAGGTCTCTACTCAGGATTGCAGACAGGCTAGAAAGGTTCCTAGCAGCTGTGATTAGTCCCCAGGGTTAAAATAGCATGGGAAGTTACAAGCTCAAGTGTCAGTGGCATTCCAGAGGTTGCTGCAGGTACTGTTTGGTGTTTTACCACCAGTCATTACCAACAGACAATCAAACAGGAAGCAGAACACAAGATTTTACCTCCAAAACAAAGTTCCTTGAACTTGTTGTCCTTGAAGTTTGTTGAAGCAAGCTGGCTTCAACCCAGCGCATGCAGTGAACACTGAACACTAAAATCAGTTTACAGCTATTAGCTGCAATAACATGCTTTTAGAAAGACACTGAATATACATCCTGATTTCATACCATGACAGTTCAGCTGATTAGTCATTTACAACACTGACTAAACAGTTGGCTAATTTTAGCCTTACCTAGTAGATAGACTTGCTAGAACACATAGTTGTAACATGGGCCAACAGGTACTCTTAGAACTTTCTCAGTGCCTACCACAAGCCTCTAGAGAACATGGTAAGCCAGAGACAACTAATAGCTGCTTGCTAGAGCTAGTTCTGGAGAGTTTTACCAGGATACTCTTTGCCCAAATCATTTCATCCATTTATGCAGGAACAACACTGGTGCTAGCAAATCCCAGATCTACTCTGTAGAATATAAACAGAGCAGAAGCCTTAACATGAACCTATGCATCCTTACCTTCAGCATGAACAACCTGTGTGGATGTGGAGCAGCACCTGGCCTATACAGCAGCAATACAACTGCTATATCAGAAGAGAAGTGCCCACCACCAGATGCAGTATAGCTTACAGTTCAATTGCTGTATCTTATCAGTACTAGGGCTAGTCCTCAGAATAAACCTGTGTATTTAAGATAATTCCACTACTGTTCAAATGCCTGTTGAAGTTCAGTAGCAAAATACTGCTCAGTTTTGTAAGTATATACTTAAGACACAGAACTGTTCAAGACTTGGAAACAAAAGCAGAGGGATGTTTTGTTGACTTACCATGACAAGATTTACTAATGAAACTGCATTCAAACTGATGCCCCAGAGCCACATCACTCCAAACATGTTGATGATTATCATAGCAATAGTTACTGAAACTACAACAGCAGCCCATACTTCAAAACCAAGCAGCACAGTTGTCACCAAAAATATTGATCCCAAGGAGATGCAGAGGTTAAAGATGGCATCGTGCACAATTGTCAAGTATTGTTCATAGAAGACATAAAACACACTGTGGAAAGAAGAGAGGTCATCATTAGCCATCTTTCCTGCTATATGCTAATATTAGATTACCTTCTGTGCTAAGGATAAAGTAGCTCTCCCCCTTACAGAACGCAGCAACAGGAACTGGCTTCTTTGTATCTGTGGAATGACTCATACAGAATGCTGGCTGTTATATGACAACTTCTCACTAACACTTCAAATAAAGGTTATGTTTGGAAGTCAGGGTAATTCCCACACTTCAATATAAGCAGCTAGTAGATACCAAAAGATAGGTCCTGAGATCCACTGTGGTAGGACCATAAGTATGGATAGGATTCTTTGATGCAAAGAGATCAGTATTTCAGCTGTACAGATACCAATTTCAATTTAATTTCTTTATAGTACTCCTATACGTGACATCACTGCTGCATTTGCTTTGCATTGGACTAACTTGTTTAAAGTCAATACGTTCATATTACAGCTTGCAACTACCTAGGTTAACGTATCTGCTTTATGTTCGAACTATTAAATCCTACTCTGAAGGCTAGGAAATGCCCAGAAGGGAGCCAGAGCTACCTTTGTACTGAACAACAGGTTTCTTTAAGTTAGTTGTTATCAACCACAGTTAAAAGAAGTCAGTGATATGGATATAAGAATGCATCTTTCTGGTTTTACCAGAAATTCCAGAATCTCTGCATTACCTTCTGGTAGACAAAACTCAATACTCAAGTCTCTAATATGTTACTAGGCAGCACCTTTTCTCAGTTGCTCAAGTATTTGTCACCAAGGCAAGAAAGATCTAACTGTACCTGTAAGGAAACACCCGGTAGTTCTTCTCTTTGATGCCCATGGTCTCAGTAATGTTGTCTGCTATAATCCGAGCTTTCCTCATAGCATCAATAAAATCAGACGATGTTTTCAGTACAGTATGGTAAGTCATAAAATAAGTAGCTCCAACATCAGTTTTGTTGTTTATAAAGTTGACAGCAGAGTTATATGCAGCATGTCCTCTATATAAACATAGTGACATATTAGATGTCAGTGTCAGCACCATTCAAGTTTATTAGCTTTTATAACTCATAATCTTATAGAATCATAAAACAGTTTGGGTTGGAAGGGATCATAATGATCATCTAATTTCAACCCCAACATGGGCAGGAACACCTTCCACTAGACCAAGGTTGTTCACACCCCATCCATTCTGGCCTTGAACCTTTCCAGTGATGAGGCACAACTTAATGCCATTCCCCCTTGTTCTATCCCTACGCGCCCTTGTAAATAGTCCTCCCCCAGCTCTCTTATAGGTGGCCTTCAGGGAGCTAACATCTGTTAGTTGTTTCTAGCACTTTCCAAAACTATAAAAGCTTCAGAGCACAATACATTACAAGATTTCACAGGATCTAGAACAGACTGATGATAGATGTTTCTCTTTGTACGTTCCATTTAGTTGATGATGTATTTGTTTTTCCAGTTTTGTTTCAGAAAATACTACAGAACAGGTGAGATGTCAATGTTTGTATGCCTTTTAGTAGAATACTAGATACCTAATATTGCAGACATGAAATCTAGAGCAAGTATCTTTGACACATTGATCTGAACAAGATCTTTAAAATAAGGCTCTTACCCTTTGCCACATTGAGGATTAGGGTTGTCTGATAGGAACATTGGCAAAAAGGTCATGAAATCTTTGCCTTGTGGTCTCTGCTTGCCTTCTTGAGTCAGGGGTCGACAACGAGTGCAGGATGGATCAATGACTGAAGAAATACAGGGAGACTGTCAGCTACAGGATCAAGTATTCTTTGTCCTAACACTAGTAACTTCTTACTTGCAATACTACAGGATACGATTCCATTAAAAAGACACTTTTACTGATCAACTAACTGATCAGCCGTAAAATTCTGTATAGGACCTGGAGTCCTTTATTTTTACTTATTACTACTAAGGCAAGGGCCAACAGAACTCCATTACTTGTGCACTATCTGCATTAGACCTGATGAGAGTTACACCAAACTGAAGGACCTGAACAGAACCAGAGCACTAAGTTTGTGGGCTCTAATGTAACTAGCAGAAGGAACAAAATTTTTATAGCAAGTTACATTGGTTGCCTAAGTAGGCTGTCATCAGCCAGCCTGTAGCATTCCAGTAGAATATTCAAGTTCACTCAAACAGCAGTTCAAATAAGTTACAGGGCAACTCAAGAGGTGCCAGCTTGTGGTAAGAAAAGCTGTTCAGACCTGACTCATACCATGATAAAGTGTTTTGGCTGTGAAATTCATAAACCAAGATAATCCCCGAAAAGTGAGATGGATGCTAATACCTGAAGCATTGCAAAACTGTCCAGTGGTATTGTAGACTCTGCAACAGGATGACTGTGGCTTCACCCAGTCAAAGTAGTCATCGATCCAGGAAGATGGGGCATAGCCTATCCTTGTGCTAATAAAAATAATGCAACGTATCTATCATCAGTAATTTTATATTTCATTCCAGAATATATCCCTTGATCTCTCCAGTGCCAACTCATGCCATGTTAACTCATTCTTGTCCAAGCTACTTAGCTGTTCATATAGTCCCATGCTCCAGTACCGCATTCAAGAGCTGTAATGCTCAGCTAACTCTAGGAGATTGCCACAGCTTTTTCCACTCCCCTCCCTCCCAAAACCACAGTATAAAGCAAGTACAATAGTGTGTCAGTTGTACAACCAACACCTGAGCCTGAACTAAATCAAAAGGACACACTGGTCAGCTACATCCTTCCCATACAACTATGCAGAGACAGGCATGAAAGACTTACTAGCTACCAATTTCTGCAGCATTGAAGACTTGCTGGACAAGTGAATCATTATTACATCCCATTCCACCACACACCATGTTCTGCCCTTCCAAAGAGGTGTAGTTGTGTCCTTCTTCTAGGACAAAGTAGACAGGGGGACCCGCATGGAGGTACTTGCTGAGGTGGTTGAAGTAATCTATTACATAGGAGTCCTTAAAGGGAAAGCTTTGAGTTATTATATAATGTTGAGGGAGCACAACAAGGTGTCAATGTTTTCAATTCAGCCATAAACTGCTGAACAGTGACATGATCATAAGACTTACATCTGGCATTGAGAGAGACTGATCCAGTCCAATCTCTACATTGTGCATAACTGCTGTACTGAATGACAGGATACCCACAAACACTGCTATCTGCAAAAAAAGCAAATCCATGGAAGTGAGAACTGTACAGAAACAACAAGCAATAGGAGTCACTTACTAAGCTAATAGTAACCATGCAAAGAGGCTCTAGTTTAAGTATGCTAGCCAGGCTTAGTACAACACACTAAGTGCTTAGTACTACAATTTATAAGCAGTAAAACCTAGCTACTCAGAATTCCCTTTGGAACCACAAGGAAATTTATCCTTAGAAATAAGCAGTGAAAGATACACCAAACATCTTCTGTAAATAAGCACAGTAATCTCAAACTGAATCACAGATTCAGCAACAACATTCTAGATTAATGCAGTGAAAGAGCCAATATGTGCTGTTTTTTTCATATAGGCCTAAAGTAATTTGCTTGCCAGTAACACAACTCCTAAACCTGGGCTTTGGACAATCCATGATCAAGCCTCTGTTTACTGAAACACTCTTGCAGTTACAAAAGCTTATTTCTACACTAATGCTGAAAGCAAATATACCAGAAGCTTCATTTGTTTCATTGTATTGAAGATTTTTCTTCCCTACTTAGGCCTTCAGGCTCACTATTCTTTTGCTCAAGTTTAGATGACTGCTTACTTGAAACAAAGAATACATACTACTATTGGTCTCATCCAATCCTTAAGCAGATATGGAGAAAATAGATTTTTGAAGAACAGAAATAACATGCTCTCAGAACGCTGGACTCCACCCGTTTCTTCACTGCTTTTGATGCAACACAGAATATCCAGTCTATTCCCCTGAAAAAGGATTAAATGCCAGATTTAGTGCATTTCTGTGGATGTCATCCTCCCCCTTACACTGCACTTACAGGTGCATTTATACTCACCTCTTGACGCTTAATATCCAAGCCCAGGAGACTTACAAAGCAAGTAACTTGAAGAATAAAGTCTATGAGCACAGCCATTCCAGCAAAAAGGGAGAATGTGCGAACCGCTGGCATCGTAGACAGTGTCCCTGAAGGAAGTGACCCAGTTTGTTAAGCAAGCTCCCTTCTCTTAGAAACACATGAGCATTTTCTAGACAAATATCCAGTTTAAGTACTGGCCTTACAGCAGGGCAGAGAGCCTTGCTTTTCAGAGCAAAGAAAACAGCTGACATAAGCCTGGCTACAACTCCTCTCTTTGACCTGTTTAACAGCATTAAGGCTGTGCAAAGGAGTGGACCAGTTTTAAGACATTTCTCAACTCCAAAATTACATGCAAGCTGGGTAAGAGGGCAGTTAAGGAGTGCTGTCATGCAATACCTTGCTCCAGTATTAAGCCACTCCAATGCAAGTTGGACCAATGACAAATTACACTCCAGGTAAACAAGTCCACTATGAAAGAAGGCTAAATTATACTTGTAGGGCAACAAAAGATGTTATACCTCTAACATACACTGTAAAGTGAACCTCAAACATACTTCGTCATAGGGGCATTTCTCCAAGCAGTGCAAAGATGACTAAATGCAACACAGGAGTGCATACACCCTGACATTTGATCTATTACTAAGGTTCAATTTAGACTTGTCAGTCACTTCAAGTCCTTAAAAAGCTCCAGACTTGCATGCTGAAAAGCATGACAGGTTCAGAACTGGATCTTAACTGTGCCAGACTCAAAGTACCACAATGCCTATCCCCAGCAGAAGTTTAACTTGATTATAACAACAAACAACTACACTAGACCTCCTATGCAAATTCTTACTTTGCCTTTATAGTTTAGTTTACATTTTTTCTTGCAACATACATGTGTAAAGCCCTTATCTTCAAATATTAAAGAAAGCTTACCAAGAAAGAATGCCACAGTCTCCGAAAAAGATGAGAGAAACATACTGGGTGCCACATCTCCCAAGACTCTACCAATCTGTTTATCCAGAGTTTCACCCTGAAGGCGCTCATCTCTCTGTTTTAAGGCAATAGTTGATTAGAATTAGGAATCATGCAATTTAGAAAGCTACTTCATATGGCTTTAAAAAAAGCCCAAACTTTTAAATATCCAAAACTCTTTTATTGTTGGCACTGCATTAACAAGAGTTAGATAAACAGCTGGGATTCTCTAAAAACAAAAGCAGCACAAGCATTCTGTTGTCTTGCTTCAAATTCAAAATATACTACTAGGTTCAGTAATTCAGCCAAAACTACACGCTTGCCAGAGGCAGTGCCAGTTTCAGTGGGTTATTGAACCCATCAAATTAGAAAGCTGATTACCCACTAACACTTAGTGTTGGAACTCTGTAGAATGTAGTTTGGTTCATGAGTACTGCTCACACTATGCTAAAATTACAAACAATCAAAATAGCAGTTGAGTCCTACAGCTATTTTGGTATCAACCAGCAGTATGAAAAGGCAGAGACTTTTAAGCTGATGGGTTTTGTGAAGGTAAAATGTACACAGAATCTTGTCTTTCTTCAAAGTCCCTAGATATCCTGTAAGAGTGCAGATCTGCTCAGATTGAGCTGAACACTGGAATGCAGAAGACCTTCTGCTCCAAATTTACAGCCCTTAAAAAAACCAGGCACTTTTAGAATGAAAAAATAAGTACCTGTAGTGTCTGAACTATAATGAAGATGTTGTCCACTCCAATAGCCAGCACCAAGAAAGGAATTACTTCTATCACAATCAGTGTCAGTGGGATTCCAAAGTAGCTGAAAATGCCTATAGAACATGCTACTGAGCTCAATACAATCAGGATGCCTGCAATGCCCAGAGAGATCTTCGAATCCACCTAAAAGAGTTGTACTGATTGTCAATGAAACATCCATCATCACAAAGATCAGATTACAGCAAAGCTAAAAGCCATATTCTTACATTTAGTGTAGTTAGTAGCAAAGTTACTTTTCTGGTTCTTTTGAAGATGCAGATATTTTAAAAAAAATCCACCTTGAAGTTACAAGTCTTAAAGCTAAAGTAAGCTGCACATCTCAAGTACAAATACATAGTTGAGACTACAAAGAACACATGACGTATCAAGTATGACAAGAACAATGTTTCTTGTAAGTCCTGCCCAAGAAGACTCAATGCTCCAACACAAAATTGAACATGAGCATTCTGCAAAAATATTTAAGTCACTTGAAGCTACCAGCAAGCTATAGCTTCAGTCTTTATAGGAATGAAAACTATACACATACCAGCAGTCTTCTACAGCTCTGGATATGTCCCAAAGCTATGGAGATGTACACAAACATTACAAGATAGCTTATCAACACAACACTAATATCACTGTTGCTTTCGCGGTTGATTTCATCTTCAATACTCCGTTCAGCAGAAAATGATATAGTTAAGTTTGAATTATTGTAGTTCTTCAAAAAGTTAATAAATCTAAAAAACAAAACCAAGAGGTCAGTCACACTTAAAAGGATAAAACATCTTCTATTAGAAATACTTGGAAGCCACCTGATGGCAAATTTACATCATCTGGTACAAGAGTGTACTGTGGCCAGACAGTACTTTGAGGGACCACCTTCATTTTTAAGGGAGGTGCTGGCTACATATACATAGAACTCTACTCCAAGCACTAGAAATATACTATGCTGAAACCCTTTCCATGTTCTCTCCAGAGTCTGATGACAAATAGGTATCTTGCATAAGCTATTTCAAATAGTAAATGCAATTTTCCTCAAAGCTAAACCTAGGAGCACACACATGAAAGATGAATGCAGCTTGCTTACAGTACTGGAACAATTTATTAGCCCTTGTTTCAGTTCCCCAACTTGAGAGGTGCTTGTGACACAGGCTGATTCTTGTCATACTTTTACTTTGTCTCAAACTTTCTAGTCCAGTAGTTTTTATCTGAACTGCTAGCCAGTGTGAGCCAACATCAGCTCTTGAAGATGGTGAAGGGGATGAATGCTTTAGATGCTCATCTGGATGACATTTTCAAAAAATTAAATGTTAAGAATTACAAGATCACAGTGACCTTACCACTCATGGTTAATGGTCCAGAAGATTAAAGAGTCCACCTATGTAACTCTAGCCACAATAAAAAATATAAAATCCTTTCTAATGTTACTTAACAGCAAGTACTACTGGGCTAGATGATCACTAACAGGACTAGAACCTGTGTACTCAAAGCAAACAAGGTGTGCCAGATAAAGTTAAGGTCCTACGAGCAGCATAGTCTGTTTTTAATCAGTTTTTCTCCTTTCAAAACATTCCTGTAGTTATACTAAAAAACTGTCAGTATAGTAAAGGTATTTTTCATGTATGTGCATTTAAAGCTGCTTTAAGTAACATGCATTTCAGAATACAGGAAGACTACTTACTCTTTTTCCCATGCCAAGGCTTTCATTAGCTTTCTTGAGTCATTGTAGTAGTTGTTGATAGGAAAAGTAATCACAAGAGCTGTAGCATTATTATAGTTATCATCTATAGAGGGGGGAAAAATTGTTTGGCATTAAGAAATAGAGCTTACGTTCTCATATAGTAGATACAAGCAAGTTTAAAATTAGCATTGTCCAAAGCAATACCATCTCTACAACTCCATTAAAGAACACTGAGTTCTCAAACACACTACTGAAACAAGAATAGAAGCTGATAAGTATTCTAGATTGATTTCAAAAGTAGTTATTCGTTATTTACCATGCTCATGACACCCAGACATTAAATTGTTCCATGGTTAGGCAAGGGGGTACTATATAACCAGTGCTTCTGACTTTCCATCTAATGTGAAATATGATGTGGCTTCCTAAACACTGTACTTCTTGGATACTTACATTTTAGTCAAAGCAAGTACAAAACCCCTACAGTCTAATCAAGAAGTGCTCGCCTTGAAGCACTGTTTTAGATAAATCACTAATAACTACCAAGTTACATTTAATTAGACTAATTGCTTGAACAAAATTCTGGCTTCAGAGTAATTATGGAATAACTTCCTTTGTGAACATCTTAATCTAGTCTTAACTGCTTTGTCAGATCAGTGACAAAACTATTCTAACTCAAAGCAAAATACATGTACATCCCGGCATGTGAATTTGAGCTACTTCATGTCTTTATCTAGCCTCCAGAAATTAGAGATCCTTTAGCAGGCCCAAAGCAGACTGAACATTTGTCCTGCTGACCAGCATATTCCAGTTACAGATTGTTTCCATTTTGCACTTCCAGAGCAGTCTGCCTCCAATCTCACCACTGGTCTACTGAAAACTCATTTAAAACAGCCTTACTTACCAAAAGTTGAACAAAACTCCAGTTTCTCTGGAGTGCATTTAAACATCTGTGTTAAATGAGAATGCACCTTTAGCACCAAAGACAGTACACAAGTATGTACTCTCAGGCAAACTGCAATACTGGTTTTTTACCTACCATCATATCCTCCCAACACCAGCCATGGAAATACAGGGCCACCAAATGTTCCTAAGCAAGGATCATGAAACACACTTGTGTCATTCAGTGATGCTGGAGCCCTAAAGAGATCAACAGCAACAATTGTGGACAACTGAGGCACAGCACAAAAAAGTAAAAGGCTGTCATATTATAACTGACAATCAAGAGAAAAAACATTAAATAAGACTGCTAATGATACACAGCCCTTGTGCTACATTTGCTTTGAATTTAAATACAGTTTAAAGGTGTCTGCCTTATAGCCTCTAAGACAAGGAGTAGCTTCAACCCAACTGAACTATAAACTGAAGTGAAAGCTTAGAAACTGTCTTCTGTTACAGAACTCCTCAGAAGTGTTGAAAACATGTTTAAGGTAAACCAGAGTCAGTGTCCACACCAAAAGAAGTTTAACTAGCAACTTGATTAAAATCTAACTCCTACTGAAATACTAAGACAAACAATCTATACTAACCTGCAATTCCACATAGTACTGCAAGTTTAAAAACAGCTAAGAAAAGTTTCAGGGGGCAGTGAGAACTAGCAAGACAAAGGCCTAATTGGCCTTTGAAAACATGTAATTGTACTGCTTACCGAACACAATATAGGAAGTGAGTGTGGTAATCAGCATAGACATAGAATTCATCCCCATCAGAGTGATCTAGAACAGAATGGCTGTTTTGAAAGTAGTTGAGTACACTCAGTATAGTGCAGTTGCTGTTGTAGGGAGCAAGAGGGGCCACACAAATGTCCTTCAGCATTACAGTCTCATTGTCAAAAGAAGCAGTTATGTTGACAATAGCATCCTGCAAATCCAGTACCTTCAAAAAAACCAAACCACAGTTTAAAAGGAGCAGAAAAAAACATTTGTCTTGTATGGCAGAATTTAAGTACATGCTACATTCCTGCAACATCCCAGAGACAATGGCACTTATCAATAGAAGCACATTACATGCTTACTGAGATTGGGTTTGTAAGGATCTCTAACAGAAATTTTTCCATCAAAAAGCTTTTATACTAAGGCTAGGATTTTTTATATGAATATCTAGTAAACATCTTGATGAACACATAGCATTGCAGACAGAAGCCAACTCCACATGGCATACCAGTTAGGCACGCTTAGGTCTTTGCGTGTGGAAGTCCCATTTACCTGATGGAGGATATCTTTGGTGAGTGGAGGCCCAAAAGGTACATTATCTCCTGATGGGTAAGGCGAATAGGTGTCTGGGTGGCTGTTTGGTGCTTGAATAATAAGCTGTTCAGTACGAAAGAAAGGCCCAAAGTGTGTGTCAAAATATTCCTTCTCCTTGCGAGCTTGGCTGCTTGGGGCTGACCAGAGATCTACAGGGTTTGTAGTTGCTTTAATATATACAAAGCCTGAGCAGCACATTGCAACGAAGACCACAGAGAAGAGGATAACAGGACGTGGATTTCTGACGCAGAAAGCCCCCCATGATGTGAATGTCATCCTCAGGCCATTCTCAAACCTTTCACCAAGCCTTTCACCACATGTAATTTTACCTGCAAGAACAAGCAGTAAACAGTAAATGTTTGAGAAGCCAGTTAAGCAACATTTTGTTGAAGTCTGCTAGGAAAGAAGAAATTTTATTCTAGCTCTGTTTGTAGCAAGCACCTGTAGGATGATAAGACCACAATGACCATCCTGAATGGTTACAGGAAACACCTCAGCACATGGAGATGATGTTCCCAGAAACTCATTGTCAAGAAGGGACAAAGAGACCCCAG
>JAOXXN010000395.1:105014225-105028403 GCA_026770055.1 Myrmophylax atrothorax
GAAAACAATAAAAGTCTAATCAATCAAGTGGAATAAAACAAAGTGGTCTTTGCATAAATAGGAAATTAATTCTGCTATCATACAAAGAGAAAGAGCAGAATATAGAAGAATGGAAAGAAAACCTGAAGTATGCAGAACAAGATAACTGGAATAGTATATTTTTATTGAAACAATGGCATTGGAAACAATGGGAAAATGTGTTTTAGCAAAGCAACATTCCTGTTGCAGAATATTAGTCTTACATGGAATTACATAAATTCGTATGTGTTTTATCAAATTCATAAAAGGTCAGGTCAAAACAAACTGTGGAATTCAGAAACCTGTGAAAATATCATGACATTCCCAAGGGCCAAAAGCAGAGCTGCTGTGAGAATGCACAACTCCATTTAGTCCCAGGTGTGCAGTACAGTATTCTGTTGTTGGAAAAAGGAGCCTTATGTGTTATCTTTGGTTAGGCTCGTGGCAAATGTTAACATTTTAACACCGATGATTCAAGGGTTCCAGTCAAGGCCTGTATTTTATGTCCATTCAGTGTTCACATCCAATTAATTACAAATGGACTGGGGTCTGTGCTACCTCATTTTCTGTACAACAATTCTGAAATTTCTGAGACACCATATATGGTTAGCTTATATATTTTCCAATAGTCACCAAGACTGCCTGAATAAAGAAGTGTGAATTATTCTTTCAATTAGCTCTGACTCTGAGGCAGATAATCATCATTGTTAAAGCGTATTAAATGTGACCTGTAGCTATTTGATCTTGTGCTCTAATCCTCTCAGCTCTTCTAAACTAAACAAAGGTGGGTGGATCAATAGTGAGATGTTTTCATTCCAGAAGAACATGTGCAAGTCAACAGGTGCAACACTGCCTTTTGTGTCATAACTGAATACATGTCCCTGCACACTGCACTGCAGGGATCATCTAAATGAAGAACTCCATGTATTTGAGATCTCTAAGGCTACACCACTACCATGTCACTCATGAGACACTACTCCCTATGCACTGTGAGCTTTTCCCTTGTGCTCTTCCCCATTCTACAATGGCTTGACACTAGCAAAATAAAAGAAAGATGCCCTGGACTTTTTCTTGACTCATTGGTGTAGCCTGTTGCTTGGTTGCATCCATCCCACTTACAGCTGATGGGAAGTCACCAAGCTAATAGCACCTGCCTAAATCCAATGTGGAGAAGACAGCAGGCTGGGCCCGTGGATCTGAATGTGCAGAGAGGCAACCCTAAAAGTAGTGTGCTAGTGGAGCCAATTCTTTTGGGGTGTAAGCTGGGAATATATATCACTTTCTGAGGAAAAGAAATGCCCAAACCTAACCCAAAACCCAACTTGGCCTGTTATCCTGTCCCAGTTCTATTTAACATCATTATATTGTACCAGAATTCATTCTGCCATCTATGAAATAAATTTGGTGCCTCTTAATTTCTAGTCAAAATGCACTTGTCTGTTGACATGAACTGATGAAGAGCTGCTGCATTTCACTGGCATGTGAATGAAATCATCTATTTCCTTGCTTCCCTCAGCAATGCATTTCAGAACTTACAAAGGTGAGAGTGTCCACAGAGCACTTTGAAAGCCTTACACAAAAGGCACCACAACTATGCAAAGAACTACTGTCAATATTAGTGAATCACTTCAGCCACCAAGGGAAAACAGGTTTCTGTTTCAGAACAACAAACAACCCACAGCAGTATTTACTGAGTACTTTAAAGATAACAACAGCTACATAAATACTAAGAATTATTAAGGTTTCTTTGTGAAAAGTTAATTGCATGGTTATAAATGCTATTGCAACTTTCAAGCCCATCTACAGGCAGAATAAGCACCTTTTGATTACAGGGAATCCAAAAGTAAAACCAGCCCTCCCTCCAAAGGCTCCAAGATGAAAAAAATGCTCCCGGTAGCTTCTACTAAAAGTCCCGTTTTGGTTGAATAGTGTCTTTGCTGATGCTAGATTCAACTTCAGTCTGAATGGGGTAGAGAAAGACTTGACTGCCAGTTCTGCACTATGGAGACCTCCCCCCAGCCTGAGTGCTGTATCAGCCAGCACTAAGGAGAGCAAGGAGAGAGCAACAAGCCTCTCCCTTCAACCTGTGCTAGTCCTACATTTCAAATTTTGTTTAGATATAAGAAAAGCCAGTTATATCCCAATATCAGTCACTGGGGGAAAAAAAAAAGAGGACCTGGTAACTGCATCCTCTCAGAAGAAGGTCAGCAGGTGCTCTGTACAGGACACAGCCCCCCAGGTATTCTTCACATATTTCACGAGAGCCCTGGCTGTGGTGACCATTCACAGAGACAGCTAGACACAGGACTTTGACATTCCTACTGTAACTGGTGGGGAGCAGACATGCATCTTCCCAAGGACAAACACAGTTGAGGAAACTCTTTACTGAGTAGGTGCCTTCTTGAGGTTGAGATGACTCTCTGAAGAAAATAAACCTGGCAGAAGGGAGGGACCACCAGCAGATACTGGACACCTGCATATCGTTGTCTCAGCTTGCTTACTTCAGCTATTGCAGGACCACTGTTGGCTTGCCTTGTCCTCTCTCCTATGCTCTGCTATCTGGAAAAAACAGGAGACCCTCACCAACAGTGGCTGCTTCCACATTGTTTAGGAAGATTGGTTGATCACTACAGCCCAGCTGATATTTAATAGTATTTACTGCATGGCTACTGAAGACCTTCTAATGATTATTCACCTTTTTCACCAATATGAAAGAGCTTTTTATCTTGAGAGTGTGGTTTTTCCCAATTGTTGATCTGAAGAAAAATCAGGGAAAAAGTTCAATATTGAGACCAGGCTGCCTAGAGTCCCTTTAGTGTTCTCCAGAACAATATGTTCATCTTCAGCCCACTGGAAGCTCCAAACAAAGCTTTCCTCTCCAGTGTTGTTTGTTAAAGAAGTTAGAGTGCAGTCCCATGTAATGCTGTGCAACTTAAGTTCCCAATAAGGCTCTTGAGATTTCTGCATGCTCAGTATTTTTTAGTCTTTTGCAGAACTTAACCCTGCATACAGTCATCCTCTATGCATCTTGCATAATTCTTTGGTTCTTACCAGTTCATCTGCAAGGTTTTTTTAGGCACAACATTATTTTAATTTAAAAATACGGCAGCATAAATTACCTAAACAAATAGATTTTTCTGGTTTCTTATTACATTGTTGGAAAACTTAAGAGCTTTCCTCATTAATGCTGAATAGAAATTGAATAGCAATTCCAGCATGCAAACAAAGGTACACCCACTTCTGTTCTCTTCACCAGAACATTGGCTTCTTACCTAACTTACTTACAGAAAGAATAACTTCATGATTTGGTAATATATATGGCTGATTTTCACTACATAGATTACATTCATTTGTGCTAGCTCAGTAAAAGATTTCCTTTAATGCACAAAAGCAGAAGTGCAATGGTTCAGCTGAATCCTAGACAGACATTTTTTAAGCAAGAAATATTTAATTTCCTTACAATCTTTGAAGGCAGGTGGCCTGGATTTATGTACTGAACTAACTTGTTAACTCAACTCACTGTAAATTAATCTCTAAAGTTTTTGTGGCCAACAGGACATGGTATATACAGTTTACCCTGCAAAAATGACTGGGTTTTAATGGGGTAATATGGTAATATTACAGTAATATGGTTAAAACATAGCTCTTCACAAACCACCTGCAATTTGCACTGCCTTCCCCACACAGGCACTAGTAGCGTGTCTAAGTGTCTTAACCACAACAAAGGCTAAAACTGCTGTTGGGAGTTCATTTTCCATGCCTGCATTAATTAGTGGGCTTGTTCAAGTATGGCTACGTGTTACCATCTCACCAGCTGCTGAAACACCTGTACACTGTGCACTTCTCCCCTAGCTCCTGTCACAGACCTGGGGAATAAGTGTGTGGCATAGTACTGTGGGTGTAGAACATATGTATAGCACTTGTATAGTGTCTGTGCTGTTTGTTGTGCCTGACAGCTACATTTCTGATGTACTTGCACCAGTGGATTTATGTCCTGGTTGGTTTGCTCAGTAACTGGTCCTCCCCTATCACAAAAATGCACATACATAGACTGTGAATTTGGGGATGGATCTCCTTAGCACTGCATAGGCATTGCAAGAAACTGCTCCACTGTGTTTCCATTGCTGGACAGATTGACCGATCAAGATGCTACAACTGAGAGGACGTGTCCTTGTTTTTTGTTTGGTTCGTAGCTTTTGGCATCATTTGTAATGCTTTTGATCATTTTTATGAAGTTTCATGTAGTAGCCAAAAACATTACCAAAATCCTGGGCTGGCAGGAGGACTTGTGTTGTTATGATAATGTTGCACCCAGGATCTCGTCTCTAGCCTCACGAGGAGCTTGGAGGTAGAGAGGAATGGTTTGAGCCAGCACTGTCACCAAAGGGAGGGCAGCAGCACCGTGCGGCCACGCCAGGACCACCTGAATCCAAACAGCTGCAAGGTCTGGGCATCCTTTTGGCACAAGGGCTGAGTGCTCCTAACCCACACATGCCTCCAGGCACCCGTTACAGGTGTGTTGGCTGTGGCAGTACAGGATGTGTGTTTGAAACAGCAGGAGAGCTTGCCTGTGTGGGGATGGATGTGCTGCAGGCGTGGAGGAGCAAACGTCAGTGGGATCCTGTAGTACAGGCAGGGCTGTGCTGCACGTGCAGCCCTTGGGCCAGCCCCTGCTCTTGTCACTGTCCTGTGTCCAGCGATGCCAGGCAGAGGCCCTAGCTTGTGGTGACCCTATGACAAGGGCATTGTGCATTCAGGGAGTGTGTACCAGAGAGGCTAATCAGTTCTGCAAACTGTTCCAACAAGCCCTTCTTGGGCAACCTAGGTTTGCTGTCATGCTACTGTGGTCAGGGCACATCTCTGTCAAACTGCCTTTGCTACAGGGCTGCATTAGCTTTTCCTTTGCTTTTCCTTTGCACGGAGGAGTCGGAGGATGCGTTCATTTTTTGTTAGTTCTGCTGGCAGTTCGTTTGCCTGGGAAAAAAAACCTTAGAGGTTAGCAGAAATGAAAGAGTACCCAAACGTGGTTTAAAAGCATTAAACTCTAAAGATGGAACTGGGCACTACAATGATGTGGTTTCTTTCAGTGTTGTCTTCACCACTGTTGAAGACATCTTAAGAAATTATCTTTCAGTGTGCAAGTCTCAGTTAAATCTTCAAAATAATCCCAATGTGGAATTTGATCAGTTTATTTTGTGCTGACTGCCCAGCCTATATTGTATCCCTTGGGTTCCCTATGCTTCTGCCACAGAAGGAACAGAGAGCATAGCTGCTGATTTTCTGGGGAAGATGAGGCAGGTCTTTATGTACTGAAGTCCATAAAAATCCAAGGGAAGAATTACATTGCTATGAAATAGTGTTACACTGTAAGATTGGTAATAGAATATGAGTTTGGTTGTTTTTTTTTTAATTTATTGAATACAATTTTGGTAACATAAAGCACTTATAATGAAGCTACTTCTGAAAATCAGTAATTCTGTCCTGCAGATACACCCTGTTGTGCCAAATTACATGTTATTTTTTAAAAAAATTTAAAAATCAGTAGGAGAGGCTACAGCCACAGACTTTCTTATACTACATGCCCTGCTGCTGCAAATCACTATTGGTAGCAGAAAAATCTTGTACATTGTTTGGATTATAGTATCAAACCAAAATGCATATTAATGCCGACTACTGTGTGAACAGCATTAACTCTGCTGCCATCAAGTGGAATAATATAGAAATTAACAGCACAGATACATTAAATGAGCAAAATATTTAGAAGGTATGTGCTGAATTACTTGCATTACAAACTTTTGTTCACCTAGCCATAAAGCAGAAGTTAACACCAGACCATCCATTCACACCTTAATAAACCCAGCTATATATCAAACACTATCAGCAAATAGTTCAGAAACACACATCAGAGGAAAACATTTTCCATGAAAATTATCAAAGAGGTAAAAACTCTACAGAATAAAACTAAGATAAGTATTGTACAGATAAGTTGCTGTTATAAAAAGCATGCAAAAATAATTAAACAAACTAACAGATTTATAGTAACATATGGGAAAGATGCATGTGATTTGGAATTTTTTTTCTTTTGCATTAGCAATGCCCTGAATTCTAACCAAGTTTTCTTATCAAAGGTACCCAGAGATACGTTTTTCTTTCTGCAGAAATAGCCTCCTTATACATCTGTATGGAGATATGAATATAACTTAGGACTTACCAAAACAGTAACGAATAACTGTTTTCTTAAAATGCAACCTAGCTAGTGTGTGACTAGTTATAGTTAACAATTTAATCTGTGGTGCTCTAGTGAGTGAGTGAGGGTGTGCTTTGGTTTATTCTCAGACTGATATAAATTCTCAAGAACTGACATCACCAGTGGCTCTGCCTAGTACCCTTACAGTTGCTTGTATACAGAAATGAATGGACTAAACAGTGGTGCTTCAGGAGAGGATCAAGAGGCAGCCATGGAGTAATAGAGAAGCAGGCTGCTCACACCTCCATGGCATATACAGCTCCACTACCCAGTGATCCCCACTTGCTCCTTACCTGGGAGGATGGCACGCCAGGACATACCTTGTTTCTCAGGCATGGATCCGCTCCTGCTTCAAGGAGCAGTGCCACTGTCCTCACGTTGCCACTCAGGACAGCTGCGTGGAGAGCAGAGGTCCCATTCTAGAAATACCAGTGGAGGTGTTTGTACCATACATGGGAAGAAAGCAAAAGGCATTGAAACACAAATGTCTGTAAAGAATAAACCTACCAAGGAGAAAGAAGTAATACAGAAGAGATTAGGCCATCAAAGGCATAGTGCCTGATTTAGACATGGTGCAGGCAGGCAGGGAGCTATGAAGGAGGTGATTTTAAATGCTTTAATAAAAATGAGAGTCAAGTGCACTTTACCACAGCAGTATTTCCTTTTAAAAATTACCCTTGTCAATAGATTAGAGGTGAAATGAACACAGCACTTGCTTCTGCCTGGCAAAATCAGTCATTAGCAAGTGAAACAGAAGTGCAAGCAGTAATGGAAACCGTCTGTGCATTTTATCTTCTTTCTCTTATGATTAATGGCCTCAATGTCAGACAGATGAGTCGTGGGGGTTTTTTATGGCTGGTCTTTTCTTTGTGGTTGCAAACTGACTGTTTGAATAAGTGTGGGAGCTATTTCATACTTGTAATTAACAACTAAGTCAATGCCACCTACATTATCAAGTACATCAAAACGGCTGATCTGTTGCATGCACAAGGCTATCAAAGTATGTGATTTATAGACATATAAAATTAGGTCAGCTATTAAAAAGCGGTTTCCAAATATCTGTTATTTTTCAAGTCACTTTGTGATTTCAGAGGAAAACAAAATCAAACAGAGAATCTGCTCACAACGTATCTGCGAGGACACTATTTTCCTGACTAAATGCAACAGAGGGCTGGGTATAATGCTAAAAACTGCATTGTCAAGAGCAAACAATGCACAGTAGAAATAAAATCAGGCAACAAAAAGCAGGAGAATTCCTTCTACAACACACTGTGCTTCCCCATTCCAAAAATTAAATTCACCGTTTTGTTTGAAAAAGATTCATTTGTGTGTGGCATTAAAGGCTAAATAAGATATTTTCATTTTTCTCTTGACTTTTTTTGGGCTCAGAGTCCTATGATCTTCTTCTAGCACAGTCATAAATGCCATGTCTTTCATCAGATCCTTTGCTTTCTTGAGATTCTGCCTAAAAATCTGTGTGTTTCACTACTAACCTTCAGCAGGCCAAGTGTGGGAGAGAATTTCAGCAACTCTTCTATCACATTGTTGTAACCTTTAATGGCAGCCTTCAGTAAAGCAGTTGTACCGTCCTTTAAAAGAGAGAGGAGGTCAGTTCAGTTGTTACCAATGCTTTACTTGCATTCCCCTTGGCTGGAGTGATACAGTGGCTTTCGCCCACATCTCTGAGAGGAGGGTTTCCTCTGCTCATCCTCTTTGAGGAGGCACCTCCACAGCACGTGCTGCTGGTTTTAGGGTACCTGCAGGGTTGTTCCTCTGGCAGGTGAAAATTTAAGGGTAAAATGAACCAATGCCATCATATACCATGTTTGTCACTCATCTACATGAACATTTCCATTCCCTAATTCCAGAAGGTACCTCCAGGAATCTTTCCCAGACACAGCAGGAAAAAAGAAACCCATGGTGGGACTTTGCAACCTGATAAACAGGACGGACTCTGGGGACACCATGCCTCCAGACAGACAGACCTACAGCCTCTGAAAAAGCTAGGAAGCATTAAGCTGCCAACAGTGCTACTCACATCCCTTGCAGCATCCCGCTCAGCACCCCGGAGCAGCATTACTCGCACCACTTCACTGTGACCCATCTGTGAGGCAATCCACAAGGGAGCTGTCCCATCCTGCAAGCAAAATAAGACTGCTAATGGTTTCACTTTGATGTCCTGTGCTCTCTGGTATTTTACTGCCCAAGCCTACTGGACTGGATGTACTTCAATTACTCAATGAAATCCTGCATCACAGGGAGACATATGCAGAGCTGCAACCAAAAGTACTTGGGAGCAAGTTAGAACTGCTTCAGTTTGTGGAGTAGAGCCACCCTTACCTGCTTTCTCTTGCATAGCTGGCCATAAATGTACACTGCAGTGTGAACAGTTAAAGCCCAGTCAGGCCCCTGCTGTGCCTAAAATATACAGGCAAGTTTGAAACACAAAGGCTAACATTATCCTGTGTATTTTGAACTCTAGGTAGTTAGATGTGACAGAAGATACAGGACAAACCTCAGCATGCACAGGCAGATTCTGCAGCTGAGTGTCCGTATATAGGGAGTTAAAGTTGTTTACAGAAGCTAGGGAGCAGTGCAAGATGATCATCAACTTTCAATATAAGGTTACATTATTCACCCACAGAGAATCTGGTAAAAAGGTCCTGCCTTACAATGATAGTATTTCACAAATTTTACCTTCAAGAACTCCACTAGAAAACAAGGAAATTACCAAGGAATCCAAGGTTTGGAAAAATTGTCCTATGAAAGCATTATTTGAGCATAAATGCCCAGAAAATGACATGCATTTTAAGAATAAGCTAAACTTTTTGATGGACTTCCATCCCAAAGGCAAAAGTGAATTGAAGCATTACAAGTATTTCTCGCTGCAATTAGAATTTAGTTTTGTGTCTTTTTCTCCTTTTGCTTTTAAATGACCTGATTCTCCAGACTGCAGGAAGACTCCAGCAGTTATGTGGTGCCAAACTGATTCTTGTGGGCCTTTAACAAAAGGCTTTGCACTTTGGAACTTTAACATAGAAGTAAGGCCTCACATTACAGGGCGCCTGCTTCTGCCTTCAGTGCTTGCCAGTTCCCCTCACCACCCTTAGAAGCCTGAAGACTTGGCCTGAAAATGGCAGACAAAATATCCTGAGGCTTCCAAAAGAACCTTAATGAGAAGTTTCAGAAGAAATAAAATTTTTACTTTAAATAAAATATTTCCACCTTGATCAAAGAAGTAATCTCTCTCCTCAGTGCCAACTGACTTGCTCATGCAATCCAAAGAACCATTGTTGAAACCATTCCCTGCTTTCTATGGGCTAGACTTAATCCTTTTGAGGAAACAGAAAAGCTATTTCTTCCTTTGATATAATTTTCTGGGCATCTCTTTTTCTGATTCTGAGAAAGAGCAAATGCACATCCTGAGATCTTTAGCGTTCTCATATGGTGAGGAATAGAATCTTTGACCACTCTTGTATAATTTCTCTATAAAGTAACTAATTGAAATTAGTGACAGATCTCATTATAGTATAGATCCTGTTAATACAAGGAGTGTTCTTTGTGATTCAAAAATAACAAAGGCTGTCCTGTATACAGCTTATCTGATGTTATTGTGATAGCAAAAACTGTCCCTCTCCAATTTGTAGTGCTTTCCCTACCAGTAAGCTGACACTTCAAACTTTTCTAATTTCCCCCCACCAGAGGGCTCTAGAAAATAGCTATAAGGACACTGAAAAAGCCTCTAAAACTTGGAAAACATCTGAGTGCTGCCTACACAATTTAATCTGTGTGAAAAACCAAGGTTGTGCAAATCCACGCTTGTATTTACACAAGAAATGCAAAAACAAGGTCAGCATGGGGAACATAGCAAGGTTTTTTTACTCACAGTAAAGTTTGTAAGAATGAGTCTTATTTTCAGGTATAAATGAAAAGGAGCAGAAGGAAATACAAGTGTTGGGTAACATCACTGCTACCATTGTGTCCTTAATAGTATTGCTGTTAGACATCATCCTAGGTGTCTCAGGTACAGGCTAGAGGCAAAAACACATTATGAGAAAGACTGGCTGTCTTGGAGAACTTAGTCTGAAAAGGAGAAAGATGCTAAAGTTGATGATGGGCTCACAGTGACTATGGTCATCTTCTTTCTCTTAAGCAAACAGCATCTAATATGAAGGTTTATGCAAATGTGTATAATATTTATATAGAGTAGATGAGATTTCTGTCCATTCTCATGTTGGTGAATGGTGCAACAGAGATATTAAAGTTTACTAAGAGGTCACATGAGAATTCATATCTAAACAGATATTAGGGATTAGAGATGAGTCAGGAAGAAAGTTCAAAAACTACTTTCCTTTCCCTGTCCCTCTGCCCACCCAGTAGTCACCCATTACATTCCTAGAACAATGTTAAATAACCCAAATATTTGTAAGCTGTTCTTTTTTCCATATTTGATTACAAGCTACTCTGTATGGATGACACTGTATTATATCCAGCAGCCAGTGGTTCCAAAGATACTCTGACCAAAATTTCTGATGCTCTTTCTCTTACTAATTACGTTAACTAATGACTTAGCTTTTCAGCTTTGAATCTCAGCTCTTGCTTATGGCTTGAAGTTTTAGAAAAGGCCAGCATAGAATGGGAGGTGAAAGACCCCTTGGATTGCCAGTATGGACTTCCAGGGGCAGAGATCTCCTACTCTCAGACTACTCGGTGTCATCTTCTCCACTGCTGTGCCCATCAGTCCACTTGCACCACTACACCTAATCTGCTAACAGCAAACAGCTTGTTTGTCTGAAGTCCACTCAGTATAGGTTTACTGGCTTAGATGTAAGTGTAATTGCATATCACGTGGTAAGAAAAAAATCATTAATTTTCAGATTATTTTGAATCTGCTTAGCCAGCCAGACTAAAGCCTGCTGGGACATAGGCTGCCAAAACAGAGCAAAATTCATTGCCAAAGAATCTTAAAGCTTTGGGGTTTGAGTTGGAAGAGCATAGAAACATCTCCTGCACAAGGCTTAGATGCTGCCCCCAGCTCTGTCTAGACAAAAAGATGACAAGGGAATTTCTGCCCTGCTTCTCAATATTGGAAGGAAAATAAGCAACCAAAACCCAAGAGAAATTACGTTGCCAGGGAAGAAACTTTCCAGGAAGCTTCACTATTTGGTCTACTGAGAGCTGAGCTGAAGGGCCTGCACACAGACAACCAATAGTTTCCGAAATGCTCTGTGGTGTCAGGAGCATCCCTGTGGGATGCGGGAGGTGGGACACCAAACCGAAGGGGAACTGGTACCCACTGCAGCAGCAGGAGGAGACATACAAGGCAGATGTATATCACGAATTAAGCCCCTAAATTCACAAAGTAGAGAGGAAAAGCTGGACACCATGAGGAAGAAGCATGAACTCACACCTGGCACTCTGCAGTCCTGTATTTGAGGTAATGTTGCCTGGAAAAGTTTCTTAATGCAGTGAGAGCAATGTAGCTTGTAAGTGACAGTGAGAGTCATTTGGCATAAAAACTGTCCCATCTAGAGCTACATTCCTCATGACCAACACACCACCTTCAAACAAAGTACAAATTCATTTGTTAGTAAGAAAGAGACTGAGATCCATCCAACCATTACTTGACTAATTAAACAGTAAAAAAGTTCCATTTGTTAAGGAAATGTTTCAGATTACAGTGGGCCCAAATACAAATGCCATGCACTTATCCAGGCATAATCTTAGCAGGGATTGGAGGTACCCTGAAGCAAAGTAAGCCTGTCCTGCTGGAGATGAAACAGAGGAGCCAGGAGGAGCAGTCACACAGAGACAAGTCTTTGCCTCAACTAAGATTTAAAAATGCCTCGTGAAACATTCTGTTGTAGAAATTGGATTAGGGAGCTAAAAAAATAGTGTCAGAAAGAATTAGCTGGTGCATTATAATTACGGTTAGCAGAATGCAGTTTTTATGGCAACATGGTTCAGCTAAATCTAAGGCTAAAGAACTCTATTTTGAAATGCTCACAAGGGGTTATGCATACCTTGGTCTCTATTTCTACACTGATCTTTCAGACTGTGTTAATTAGCAGCTTTGAACATTTCTTAATCTTCCTCTTGGGAGACAGTGTGGAGGCAACCTAGAAGCAGCCAATGCATCAGTCCAAGGAGTAGCTGCCAGCACTCCTCTGGTGCTGGGAGGTGAGGGTAGGGACAGCAGGAAAACTACTTCAGTTTGGGCACTCAAAATACTAATTCTGTTTCCTTACACCGCAGCTAGGGGTGTACACAGACATCTACAGATGCAGAAAAAGTCATACATAGATTAGTCTCTCTTGCCAAGGCTCTGTTGTCAGGCTTTCAGTGTAGATGAAAGGAAATACTGAAAATACCTGGCAAAGCTTGTTGCATGCCATATTGTCCACTGTGATTAGAGTTTTCACATTCATTTGCTCTTGCCTGCTGACTTTTCCTTTGCTGCAGTCAGTGATCACAGCCACCTGGCAGATATACATGACTGATTGTGAGGACAAGACCTTATCCCATCAATTTCAAATGTGCAGTGAAGACCCAGGACAGCTACCTTGCCTGCAGGCTTTCAGCAGACCACAGTGGAGTCTCTCTCAGAGCAGGCAGAGATTCCTGAGAAGCCTTGTCTCTAACCAAACTTTTTTATGTGCTGGGTGTAAAGCTACCTGTGTAAGTCCCACTCTTTGGCTGTTTAGGCACTGATTTTTTTTGAGTCAAGAAATAGCTAAACAATTAAGAAACACTTTTTCTTTTTTAAATCAAGAGAGCTTTTGTATATGTATCTGTACACCATGTATGCTTACCTATCCCATAGTTAGTTTAACACCTAGAAAGCCTCTTGTACCCTTATCTAACACCAGCATCCTGTGGTGCACGGTGGATCTAGCCCTTAAACCCCTGAAAGGGGGGACCTCTAAACCAGCCACAAATCTAGTTCACATATATAATTTAATGATCAAACAACAGCCCCATTGCTTGCAGAGGAACTAATTTCATGCTTATAGCTGCCACTGGTCATGTGTTTGCAGGATCAGGCCCACTAGAGTAACTAGCTGGAAATGCATAGAAAGACTTTCTACCTGTATCAAGAACTTCCAGAAATGGAGGTAACACTCATCCTTGAGTTTCAGAGTGCACAGGGATGACAAAGTAAAAAAAAAAATCAAACAAAAAAATAAATCTAAAAATAAAAGCTTTTGTCAAAGACCGACTTCAACACCAAAGCCACAATACCGAAGGCCTGGAGACTTCAATATATAGATAATGATATACTCGCCCATAGAGTTCCCTGATTTTCAAAAGCCTTCCAGAGGATTTCCAGAAGAACTCAGGGATGTGGTAGGCTGTGTAGACCTTCACAAGTAACATGGTATGACACAAATGGATCAGTAGTTTCAAAAGGTAGTGCAAGGCCCTTACATCAACATTATATACAAATTTATTTTGGTTTAATTTAGTCCCTGGCCCAAACATACATGTGGTTCAAACCTGTTCAGAGGAGCAGTCAGCAGTTTGACCTGCTTTAGAATCATTAAGGTTGGAAAAGACCTCTAAGATTGAGTCCAGCCACCAACCCAGTACTGACTGCCCAGTCAATCGCTTTAACCATATCCCAAAGTGCCACATCTACACATCTGTTAAATATCTCTAGGGATGGTGACTCATAGGGTGTAAGGGCAACGGGTGCAGACCTGGAACAGAGCTTTCAGTTTCACTTCTTCCAGAATTAATCTATTTTGCATGCAAGAAGAAATGACTGAGGTATTCACTTCAAAATTATAGTGCCAATCTGAGCTAAAACACAGACACAGAATGTGGGCACAGCCACAACTGCCTTCTAGAGAAACACCTCCGTGGAAACCCAATGCCTGGACAAAATTCCAGTGTTAATTTTTCATAAAAAA
>JAOXXN010000395.1:105035042-105054418 GCA_026770055.1 Myrmophylax atrothorax
GCCACAATCTGCCTCACAGTGAAACACCTCCATGGGAACCTGATGCCTGGAGAAAATTCCGGTGTTAATTTTTTTATAACTGTAAAAAATTAGACTCCAGCTCTACCCTGAAATGTTGAGCTTACCTGCCGTGGCTGGTTAACCTTTGCTCCTGAAGAAAGCAGCAATCGGATGACATCCAGATAGCCTCCTTGTGCCGCCAGGAAAATTGCAGAAGCTCCATCCTAAGAACAAACACATCCATCTTACACTGTGTTGAAATGATGCCAATTTTCCACACAAATACAAATCAAACTGAATCAAGTTCTCATTCTTAAGTCAGTATGCTGTGTAACAATACAGATAAAGCCATGCTCAAGAAATAATTGTCAAAATCCAAAGTCTAGTTCATAATAAACTATGGTAATATTTTCATTCAGTATGCACAAGTGCTGGCTTCCATCATACGTCAACCCAAGCATTAAATCCTGGGTCTGGAGTACAAAGAGTCTAGTTCATTGAAGCATTGATCTACACAACTAGAAACCAATTCCTGTATAGCAATATAGGTTCATTTAACTTTTATAAGTTCATGCAGAAGTGTTCTGATATGTAGACACATGGTGAAAACATGTTCAATACTTTGCAAAACTAGGGACTCCAACACTGAAGTCTGCCTTTGAGGCTGAAGGAGTAAGGACTATGCCATGCTCTTGTGCTACCCCAGCAACTACCATGCCACTGCTCTAGCACATCTGTAGGAGAGACTTCGTCTCTGGTATAGCAATGTAAAAGTATTTCATAGCCCTATCAGAAACAAGAATTTTCCTACAAAAAGCTTGAGAAAGAAGGAACTGTGAATAAATATGGGGTTTTATTTTTCTTCAACATGTCTTTCATGTGCAGATGTTCTCAGAATTTGACATCACAGAAACTTCTTCCTTGGGAAGAAAATTTAGAAGTCATATTTCATTAAGTTTTTTGATGAAACATTTTCAAACAGCATTATAATCCATCCAAGCAACTAGAAGTAGAAATCTGTACTGAGGGTGGGACAGGTGTTTACCCATCCTATATCTACAGCACTCAGCACAGAGCGTGCTTGGGCAAGTTCTCCCAGGAGGTGAGACTCTTTTAGTTTAAATAGAGATATGAATGAACCCTCTCACTGCATCTCAGATGTGCAAGTACACATCTCACGCCAACTCAGGCAGATGCTTATTACAAAATATAGGGCATTTTAGTGAAAGCCTGTTCCTAACCTTGTTGGCATATCACATGTTGGGACTCAATGCTGCTGTCTGCAGAAAGAAGGCTTAGCTACTCCTCTTGCTGCAAAACTCAGCATAGACTTGGTGAAGCATGAACTGAATATAATGCCTCAGGGACTGAATTTAGAATGTCTGACACTGATTTGAAGAAAAATATCTTGGTTAAAAAAGAGGTGTCTCCTCCAGTATAAATGCACATCCCTGGGCCCTATGAGGGGCTGTTTCCTCTGGTTGCCATGAGATTATAAGAAAATGTATGTGAGTATATATCAGAGCCTTTGCAGGCTTCATCCAGAGACAGGTATGGTGATAACACTTCAATTTAAAAAGTAAACAAGGTTGTGTAATATTAAAAAAGCTCTTTATTGTAGCATCAGTCAAGATGGAGAATTTTGCATTCCCTGACACCTGTTTGGTTTGAATTGATACTGAATTGTAATGAGAAAGCTGTCTTGAGGCTAAAACATATTTCTGCAAGAAATACTACTTAGTTAGGGTATTCTCTTGTCTTCTGCTCTCTTGACCCCTCACGTCAGTCTATTTAAGATTAAAACGTAAATCTTGATGGTTTTGGGAGGAGTATCCAAATGCATGCTCGAAATCTCTCTCATTTGGTTGCCTAACAGTGAAACTGCCATCCAGATGCCACTTTGCAAATGCAGCTTGGCCACGTCCCACAGAAGTGAGGCTAACACTTCTTTTCAGGAGATCATACTTCTATTTTCTTAAGCAGCTGTTTCTGACTGGCTTTGCCCAATGTCTAGTGAGCAATAAAAATACATCTCTAAATCCAATTGCAAATATTGCTCATTTCCAGGAGAGACAACAAGGAGGTTATTTTACTGCCTCCACCTCTGGTTAAGTGTCAGCAGGTGTGGCAGCACAGCTATTTTTAAACTGAGTGGCAACCCCTGGGATTACCATGCAGAGGTATGAATCACTGCTCTTAGATTAGAAAGACAATTGTTATTTGCACAGCAGAAAGGCAGGAACAGCCTTCTTTATAAATAGAGGGTGAGGGTAGCACCGAGGTGGGGATCCCCCACATGACCATGCACAGCTGCCAGTGCACTGGTGGCTTCGGCAGTCACGAGCCCCTTAGCTGGGAACTGAGAGTGCAACAGCATTCCTGCAGATCCAAAGACAGTGGAAACAGCTGAAAAAATTCATATATCCCAGGGGAACAGCTTCCTCTTTGTCAGTCCTGAGTGCCCTGAGCTAGGAAAGAGTGGTGGGCAGCAAAGGGAAAATTTGCCACTTGTTGAATGCTAAGAAGTTCAGCTTATCTGTGTCTCTGCTGGAGTAAATTAAATACAGAGCTTCACTGGCTCAATCCAACTTTCTGAAAAGTCAACTAAACAACATCAGTTCAGCCATTTTAACCATTCTTTGCCCAAAATCCTGGCAAACTGGAGATTCACAAATACCAAATAACATAATTTTAACTGCTTATTTTTAAAAAATACTTTGACAACATTTAAAGATTTTAACTTTTGCCATTTTCTGCCAGAAAACTGATGTCTCTAGTAGCTCAGAGGCTTTACAGCTCTTCAGTCTTCTTCAATTAATGGTAGAACATGACGTATCTTTTGTTCAAGGCTAATGGATAGCACAAGTCTGATCAATCCAGATTTGGTACATATCCTTCATACAGGCAACAAACCAAAAGGCAGCTAATGCATCTTTTGTGATTTTGTGCTACTTCTCTCAGCATCATGAAAAGCAGACAGTTAACAAAATTCACATCTTGGAAGAGCAGAGTACTATGAAACCACAACATTTGGCAAATGCCTTTTGTGTTGGAGCCAGAGTGTCTGCTGTTGTCCAACCAACAGCACATTTGTTCCACCACCATCATTGTCAACATTATGCGTGTCAAATAACTCACGTAAAGCTGATCGTGAATGTTGGCACCGTGCTTCAATAGAGTTTCCACTACTTTTGCGTGCCCATACTGACAGGCAGCCAGAAGAGCTGTACCTCCATCCTGTGAAAAAGGAAAGAATAGGCACAGCCAGGTGAGAAGGCAGGTGCTGAACAAAACATCATCATAAAAAATGTGCCAAAGGCTTTAAAGCTTTTCAGAGTTTGGCTCACAGCAGTTCTGTAGTGACTTGCTACTGAATCTTTCATAATTTTAATACCAAGTCCTGCCACGTAAGTCTTTAAACTTGGCTCTGTCACTGTTTTTCTCCTGAGTTTTTTTAGGGAGGGACAGGAACTAAGAACATTCTGCTTTTTGTTCCTCATCTTCTGCCTTGCTACTAGAAGCTTTGTTCCTTTCACAACTCCAAGCTCCTCCCTGTCTTTTGCTTTTACAGCCAAATCCCTCATGCCTGCCAAGCTCTTCCACTGATGGAAGGACAGCACATCTTTCCCCTGCTCCATAGCCTATTGATCATCTGCTCTTCTTTGGCCAGAACCTTGTGCCCTGTTGTGTCCTGGGTTTTAGGCCTGAAGACAAGTAGGGAGGAAACATCTTGAAGTATGCTAGCTAGTTGTGGAAGTGTGAACTGGATCAGTCCCATGACCCCATTAATTCTGCTTAAGAAACAAGCTCTGCAGGTAGGATCAATCCCAGGCAGCTATAGTTGGTGTACATCATCACTGAATTCAGACCTAGGCACATGCATCAAATCCTGTTTGTAGAGACATTCCCTTGGGAACCATCTCAGTAGCGAAGCACCTCAGTGTTGCTGGCAGTTGACTCCAAGCCAGCTGAAACAAATGAGATAGCAAACATGGGTCTTGCCATCTTAAGTGCACTGTGACCCCCTCAAAAATTACCAGTATTTCTGACACTGATATGGAGAGGAAGCTCTTTTCTTCTGCCTGGGATGGAATCATGCCATGATGCAAGGACAATGCACACTCAAAAACATCCACACCACAGATCTTCTTTCTTCTTCCCTGCCTTCTCCCAGTCTCCAGCCTCTCCTCCACCAGATAAGCTATCTAAAGTATTTCAGATAAATGGTTTCTAGAGCTGTTATTAATGTGGACACAAGACTGTGTTTTCCCTCAGACTCGTTCTCTAAAACAACTCTAAAGTTTTGTCTGAAATTTTCCACACAGACAGACACCCACAAAAGCAGTTACAGCATAGATCTTTCATAATGGGAAGGGCCAATCAAATTATTAATTGGTGGTGCTATTTCATGGCTATATTAGCCTCATGAAAACTCAAGCTCTGACATAACTGGGGAACCCACAGGCATTGTTTACAGCTGCCCTCAAAAACCTCATACTCACCCTTCCTCCATTGAAAAGCAAGTAATGCTTGAGTGTCAGAGAAGTCACAGACCTGAGGCTGTTGTGTGACAGTCTAAGAATTGCCTATTAATTCTGGATTATTTGAGTAAATACAGTGTGCAATCAGGTCAGTGGAGTTAAGTTTCTCTGTAGATACAATGAGACATTAGTCATTCCTGCCAAATTAAACTACTGTCATTTAATAGGAACTGCTGGAACAAAACACAAAAGCAATCACTATTGTTCCTGGATTTAAGAACACCTTATACACACTTAAAAGACAATGGAAAAGCTAATAGCTTTGTGAAACGTGTTTCCTGTCTCCAACCAGCTAAAGCCACTTTGCTTAAGTGGTGACTTACCAGATCAAAGGGATACAAACAAAAACCAGAGATATTTTTAAAGACTCATTCCCCAAAAGAAAATTGAGAGGGAAAGGTTAGTGAATCAAGAAGAGAAACTATGCTATCCAGATTGGAGGTCCTCTGTGGAGGGGCACGGAAGAGTGAGTTATAGGAAGCTTTAAAAAATGTTCAGGTTTCCTGTATGGAAGGCAAATAGACATGCTCAGTTAGTAGCATATGGGAAAAGTTTGTTTATTGCTTCATGGTCTGGCTTTTGTTTTCTAAATTTTTTGTGTTCTCAACAAACTCCTCTTATTTTTAGAGGATTTTTTGGTTATTAACATAATTTCTGTAGTGAACCAAATGACAGATCCCAAATAAAAGACAGGCCTGCAAAGCTAACTGTGGCTAGCACAGCAGAGCTAAAACCCAGCTTGGAATCCCAATGTGTAATCTTACCTTGAGAGATGTGACAGCTTAGGGTTTAAGAAGGGCAACACTACCTCCCAAGATACGTCTAAGTGACTCAAAATGGAGATCCTGACCAAGTATTTGGTTCAATCCAGTGAACAGTTTTAGACAGATACATTTTTTGAAGAATAACACTATTACAAAAGGCACCATTTGGATCTTTCAGATTAGAGCGACCAAGTTTTCCTAGATAGCCTAATCAGAGTCCAGGGGTCAGGAAAAACACTGGGTGATTCCCAGTTTCATCTACCCACCCTGAATGAAATATTTACTGGGTCAAAAAGAACTGGGTAGCAACTCAGTGGCTCAAAGGTTTGGTCCCTGATCAGGAGGACAACTGAGCTCAAAAACCTGCTCTACTGCGTGTCTGATATATGAAGCTGAATACATTCAACAGAAGGGACTGGAATTCCTCTGCATGACCTGAGTTGGGGGTACCACTGTAAAAAAACAGATACAGATCTTTCTGCAAGAAAGGGAAGTTGGGGGGCAGGAATCTTTTCCAGTGACCATGTGGTAAGACAGTAGTTAGTTAAATCAAGAAATTGTCAAGCAGTGCAAAGGGCCATTATTTCTTAGGAGAAAACTCGGTCCCCCTCTCAGCCCTACTGAGCTTCCCTCTGGCTTTCTCTTACACTTTACTCCAAAAGTCTGTGGCTGGACCCCAATGTTTTACAGATCATATGGAAGGGAGGAAAGTTATGATCAAAAAAAAAGAGTAAAAGACAGAGTTTTAATATCCCTTTAAGACATGTGATTCCCTCTCCTTTCTGGCTTCAGCTGAAGCAAGAAAAAAGCTGAAGCAGCATCTTTGGTACTGGCAAGCCTCTTGGAAACTCTGACCAGGGCAGCAAGTGGCAGCTGGACACGTGAGCAAGCACTGAGGTGCTCCTGGGGCAATCGCCCTTCTGCAGTGGGCAGGAAGCTGTCTGTGCAGTGTCTGAGAGATCACATTGCCTTGGGTTCATTTCTTGCTCATATCCTGTTTTCCTGACACAATGAAGCTTCTATTAATTCTGCACTGCAAACCCTCTCAGCTCAGATAGGAGCCAGTTCTCTAGTTACCTCTGCAATTCTTTCCCTGAAACCATTTTTCTTACTCCCAAAGTCTGTCCTCCGCACTGATAGCACGGAACAGCAGCTGCCAATCTGCAGTGTAAGCACCTGGAACAGCAGCACCCAGTAAGACCATTCTAACTGGCAGAGATTTCCCTATTTGCTTACTCTTCCTTCACCTCTTTCATCATTGCCTGAAAGTAGCTTAGAATTACATGTTGTTTTACCATCTCTGAAATATGCTACAGTGGAGAGGTAGTGATCTTCTGCAAACACTACCTGCTGAAAAATAGCCTCTAACATACTGCTTGACCAGCAGTACTGCTCAGAAAACATGCCACCATGCAAGCCCTTTTAAGAATGGACATGCTTATAATATGTATCAGAATAAAAGGAAAAAAGTTTCAATCTATGTTACATACTTCTATGGATGTCAGACTGGGAGAATGCAGAATAATAGTACTAATATATATATATTATGTATAATAATTAACCTTCAATAGTATTATTCATTCTCTTTACAACATGAGCTTTTATTGCTCATTATTTTATTACACTGTGTTAGAAAGCTTGCTTTGTCTGCCACAGCAAATATCAACTGTAATGACACAAGGGGTAACAAGAACTGCAATGTCTATACTAAGATAGTCCTCCAGCACTCTTGTATATGAGTAACGAATGTAGCAATAACAATTTACAGATCAGTGTATTACAAGATTTTGGGCTTCGCATTTCTTTGCTTTAAAGTCTCTGTTTTCTAGGATACATTCAAATTTTTTTTGTTATTTCAACTCTGTGCCTTCATTTATAAAAGAAATATACATATTCTTTGCAAATTTATTAATTTTGGAGTGCCCTTTTAAAACAGCCAGATCAGCTGATACCTTTTCCAGCACTGCTTCTGAGTGCCTTAGTCACAAAATGCCTTATCTCTAACCTGAAAAGGCTTGTTTTGTCAACTATATCGTTTCTGGGGTTTGGGAGGGATGAAAGAAGCCTGTTACTTTGCTCACCTGTTAACAGAACAATGGAATAATTCCAGGCTATGAAAACCACATTATTGAATTGGAAAATGGAACTGATACAAAACCACACTAGCCAATGGAAGATATGCATTGTCAATGCACTACATCTCACTGGTGCCTCCTGCTCAGGTACACACTGCTGCACAAAGTATGAGTTAGTTTCTCACCCAGTCTCAGTCTAAAAACTCAGTGGGTTACCAAAGTCCAGTCTGGAAGCTGTAAATATTTGGATTCCTATGTCTAGATCTTCATTTCAAAAGAGCTACAGTATCCAGGTAAGGAGTGAGTGAAAGAATGAAAATGGAAATTTCCAGAATAGGTCCCAGCATTAATGATGCATTTAGCAAAGCCCTCCTACTACTGTCCATAGAGAGCAGATCCTCACAGCAAAGAGGGCATGGACCTGATAGTCAACCTCAACTTTTTAAACCAGTGTCACTTTCATCTTGCACACATTTGTAGTAACTCAGCTATCCCTCCTTCAGCTTCTGAGAGCCTTTTCAGGAACTGTAGCTTGTGTTATACTGTGAGTGCTGAAGTGATTGATGCACCTCTTGAAGAAAGTTGAGAAGGAGGGAGCACTTCAACAGGCATGTTGGGCGATGCTGCTGGAAAAGAGCCTCACATGCACATCACACACCAATTTCTCATGTTATGTCCTCTGGGAGTTGGTGGTGTCTTAAGACCTGCTTGTGTGGAAGTGGCAGAAAGCTGTACTCTGGAGAGGAAGAGCAACCTGCAGCTTAAAAGATACTTACGACTGGCATAAGAGCCAAGCGAGGTCTGGATTAAGAAGAGGAGGCAGACAGGAAAATGGGGAGCGAAGGTTCAAGGTGAACAACAATAGAGCCCAAACTTGCATTTGTCCAAAGATAGAAGCCATTTGGAACAGCTGAATGCAGGATTTTTTTTATGTAATTTAGATCTTTGCTCCCTTTTGCCTGCCCTAGTGTCTCACACCGATATATTTTGCATGCTTCATTAAAGATCATATATTGTCATGAAGGATGAGACAATTTCAAGCCTACTGAAACCTTCTGGATCAAATCTTGGCCTCTTCACAAACTCCTAGTTCACAGGCTGTGGAAAGATTCAGCAAAAATGTAACTGTCCCTCTAGACACAATAAGGTACTGAGCCTCTGACTTCCCAGCTGGATGCAAGGGAAGATTCCCTTCTGAATCTTGCTAACCCTCACCTACACCATGAAATAAAAGTCAGAGAAGTGACGCTTATTTAATGTGCAGCTCTACCCAGTAAATCTGTCGCACGTGAGATTATCCAGCACTTTAAAATCCAGCTGTAACCTCCTGCATTGCCAAGTTCCGCAGCTACACCCCAAGTTACATTAAACAGGTACAATTTAATTCATGTTTTTATTAGTAATTGCTACTGTGGTCAGAAAGTTTCTCACCACAAGCACAGCTTCCTGGCGTACTGGAATCCTATTGTAAGGGCATGTGGGGACTCTGGTCACAAAACCTCAGCATTTTTACCCCCTGGAGCCTAAGAAACTGAGTTCCATCAATTTCCTTAGTATTTAAAGCCTATATTTCCAGGGATTGCAGAAAGCAGGTATGGATTGAAGGAATAATTCAAATCATGGACTAGTATATCTTGAAAAATTGGGTACTGTGGGCTAAAGAACTGTTCCTTTTTCAAACACAACGCTATGGATCCCAAAGTAAGTGACTGGCAAGTGTCCTCCCCAGATTACAGGTATGCTTCAAAATGTGGCCAGCATGTAAAGGACATGTATATTTAATAAAGATACGATGGTTTTGGTTCTGTTTGCTGAAAGCAGAGGTGCTAGTATTGCCTTGGGCAAAGAAACTGAGTTGATGTACTGCTGTTAATGATGAACTGCTGTTTTTGCTGCTGTTGACCCCATGAGGGGTGATGAACCCACACTCTGCTGCCCATGCTTTTGACTACTCTAAGATGTTGAAAAAGGGCCTGCCTGAACAAAGAAATAAAAGCTCTGAGGTGTACTTCATCTTCTTGTTAGAGATGGGTAAATGGGAATATAGGGAGGACTGAAGCCATTGGTGGTATACAGAGACATCCCAATGCAAATGGAGTATCAGTCTATGCAAGTGAAGTACACAAACACCTAAACTGAGATCCTACCTAACATGTACAAAAAGACCCTTTGATCTTGTATTGGAGGATACTTTAAGAGGAAAGACTGATACCACTATTAAGGGACAGATCTTTGATCAACTTGTGCTATTAAGTCAAGGTAATAAAAGCTAGTCCCAAGTTAATATTTTCACAATGTGTTGCATTATGCATATTACTCAGAAAATGTTCAAGTGAGGAAATCCTTTTATCATCTTACCACTGTTCTGTCATTTTTCATATGAATATGAAAAAACAGCCTTGATAGTCAGAATGTATCAGCATGCAAAAATAGACCCATCATCTTACTTTATTCTTAAATTCAGTGGAGGCTCCAAACGAAAAGAGAAACTTCACTACATCATTGTGGCCTTGTTGTGCAGCAAAAAACAGAGGAGTTGCACCTGACTGTAAGAGAAAAATGTATTAAAAGAATACCAAACACATAACACACTTGACTGAAGTGTATACATTTAAAATTAAAAACTATTGAGCTAAATTAGTTGAATATCAGCTGAATGATGATTCTGAGGACTCCAGAGGACACCAGGTATCTTAACTCAGCCTTCTTCCCCGTGCACTGGGAAATCTGTCCAGCATCACACATTTGAGTAAAATACAAGATGAACTGAAACACCATATTTTATACAAGCTGTATAAGATACTGTCATTAACATACGAACAAATCAGGATGCAAAAAAATTACTATGTACACTTTTAATGGCTGGACAGAAGAAAGAAGAAAGGGAAGGAAGGAAGAAAGAGGAAGAAAAGGTATGCAGGCTTTCCTGACTCTGGGCTCTGTCATCCCATGTAGAAGGTTCAGGAAAGGGGAGCCACACATGAAATTCATTACAGTGCCTAAACCCTTTACAATAGGCCCCTTAAGACCTTTCCAGAACCCTCTCTGCTGGACAGATTTATGGGGCACTCACTTCCCCAAGCTTCACTACAACTTTAGAGCACAAGAGTGCTAGTTTGAGTGTGTGGATTTAGTTGCAGAACAGTGCCATTGGTCTTTAAGGCTTACACTTCTGGTTTGCTCCCTTTCTGCAACAGAGTGATTTTGGATGCTTTCAGTGTTTCTCTTTTTGTTGGTCTGTTCAATCAGCATGTTCTGAGTGATATTCATGAGCAGCTCTATAAAACTGTTCTCAACTTTTGCTTTTGTAGCTGCTTTCCAAGCAATATTTACCTAAGGGAAGGAACATGTTTAAATACATATTTTGTTAGAACAGGACCCCACTGAAAGACACAGACAATCATGGTTAGAGCAAGTCTCGACCGGTAAGCACAAAGACACTTATACCATGAACCATGGCATTCACTGACTCAATAACTTGCAGATGTCAGCATGAGATTAATGCTCTAGTTCCAGGTAACCAAGGAAAGTTGGCTTGTATTGTTAGAGCAATATGCATACTGCTCTCCTGCACTACACGCTGCCATCCCATGTCACTGCACGCCCTCCTTAAGGACCAGTACAACTGAGGTTATCCCAGAACAATTCTCCTCTCTGTGTAGCCAACACACAGACCAGAGTGACTGCAAGTACTCCTTAAAAGCATTTGCATGGAATGTGATTGAAAGGCAGTTTGCCAAAAGCAGTCACTGATGTCCCTTCTGCAAGCAAGCACATTATGGTGCAAGAGATGCCTTGAATGCAAAGCAGAGATGCAGGGAAGGGTATGGGTGATTGAGCTGTGTGATTGTTAGAGCTGAGTTGGCTCAGGCTGAGAGGCAGAAATGCCAAAGCCTACCAAGTCAAAATAACCCCTCTGGTAGCAATGGCGCCCACTCCACTTTAACAACCAGGCTGCAAATCAAAAGGTAAAGGACTTATCATTTATCCCATCCAGAAAGCTGTAAATTATTGTGCCAATAAGTAAAACTGCAAATGCATAAATGGCATAACCAAGGAGTGTTACATCTCAGATGTAACTGACCCTTACAAACCATATATGCTGAAAATGTTTGATGAGTTATTTTAAAATGTACCTCTGGCATCTCATCGTCTATTATAAACTCCAGATACCTGATCCCCTGATGTCCCCAGGAGAACAGACCCTGTTATACATGCCCTGCACAGCAAGTGTCAAAGCAGCAATTGGCAAAAAGCCACAGACAACGCTCTTTTATTATTTGTAATAAACAATCACTTCATCAAGCCCTGTTTGAATGGAGAACTTCTCCTACCTCTCTCTGCAGATTGATATCTGCTCCTTGCAACACCAATTCCCGTACACAATCTATGTGGCCATAGTAAGATGCTACCATCAGAGCTGTTGTGCCAAGCTGGGGGTAAGGAAAAACAAGTCAGTACCTTCAACAGACACCTACAGCAATGAATCAGGCTGTCTGGAAGAGACAGCACCTCCTCTGAAAAGCTGAAGAAAGCTCATGATCATTGAAAAACTTCCTATGACTTTAAACTTACTATCAAGAATACTTTGAAAATCAGAAATTAGCAGGTGTTTAAGCAAAAACATTACAGAATTGCCTGCAGTGCTAAGGCCTGATGGGTCAACAGGTATGTATAGAATAACTTTGCCTTATCATCCCAAAATAAGTGCCGCAACAATAAAAAGAATGTTTATAGTTATACACAGGGGTTTTTTTAATCACAGAATCTCAAAGATCTTTGCATCATTTCCAGAAGAATAACCTTAGACACAGGAGCTGAGTGACTCAGCTGAGTCACTTAATTCTGAGTCATAGTCAGGAGTAGGGGCTGGGTGATTTGAACACTAATTCCCTATTCAAACGATGAGAGGAAACTCACTCTGTGACTCTTCACATTACAAGAGAGAAATTTCCATACAGAAATATGTGTTCAAGTTCCTTCAGCACATGATAAGGTCACTGCTCCAGGGAATCAAGTAAGATTGAGGTTCTATGTGTGTGGTGTATGGAAAATATGCAGAAACCGCATGAATATAAGGATGAAATTCATCCTTATTTAAAAAAGAAATGGGTAACATTACAAAAAAGAAGCATGCAGTCTTAATTCTACAAAAATAATTTAGCCTAAAAATGTGTATGTCTGATCCAATTAGTAATGCAGTGCAGTGTGAAAATTCTTGACCAAAGTTAGCTTGCTTTTGAGAAAAAATGAGCAGCAGTGGACCTTATTTTTTTACAGTGATCTCTGTCCTGTTTACTTCAAGCCTCCATCTGAACATCCTTCCCTCCCTGTCAGAAGGACAGTCATAGCACCAGCTCCAGAAGTACTGTAGGACAAATTCTTGTCTACAGGGCAAAAATGAAATGAAAATGAAAAGATAGGTTAAAGTCAATGTGCTTAGAAAATCTCTTGCACTTTGAAGGTATTCAAAGTGAGAGAAGCTGTGGCAGGTTCATGTTTCAGGCTTGAAATGGCACTAATCCTGTGCAACACTGGCATGACTCCATGCCAGACAGTCCCAATGCCGAGCAAAAGAAACCTGGAACTTCCCAACCTCAGTTTTCTCCTGTTTCTTTGACAGAGCATAGCACAGTCAAGTATCTCACCATGTGTTGTAGGCAGAATAGAAAGACCTACTCATTATCTGTGTTATCAACCCATTTCTAATCTCAAAACTAATTTCAACCCATGTCAGTTACAGTAAGGAAGTGTCCATGAAATCTATCTGTCAGGTGTCTGGGCTCCTCTTTGCATGGCAGTTTTGTATCCTCATGTTGGTACCCAGTCCAGAGATAACTAGGGTGGAGGAGGAAGAATTTGGAAGGTCACCAGTTCTAATTATGAGAAGCTCTGCTAGCTGACAGAATCATTGCTACCTGGGCTTAATTGAGCCAGCTTTTCACTGTGATCTATTACTACAATGACATTTCTTTGCAAAGAGAAGCCCGAGGTGCTAGGATCTATGTTTTTAATGTCAGCACCTCAAATAACTGTGTAAGACACATTTTTGAGTGCTGGAAAATTCTTAACCCCTTGCCACTGATGTAAATCATCATGATATTTTATCTTAAGTTTCAAACTTGCTTCCTGACAAGAGAACGTTTTAAATCATCCTTAAGTGCTTTAAGACTCTCAAGTGTCTCGTGTTAGAGTCCTACTACACCCTCTGCACACTGGGCTATGGAAAGTGATTTAAAATCAGTGCAGTGAGCGTAGGTGCGTTGTGTGCATACGCTGTCTTTGCAGTCCACATCTACTCGTCCACTGTTCAGCAGCAGCTGGAGGAGAGCCAGGTTTCCTTTTCTTGCAGCCCAAAATGCAGCATTTGCAAGTGGTGTTTCTTTCTGGTGAGAAAAGAAAAAGAAAAAAAAGCAGAAATAAACCATTTTGGAAGATACGTTGGACAAACATACACATTGCAAACATTCTGCCTTCAAGCCAGGCAAGTTTCAGCTTAGCATGCTGTTCTTTCAAACCCAGAGCACAGAAAGAAATCTAATTTAATTTCTTTGGGCAATTAAAGAGATCAGTCTTCCTGTGCTACCTCATGTTGTTTCAAGTCTTCCCTGTGTCCATGGCAGCCTCCATCTCAGATTGCTCTGTAATGAGAGATGATGATGCTAGACCACAGGGAGACATCACAGAAAACAACATGCTGAGTGATATCTGTATTGTCTGCTTCTGTGGTGGGGCTGGCCACAGTGAGGCTAAAGCATCCTGCTGACATGTCCTGCTGCAGGACACCCCCTTGGATTTCAGGTTAGCCTTCTGTCGTCCCCTTCTTTTCTGCATATAAACTTGCAATACAGGAAAAGTATTGCTCATATGTGTCTTAGACTGCTTGGTCTGTCTCCTCCCTGGAATTCACACCCTGTAAGCGTGGGCATGTGCAATATCTCCTGGATGATGCTAGAAAAAAAGGCTAAAATCTGACTGTCTGACTTATGGATTCATTTTCTAGGTATGTAAGGTGACATGTAAGGCAAAATTAGGTTACTCTGAAAACTCAATAATGCAGGCCACTTTTGAACAAAATAATAGTAACATAATACTCTTCTGGGGCTTTCTTATTCTTAGAAACAATGCCACAATGTGAATTCCCCAGGGTAGGAGCAAATTATCACTGCCCCAGCACAGCAAGAGGGCAGAAACAAAAGACATGGGCTTTGCTCCTGACCTCCTTATCTGATCCATGCAGACAGCTGCCAATAAATATGCTGCCCCTGACAGGTAAGCACTGTGGTGGGTGAAGTGCAGGGGGAAACAATACTGTGATGGCAATGATACATATCCTAGAGAAGGCTCATGCTGCTGAGTTTTAAATAAGGTCCCAAACCACCAACAGTTCAGTAAAGCATCACTTCACTGATAGTCACTTATACCAAAGCAGAGTTAGAAATACCCAGGAGCCTTGCTTTCCAGCGAATCTGGCCTTCATGGTAAGAGAGTGCAGAGCGGATATAAAAGTCAATAATTCAGCTTCAGAAATGTAATAGACACTTCTCCTTGTCTAAATGTCAGTGGTAGAGACTCAGGATTTAATGGTTTTACAGTTGATACTTAAAATGCACATACAGAGCAGAGTTTAAATTGCTTCCTTTGCAGACACAAGACCAATCATGAATCTCAGTCTGTCTCAGGTCCATTGCACTGAGCACTTTCCATGGGTTGCATTTTTAATATTCATAGGTTTGAAAATTGGCAGCTGTTTGAGACGAGAGAAGTTCCAACCATTCAATAAATTATAAGTCACTTCCTATAAATTGATAGTAATATTTCTTGTACCAGCACACATACATAGGGGCAGGAGTCTGAAAATTTTGGCATGCACAATAAGCTAAATTCTGATCTTCCCTTCACAGCTCATGCATTTCCCTGGATAATTTGCAGATAATGTTGATCAAGGTAGAGCTTGTAGTTTATACCCTCCTTGCTGGCAACACTGTAGTGCCTTCCTATCTTTACCCTTACAACCACTAAAATTTCATGTAAAAGCAAACAATGGTCCATGTTGCCCTTTTTGATCTGATTTATTAGACAGATATTTATTATTTATTTATAGAGCAGGCAGTTAGGAAGATTGCCTTATTGGCTGTATTAGTATGATATTAGTGGAAAGCCATTGCAAAAGAATTATATTTAGACCTTACAGAATGGAAAATCAAATTCTCTACCTTTTATTGTATCATTCTATCCCTTACAGTTCTAGCAGCTTTGGGATATGGCAATACATCCATAAATGGAAAGATTTACTTAATGCAGCCCAGTTTTCACTGCAAGGGCCCAGTAGCAGACTGCATTTTATTACACATACCATACACCACCACCTTCAGTGGTGAGGTAAGCAGGAACTGGAATCAATATCCAGGAACTCCTTACCTGCTTTCACCTCTTCACAAGATGAGAGAAAAGAACTAAGTGTCCATCCGGTGTTACCCTGGACTGGAAATAGAAGTCCAAAGTCTATAGCCTTATGAGTCATAAATTCCAACCTCTTTCCCCTCCGTGTAATTCCTACAGTAGCTCTTCAGTAAAGTGTCCTTGTGCTTTGGATCAGACCCAAGGAACAGAAGAATTCTCCAGTGCATTAAGGACATGAAACCAGGTTTATCCCAGTGGTGCTTTGGACACAATTTGCAATGACTGCTACCAGTACTTACACTACCCCTCATGTTCCTGCATTGCTGGGGACTCCTTTGTATAAAAATACAGCATATATCATACTCAGACCATCAACCATCCAGTGATTAGATTAAAAGAAGCAAACACAAATCTGAGCTATTTTACTTGCTAACCTCAGTGCTCTTCACTTTCAAGTGATACCTGCAAGACTGACATCACTGGTAGGCAAAATGTAAAACATTACTGTGGGATTAATAATCAGATTAATTGAATAATTTTTTGAGCAATACATAGGTTTTAAACTGCAGGATGTGACTGCTGTTCTGTTATGAACTCAATCTTGTTCTCATCAGATACTTCTTAGGGAGAGGTAATGTTGAATTTCAAGACATTAACTGGGTAAATTTTTCATGTAATTCTTATTATAAAGCTAGTCTGATCCCAAAGCATCTTTAAAGTAAACAACTGATCCCCAGCACTGACAGTCTGGGAGCAGAATGTAATAAATTTTTGAAAAAGTAAGTAGCTAATAGCTTTGGTGAAAATAGATTGTTTCATTATGCCATTTGCTCCAGCATCAGCAACTTTCAGGATAAAATTTCCTTCACTTCATCAAATTCTCTAAAGCTTTATTTCAAACTCTGGCTATTCTATTGCTTTTGGATGTTTTTATGCTTTTATGAGAGCCCATAGATGAAAAGCTGGCATTATATTCATGCTGTATTCACATTAGAAAAAAGACTTATTCAAAAATGGCCCAGAGGAAAATATAAATCTGACATGATCATTTCTATACAGGGATACAGAAAAAATGTGCTAATATATCTGTGTCATTTTAGGAATATTGAGGGGGAAAGGTATCATTTAAATGCTGTGACGACAAGCTCCTGTTCCTTGGGCTACCTTTGACTTGCTGTTTGCAAAGACAAGGCAGGTGACAGTGGGGTAACACCTGCGGAGGAAGAGTGCAGTTCTTAAACAGGGGTCTTGCAGATGAAAGAAAAGAGGTAGTTGGCAAAGAGAAATAAGAGAGGAGAAAGGGAACACTATTCCATTGTCTTGTTCCGTATACTGTCAAAATACAAGAAAATTCCATTTTCTCTCTTAGTTTCCAATCCAGTCCTAGTGGAAAGGAGGAACTGATTAAAAAGTTTCAAGAAGAATTGAAAATCAAGATCAAGCATGATAGGATCAAAAAGGTTAGTGGGACTTGGGAGCAAAAAGTACTTTATTAGATATCAATATCTCTTACATGAAGGATCCTGATAAAAAAGCAAGGTCGTTTAAGATATAAATGTTGTTTAGACAGGCAAGAGCTGGTAGAATAAGAGAGGATATTCACATACATAGACACCGAGAAAGAAAGATAAATGCTACATCATGGGTAAGTAGAATAATAAGATGAAAAACATGAATAGACAGTGGCAAACAGAGATAGTAAGGATCCAAGAAAAGTACAGTTTTCTGAGAAAAAGAGAAAATGCAAAGCAAAAACACATAGAAAAGAGAGAGGCAGTAGAGGAAGGTGTGGGCTGCAACTCTACAGGGGGAGAGGAAAGCAGTGAGCCACCCTAAGCAGGTAAACTTGAGGGAATAGCAAGCGAGAAGTAGGGCACAGGAGAGAAGCTCACAGTGACATAACAGAAAGTAAGACCTGAAGGACAAGGTAAAAAAACAAAGCAAAAAAAAAGGAGAAGCAAGCAAGAAGAAAGGGCTGGCATCACCAGGAACATGGGACTAATATCCATTAGGGTGATTGCTTGTGAGAAATGAAGATGCTAAAAACTTCACAGAGACAGAATGGAAGGATAGAAGAGACTAAGACTAAGGGGAAAAAAAGGAACTATGAGACCATTGCAGAACGAAAAATTGGGTAATCACAGAGACTGCAGTCTAGAAAGGCAAGTGTATCACGGGCTACACCATAAGAAGTGTGACCAGCAGGTTAAGAAAAGTGGTTCCCTCTATTCTGCTCTAGCAGGACCCTACTTGGAGTACCATGTTCACCTCCAGGGCCCCCAGCTTCTTACAAGGGCATGTAGTGACAAAGGGGAATGGCTTTAAACTGAAAGAGGGTAGGTTTAGATAAAAAGAAATTCTTTACTGTGAGAGTGGTGAGACACTGGAACAGATTGTGCAGAGGAATTGTGGCTGCCCCATCCCTGGGAGTGTTCAGGGCCAGGTTGGATGGGGTTTTGAGCAACCTGGTCTAGTGGGAGGTGTCCCTGCACATGGCAGGGAGGGTGGAACTAGATGATCCTTAAGGCTCCCTCCAACCCAAACCATTGCATGACTGTGATTTCATCACCAAGTGTAAGGCTGAGCTGCACTGTGAGCAAAGGTACTCTGCTGCTTGTCAGGGCTTTAACTGCAGGTGGAAACCACCTGCTACACCACCACTGAACTAACATGGTGCCCCTGAAGCACTGACACTTCAGGGGGCAGGTAACTTGACTGGAGTGAGGGGCAGGTTCAGGTAATAACCCTTCAAATAAAGTAATGCAACACAAGCAATATGGCAAAGGACTGGCACTGAGCTGCTGATCAATGAGAGAACAGCAAGCACGGCATCCAGAAAGTGCATAACTAAGGAGATATACATCTATCATAAATTTTATCTGTTAACATAATTAGTAAATTGCTGCTTGCTTCCCTCTCTGCCAAGTAATCTTTTTAATCCTGTCTTCAGAATAAAACACTTATTTCAGGCAATCTTTTAAAATTGCTGCTCTTGCATGGGTTTGGATGGGAGTACAAAAAGCGCCAGGAATCACAGCCAGCAAAGGGACTGAACCAGCCTGGCTTCAGTGGCCACCACAGCCTGGAAGGAAGAGCCTGGATAAAGGCTGCCGCCGAACTATTACACAACCAGCACCAGCGGAGATGGTTGGAAAAGTGAGGAGGAGGCTCCTGACTGCACCAAAACCCACAGCATGGAGCCCGGCCACCCTAGAGCCAGCTTTACGCTCCACGGAGGCTCACAGTTTATGTAACACAAGCCACGCACCCTTTTGGGCTGTCGGCTGTGGATAATCGTCCGCTCCATCATCTGCCACCGCAGCACTCCCGGGGCACCACACAGCCCGGGAAGGACGCTGCTGTTTTCTTTCCTTCCACCCTTAACCACCCTCGTTTCTCCTAAAAAAGTAAAATAAATCAAATCAATCCCCAAATCCATGAATATGACGGAGCACTTCACGGGTGCACTTCACGGCACGGCAAGCGCAAAGCGGGAAGGGAAAGGCGCATCCCCCCGCCCCTCTCCTCGGCTCCCGGCTCACCTTGAACGACATCCTGCACATCGCCGCTCCGCCTCCGCCCCGCTCGCCGCT
>JAOXXN010000395.1:105073566-105108896 GCA_026770055.1 Myrmophylax atrothorax
ATCTCATATCTGTGTTCATCCAGTGGAACCTTAACTTCAGGATTTGTTTCAGCTTGAGACTCACTTTTGACATTTTTCTTAGTATTCTCACATCCCAAATTTGTATAGTCACACAATACTAGTAATGAAGAGGAATATTAAATACTGTGATGGAGTGAGTCTATTCAAGGGAACAGGTAAACCTTATTTCAGAATCCTGAATACTAAGAACTTGGTGTGTGTTAGTCATGCAGACTTTCTTAGTGATTGGCAGAGACAGTATTTCAGAGTGCAGTTGTTCCTCAAGTGAGCTGAGATGAGGGTTTTGGTGCTTAAGGAAAAATAAATCTTAAAGTTAGATGTGTGTCCAAATACCTTACAGAATCACAAGTTGTAGTATTGAAAAGATGGCAGGAATGTAGTTTTCCTCACTCAATATTTGTCCTCTTTGCTTTTTGGGTTTTTTTTGTTTGTTTGTTTTATACAAGTCACCTTTTTCTGTAAACAAAATAGGGAAATGTTTTTACATGTGCAGAATGTGACAATGAGTAAGGTACATATGTGTGCAGGGAAGCAATGACTGAGTGTAAGCTGTTCATCAACTATCCACAATTAGAGGAAGCAGAACTTGGTGCAAAGTCAAAAGCTTTTAATTTGCTGCATTCCTGCCTTTGTATCTTTATGACTGAGAGTAGAGTCCCAATGGAGCCTTTTGCTGTGTTCTCACGACACTATTTAGTCAAATAGTTGCACCATGTTGGGAGTTTTAGTGCTCACTACAACGGAATTGGAACAGAACACCCACCTGGTGCTGCTTCTGTTTCACAAGGGCTAGAGGTAATTTTGAAAGTCAAAATCCCTTCAGGATGTGAAATCTTTCTGCTAGAAGAATGCTCATTTTGCAGTACTTTGTAATATGAGAAAAAGCAAAAACCTTAAAGCAAAAGCCCTGCTTTACTACCCTTTCTGACTTTGTGCACTATAGTTACATTTCTAATCAATCACAGCCCTTCTGAATAACAATTATAATGTTGATCCCTGAGGCTGCCTCTCCATTTTGTTAACATACCTGCTTACACTGTGGCTATTCCTGACTTGTTTAAAATATTTGGATCAAATGAAGTCTCAGTCATTCCTTTAATTGGTCATGTTTTTCCCAATGTAGTTTTCTCCATATTTTAACTTTCTGAATCCAGAATATCTGGCTGAAGTTCATTACCCTTTCCCTGACTCTTTGAATTGCCTAATTTTAGCAGGTGTGCCCTCATCTTTGGCTTGCTCAACACTCAGCAGATATTACAGTAACACTCCCCCAGATATTTTTCTGAACTTTGTCTTCAGAAGAAGATGAAGGTTCATGATAGCATGACAGTGTTTGATGAAAAAGAAATGTCTAGCTATTGCACTTCAAAAAGTATAGCCCACAAATTTTATTGTTGCTTTTAGTTATAAGTAATTGTTTTTACTGTAGTTTTGTGGAAATAATATAGTGCTGAAAGACTCAGGCTTGGTGGAATCTTGTGCACTAATGTCTTGAATAAATTTTATGTAAGAGTGTTACTAGTCACTGCTGTAAATTAAAAGCACACAATGGAATGTAATGTCCAAATTAGTACTTTTATTAGGGAAGGAGGCAAACTCAACCATAAATTCAAGGTAAGTGCTGTGGCCTGTGGGGGAGTTCATGATTTTGTTTTGTCAGTTAAAGCATGTAAACATTTTGTAAAAAAATCTCACAGTTTGTTAAATATTCTGAGTTGCCGTTATATAGTAGGAGATTAATTTTTATATTTAATAACAATCCTTCATGTCCATAGGTTTGCAAAAAGTATCTGTTGTTGTGAATATAATTAGCTCTGACTAACTGTTGTCATTAAAACCAGTTGTTCTTAACTTATAAAGGGTTGACATAATAGTTTTAAATGATTCTGAAGTAACAGTTAATTTAACTATCATTTTGTGTAATATAGTGTCTTGTGGGCCTTTCTCCTGTAGGGAGAAACTGTCAAGGTGGTGGGAGGTTTATCATAAGCTGCATTGAACTTGGCTTCCAAAAATAGTCACTGCACTCATTGTGCTTGGCTGTTGAAGTCTTTGTATTATCACTGACCCTGAAATTAGACCCAAATCTAGCGTGAAATTGCATAACCTCTATAATAACTCTGAGAAGTCCTACAGATTAAGACATGAGAACCACTGCATGAAGCTTCTGCAGTCCTACAGAACTGTCCCAGCAGTGAGCCAAAGCCTTTCCTCTGTAGCCCCTGCACGGCTCTGAATCCACAGCACCACTTATCCCTGTTCTGTGGTTCACACTGAGGAGAAAAGTGGCTTTTAAGTCTAGGGAAGGTACAGTATTGTCCCTGCAGTGCCCAAAAATAGGGGTGCTTACAGCACAGAAGTGTTACCTCATACTGGAGAACTCTAGTTTGGAGTATTTCAGTTTGTGCAGGAAGCTGATCATGCTGCAAAACAGTATGCTTTGAAGTTTGTTGTGACTTTTGGCTCATACAGTAGTAAGGCGAATCTATTGTGAACTCTAGATTAACACAAGTGCAGCTAATCAAGTAAGAGCTGTCTGACAGAATTTTCTAAAAGTTGTATCAGGTAATACATGTTCCATTTATCCCTCAGTCACATTACCAGCAGGTCATTCAGAGCTGAGCTACCAGTCTTAATCAGGGAAATACCATGAATACATTGGTTTTTGCTCATATGTTATCCTTTCTTTCTTGCTCATATGTTATCCTTTAAGATGTAGTCAATGTGATATGATATCTTCAAGCTTTAATTAAAGGCTTTTTGAATGGCTTAGCATTTTTTCCTTATGTTTGCATTAATTGATCTGTGTCATTGGCTTTAAAATGTATTTTTGATTCTAATTTGGTATTATTCTCAAAATAAAACCTTGCAAGTCTTGCTCTCCTTTGCTTTCCTGATGCTGTTTTCCTCTTGTTCTTCCTTAGCATCTCTTTAGGAAGATCTCTGTTCCCACTCATTGCTCTCACTCCCCTCTCTCCATGTCTGTACTTCTTGTCCCTGCATCCTTTCCATGCTCATTCCTACACGTTACTTTCATTTCATGATATGTTGTTCTAAATACCTCCCTCTCAATACAATATAGTAAAAGCACAACCTTTCCTGGTAGCCTCAACCCTCTGCAATTCCCTACGTTTCCTTCCAGTGCTGACAATACCACTGTGTTCTTTTCTGTCAGACTGTAGCCCTCACAGGGGGACATTTATCTACTGGACAACGGAGGGCTGAATTGTGCAAATCCTTTCCCATATGAATAGCTTCAGTGTTCTGTGAAGAAACAGGCCATATATGAGAAATAATTATGAGCATTGAGTTGGTCTTTGTCCAAATCCCAATTGAAAAGTGGCTGCATGAGGAATTTCAGCAAAGTAACTGACAGTCATTGATGTATTTGCCTGCAGCCTTGGCAAAAAGACCAAGGACTAATTGAACCTGAAGAATGGACTACCCTTTATTTCTGGAAGCAGTTCTTCTTCTAGAGTACTGCCCATGAAATGTATAGAGAGCTTCTCCCTTCTGGTCCTGCCATCAACTGAAATAGAGAAAAGGTTTCCAGATGTGCCAATGAGGCATATTCACAGGCACTGACTTACCTAACTAAATATGCTCTTTAGCATTAGTAGCTAGTTAAATAAAAGCATAATGTCAATACAACCTGTACAGAGATAATTGGAAAATGTTGGAGGTCCTGTGCTTATTCCTGGCTTCTGCATCCCAGACTATGAAGCTGGCACACAAGGAGTGACTTCAGCATGCTGTGTGGTGGGAACCTCTCTAGTCACTGTCACTCTCAGGCATTGCTGTGTGTATGTGTACACAGTTAAACTGGATGCAACTCATTCAGGAGATCTAATGCCTCTAAGATACCACCCCCACACTATTTTCTCTGCACCTCTGCTATAGCTGCTCTTTGATGTACCCAGAAGAGTAGCTGGCAACTGCCAGAAAGAACAAGTCAGCTCTCTCTAGTTGGCATTTTTTTTGTATGGGTGTTTCATCTGCAAAATACATTGTTGAGAGTTGCCAAATATTGACTGTCAGGAGTGTTTTATATGTATCTGGATCTGCAAGGGTGGCACAAGTCCTACTGAGATATTTGAATAGAGGGAGTGCTTACCTCTTTGCAGCATCAAGAAATCAAAGCCTTTAATTTTAACCAGAGCATATGGGATTTTTATTTCATTTAAATAGATTGTTACTTTTATGGCTTGGTCTTTGAGAGGAAACAATGCTCAAGACCTTAAGGCTTCATTACCTTAAGAAACTAATGGGCATGCACATGCCAACCATATACAGTCAGTGGCACTAAGGTGTGTTCTGGAGCAGATGCCAAGCACTTTACTCTTTCATAAATCCTACTCCTTCATCAGCCCACATCTGAGAAGTTTAGTATATGTACTGAATGATGATAAGATTTCTCTCTCTTCTGAGTAATGTGCAGTGCCAACAACATGATTCAAGGTAATGCCAGAAGCCTAGAGGAAGAGTCTTACGATGCTGAGGGAAGTTTTGGTGGTGTAGATATATCTGATAATACAGTGTTAGGAAATTCCACCCTGCTGGAAACAGCTGTTATCCATACTTCTACAGTTCAGATTACATGAAGAAGGATTGCTGTTGTATCTCTTTGAACACATGTTGAGATCTGTGGAATGCCTCAGATAGATGGTCTACCTGGATGTAGTTGGGTTCTTGTTACTACCACACTCCAGGAATTTTTATTTGTCATGAGCCAAAAAAGGAAGAACAATCTTTTTCTGTAGGTGCAGCACATAGTGTCATGATAGCTTGGAACATAGTGGATTTTTCTTTTGTGCCAGTTTATGTCCAGCACTCATCTTGCAAATTATTTCAGTATTTTAGTATTCTGTTTTGAGTTTATGGTGACAGGAACGGAGGATTATGTTCTATACCTTTATATATGTATACCTAACTTCCTTCCATTTTCTCATGTATTTTAGAATTCCAACAATTCTTGGAAATTTCTCCATTATATAGGGTTGTTTAAACTTTTAAGGAGAAAATTGAGAAAACATTTTAAATTAGTATTATTGTGTTGTTTTGAATTCTCATGAGAATGCAATGGGTAGCAGGACGTTTTCTGTCTACTGGGTTAAAATACGTAGTGTGCATGCTGTTAGAGATAATGAATATTGTATCATTAACAGTAATGGTACAGTGTAACTTTCAATCCATTGAAATGTGCTCTTTTAACACAATTTTGAATTCACCTGTAAGAACTTCTATAGAAATAACTGTCTTTATAATGTAATATTGATAATATGTATGTAACACAAATTTTAATTTTTATTCTCAATGAGGAGGACATTTTACTCATTGTACTGGATGGTTTTTAAAAACTTTATCTGGGTTTTTGGGAATCTTCAAGACCACTGACTGCAAGAATTGTTCAGATCTGAACAAACTTAAGTGAACAGGAAGAAGTCACATCATTTTGGGACTTGTTTAATTCCGATGGTTGATAATCCATCAAGTTTGACCTTTGCTGCTAGATTACAGGATATGGTGTTTGACACTTGCAGTAATACATCCTCTTTCAAGCATATGTTTCCAGAGTGGATTGTTTCCATTACTGGAAACAAAATGCTGTTTCTGCTTTTAAACTGACTTCTATATTCATACAAGAAAACAGTAATAATTTTGATTAAGCCATATTTCAGGGGCTTTTTTGGTGAAAATTTTTTTACTATTATATAGTTGCATCAAAAAAACAGTTATTTTTAATGCTTACTTACAGTTTTAACACTCCTTTTAAGGGACAATTAGGTTTTTTTATAAAAGAAATTCAGCTTCAAAGCAACTAAATAAACTTTTTTAATCAAAAATTAAGGTACTCACTTTCTTTTTTCCTCAAAAATGAATGGCTAAACATATTGCTCTGAGTTTAATCTGCATTTTTTCACAGGGTACGTCTTAGGTTGGGATCAAGATTTAAATTAGTGAAATGCTAGCATAGCATATGTTATTAAAATTGTCTACGATAGTTGCTTTTCTAGGCCTTATGCTGGCAAGGTTACTCTTTTAGCTTGGATATATTTTCTAAGCCAGTGGTTAATTTTCTTCTGTTGTTGCCTCATCCGTTCCACAGAGAGGCTGTTCATCAACTTGGTCAGTATTTAAGTGTAGTGAAAGTTTGGATTTTCAGGATGCTATTCTGCATTTTCAGGATGCTATTTCAAGCATGCTATTATGTATCCTTGATCCAGGTCATAGGCACTCATGTGAAGTCAGAAGCAGGACAGATGATAGGATTAGTGACTATGTTTTGGTGATATATTGTTGTTAACTAAAACCGGTTTAATTTTTATCAAGACTTATCCCTTTCCCCTTCCTGAATGTGATTGTACAAACCTCAGTGTTTCAAACTATCACATGTAAGGAGAGCTGCACATGAGTTCAAGGTTTTCATATGCCACAGTAATGTGAAGTTGCCATAGCTTTTATTTTTTTTCCATTTTGTGACTTGCAGGGAAATGAGCAAAGTGTGTTGCTAAAGGCAGTTCTTTAAGCATAGGCAATCTTGCAGAGTTCCTGATGTAATACACATATTGGACAGGATTTCAGTTTCCCACATTGAGTAGTCACAGCGAATTACACAGTTGTGCAGATATGCAGATATGGCATACAGGTGCCTGACAGGTGCCACATGCCAATTCAACTGGTGTGTGCCTTCATTTCGGCCATTTTTTTTTTTGATGCATATGAAAGGTTATAGTCCAGAGTGATGCTAATGTGTAAGTGAGCTTGTCTCATAGTTCTTCAGCAGTGTGGAAGTACTGTGGAAGTAGAATTCACTGCTCCTGTTTTGCTCAAACTCGTGAGAAGATATCCCTGTTGTGAGAGAGATGAGATGACAATGGCTGTGTCAGCACTTTGAGTAGCATCTGAGTAGAAGAATAGAATGACTTTATGACAAGCTGAAGCAGATGTCATCTGCTTCTTTGGAGGGTTAGGTAGAAGGTCATTGTTGTGCTGATTCCACAATGTGACTACAAGCAGTGGAGCTCTGGAAAAGAAAGGACTTGTCTATTTGCTTCCTTTGCTTCCTTTGTTTTTTATTGAGATTCCTAAACCATTTGTGTTGATTTAATCTGTGTCACTCAATACACAGAGTGTTATCCACACTTGCTAGTGTGCATGTAAGGATGGGACTCCTAAAGACTTTAAAATATAAGGGAAGAAAGACTATTAATAGATAGGCCTCTCCAGTGTAAAGCTGCTTTGAACACATAAATTCCCCTTGAGAGATTCAGCTGATGAAAACCAAGAATACAAAAGAACTTTTTTTCCTTAGGAATTTCAGAAGTATTACGTTTTCCTGGAGGGATACCAATCTTTGCATTGAATAGCCATACTTGATGACCTGTAATGTCTGTATGGTCAGTATCTCTCTTGCTGGTCCCAGTTGGTGTGACAGTTATCAAACTGTTCTTAGCTAGCAGCTGAATGGGCCAGGCATGCACAAGGTGCTGTTCCCAGTTTGTGCTTGAGAACTTGTATGCGCTTGTGGCTTGAAGTCTAATAACCTTTGCAAAGTATTAGCTTCCAGGTCATGACATTTGCAAGGTTTGAGGAAAGATAGACTGCTTGGGTGTATTTGATGTGGGGGCTCTGACAGCAGGTACTTGACAGTTGACTATAACTCCCTGCCTCCCCCATCAAAGTGAGAATCTCTTGTCAGCAGATGATTCTCAGGTGAGGTTATTGAGTGAGAAATTCCAGTGCAGCTTCACTTGAATATTGACTGTACCTCAGTATTGGTTCACTTTTATTGGCAGCTCCTATCCATGTTATGGTTATTTAAATTCTAAATGACCTTTGCAATCAATCTGTGTTCAGCTTTTTGTGTAGAGATAGTTTTTAGTGATGTTCTGTTTTTTACGACAGTGGATTATCCCAAGAGGCTTACAGTAAGACATCTTTCCCTGTCACATCCATTTTTGCTCTAATGTTTGGAAGCTTTCTGTCTCTGTGGTCTATCTGATACATAGTGAGCACCTAAAGAAACCAGATGAAACTTCTTCTCTTGGGAACCTTGAGCTGTTGAAGCTCTTTGAGCTGTTTCAGGCATTGAATGAGCTATCAGCCATAAGAATCTCTCCTGTGTTATTTGATACCCACAAAACTCTGGTGTGGCTTGCTTCTACTTGGAAAGTCTGTCAAGTGGCAAAATTATCTGGATATATTCTTAACGTGGAACAGGTGTTTGAGATTTCTATCAAACACAACCAACGGAGTCCCAGTGTTAAGGAGGTGTGCATTTTCTTTTACATCACTTTTGATATTCCTTCACTACGAGCACAGTTATGTGATTGGAATGCATCACAAATGTACCAGGATGCTGCAAAAATTTCTTAGTTCAATGATGTGTTGAGATGCTAACTTTTCCATGTTAAGTACTATGACCTTAACACACCAAGCAATCAGTTATCTGCACAACAGCCCTGTTCTGAAATGAGAGATGGCATTTAACACAGATGCCTTAATGTACTTGAGCACATTGCTAGGTGAAGTAGCCAGCTGAACATCTGGCCTCTTATTTTAATAGGAATGAAACTGCAGAGAATAACCTTCTCCCTACACACTAAAGAAAAGGTGTTTATTTGCATTAGTTTTGTTATTGTGGTACTTTTGATAGAGTTCAAAAAATCTCCTGACAAGTTCTATGTATATTCTGTTACCAGCTCTTCCATGTTGCCTACATCCTTATCAAGTTTGCAAATTCTCCTCGTCCAGATCTTTGGGTCTTAGAAAGATCAGTGGACTTTGGAAAAACTTACACTCCCTGGCAATATTTTGCTTGTAAGTATCAATCCTTGTGTCACTACTCTTTTGGGGACAGGTATCTTTAATCATTCACTCAGTAGCAGCAAAATCAAACCATGAGGCTTGCTAAAGATTTCAGCTGCAGAGAAAACAGTGAACATGAAATATATTTGCCTTTTCTTAGTTAGCCAAATTAGTGGTAACACTGTATGAGTATTATAATGTGATGGTATAACTCAGCTATTTGTCACTCTCTCGGAAATTTTTTTTTGTTTGTCTTGTTTTTTGGGTATGTCAGAACTGTAGTGTCCTTCATCCCATGGAACCTTGGAGTTTCTTGCAAAAATCAAAGTGAAATAAAAATGCGAGATCTTGGAGTACCTATAAAACTTTTTTTTTTAATATGAACATAGGAGAAACACTGTGCAAGTCAGGTACTCACTACTGAATTGCTTAGGAAGAGAAATGATTGGTTTTAGGAATTTCTGTTTTTCTGTGCTGAGTGGCACAATCACTGCTATTACTCTTTTATGGGATAAAATTTACCTGAAAGCAAGGGGAATACTTCTTCATTAATTTAAATTCGAACAATAGTGTTTATTTTCACCTATAAAATGAATTCTCTTCCTCGCTTGACTAGACTCAAAAGCAGATTGCTTGGAGCGCTTTGGAAAGGAAGCTAATCTTCCAGTGAGGGGGGACAGTGATGTCCTTTGCACCACAGAGTATTCTCGCATTCTGCCTCTTGAAAATGGAGAGGTAAGTGGTTTTAGGAAGGTGATGTGTAATGCTGGAAGCAAACAGCATTGCTTTCGCAAGTTTGCTAGAAGTAATTTTTTCAGCTATGACTGATTCAATGATTCTGCATTAGTAATTCCATAACCAAGGTGAGATTTTGGGAGGGTGGCTGACTCCTCCTAAATTTCACCATTCCCTATGGCAGTAGGGGCTAGTCAGAACAACCTGTGTTGGTATTTATCATTATTTGAGTACCTCGCTATAGCCATATGCTTTTGAAGGTGTTGACTGCATTTTCTGAACACTTCCAATGTGCATGATGGAACTTAGTGCACCAGAATTGCTTATATGAGTAAAGGCTGTAGAAACAGATTTTACCATTCAAGAATAAGTAACTGTTTAAAAAAAGAATATATAAAAATGCTACATGTTTAAAATACAATATATGTGTTTGGAAAACATTACTCTGATTTTAGCCATTGTTTCTTGCTAGGCAGAACCATGACTTCTATTATCTGAATGAATGTTAAATGCCTGACTGTGCTGATGGCTTCTCCTGGCATTCTGCTTTTACTCCTGATATGGTTAGAATGCAAATCCAAACTCCTCAAGAGTTATCGAGAGTTTTGAGCATTTGGATCTCGGGTTTCATATTAGAATAGAATTTGTTAACATGCCTGTAAAATTTTCCTAATAAAATACTGTAAAGAATAATTTCCACAGAAGAACACTGTTAGTGCCATCTCCTATTATATACTCTATGACTGTTTCTGAGGGAATTGTACTGCAGTTGGAATAATCATCATTCCCTTGCTACATGCCTTAGAGTACAGGAGCCATTTGAAAATAGAAATCTGTTATCTGTATGGTTATAAATAAATGAAAGTCTTTTACAAAGCCCTGTACATACACACTTGATTGTTCATTCAATAGAGACCCATGATTACTAGGCTGTTGGCAGCTGTTTCTTTTAAAAAGTACTGGAGCCCTTGTTTTGGAAGTCAGACAAACCTGCTCTCATGTGAGGGGCTTTTCTAAAGCAACACTGTGTACTTTCTTCAAAAGACCATTAATATGCTCACAGGCACTGGACCTGGTAACAATAATATTTTCCAGGAATGTTTGTGCCTTAACCCAAAAATAAATGTGCTTTGGGAAAGAGCCAAAACCTGATGTTTTTACTCAAGCTAAACTCCCATTGACACTGTTGACTGTTAAAATAACTGTTTGCAACTATTCCTATTGTTTTCTCCTATTAAAACATGTACTTTTTGTGTGTTATACCTTCTGTTTTCAAAAGAGATAGAGGCACTTTTTTTTTTCCTTTTTCCCTGATGTGCCATAGGGATAAAAAGAATTCAGGAAGGTCCAAAACTGACAACACTATTTTTCCCAATATCCTAGCTTCAAGCATGAAATTTCTAGTTGTTGCTACAAATACATTCAGAAACAATAGTCAGTTTTTGGATTCTTTGGTTAGTTTTGCTCTGTGCCACTATTGGCTCTTGCAGTTGATATATTTTAACCAAAATGTGCTTACTTCTTTGTTAGATTGTAGTATCTTTGGTAAATGGCCGCCCAGGAGCAAAAAACTTCACTTATTCCCCTAGTCTTCGAGAGTTCACAAAAGCAACAAACATCCGTCTTCGTTTTCTCAGAACTAATACTCTTCTTGGACACTTGATATCCAAAGCTCAACGGGACCCCACTGTAACTCGTAGAGTAAGTACTGTTTGCACTGAGATGTGTACACTCAGCGGTCATATGAAGCATGTTAGGGACCAAAAATGGTCTGAATGTTTTAAGTTTGCAACATCCTAACAATGAAATTTACAGTGACCTACTCTTAAATCCCCATATTTTCTCTGGATTCATTTCAGAAAAGAAGGTAATTGGGTCAGCACAGATTTATGGAGGGGAAGTAATGATTAAGGATTTTGTAACAGACCATCTTTATTCCCTGCTTTATAATACAGAAGGAAGTTTGGTGCATCATGGGAACTATAAACAGCCAAAGCAGAAGTATTCTAAACTATCTTACACAGAACTGAGGAACCAAATCTCTTCAACTTGAAACTATTTTCCGTTATTTATATCCAAAGTAAAAATTTCTGAAAACAGTGCCTGAGTTTCTGAAGGACCAGCTATCAAAGGCCATACTTGTCACTATCCTTCCACAAATTGAGTTGCTGAAGTGTTGTCTGTGGATTTTGGGCTATCCAAGAGCTTTAAGGGCAAAGTCCCACTCCCATTCAGTGGGGAAGTGTAAGGAAATTCATCTTCCTTAAGGGAACATGAGACAGAAAATCATATACTTACAGAGATTGCAGGCTTGTATTGTATTGCTATTTTTAACCTTTTCATTTAAAATGAAGATTTGGTAACAATTGGAGGAAGCCCTGGGCTGAGGCACTGCACAAATGTGTGTGAGGGTTTCAACACTGAAAAACATAAAACTATTCCAGTTATTTGATAGCAGTTCCATTAAGTGCCTTTATTGTCTTAAGGAAACTTTAAGGTGTTGCTCGCAAGCAGATGTAAATGCCGTACTTAGTTTACTTGGCAAGCAGGACAGCTTTAGTATAAGGAACTTGTGATGTTATCCTAGCCACGGAGTGTAGGACAGATGAAGGACGTCACATGTTTTCTGAAACTGATGAAGAGAGTGCAAATTTTTATTGTAGAGACTTTCCAAGTCTATGAAATAGTTAACATTCTTAAGAAAAATCTTTATGTTAAACTTATTACAGAGACAGGTGAAAACTTAGGAATACTAAGCAAGTTTGAAGATGACAAAGTTGAGAGGAGCTGTGGACTCCCTCAAAGGCAGAAAGGCCCTGTGGAGAGACCTTGGCAAAACAGTGGGCTGGGCAATCACCAGCCATATGAAGTTTAACAGGGCAAAGGGCCAGATTCTGCACCTGGGATGGGACAGCCCTGGATTTACAACGCACAGACTGGGGAATGAGATGCTGGACAGCAGTGCCATGGAAACAAACCTGGGATGCTGGTCAATGGCAAGTTGAACATGAGTCAGAAGTGCCCTGGCAGCCAGGAGGGCCAATGTGTCCTAGGGGGTGTCAGGCACAGCATCCCCAGCTGGTCCAGGGAGGGGATTGTCCTGCTCTGCTCTACACTGGAGTGACCTCACCTTGAATATTGTGTGCAGTTTTGGGTGCCACAATATAAGAAAGATATTAAGCCATTAGAGAGTGTCCAGAGGAGGGCAACAAAAATTGTTAAGGCCCCTAATGGGAAGATGAATGAGGAGTGGCTGAGGTCACTTGATCTCTTCAGCCTGGAGAAGAAGAGACTGAGAGGAGACCTCACTGCAATTAAAACTTCCTTATGAGGGGAAGAGGAGGGGCAGTCACTGATCTCTTCTCTGTGGTGACCAGTGACAGGACCAGAGGGAATGGCCTGAAGTTGTATCAGGGGAAGTCTAGGTTAGATATTAGAAAAAGGTTCCTTCCCAAGGGTGGTTGGGCCCTGGGAGAGGCTCCCCAGGGAAGTGGTCATAGCACCAAGCCTGATAGAGTTCAAGAAACATTTGGACAACACTCAGGCACATGATGTCTCTCTTGTACTAGGGAGCCCAGATCTGGTCACAGCACTGCAGGTGTGGCCTCACTAGTGCTGAGTAGAGAAGGATCACCACTGGGAGAGTCCAGGCTTAGAGGGGTGTATTGTGAATAAAGTGAGCACAGGCAATGTACCTGCATAGTGTTCCAACTCTTTTTCCCTTTGTCCTTCAGTGGTTTTAAGTCTGCCTCTTAAAATTTTCTGAGATGGCATCAAGATGTACAACCAGCTGTCTGTTCCGCCTGGCTATGAGGAGACAAGGAAACAAATTCTGAGCTACAATGTGTATGCAGAAGCTGATGTGTGTACACACACTGAGTTGAACCATCTCTATTTTTAGCTTCTGTTGCCTGCATGCCTGCAAGGCATGGGGATGAGATACAGAGTGGTTCAACTTCAGATCACATTGTCAAATCCATCTTGAGTCATGAGAGATTTTGACCAAGCTGGTAATTTTGTTCTTTTTCCAGTATTTAGTGATAGTTTTTGACTGAATGGGGAAACTGCACTGCCCATAACAGCATGTCCTATTTGTTGACCAGACCATAGTCTCACATGCATTGACTGACAGTAATTTACATCTCCATCCTCAAGCTGACTTGGAACAAGCTTTGGACTTGGGTACTGGTGACTGTGTAGCTGCTGGGGAATGGAGAGCTTCAGCAACATGTGTTCGTTGTGAACTGCACAAGCCTGCTCCTTTCAGGTGCCCCACGGGTATTGTCTTTGATTTGGTAAATGTCTCATACTGAGACATTACCATGAACCGAAGGTTGATTCTTGGCTGCCTGATTTGGCTTTTTGTAAAGCTATGCCTTTCAAGTTCTAATAAGCAAGATCTAACAGCCTGATGTTGGTATTTCTGACATATTAGAAGGGAAGACCTATACATCCTTCTTGTGCTTGTTCCACAGTATTACTACAGTATAAAGGACATCAGTATTGGTGGTCGATGTGTTTGCCATGGCCATGCTGAAGAATGTACTGCAAAGAGTGGTGAAAACCAATACCAGTAAGTAAATGGAGCATAACATTGATTTGAGAAAAATAATAAGAAACTGTTTTCAAATGACCTTTTTTTATTATAGAATGATATAGTCTTACATGGATTTTTTTCATTACATTAAAAAAAAATAGAATCTGCTAGTGGTTGACAGGAAAAAATGTCAAGAGCCATTGTATGGGAAATATAATAATAAGTCTTTACTTAGACTTTTCTGTTTAATTGAAATAAAAGCTTGGCAATTGAATAATTTCTTAAAAGTCCTTTATTCTTTTTGGCAAACAACTGTTATCACCTTACTTCAGGAAGTCCATCTCAGGAACAACATCAGCAAAGTTCATAAAGGTAGTGAGCATTATAACTGAGCTCAGACAAGATTCAATGGCTTTCAATCATTTTTAGAAAAAATAAAACCAAACTGAATTAACTGTTCCCTTTCCTTGTAAAGTTTATGATCTCCACATGGATTTCACAAAGTTAGATCAGACACCTTGGCTCACCAGCTATATGGAAGTGACTGAATAATCAGGCTGTCTAAAACATATTTTAAAAACCTAGTTTAAACCAAGTGCTGCTCTTATCCATGACAGCATTGAAACAATCTTTTATCAGGACAGTGCAATATTTTCAGTTGTGTTTTAATGAAGAGTAAGTGGGGAGAGGGGTGCCTCCATTCCAGATGTCTACACTAGAGAAAAGTAAGTAGAGAAGTTGTAAAATCTACAGGAATAGGATTATTATACTCGAAAATTTTATTGTCCCTACATTTTTAGACTGCATAGATAAGAGAGGAGCATTGAAAAAGGCCTCTTCAGTCTTGAGGGTTTTTTTCCTTCTGGTATTTAGTTACTGTGCGTAATAGTAAGACCTAGCCTATAATTTAAGCCTGCTCTTTACATAAGCTATTCAGCTAAATTTAAAAAAAATTAATTACTTGATGAATAGTGTGGACTATTTTTAAAATAATAGATGAGCTATTTTTAAAATAATAGATGAGCTTACTACCTTGGTTTATTAAAAAGACTGGTAAAACTATTATAAACAAAGCATAATGAAAAAATTATGAAAGCGTGCATATAAAGCTGATAAATATTTTGATTTATTGTGGGTCAACAAGCTTGAGCCTTGGAAAGAAGCTAAAATAGAATGTATCCTAAACTGTTATATGTCATCTTGATTTAATATCCTAGAATAGCTTCATAATCCAGTCTATTAAATCCAATTGTAAATGTTCTCTGTAAGTAATAATAGACATGTTCAATAAACATGATTAAAGTAATTGTGTTTATTACATGATTATTATGTAATAAACATGATTAAAGTAATCAGTCATGAAGAATTTTATGAAAGTTCCAAAATGTTCTGGTATTACTGGTTGACCTCTTTACATGTGAGCTTATATCCTGTCCTTTTCACAGTATGTGTAAGTCTTGGACTGCAGTAAAATTAGGGGAAAATAATTTTTATTTAAAAAATTAAGAAAAAACCCTTGAAATTCAGGTTCATTGAGGTTCTTTTCTGTAGATTTCAATGTGACTGTCAGCATAACACTTGTGGGGAAACCTGTGATCGCTGCTGCCCTGGATATAACCAGAAACAATGGCAACCTGCAACAGCTGGGAGCACAAACATGTGTGAACGTGAGTAGCTGAAAAGATGGTGGGTTAAGAGGGATATTGACAAGGGGGTGGGAATTAGCTGTAGCACACTTGTTCACGGAATATAACCAGCACGCTGCATGTTTCAACACCTTTTTTAGTTTACAGAGGATTATTTATGCTTTTCTTTCTTACAAAGCAGTGAAAATACTAATTTGTGTGAGCATATGACAGGAGTAAAAGTGGAAGCCATCTTATAGTACATTGACTCAGCATCTCTCCCCAGTCATAGCTGTCTGCTGACAGGTTGTGGATCCCCCCAACAGAGCAGAGACTATAGGCGTCTTGTACAATTTCAACATTTTTCTCCCCATCACCCAGCCCCTTAGTGTTCAGATTGCAGAGAGATTGCTCAGGGCTGCCATTGCTTACAGGTGCTTGACCTGCCCTCCCCTCTCACGCTGATGGTTGCCCCTCACTGACCATCTGTCAGTGAGCACAAAGGTGTTCCTGGTGGGAAGCCCTGGTGATCCCACACTTGTACCTCTTCCCATTCTTGTAGTTGAGAGGTTGGAGTGTGTTAGCCCCACGGACTGAGTAGTTGAGCTGGAGAAGCCCACTCACTTGCCTTTCTCCCACCCACCCCTATGTTTCATTCTTTTGTTAAAGAAAATGACAGCACAGACTCTCTTTTGATGATGGGTATGTACTGTCATGTAGGCAGTTAAATGCCACCCTGACGCCCAATCCCGTCCAATCTCGGGAGCTAAGCAGGGGCAGCCCTGGTTAGTACTTGAATGGGAGACCTCCTGAGAATGCTGGGGGCTGTGGGTTCTAGTCCTGAGGACTTCACTGTCACCGTCCAAGATCGCTCAGCCCTGGCAGATGAACCTTAGGAGCAAAGGGTGGGACCAGTTTCACCCTTGCTGTGCCTCATCTAAAAAATCCACTGCACAGGCTCGAAGGACACACCCACGTGGGTAGAGCCCTTCCCAAATCTTTGTTCGTGAAGCCTAGCCATGATGATGATGATGTACTGTCACTCACGTGTGTTTTGCCTCCCTCTGGCCAGAGACCAGATAGTGTGGTACAGAAAATATTGCCATCTCTGTACACAGCCATTTCCTTTGTGTCTGACTGAATTTATTTTTCTTGTCTGCCTTTCCTGAGAGTAGCATAGCCAGGGGATACAAACTGCTAACAGGAGAACCTTATTTGAAAGCCGAAGAGATGTACCTATATAATTAGTTTGAGGAATAAAGAGATGACTTATTTAATGAAGACTGCAGTACTAAGACTTAGGAGGGGGAAGGGAGGTTATGTGTGATTAAAATGTTTGATAGGAGCTAGGCATGTTGGGACACAATTTTTCAACAATATTTGAAACCTCATTCAAGTTCCTCCCTTTGAAAGGAAAACATTTCCTGCCAGAAAGGATAGACAATGAGCAAAGATCATGTCATGTTTTTTTAAAGAATGAGTTTATAGGATATCATCTACAGGATTCAGAGCCAAAACAACTTTGTTTCTAACTACCTCTGAAAAAATAGCCTTTTTAGTATGGATTGCTCCTAGCAGTTGAGATGATTCATTGAGAGCATTTACCAGGTGCAGACCTCTTTTGCTGATAGCCAGTAGTGAAGGCATTAAAGCAACCTTGTTACTTTCCAGAAGCCTGAGGTTCCTTGAGAGAAACTAATTGAAAAAGGTTGGTGGGAGCTTATAGGGATCAGCCCAACATTTTGTTATGAGTTTCCCTGTGCTGTACAGGACAGCAAATGGCCCAAAGTGGTGAAAACATGCTTGATGAGGTAGAAGAGGTTTTTATTCCCCTCTGAGAGAACATACTATAATCAGAGGAAGTAATTTCTTGTTGCTGTTAGAAGACATGTGAGCTGTAGCTAGCAGACCGTTTGGCCCTAGAGGCAAGGGAGTAATTATTTACATTGTAAATATATACATATGTTTTTTATATTATCTTCTTTCCTTTTCTGACTTAATATCTTGAGCCAACATCTCATTTTTGCAATATTTTGTTTTCTTGAAGAATTGAGTGAGTCATAAACCCCAAAAATCTTTATAGGCTATCACACCCTGGCCAGGAAACCCTGTCCTGACCTGTCTGGTTTCCTGTCAGCAGACTGTAAGGGAATCTGAAGGCAGACCAGCACCTCAGCTTTATGGTTGTTATTTTCCAGGAAAGGGTTTCCTTGTCCACAGCTGTTCAGATACAGGGTCATAGAGAAGATACAGAGAATTATCCAGTTCCTTTCTCTTATCTGTATGATCATGCAGCAAGGCATGGAGACTCATTTGTCCCTGAATTGTGCTCCCAGTTGTGCCAGGTGCTTGGAGTAGAGTTTGGAAGAACCACCTCCTGTATGCTTCCCTCATAACAAAGAAAAAACAGCCAGGGCCCTTAACTTCCATAACCCATTGCCTTCCAGAGTATTGTATCCCCAGGTCCAGATGAAGGGAGGATTTCCCTAAAAATGAAGCAATAACATTATCAAGTCAAAACTTCATGAATTTCCTGTGAAGGTTTCTCTGGAGTGCTGCAATTAAAGCAGATGTGATTAAAAGCTCAACTAGTACACAGATGCTTGGGGAAGCCTTTTTAACTTGACACATTCTTTCAAAGAAATTCCTGTTGTTCCTCTTCAGTAAGAAAAAAAGAGGACATGGGATGAGCTTATGGTAAAACCATGGCCATGCCCTTTGATTTATTCTGTTTGATTGCTGATACGTTTGGCTACTACTCCAAATTATATTATAGTTCTGGGAAATTTCAGTGAGGACAGGAAGAGCCTTACATCGCCAATGGGAAGGGATTAGTTTTAACTAAGATGAGATACAAATAACTGATCTGAAGGAAATTAGATAAATTATTTTCTGCATAAATTCATCACCCTTTGCTCAAACTGTATTTGCAGGGACTATTCAATGTAGAGCTATTTTTCAGGTTAATTTTCTTTTCAAGCAAGGCACCAACACTGGACTGGCCGTGAAATTTATGTTTCCAGGCCTTTTTGCCAAAGGTAACAGCAAAGTTCTTTTGGGATTAAGGTCTCCCACGTTGATGTGAGGAGATTGATGAGGTGGGTGAGTCTGTTGTACCTGCAAGCAAAGCCTCATGGATATCTCTTGGTCTCTTCTGAGCACTGCATTATTAACATCTCTCAGAAGGACTTAAAAGTATAGTAGAACATGTATGTAGAGATGGATTCAGAGCAACTCTGAGTTCAGCTGTTACCTTTGTTTGGCTTAACAGAAGGGAAAAGTAAAGTAAAGGAGCTAACCACAAATGACTAAAAGTAAAGTTTATCACAGTGAAGGCTATAAACAACCATGTACTGGGGACATGGGTTATCTCAGTCAGCCATTTCCACCCTTTTCTGAATAATAACAACAACAACAGTATTGTTGCTGGTGATACTGTTCTTCATACTTCTTGTATTCACAATTCTCAGGAAGTAGAATTAACCCATACTTAAAACTTCTCCATTCAGAAGACAGCAGCTGGGTAAATGTATAGCCAAATTTGCTGGTGTATCTGTATCTACAGCCATATATGAGGGTTCTTTGGTGTAGGTCTTTTTGTTTAAATGTGTGTATCTTATCCATGATTGTTTATTTTAAATAAAGGTTTAGTGCACCCAGCATCAGCCCAGATGTATTTTTTTAAACATGAAAAATGGAATAAACATTTGAGCATGTTTTTGATAATTTAAAAAAACTGCTGTAACCATTCTTCTGGAGCTTCCTAGCTCTGCATTTATGAAGAACTGTATAGTTTTGAGATGGTACAACTGTTGCCTCCTGTGATAAGCCTGGCAGCACTTTTTCTTAATGGCTACATGACTGTATTATGTTTCTGGTATGAAAATCCAGTTGTTGATAGGTAAATGTGCATTTGAGTATACTCCTACGTGCCTAAGTACACACATAAAAAAACTAAGCTTGTTTTCCGCCTCTGCTACATTACTGAATTCCAGCATTATAAAGAAATGTTACTTTTAGAATGACTTGGAATGTTACTTTTTCAGCCTGCAATTGCCATGGACATGCCACTGATTGCTACTATGATGCTGATGTTGATCAGCGTCGAGCAAGCTTAAACATCTATGGGCATTATGAAGGTGGAGGAGTCTGCATTAACTGCCAGGTAAAAAGATAATTTTGATCAGTTTAAATAAATGGCAATTGAAGAAGGGCAACTGGAGTGGAACTATGTCTACGCTAATAGTTTTGGGACTGACCAGTCTTGACAGGCACGTTTTTCTGGTGATGTTACTTGTACTCAAAACATGGAAAAAGGAATGGGAGAATAATTTACATTGTTAATGTGTAAAAGACACATAGAAATTGTATTTATGCTCAGTCCTGTGTGATTCAAATAAAACCACACAACGTAACACTTCAATCAACTATAAAAGCATTTCCCTGCTTAATAGAAGGAAGTACTATTAACCACATAAAACACCAGCTCAGGCCAGCTGATCCCTTGTTGCAGCAAAACACAGAGGACTCTTCCTCAGCAGCAGAAGTAAAGGAGGATATAGACTATACCAAGATGGAAACTTAAAGGTATTGGAAAAGCACCTAATCGTAGAAGGGACCTCTGGAAGTCATCTGGGTTAGTATTCCACTCAGACTAAGGCTAGATGCAAAATGATATCTGGTTGCACTGAGAAATACCCAGTTGAGTTCTGAAAATATCGAAGTATGCACATTGCACAGACCCTGGGTAATCTTTTACAGTACTTAATCACACTCATGGTAAGGGGACTTTTGTTACTGTTCAGTAGGAATTTCCCCAATTGCAACTTGTGATAGTTAGCTTTTGGACTTTTACGCTTTTGCTGTGCATGTCTGAGAAGAGTTGCTTCTGACATATTTGTAACTCCCTCTTAGGTAGAGGAAAACTGCCTTGGGCACCTCTATCCTCCTTGAACATCTCTTTTTCAAGCCACCCAAAATCATTCCCTCAGTTTCCCCTTGAATGTCATAAGCTCCAGCTCAGATGTAGATGTCAGAGACTTTGCACTGTATCTATCATAAATGGATAGCATGTTCTTAGAAAGAGAAAGAATGTCTCTCATTCTGAGTGACTTTTGTTCTACTTTGGCTGATTACTATGAGGAAAGATCATAAAAGGCTCTGATAAACTTGATCTAATCTTGGGTTTATCTCTGCTCTGAGTGGAACTGAACCACTTGACCTCCTGAGGTCCTTTTCAACCTGAGTTATTAATTGGCTCAGTGATCTCATGGTTAAATACATCCAGACTTATTTGGAAGTCTTGTCTTCCTTTTATTATCAAGTCATCTGGTGCATGATGTGTGGTGACAAGCAGCAGACCAGAATGTTGCATTACAGGAAATTGTCATCAAGTCTATGTTCCTGTGAAACCTATGCTTCATAATTTAAGTATTACCATGCTGTGCATTTAAGGAAATATCCAGTATAGAGTTCTTATTTTTGTCATGAGAGAATCAGATATTGTCCAAAAGGCAGGCAGAAGAGGGTAGAGCTATTTTTACTAGCATGGGTAGAAGAAATGCTCTTTGTCTTCCAACTGACATTTCTTTGCAGAACTTTTTTTTTCATGCAGTCTAGTAAGATTCATCATGTTGGTCCTTTCTGTCAGCTCTTTGTTCATGCAAGAACATTTCATTTATATTGCTTCCAGGATAGAAAAGAGCCAAAATAGTCTAAATCTACAAGTCCTGGTTATATGACTGTTATGAATTGTTTGTGATTAATTTTGTGGAAGTAAATTTGAATTAAATGAGTTTACCATAAATCTAATTACAGAATATTTTTGGTTTTGGTTTGGTTTGGTTTGGGGTTTTTTTAATGGATAAAGCACAAGGATTTTAATATACTTTTTCTGTTTCTGTTAAGAGGGAAAAAAGTGTTAGGATGGATGCCAGAATGAAGAAGTGATAGAATGGAAATGTTGCATAAAAAGATACATTCAGTTTCTTTAGAGTCTGATAACAAGGGAGCTCTGGAAATCACATAGTCCAAATCCCTAATCAGAGCAGGTCTATAGATCACATTGCTCAGGGACTTGTTCATCCAAGCTTTGAACACCTCCAAGGATTGGAATGGCACAACCACTCATGGCAACCTGTTTCACTGTTTGACTGCCTTAATGATAAGTTTTTCCCCCAATATCTAATTGAAATTTTCCATGTTCCAATCTGTGCCTGTTGCCTCTCATCATATTGCTGTGCACTGATAAGAGTCTGTCCTCATTCCCTCTGTATTCTCTGGATCTCCTGCCCCAATGAGCAATGGGCTCCCATTAGCATTTCTTTTGCTGCTGCAATACTCCTAGAAACCTTTCTTTTTGTACTTCACCTTCCTAGCTAGTTTTAGTTCCAGCTAAGCTTTAGCTCTCCTAACTCCACTCCTGCATGTTTGGGCAATGTCTTTGTGCTGCCACCACATAGCCTGTCCCTACTTCCACCTTCTGTGTACTTTGTTTTTGAATTTGAGGTCAATCAGAACGTCTTTGTTTCTGTGTGCTGGCCTTCTGCCATACTTCCACATTGGAAAGAACTTTTTTTTCTAAGATAGCTGTCCATGAGAATCAATTAACTCTCTTCATCCCCTTTCCCCACCAGGGCACTTTCATGCAGGACTTTGCCAAGCAGATATCTGGACAAGCCAAAATCTGATTTTCTGAAGCCTAGGACTGTAATTCTGCTGTTTGTCTTGCTTATCTCAGGATGTTAAAATACATGGTCTTCCTTGTTAGTGGGTGTTAGTTGGTACAGAGCATCTCCCCTAAGTGGTTTGTGAACATCTGCATCAGAAATTGTCTTTCGTGCATTCAGAATAATTTCTGGATTGCTTGCACCTTGCTGCATTGCCCTTCTGGCAGATACCAACGTGATTAGTTAGCTGTAATATCTGTAGTTATCTGAGTAACAAAGCTTTCTCTAGTTCCCTAAAGAAGGTTACATTTGCCTTCTTGTTCAGGTGGTCTGTAACAGATACCTACTGCAGTATCAGCTGTGCTGATCAGTCCTCTGATCTTTACTTTCAAGCTCTGGACAGGTTAATGATCTGCCCCCAGGCTCCAGGGAGAGGCCCGGGCAGTCTCCACAGCCCCAGACCTGGACAGTGGCATCTTCTTCCTGAAGCTTTGTCTGGGCTGGGGCCTCTGATGTGCCACTGGAGTTAGCACCAGTAGTCTCTGAAGATTGTGCAGTGTCTTGGGTGCCCTTTTCATGAACTGCCTGCTAGTCCTTCTAGTAAATGCTGGGTCTGTGCTCAGCCCTGAATTGCAGCACTACTTAAGGAGGAACTAAACAGCAAGTAGGAAGTGGAGGAAACTGCTTTGGTTGCTCCAGGGTAAAGTTTCCTTCTCTGGTTCCCTGCCCACGCATCTGTGAGCTCATCAGGGTGCCTTGTGACCATGAGTTACTGAAGTGGTACTTGCCATTGCTGTTGCACACTCCTGCTGCCCCAGTGCAGGAGAGAGCTTTGCTGCACAAGTTGAAATACACTGAAGACTGTGTTTACAAGTCAATTACAAATTTTTGCTGTAGTTCAAATTACATAGGACTTTTTTTTTTCTGTGTGCCTAAAGCACATATTTATAGAGACACTCACTTTTCTAATGGAAAAATATGTTTTGTGCTGACTGGACTGATCAGGTTTTGATTTATTTTGATATTGCTGATCTTAGACACAGGGTATGCAAAAAATTGATATATAGTATGAGGAAAAATGCGTGATGCCATTGCGTGAATGATATATATATTATGATAAGAAAGCAGCATTAAAAGAGATATTATGATATAAAGAGATTTTTTCCCAAAGAATTTTTAAATAGTTCTTTTTTTTATAGTGTTCTAAAGATAAATTTCAGTTGCTTTACGCAAGAATACCATGATTTAGAAGCCTGTAGAGAACAGATAGTTGAAGAATGCCACATGATGAATGCAGTCTTTAGTGCAGTCATATTCCACTTTTTCCTGTGCTGATCCTTTCTTAGTTGTATATAGAAACAGTGTAAAGGATGTTATTGTTTCTTGATTCTTCCAAGTTCCTCTTTTTACCTCATACCCTCCTTTTTTTTTTTTTATTTTGCACAGCATAACACAGCTGGTATTAACTGTGAGAAGTGTGCAAAAGGTTACTATCGTCCTTATGGTGTTCCAGTGAATGCTCCTGATGGCTGTATACGTGAGTCCTTCTCTACGGGGTATTTTCTTGTGGTGGCTTGGGGGTTTTTGGCTACAATAAAGGCATAAGGTGTATCTTTTGGGGAAGAAAAAGTAAAGAGTGGCAAAAAACTGCAAATGACTTTCTGTGTTGCTTAGACCTTTTTAATTATATTAGTCTCAACTGATGTGTCATATGAGCATAAAGCTTCAGACCAGCAGCAGGACAATAGAGAAAGTAATCCAGAAAAGACTGCTGAGGAGGCAGGATCACAGAAACCTGAGGTGCTGCTGCACACCCCACAGTAGGGGGGACCTCAGGACTTCTAGGGACCCACTCTCATCTCTTCTCATGATCTTGCTTCTCTTACCTCTCTAATGTACATGTGAGGTATCCTTTGGCTCTTGGTCACTTGAAAATTTTATTCTGTAGCTCGAAATGTCCCAAAGATCATTCCTCTGATTTTATGCAATGCTGAACCTATTGACTAATAAGCGATGCAATAGGTTAATTACTAATAGAACATTTGAAAAAGAAGAACTGAGTATAGATAAGAGATAAAGCTTGGATTACAAACAGGCTGAAGGATCCATCTCACAGGTAGGAGGAAATTACAGTTATGTTGTGTTTGGGTATTGAAATGAATGGGGAGTCAACAAGCCTGTGGCAATAGTGCTGCATGTAGTGTGTAAGAGAAGGTGGATGGAGTGCAGCGCTTAGCCTAGACCATGGAGAGAGATGAGTGGTTGCCACAGAAGAGATAATTGCTGCAGTGCTGTGGTTAATAACGTGCAGCTTTTGGAATCAAAAAACCCTAATTGCTCTAAGGAAATAACATGAGGCTTGCTTCTAAGGTGATATAAACTATTTGGGGAATATGTAGGTGCATGAAAATGTTTATTCTTTAAATAATGAGTCACTCACAACTGCAAATCTGTTGTTATAATGCCTTTGTACACTGCTGTAAAAAGCAAATTATTATTTTCCAAAGAGTGCCTACTTGCTGATACTTTTATTAAGCCTGCAGTTGTAACTTGGAGCATGCAGAGGGCTGTGAGGAAGGGTCTGGCCGCTGCTTCTGTAAGGAGAATTTCCAGGGAGAGAACTGTGAACACTGTGCTGATGGATTCTATGGTTATCCATTTTGTGTCTGTAAGTATACAAGTAAAAATGGCTCTTTTTCTGTATTTTAAATGCATACTAAAAAATTAGTGGTTTTTATTACACTTGACTTGGTTAAAAAGCATCTGGCATTGCAGCTTCACGTGTTTATATGTTCCGATAAATCAATTATTATAATACTGAAGAGAGTTGGATTTATTTAACAAAATGATAGTGACTTGAAAATCAAAGAGATTGTGCTGCATTCTCACAATTCTGCCCTCATTTAAGACATCAAGTCTACAGTGTATCTCTCACTTAATCATGAAATTCAGTCCTAAAACCCTGAACAAATTGTTTAAACATCTGTCAGGGTCTTTAGGTATAAAGACCGCTGGGACTAACAAGTAGAATGTGACTGTAGTGAGAGAGAGGGGAGAAAATAGATGTGTGTTCTCCTTGACACCTCCTAGGGTTTGGAACTTGCATATCTGATAAACAACCCTTTTCCCACAAAAATTATATATAAAATAACCAAGAAGAAATGTAAATCAGAATTGGTTTTGCTGCATAAAAACAATAAAAAGATTGTAAAAATGCATTGGTGGGATGGCTTGTGCCCTCAGGAGAAAGAAGTGTGTTTCTGACAGCTGATAAAACAGGTGTTGTTCTGGGGCAAGATTTGAGTTCTGACTAAAACACAGGTACGATAATAAAAATGCAAGAAGAGGGAAAACAATATAAAACAAAGGAAAAAACCTGTAAAAATTGAATGTTGTTTGAATTCAATGGCTGTGACAGAATAAATCCTGTCTGTACAGTGCATTCCGGATTATCACATCTTATATATCCCCTTGATTGAAATCCAACATTTTTAAGTAAGTTCAGCTCAGGTAGACATTGGTCTAAGTCCCACTGATGTTTGTAGTTCATTGACTTTGGATCCCATCTTAATGCGGAAATGTTTCAGTGGGAAAGACATTCTAACAATCTGGAGGATTCTCAGATAAAAGCTCCCAAGATGTACTGTATATGTCATAAATTCTGGCAGTTCATGTAGCAAGTGGTAATGCCACATAGAAGGAGAAGGACCTTCAGCTGGATGCAGGAAATGTGAAGTAAATACGGAGCTCCCTAGATAGGTCTCCTAACACTGTCTGGTGTAAGAAAACTCTGCATGAAATCATAGGGAGCAACCTAGTGTCATTTACAAATGATGTGCAGCCTTTCATACTGTTCTTTTGAGAAGTTTGTGCCTGAATTGGAAATAAAAAGTAAAATGTTTCTTACCCTGTTCCTAATTGAAAGAAAACTAAGCTGAAATCCTATGAATATCATGCTCTCTGTATTGACAGGAGATGACTTCATTGTTTGTCATTATTTTTAATGAAATGAATGTGTCTGTTTCAAATAAACCTCATTGTTTCTTTTGTTTTGAAGATACTCCTGTATATTCTTTTACTTCTCCAATTCCCAGAGATGCTGTGGCTGGTGACATAATAGGCAAGTTCTTGGTAGTTTTATTTCCTCACTGTACTATTTTCAACTCATGTTGCTGTTTTGCACTGTTTCAGTGATGTCCGCTCTTTTGTAGAATCATGGAATCATTTAAGTTGGTCTTTCATGGAGATTTATGTAGTAATTTTGCCACTGTTGGTATTTATCTTTCAGATAACCTTTGCTCTTGCCAGAAGTTCATCATATTGTCATGTTCATATTAAACAGTTTAGTGGACTAGTTCCAGAAAGAGTTATGGATCAAAATAGCTTTGACCAGCCTCTGGCAAACATCTGCAGGAGGGGCTGACCATCTTGTTTGGTGCTCTTACAAACAGATCCATCAAGACTTTCTGACACGTACAACTTTCTGACACGACAGCCCTTGATTTGTGGTGTAAATCTCTTCCTTAATGCTAAGGCCTCTGCCTCAGGACTGTCCTCTTTGACCTGGAAAATTGTACATTGCCCTTGGCAGTGAAGGAGAACTACATCTTTCTCATCTAGCCAACTGCAAAGCTGCTTGAAATCCATACAATGATTCCTTTGGTGGGCTTGTATTTTTTAGTATATGTTATCACACTGCAGAATAGGGACATCATCACAGCTAGCACTTAATCACTTACATACTACTGATGCATGTCAGGATTAATGACTTAAAAAACCCTTGTAACTTTTTCATATCACAAAATCAACATTCTTACCTTCATTTCTATTAGGTTTAATGAAACTGGAATTTATGTTGGCAAGTGAAAAAGTGTTTTCTTCCCTGAATGTAGAAGGCACTTATATATAAGCAGACAGTACAAATCTTATGTACGTATTTACAAGTCCCAGTTGTTTTTTTGCAGATGTCCGCAGATGCCATCACAAACCACAAAGCCTCAGTCTCCTGTACCACTTATCCCCTTTGTACAGCAACTAAAATAATTGCCCTGGTAGGCCTCTGGGTATGCTCTCTTGCATATCCCCTTCTCTCACAAATTTTTAATAGGAAGAAGAAATAAAACTCTGAAGGAAAATTAATAAATATAACAGGAGAAAACAAATCTTGAGCTATTTACATTTTCAATGAGCAGCATCTGAAGGCATAAGAAAGGCAACTGCCTCCAAGTCAAAGCTTCTATATAGAAGTTGTAAATCTGTGCTGGCAGACTAAGCACAATTACAGAATATTGTTTGTTTTTTTTAAAATGAGATTTGTGTGTAAGGCTCATACAAAGAGTTTTCTCGGTTCAAGAGTAATAATTACTAAGCATTGATCTGTTTTTCTATGCAAAATGACAAGGAATTGTGGGATTTTATGCTCTAAATTTGTTTCATTCTTTTCTTTCCTCTTGTAACTAGAAGGAGGCTGTAAACCAGGATATTTTGGCCCGCAGTGTCTGCGTAAGTGCTATAGTTTCTTCGACACTTGGAGCTTGCGCTCCAAAGTAAATGCCAACCTCTGGCTTCCAAGGGAAATAAGAACTTTAAGATCCTAATGCTGCAAATGTTTTCTTTACAAATGTGCTCTCCAGCGTGCCAGTGCCATGGTGCAGGAGTGCTGGGCGGTGACTGCGATGGAAATACTGGGCATTGCAGATGTCGAACTGGATTTGAGGGTTTTTCCTGTGACACCTGTGCAGCTGGATATTTTCAGTACCCCTTCTGCCAGGGTAAGCCAAACATTCCCTTTTGGCAAACATATCCAAAACACAGACCTGAGTTCTGTACTAAAGAGTGAAGTTCTTTTGCCATGGAGATGTGTTCATAAGGGGCTCACCCAGAACTCACAAAGTCAAATAAGAAGAAAAATTTGTTGATGGGAAATTTGTCCAGAATTGCTCCTGTTTCCTTGGTTGCTGTCTGCTATGTGATGCAGCGGCCAGACTAGTTTGGAGTTCAATTTAATAACATTGATGAAATTTGGAATACCTTTGGGAACATTTTTGTTACTTATCCCTGTTTGTTTGTGTTTTTTAAATTGTGTTTAATTTATTAGAGTTTGGAACATTGCTTTGATGCACTGAGCTGCTCTTTCTAATCAATGCTAGAAAACTGAGTGGTTTTGAACTTCAGTAGCCATCTCTGTACTGTCTTTTTAGGCATTTTATTAACCACTCCCACCTGAGATTGTAAATCCAAACCATAAATTGTTTCATGTTGGTCCAAAAAGAGGTGGAACTACTTTCAGTAGTTGCCATACCACTCGTGATCGATAAATCAGACTCTGAGTGGAAACAAGCCAAGTGTAGTGCTTCGACATTGATATTGAACCCAGTACTTTGAGCCAGCTTCTTTTGCTCTTTCATTGTTTCCCTTGATGATTAATTATTACTGATATGGGCAATCAATAAAAGCTGTTACAAATAAAAATAAATCTTCTGGGAAGATTTTGGTCCTGTTGAGCCCCAGAGAGTTTTGGTTTGGTTTTTTGGGTTTTTTTTTGTGTATTTTTTTATTTCAGGAAAGATAAGAGAGCCTGTGCAGAGACTGCCTCTGAAATATCTTTTCTAATTTGCAGTGTGCGAATGTAACTCAGCAGGTACCCAGCCTGAAGTCTGTGACTTTCTTGGGAGGTGTCTTTGTCGCTCAGGGGTTGCTGGACTTCAGTGTGACAGCTGCCAGCCTGGCCACCACTCATTTCCTGCCTGTCAAGGTAAGGCTGCTGATTGCTTGTACTGCATCAAACAAGATCCTGAAAAGGCAGACAGGAGTGGTTTCTGAGTATTGTTTTGGCAGTGGCCAAAGCAATGTTCACAGCAGTAAATGGGCAAGGCACTCTTGTGCTTTACATTGAAATCATCATATATTCTAGTTCTCCAATTCCAGGCAAGTTTTCCTAGTATAGGAAAATTACATAGATTGTTTACTCACAGGGTTGTTTCTTTTTTCTGCGTGATCAGACTGTTTGATGTACCCTCAGTCAGCACAGCTGTCTTATTAATATCCATGGGATTTGAAGGCTATTCTCTCATGGAGGCCCACAGCAACAGGGCACACTTGACTGCTAGGGAACTGGCATAGCAGAGCTGTGAAGCATTGATCTACTTTTGCAGAGGGTCTTTGGTACCTTGCAAAATGTGTGACCTGAAAGTTTGAAGTGAGAATCACAATGATTTCTCACTCATTTTAAGATCATCTGGCAGGGCACTGAGCCAACCACCATCCCCACAATCATGAAACAAGAAAGATCTCCATGGGGTTTCCCCACTGTACATGCCACCAAGGACTATCCTGCTTTTTTACAAGAGAGTGAAATCAATGGAGTATAACTTTTGATACATACTTTTGGAGTATAACACAACACTCTTGTGTGCATATGAGCACTCCATCAAGTCCTACTTGGCCCCTAGGTTTTATCTGCCTTTACAGTGAGTGACAGAAGGGCCCTTAATCCTTAGTGAATTTTACATCGAGAAAGAATATTGAGTATTGTTGAGTTCTGGTATGTGCTTTCCTGTTCAGGTTAACAAGATTTATGTAAAGCATTATGATTTACTTCTTCCACCTTGTTATTTTTTGTTATTGGCTATGTCAATCTGCTTCCTTTGAACTTATACACTTGTTTGTCTCCTATGAACATAGAGGAGAATTCTTTATGCCCTTATGTCCTGATTTGAGCTGGAATAGAGTTAATTTTCTTCTTAGCACTGTGTACAGTGCTGGGTTTTACTTTTTTTTTTCCAATTCTTCTCCTCATCCCATGGGTGGGGTGTGAATGACTGCTTGTACCTAGTTGCCAGCCAGGGTTAAACTACAACACCTTTTAAAGATGTATTGTGTTGAGTTGCCAAACACAATGGGTGGAATAAAGAAATACCACATGACTGTGGTTTTTATCTGGAGTAGATGAACATTTTTTAATGAAAAACATAAAATCAGGATTTTGTGTTGGTACACACTGTTCAGCAGTTTTAAAATAACATTTTTTTTCTTAGAACAGAACAGAATCAAGTAGCGATCTGAAAACAAATCAAACCCATATTGAAGATGTTTGATCTTTGAACACCAAAAGCTGAAAAGAGACATAAAAGCTTAAAAGAGCATGAAAAAACAAATTGTAAAAGACAGATAAAAATAGTCGAAAACACAGTCAGTGGGATTACTCAGAACTGCTACAGTTCACATTTTGTTCAGTTAAAATAAGCTGCCATGAGTTTAAACTTGAATTAGTGCACCATGCTGCAAACTGTGGTGGAAAGTGAGCGGTCCAACCTGCTACTCCTGTTTGGAGTTGTCATCTTCAAAAGGGAGATGGATCTGTAGCTTTTGGGCTGCTGCAACTGTAAGTAATCTCACTGGTCTTGCCTTGTTGAACTCAATATAAGCTTTATTTGAATAGAATGATGTAAAAATAAAGCTTTTAAACAAGACAGTAGTATTAAAATTAGGAGAGAATGCAATATAATATTTAGCTAGGGCTGGTCTCTAGTGTAGTGTTTTTGGAAGCTTCAGTGTTTGTATTTCCCTTATACTAACTTCCTAGCAAGCCCTGCATCTTTTCAAGCATCTTTAAAGTAAACAGAGTAAACTCAGCTGTGTTTCATTGCAGCAGAAAGAGGAACCAAAAGGGGAACCAGAAACATGAACATGTAACAGAAAGACAGAGTGTTTGTTTTATATTTATGTCAGTCAGCCATTTCTGTCAGTCATAAAATCCAAAGAATTAACTACAACACTTTGGCTTGTACTTGAGAGAGCTGGGATTCCCAGATGGGCTCCTGTTCATGTACCTGTGAAGTGTGACCGTGTGTAACACCCAGCATCATCTCAATAAAATAGCACATCTTATCTGTGAAGGAGCTGTTAGCCCAAAAGAATGGTAACTCCAGGAGAAGTTTGTTGTTATAATCTGGCAATAGCTTTTGTTACAGTCTGACAACATGCTTTGTGTATTACATGCATATTCCTGCTGCTTGCCACCTTGTAGAATTAAGATTTCAGCAGTTTTTACATTGTTCATCATGAGCTTGTGCTTGTGCATCATTACTTATGTGCATCTTGGTAGCTGTTAGACCTCATCTGGCTTTGTGGATGCTGTTTCTGAGAGGTAATATTTTTTTAGAGATGATAGCTACTTCTCTATGTGGCATTATTCCCATTGTAAGATGGCTTTCTCTCCCTCACACGTTTTGCAAGGCATCATACTCAATCTCTAAACTGTATTGTAGAATTACGAGAACCTGATTGTCAGTGGTTGAGAAGGAAATTACAGAATAAACATCTATTTCAGGGTTTTATTTTTGGTGATAAAATAATAGTGTTCTGGTTTTCTCATGACTGATTTACATTCCAAGGTAAGGGTTTTTGGGAATTTCTAATTTAAATGACTGCTGAGTAAGATGTGTGTCTCTCAGGATAGTTTTTTTTCCTGTGTGCAGAATGCAATTGTGATGGTGTCGGCTCAGTGAAGAATACATGTGATCCTGGAGGTCAGTGTCTGTGCCGTAGTAACTACGCTGGACTTAGGTGTGACCAGTGTGCTCCAGGATATTACAGCTATCCCAGCTGCTTGCGTGAGTGAGAGTCTTTCCACCTTTTACTGGGGTTTTTCTTCTTATTTTAGCAGAAGAAAGTAAATTGCCTCAAATTTATTTCCGTCTAAAACTCCGTATGTAACCATGATAGTTTTCTTCCATCCAAAGCTGGCATCAGCAACACTGATGATCCAGGCAGTGGCCAGTCTTCCTGACTGGCACACAATCTAATAGTTCTCCCTGACACATCATCACTGTTCCTGTGCTAATTTGATTAATGTGAGCATGTCAGTGTTTGCCCTTCATACAGTTGTGTGTCTCCCTTAAAATATAAAATCTAAGACTTGGGCTGGACAATGGGTATTACCTTTATGAGTTGTGGCTCACTCAGCCTCTGGAACATAAGCTGCGTTGCTAATAGTATGAGCTTCTAATATTTGACTTGCTGTCCTGTAAACTTTAAAGTAAGTGCATTAGTGTGTGCTCCCCGTGTGTGCCAACATTGCACCATAAGTCCTATTCTTGATAAGCAGCTCAACTCTGCAAATTTTCCACCATATTGACAATTTTTCCTGCCCATGTGGATCACTTGATCAGGCCCGGAATATGTGTATGGGTTTTTCTCGTCACATAGGCAGAAGCCTGCAGGCTCTGTCAATGTCAGCGAACAGGACTGCTCTTTGCTAGAAATCAAAATATTGTCAATGCTAAAGAAGGAACGTACCCTCATAATTCTGTTGTTGCTAATCACCATAACAACAGCAAACCCCAATCTGACAGGTTTTTTTTTCTCTTTGGGAGACTGGCTACTGCTTTATTAAAATAATTGTCATTAACTATTTAACCCTTAGACTATCTGAGCAAACATTAGTCCACTGGGCTGTAGCAGCATGGTTCTTTTTTGTGGCATTACTCTTATTTACCCTGTGTATGTAAATCATTGCACAACTGAGACCTTACTTAGGAATGTGAAACAAGACTATTGCTAGGTGTATTTCAGAAGTTGGCTCTGGCCTTCTCTGCTCTCAGATCTGAAGTTGTGATGGGCATACAGTTTGAGATTCTATATTTCATAGAATCATAGAATACTTTGGGCTGGAAGGGACATTAAAGGTCATCTAGTTGTATCCCCTCTGGCCAGGGGAATACCATCATATTTTCAAATTACAGAATTTGCCCTGTGCTTTCTGTAACCATGAAAAAAAATCAAGAAAGGAAAATGTCAAACCCAAGCCTGCACTTGGGATGGGACAGAGAAGTTGAGGAAGAGAGTTTCATTCTGGTTCCAGATAATCCTGCTTCTTTCTGTCAAGAACAGAGGAAGAAAACCATGTCCAGATGGTACAGGTCACCTCAAACTCATAGTTTCCCAGCAGGGCTGAGTGCTGTGGGAGTTACAGAAGGACCCTGTGAGCTTAAGAATACTCTAGACAAGTGGTATTCAAAACCTCCATGGCACTAAAGTTTTGGAAAGTTGTTGCTTGGCGCTTATGGGGTGAACCCTCCTACTACTGACTGTTTGCTGTCGTGTAGCTTGTCAGTGCTCTCCTGATGGCTCCCAGCACGGCGTGTGTGAGCCTGGATCGGGGCAGTGTGCCTGTCGGACAGGCATCACGGGCCAACGGTGTGACAGATGCCTTTCTGCTGCCGGAAGTTTCCCCTACTGCGAAGGTAACACCTCTGAGGGGAAATCCTGCATTGCAGGGTTCTCCAGGGTGGTCTACTGTAATATTAAAACCTGGTTTTAGAAGCTAGCACAGGAACTCTAAGAAAATGTCTGGAAGTTAGTGCTCTATTTTTCCAAGTAACTGCTTTGCATATGAAACCAAATACATCTAAATCAGGTTAAATACACATTTGAAAAATATTTAAGGCTCCTCATGATCTTGAAGTTCAAAGTATTTGAGTCCCTACAAAGTAACCATATTAAAAAGCCCAACATGCTACATTGTACTTCTGCACTACTACATTCCACAGCTCTGTTTTCAAAAGGTTTTTCAATATGTTTGCTTTATAAAGGTGTCAACCCTGAATGTGACCCTTCAGGTAGCGTTGGTTCCCACTCTGTGAGTATTCTACCATTGCAGTCAACAGTGTGTGTTAATCATTCACGTGTCTTTGCTCAAGCCCTCAAGCCTGTTCTTAGACTGTAAAATAGTTGCATGAGCTTATTTGCAGAATGAGAGTGAAAATAAATTTTATGTTTTTTTCTTTGATCAAACCAGTGCAATTTACTGTCAAGGGTTGAGGGGAGGGTTTATCTTTTATATATAGAATATGCATGCTCTTTATGTCTTCTTGGTATGCTAAAACACTAGCATATACATGCAGCTCTGTAAGCCTATGGATGTCTCAAAGACCCGGTTCTGGGTTGCAACAGGCCCTTTCAGTGTCAAATTATTCTTGAAATAATTATTATATCTTTGTAGCTGTTGCTATTCCACTATTATTGTTATTAATACAATGATGGTTATTAGTAGTAGCATATTATCAGAAATCACAGTCATTGCTAAATGTGTAGCAAAGACTACCTAGAGGGTAAGTCTAATGGATGGAAGGGCTATCTATGTAGCCTCATATATACAGCTATGTGTGTCTTCCACCAATAAAGGAAAGTCTAAATAGGAAAATTAAGTATTATTTTTAAGGAAATTTGTTTTTTATACTTTTTGCAAAGGAGTTGATACTTCAGAGCAGTTACACTAAGGCTATGAAAGAATTGGAAAGTAGTTCCACTGGGGCCTTTAGAATAAATTAGATACATGAAAGTATGGAGGGTGTAACTATCCTGTGCTGATAGCATGAGGCAAAAAAAATCTAAGCATTCTGAATCAGAGTCAATTTTCATGCATCGGTAAAAGTCAGTAAACTGCCTCAGCTGTTAATAATATTAGGATTTTCTTAATACTGAAGAGCAGTATGTTTATTTACGAAAGAGATGAATCCATATTAACTTGTTTCTGTCATTAGGGCTATTGCCAATGTCTTCAGCATGTTGAAGGTCCTACCTGTAGTAAATGCAAACCATTGTACTGGAACCTGGCCAGAGAAAACCCAGAGGGATGTACAGGTACGGCTTCATGGCATATTTCTTTGGCTTATGAAATCTTTGGCTTATGAAATCTTTGTGTTAAATTCTTTTAAAAGTCACCTGTATTCACTGATAGTGTCTTTGGTGCTCAGTGACTTTCACAACTCATATTAACAGTGTGTTTCTCATGCTACTTAGTTGTAACGTCAAATTACCCATGATACCAGCAGTTACTTTTGAAAGTAGACCATAATATCATGGGTGTTCGCCTGGTGCTGAACCAAGGTGTGCTCTAAATTATGGTCATGTGTACTTCATACAGCCCTATGG
>JAOXXN010000395.1:105108996-105121410 GCA_026770055.1 Myrmophylax atrothorax
GAAAAAGGTGTCTTTTCACTTTATATTATCTCCTAACTTGAAGAGAAGTAGAAAGCCTTTTTGTGGCCTCAAGGTGTGACAAATGAATTACAGTTTATGTCTTTGTAGTAATTTGTGATTTTTCAAATGTTTCTTAACAGTGAGTGTGTGTTTCTCAGGGAGATACTAATAATTATAAAGATTAAAAGGGATTATAAAGATTAAAAAGGATAAAGACAAAAGTTCTTTAAAGATTCTCTCCAGCTATTTCCTTTCCAACAGGTTTCACCACAACAGCCACTTAGATAGGATGAGCCACTTTAGAGCTGATACTGGTATCATTGTATTTTTGACTGTAGATCTCTAAATACTAAACAACTGCACAAATATTAAGTGCTGCACCTTTCATGTAATTCATCTCTGCCTTCAGGCACAGAGTCAATACTGAGTTTCACCAAACTTCTAGGTCACCATAGCTCCTTCCTGCAATATTTGCTCCATTTCTATTTCATACGGAGAGTTGAACTGGTCCCAGAGTAGCACTGCAGAATAGAAGGTATCAGTCAGGCTGGAAGACACTGTTTTTTATCAATTGTCTGAATGTTTCCAAGAAAGAAAACAATTGTAAATTCAAGCTCAGTACTGGGGTTTTTTTTCAAATACAAGTTAGATCACTTAAAAACACACCAGTAAATTTCACACATTTAGAAGTACTCATTCTTTCCCCTTTGTTTTTGCTTCTCACTTTGTACATTATGTGTCTGCTATTCTGAACCTTCCAGAATAAAATCCACATTGTGGCACAGTGACTCAAAATTACAAATTGAGGGTGGTGGGTTTTTTCCCTGCGAAGTATCTTGAAAAGTTGTTGGGTTTTTTTGTGCAGAATGCCAGTGTGATGTGAGTGGAACACTGAGTGGACTTGGAGAATGTCAGCAGGTAAAGTGAAATTAAAAGAAAGATATTAATTAAATTGGCTATTGTAAAGATAATTTGTTGTAACATTTGGTAAGATAGAAATCTTGGTACTGGTTATTGCTTTTGTGCTTCAAGTGAATTATTTTATGTAGCAAAGAATCAGTTTTATACATCCTAAGGATGTATAAAGTTTTGAAAATTTTTAATTTTCTTGAGTTCTTGTATTTTGTAGTCTGTTTATTAAATATGATAAATGACATAAATTATGTCCAGATAATATTTTTTGTTGAGATTAGAAAGTTCCTTCATTTTAGAATTAGAGGAAATTCAGAGTATTGAAAGATTAAAATTCTGAAAAGCTACTGAAACTTTTGTTATTGAATTGTTTTCTTCACAGGAAAATGGGCATTGTTACTGCAAATCTTATGTTTGTGGAGATTCCTGTGACACCTGTGAAGCTGGTTATTATGCTGTTGAAAACAAGAATTATTTTGGCTGCCGAGGTAAATGAATAATGACGTGTCTAGTAGAACATTTGCACTTAGCACAAAAATCTTTAGAATTCCCTAGACTGTATTTTCAAAATGGGATGTTTGGATTACTTGTGTGCACAGCATTTTGCACTACTACTGGTAGTTGCTTGTAACCTGTGTAACTCCTCCTTTGCTGTTTTACTGGAGTTTTACTAGAGTTGGCCTTTAGTTTGTGCCACAAGTTCTGTCTTCTGTAGAAAGTCATTCAAGATTGTTGTCCAGTGTAAGTTAGAAATATGCTTGTGCTATTATATCAAAACATATATTGCAGTTTTTATAAGATAAATTAAATATTGGGGCACAAGACTGTGAAAAATTAACAACTTATAATTTTTGTTAGTTAGGTTTTGGATTTTGCTGTTTGGGGAATTTTTTAGTAATATTCCTTGTGATACTGCTTTAGAAATTCTGACTTACTAGCAAAATATTTGAACGGCCCTTCTATAGAACTGTAGCTCTCCATTTAGTAATGTGGCATTGTGTATTACTTCTGGTTTGGTTCTTTGTCACATTTCAAAGAGAAACAACTAAAACTCAGCACAAACATGGGAAGCTCAAAATAATTGCACCTTGTGCACATGTATTAACTTGGGTTTGAAACAGTCTGAAGGGCTCTGGAAGGAGGAGGCGAGTCATTAATGGTGTTTAGTTAGCTGAAGTGAGATCTGTTTTCAGATAACTTCTATCAGTTTTTTTCTGATGGGATCTTTGGCTTCTGCTCTTTGCCTGACAGGCTGCCAGTGTGACGTTGGAGGATCCCTCAGCCCAGCATGTTCGGAGCCCTTGGGTAGCTGCCAGTGCAGGGCACACATTGTGGGGACGACCTGTCAGGAGTGAGTCCAGCTGTAGCTCCTGATAGCTCCTGCTTCAGCACAGCTCTTTTGAAAGTGCCCATAAGTCTCTTGATATGCTTTCATGTGAGATTCTGGACTTGCTGATAAATAAGTTGATAAATTCTACTGGTTATTGATATTAATTTTCCTGGGCAGTTTTCTTCTGTTATTTTAATATGATTTTTTAACCTGTTTCCTTAAATAACCAATACCTGTTTTGCAATAGTATTGCATATATATCTATATATTGGTTATATAGGAAAATGTATGTAAGTTGTAAAAGCTTCTGGAAAGAGAATTCTCATTTTGTTCATCTTACCAGCTGTCTTGAATTTATTAGGTGCTATCAGGATTCCTTAGTCATCAGTAGATCATCTCCGTTCCACTGCTTTTTGCTCTTAGATGTAGACCATAAATGACTGGTAATTCTTTGTTGATTTGTTGGGGGTTTTTTTCTCCTTGAAAGGCCTGAGAAAAACTATTTCTTTCCTGATCTGCACCACATGAAGTTCGAGATTGAAGATGGTACTACTGTTAAGGGAGGGGAAATTCGGTTTGGGTATGATCCTCAGGAATTTCCTGGCTTCAGTTGGAGAGGGTATGCCCAGATGTCCTCTATACAGGTAAGCTGATATTTCACTCAAGACTTTGGGGTGAAAACATAAGTGTGTGGTATATATGTCTTTATAATATTGCTACATGTGTGCACGGCCATGGAAAAAACCAGAAAAAAGGACAGGAGCTCACTAATCCAAACCTTTTGGCACTATATTGTTGTGTGGATTAGTGAGTGTTTGTATTATTGTCAGGTCATTGCTAGTGCAAATACGTGTTCTTCAGAAATGTTCTTTGAGGTTTGGGGTTTTTTGAGAGATAGCTGTAAAGAAAAGAACTAATAGCTTTAAAGTCTGTAATACTTAGTGCAGAAATTCTTGTCATGCCAAGGACAGCGGAAACAGTAGAAGATTGATGCTTGGCTAGACAATTTGAATAGTGCAATTCTGCAGCAGTCTATGTCCATAAGATTTTCAGGTACCATTGCAATGCTGTCACTGAAGTCTTCTTACACTTGCAACTTATATTGGATAAAGAAGAGAAAGATGTCAACTTTTATTATGAATGGTACCTTCACATTACAACAGAGGAAAGTGTGTGATTTAGTAAAAGAGGCTGTGAGCAGGAGCATATTGGCAACATTTATTTTAATCTCATGGCAGACTACAAATAAACTAAACAACAGCTGAGGGAATAAGTAAATCACAGGAAGAAAGCCACCATAATTTGAATGAGAACGGACCTGTCGGACTTTAAACTGCTGAGCAAGTGAACCAGGATTTTAAACCAGTAGATTTGAGTAATAAATGGAATTTGTTCACTCATCTTCAAACTAGTGCTTAGCTATAGTTGTATCCAGCCTCCATTTGTTCAAGGGCAAATGAATCACTAGAGGCTGAGCACATAATCATTGCACAGGCACAATGATTTCCTTAGGTTCTTCATTTTTCAGTTTCTCTTCTCTTGTTCTTTTGGGTTTTGTTTTGTTCTTTTTTCTTTTCTTTAATCCCAGAGCTCCTGTTTTAGGATTTTCAGAATTATTCTGCATTCATAAACGAAGGCAACTCTCTAGTAGCTTGATATCTGAATGTCTGCTTTCTGACTTAGCTGCTTTTTGCATTTCTTATCCAGTGGCATTTTGTACAGAGGTGATGAAAGGGCTTAGTTTCTAATCTTGCTAAAAGTCTATTATTTTGCTTACCTGCATAAAGCTTTTCACTCATGTTAGTAATTGCCAGCTCCAGACCATTCTTAGCAAGATTCTTGCATAAATGAGACAGTATCATGTTATTAATTTCAAGGAACTTTCCTAATTCTGACATAGCATTTCTGTGTCTTGCAGAAGACAAAGAGCATTACCATATCAACCACAAAAACAGGCTAATGTAATGACTTTTTGTGAAAATAAAATTATTTAAATACAACTTAAAAGATTTGGGGTGAAATAGATACGCTGTGTGTGACCTCAGTGGAAGTTACTGGTGCCCTGTCATTCTGCTGACATGGGTGTTTCATTATAGACTGAGGAGCTGACAGTCAGGCTCAGATTTTAAAGTACTGATCAGAATTTCCTAAGTTTGTGACAAGAACCTAAAGAACAATTTCTGCCCATTCCCTGTCTTTACTTGAAGTCAGCAACCAACGCCTCTTCCTCCTTCATTCCTCACATATTTCTTCTTTCTCTTCTTTCACAGTGTCTTCTAGATTTTTCATAAAAGCTTAGAAAACATTTTGATAGATTTCCTGAATCCTATTTCATTATTTCTTTTGCCTTTTCTGTATTTTTTTAATCTATTTTTCAGGTGTTCCCTCAGTGTTTGTCTTATCCATGTAGTGTCCTTCAGAAGTCACTCTTCTCCATTTAAAATGACATTTCCCCTACTTGTCTGTATTTTCCCATTCTGGTCCACTGCTCTTCCGCAATCACCTAAATGTTAGTTATCCGGTCTCTGTAGATCTCTCAGCCCTGCCATTTGTAGTGTGTCTAGCTTTGCTTTCTGCTTTGCATTTGTATTAAGAATGTGGAGGTCTCTGGGGTGATGATGACAAAATTGAGGAGTATACATTCACAGCAGCATATAGGCGGTGGCAATCTTACAATTATTGTAGCTTTTTGGCATAAGAAAATCCGTGTGCATTTGGGGAAGCAGAATGGACCACAGTGGTGGGGAGTTCACTGTGACACAGGCATCTTGGAAAGGGACAGCGAGTGGATTGTGATGGACATACTGGTGGGAGTTGGACAATGTAGGAAGCTTTAGGATTTAGGATGGAAAGAAGAAAGCCAAATCCATGAGATTGCACCAATCCTGTTTTTCCTAATTCTCCACCAACTTTTAACATGTATTAGTTGCTCTGGAAACTAAATAATGGGCAATGTGAATGCAGCCTACTGTAGACTCAAGAATTTTGTGAGTCCAGAGGTGTCAGTTCAGCCCCAGGGCAAAGAGAGGATTCATAGTATTGCATCTGTAAGAAACTGCAGGATTTGGTAGAGCAGCAAAAGTTGCAGGGGCAGTCTGCGTGCTGTCAAGTTTTGTGTGTGATCTCAGACTAGGATCAATGATTCTGGCCTGTTCCTTGGAAAGCCAGAAATACGGACAGCCCTTGGTACCATATGCCTCCTTTATGGCATGAGTGTGGAGAATAATAGTAAAATACTGCCTGTGTGTCAGGGCAAGGGATCAACACAGATTAGTTCAGCCATTCTGGGTCCTTCTGGATAAGCTGTTACTCAACAGGAGTTTTACTTCACAGTTCTTTTGTAAGCTGCCTGAGCCTTTTGTCTTTGCCAAATGGTTTTTCTTTCTCTGGGTGCTGGTAACAAATAATATACTTTCCGTTCCTCCTTTTTCCCTTTCTTTTTATTTTTTCCCAGCCAGAGGTGGTTGTGCCTATCACTGTGGCTTCCCCTAAGCTCTTCCACCTAGTCCTTCGCTATGTCAGCCTGGGCTCAAAAAGCTCTAAAGGGAAGATATCAGTTGCTGAGGGAAAACATTTTGGCACTAATTATACTTGTAAGTGAATTAATTTTCTCACTAGGCTTGCCTATCTTCCTCTGTCATACACCAGCATTGCCATTCCAGTATATACTTTTCTGCATGTGCATTTTTCTTGTAGGACTTTAGTCTGGCGCTTGCATGGCTTCTAACTGTTCCTCTATTCAGCACTTTACGGCTGTTTTTGTTTATTAACTTCCATTTTTCAGAATGAAGTGAGGATAACTTTGAATGTGGAAAAATCAAATCTCTACTTATTTCGCATTATCCTGAGGTATATTAACCCTGGAGGTGAAACATTATCTGGTCGCATATCTGCTTGTCAATCTCAGCCTGAAGCAGGTAGGTGTAACCCAGCAGCACAGCAGATCATACTGGTGTTTGATCAGAGGAGGCTTTTCAAGGTGCACCTAATTCAAGTCTTTAATGTTGCTTGAAATGCATCACCTCTAACAGTGTCAGTGCTTTTGTGCTTCCCCTAATATATTTTTGCCATATAATTGTTGTGGCCGTGTTTGCATGAAATCAATTTGCTTACAATAGTATTTGTTTTTCCTAGAGTTTGCCAAACTCAGTACTTTCAGTCCTATACCTGGAAGCTCTGAACTGTAGGCTTTATGAAGCTTTTAAAGAAGGGGTAACAGCACTTACTTTGGTTTACTTTCCTTTAATATTTCAGTTGAAATGTGGCTTCTACCTTCATTCCATGAGTAACAGTTGTATAATGATGAATCCAGTCTACCAAGTTAGCTCTGATTACAGACTTCAAAAGTGATCCCTTTTTGGCCTTGGTAAAAGACATGTACTTCATATCCTTTGAATAGTGGGGCATACCAAGCCTATATGCAGAATTATCTCTTACTTTTCCTAACCTCAGTATACTGATAGGAGCCAATGGAGTTAGGTTGTAGATCCTTTTAGTAACTCAAAGAGGACAAAACTGGAGACTTCACAGACACCATTCATCAGAGTGGGAGCAGTTTGTGGTCATCACTGGCTTATATTGACTGGGAGGCAGGGTGTATCCAGGGGCTTCAAAGAAGCAGCCTTTGATATTCATAACAATTGATCCTCATGACTGCTCTCCAACATGGCATACTGCAGCTATGTTTCTGTAGTACTAGTATCATAGAATGGTCTGCATTGGAAGGGACCTTAGAGATCTCTTGTTCCAAGCCCCCTCCCATGGGCAAGGACACCTCCCACTAGACCAGGTTGCTCAGAGCCCCAAACTGGCCTTGAAGACTTCCAGGGATGTGGCATCCACAACTGACCTATCATTTCTGCACAGAAGTTGTCTTCAGTCTCTATTTGTAACTAGGCACTTTAGGTGCTGCTCAGAACTTCCAATATCTGAAATATTTGGCTGAAAGTTGCACGAGAACAGGCCTTGTGTCAACTGAATGTATTGTGAGTCAGTGCAGAGACAGGTCAAATGCAAAATAATGGAAGGGGAAACTGAAAAAGCGACCATTTCAGAATACTGCAAAACTGGTCCTTACAGGGGCAGAGCTCTGCCTCTCAGAATCATTTTGCTCAAGACCAGTAAAAATGAAAACAGCAATCCCTGCATAGTTCCCTGTGGGGTGAACTGCACTGTTAATACATATTGACAGAAAAACATTGATCAGCTCCTGTTAGACTAACTTTAATGGATCAGGTCATCAGTCCAGCTCTCTGAGCCAGAAGAGATGTTTTACACAGTCCCTTTTTTTTTAACTTGAATTTTTTTTTTTTTTTTTTTTTTTTGCTGGCAGGGGCTGCTCAGAGCAAAGAGTTTGTCTTTCCACCCAGTAAGGAGCCAGCTTTTGTCACAATCCCAGGAAAAAGCTCCACAGAGCCTTTCTCACTGGTTCCAGGCACGTGGACTGTCAGTATAATGGCAGAGGAAGTCCTCTTGGTAAGAAACAATTGAGGAAAACAAGTGCTTGAAGGTTGTCATGAGGTTACTGCTCTGGAATTATTTGCTGGAAAGAACTCTGCAAGAAAGTGAAATTCAGGACTAGTGAAAAAAATATAAGTAGGAGAATACAATTATGAAGATTTGCAGATCTGCCTCTTATTTAATTTTTTTCTTCTCTGATTTTCACCTGCTCTAATTTTTCTTGTGCTTACAGACGCTAAGTCTATCTGGAACTTGTACCTTCAAAGGATGAATTAATATTAACATACAGCACAATTGAATGACCATAAATGCTCACAGAAGTTAGTAATTCTTACATATCAGATGTTACATCTAGAGCTTAGCTTAGCCAAGGCCTGAGTTTCTTGACAAAGAGCCTTGATAAGAGTATTGTAAGATGGCGTGCATGATGAGCAGGTCATTTTCTGAATGCTTTTATCCTCCCTGCTCTTCTTTCACTCACTGAAAAACTGAAAGATTTTCTAGCAGCAGTTCTAAGAAATTTGTAGAAAAAGAGAAGCTGTTTGAGGTGATAATTTATGAAAAACCTTAAACATGTATGATCATAAAGACTGAATTTCTTATGTATCCTGAAATTCTTACATATATTGTATGGAGTTAACAAGTAGCCAGTATCTCTGGTCATTAAGCCTGGTGCTGTGTTAAATTTGTGGAATATCACCTAAAGTGTTAGTAAAGAGCTTGCAAACATATTTCTTGCTGGAAGTGGCAGTACTTAGTGTACTGGGTTTTTTATTAATACCTTTAAAAAGGAATCAATTAATGATCTCAGCCCATCACATTCTCAAATTAACAGTTTTTATAAATAACTTCTAATATATTAATTAAAATAGGCAAAGCAGAACAAAAATATACTGGCTTTTGAAGTACATCCTAATAGATTACATGGAGTATTTTTGCTAAGTCACCTGGGATCCATGAATCTCCCTTGTGGAGTCACACAGAGTTGAGTTGTGTGCATGTGGATTGCACTTATGGATTAAAACTGCAGGTATGTGGCTGTGTTTCTGAGCTTCAGGGAGTCTCCTTTTTGAGCACTGTCTTGTACAAGACATGAAAGTAGAGTGGTTTCAGAGATTCCCTGCTCACAGAGCAGCTGCCTTCATCACATCTTTCTGAAGGAACAGATTTAGGGAGACACATTCTGATGTTATTGGCTCATGTAACAAGAATAAAAACCAACCAAACATACACCTTGCAGATATCCTCTGTAAAAATTATTTATGTGGTTGGTTTTGTTCATTATTGTGTTGAGAGAGTCTGGAGATGTGCCTTTTGTCATTTTTTGCATGGTCTTGCATTTGTTGTATTCTTTGTTTTTAGGATTATCTGGTGCTGTTACCTAGTGATTATTATGAAGCATCCATCTTGCAGATACAAGTTACAGAGCCTTGCACATATTTGGGACCTGCTTCAACAGAACAGTCAGTATATATGCTACAGAATAGCATAAACCAGTGCTTTGGTTTATTTTGTTACTATCCTGCTGCACTTGAATACAATAATAATCCTGTGTTTTGTTTGCTGATTTTTTTGTGTTAGCTGCTTGCTCTATCAGCACTTGCCTCTGGGCAGATTTTCCTGTGTCCTTGGTTCAGAGGCAGCGTATTTCAGACGTGGGGGAGAATACAGAAGAATACCTGTGAAACAGCCAATTCGTAATGAACCAGTGATGGCACACATCAGTGGAAGAGAGGTCAGATTCCTGCCTGCTAATCGAAGTCCCATCTGTGCTGTTTATTACAAACATACCAGACTAAAATGTTTGCAGATTCACAGCTCAGAATTTGCAGATCTGTAACATGTCCCTAAAAAACAGACTCTGTGCCAAGGTCTGCATTTTATACAGAATTATGTAAAAGGATCAGTATAGGCAGATTCATAACTGTGACTAGAGTGGACATTCCACTCTGGTAAAAGTATTTTATTAAATAAAAATCCCTCTGCTTTAGGCATACTGGCTTTTTCAGAAGAAATGACGTAATGATTTGTCAGCAGAAATAGTGTACATACAACACTCTAAATTAATCTTTTTATTTTCTTAAATAGCTGTACTTATGTAAAATGTTTCGTTTCCTAAAAAACAAGCAGATGCAATTATGCCACTGCTGTAGGTCCTTTGAAAGAGAAACATATGTTCACTAGAAGTGTGTTTGGCAAAAAAAAAGTATTTTAGCAAGTCCATGATAGTGACATGTAAAATGATTATGCCCTCTATTACTGTGCTTCTATATTGCTTTAAAAAATACCAAGTGCAACAGGAACATTCACATGCCACAGGCTCTGGTGCTTCATCACTGATGCATCTGCAAAATTTCTGGTATGAAGTAGTGAAGTCAAGGGATCCGTTGACAGAATTATTTATGTGCTTGTGTTTGTAGCCTAAGGAAATACTGAGGAAAAAAACCAGTTTAAATTTGAAAAGAATAATATCGTCAACTGAAGCATAAACCTCTGTAACCACAGCACTTTCCACGCAACTATTTAGAAGTATTTTGCATCAAATATTGTGTTAACCACTTTATGCAAGTAACTTAAAAGAAAATCTTGATGCTTCAGAAAGTGTCCTTGTCTGTTTGCTGGGGAAGATGCATTCCCTCATTGTAGGGAATCAATATACACCACTGCAGTAGTAGGAATTCTGTGTTCCTGGAAATATTTTTTTCAGTGGAGAAGTAAACTTGGTTTTTATATGCTGTTAAAAGTAGCTTAGAGGGGATGGTGACCATTTTTTCGCATCATTAATGTTTTTTTCCCTTTCTACTGGGAAGAAGAGAAATAATATACTCATTTCCCAAGGTTATTTTACAGCCTTCCTAGAACTGTTATAATGGCAGCTGCTTCTTGAATTTGTTTGACTCTTATTAGTGGATGAAATGATATTTATAAGCATTGCTTGCATTCTGCTGAGTGTAATCTGGTGAGATTGGACCTGGGCTAATGCTGACCAATTGGCTCAGAGAGCAAGAAATGGGAGCTTCCTGCAAGAAAAGGAAGTGAAAAATTTAACAGCTTTTTTGTTTTTCAATTATTTTGACTCAGGTCAATTTAGAGATGACCATAAATGTTCCTCAAGTTGGTCGCTATGTTCTGGTTTTTGAATATGCCAATGAAGAGGATCGATTATACACTCCAGAGGTCAAATTACATAGCCCTGGACCTGTCACTGAAGGCAGAGTGAGAATATATAGTTGTAAATACAGGTAAGAATTTCTGAAGTAATTGCTAAATGATTAAATAAACTTCTGGGATATAACTGTACTTTTTATATATTGGAATCCACTTTACTGTGTGGATTGTTCAAATGGTAGGGTGATTTAAAAGCAAGTACATGATTCTGTGGGTATTGTACAGATTTTTAATTCTCGCTGTGCAATCAGCTCATTAAATACTGCTACTGCTTCAGTGAACTGTTTTCCTATGCAAAGGGTTACTTTTTTATATATATTCATAAGTCCTTATAAAGCATTAATCTCCAAGTCCAGTGGAAGAGCATCACTGTTGACTGCAGTGGCTTGCACTGTTTTTAAAGGACTTTGGCTATAAAAAATGTAGCAGCCATTTTTACAAGAATATTCCAACAGTTTCTAACAAGATTTGCTGAAGCAGAAGCATGAAGGTCTCTGAAATTCTGAGTGTAGCCATCCTCTGGCTGTTAGGCTGTAGGCAAGGTCTTCACCCAAATGCTTCTTATCCTTGTTGACTGATGAGGTTGTAGCAGATGTTTCTGCACATAAGATTTTGTCTGTCCTGAGTGAGATTGTCTTTAACACTTGAGCACTTCAGCTTATTTTGACCCCTCAGGAGAGCCTACCCATTGCCAGGGGACCACAGATACGCATCTGTTTTTCTCTTGAGCCAAGTGTTTGCAGAGTGGAGTCACAGGGATATTCAGGATGAAATTGCTCAGTAAAAAAAAACATATTCATCAGCATGTTTATGACACAGAGCAAAGCTATGTGAAGCAGTGACCTTGTCAGGTTATTGCTGGGGAAAGCTTTATTTATTTATTTTAGCCTGCTGTATAACACTTCAAGCCCCAAACTATCTCCTATAAATATTTCATTTTATTATTTGAGGTTTTTTCCAAACACATTTTATGGACTAATTTTGAACATACTTTTTTGATCATATGATACATTAAGAACTTGCTCATTAAAATACAGAGAAAGCCCTTACTACTTTAGTGTAGCAATGCAGCAAATTCCTTCTGTGGCCATTCAGCATGAAGTGAATTGTCACATCTCAAGTAAGCTGCTGTGTCATCTTCCCTAAGCAGGGAATGTACAAGTCTCTTCTGATAAAAAATAAATAAAGAATGACATAGTAAGGTACAATGCAGATAAGAGTAACTTGTAGAATCTGGAATACATTTTTCCAGGCCTTCTTATGAGCTTGATTATTCCCAATAAAGTATTGTAAGAGAAGTAAACATTGCAAATTTCCCCTGAATCACAAATCAGGGATCTATATTTTTCTACTAGTCAATGTTCTTTGCCCTGACCTGCCCTTATTTCTAATCTGTGCTTGAAACAAGTGAAAATTCCACATCCTCTGACTTGTAGTGGAGAAATAAAGAAGCAGGTATATGGTGATTACAGCCTCTCACCCATGGCATGATGGTTGGCCAACCTGAAGAGAAGTGCAAAAGAAAAAAAGAAGTCAGAGCCTTA
>JAOXXN010000395.1:105128640-105141049 GCA_026770055.1 Myrmophylax atrothorax
TGACAAGGGGTTACAAGGTCTGCCAGGAGCCTGCTTCACTGCAGTCTTCCCACAGGGTCACAGCCTCCTTTGGGCATCCACCGGCTCCTGTGTGGGTTCCTCCATGAGCTATAGGGGACAGCCTGCCTGTCTTCATCATGGGCTACAGGGGAATCTCTGCTCCAGCACCTAGAGCATCTCCTCTCCCCCTTCTTCACTGACCTTGGTGTCTGAAGAGTTGTTTCTCTCATGTTCTCGCTCCTCTCTCTGGTTGTAGTTGCCATTGTATAGGTTTATTTTCCCCTTTCTTAAATGTGTTATCCCAGAGGTGCTGCCATGTTCAGCCTCGGACTTGGAAAGTGGTGGGTCTGTCTTGGAGCTGACTGGAATTGGCTGTTGGACATGGGGGAAGCTTCTGACATGTTTTTGTAGAACCCACCCCAGTAGCCCCCTGCAACCAAAACCTTTCCATACAACCCCAGTACTTTTTTTCTTCAAGGTACCTTCAACGCTTCATTCTGCCCTCATATGTCTGGCTGTCGGGATCAAGTGATTGCAGAAAACCAGATTGAGCTTGACATTTCTGAACCCAAGGTCTCTGTTACAGTGATGATACCAGATGGAAGAATGCTAGTTCTGGTACGTTTATTACATAAATGTACTTGAAAATGCTAGTTTCAGTTTCGCCATTCATTTAGTTATAGCTGCAAAGATGAAAGCCAAAAAGAATAATTTTTTTTAACATTGGGTTTCCAATATTTAGCGTCTTTTGCACTGCTTTGGTTCTATTTTTAATTTTTAAGATATTATACACTGTTTTTATTGTATGCTGCTTGTAATATCAAAACTTTGAGGGGAATATAGGAAATACATTTTCCTATTTTTTTGGTTAAAATATTACAGGTTTTGAGAAAATCCAGAATGTATAATGAAGCAACATTTAAATATATAAATGCCTTAGTCTGTGTCTTTTTGTTTTCCTCTGAAATGTACAATTTAGCTTTCTTGTTGTTTTAAGGAAAGTATCTTAGTTGTTCCAGCAGACACCTACAGTTACAAAATGCTTGACAACAAGACAGTGGACAAATCATTTGATTTTATCAGCCAATGTGGAGGAAACAGTTTTTATATTGAGTAAGCATCACTTTCTAAAAAACTGAGCATTGACAACAAGCTGAGAATAATATTACTTTTACTCTGTATTAAGGAGATGTATAAAATCCCCCTCATTGTGCTACATTAAAATGCTTTTCGTGGCTTATGCTGGCCCATTAAATTTCCATGAGTCATTTTCCATGACTTTCTATTGCAAATGCAATGTAAAGGTAGAGCTTTATTGCTCACAGTACAAAAGAGGAAAATCTGTGTCATCTTTCTGGTTTTGGTATTTCCATCTTTGGTATTTGGTATTTTGCTTGGCATGTCTGAACTGATATAACTAATACATGCACTTGCTTTGAAAAAATCTTTTACTTGCATGTTAAAAGCCATTCACCACTAATTAAATTAAAGTATATCCTTGCACGTGTACTGATGCCATCCTTATGTCAAACTGTTTGAAAGACGGGACCCTCATTTACTGAACCGCTGCGAAGTACTCTCATAACAATTCCCAAGTGCCAGTACTTACATGATTTATATTTCAATTTAAATAGCCCAGAAGGAGCATCGGCCTTCTGTAAGGACTCTGTAAGGTCACTAGTGGCTTTCTACAACAATGGAGCCCTGCCATGTAATTGCCATAGTGCAGGTGCCATGAGCCCTCTGTGCAGCCCCCTGGGAGGACAGTGTATTTGCAGACCTAATGTCATTGGTCGTCAGTGCAACCGATGCCAAACTGGCTACTATGGATTCCCATTTTGCAAGTGTAAGTACATGCTCAGGTTTGTTTATCACCTGAAATGACCTTTTTTTTAATCCTCTGAATTTACTGCAGATGTGCCACAACCTCTATTTAGTCTGTAGGGCTTGATCCTGTGAAAGGCTGGTTGAGCCATCTTAGCTTTACCAAAGTGTAGCTTTCAGTTTAAGGCAGAAGTAACTGCATTCCCCTAAAGTGCCCCTAATTCACAATGAAGTGTGGCTTTGCATGTGTTGTCTTTCCAGGTGTAGCAGGCTTACAGCTAAACTGGTTCAAATCTGTATTGTCACTATTTCAGTGAAACAGATTTTTCCTACACTGACTGCTAAATCATTTCCAAGTTATCATTGTTTAATCCCATTTTGTACCTTCAAGTTTTTCCATAGATAATCAGAGACACAGTATTCCTAATTCCTTGTGTTCTGATATTAATAACATCAACGGATCTATAGATTACACCAACAGTCCTCAGCTGCCTTCCCAGATATTATACTTGATGTTTATAAACAGTACTTTATAAAAGTGATACCATTAACACCAAAACTACTAGTCTTTTAATCCTTGTAAGTTTTGGCAAGTGATTAACAATGCCTGTGGTGAACTTATGCAACCAATCCGCAGAAAAGAGCCAAGCACTAAACCTGCTCTTTGACACTACTGTTGTAGTCACATAGTTGGTTTCTATGACCCTGAGCTTTAAAGCAGTGAGAGAGAGAGAAAAAAGTTATGTCTTCTATACATAAAGGTTGTGTGAGTTTGTTTCATGTGCAAGTTCAACAAGAGTTGATCATTGTAAGATGAGATGTGATTGATTTGTAGAACATCTTCTTTGACCTAGTATGCAACTGCGGGCAGCGTCTTTGTGATGATGTGACTGGTAAATGCATTTGCCCTCCAAGAACTGTGAAACCAAAATGTGAAGTGTGCGAGAAACATCACTTCGGCTACCACCCCCTTGCTGGCTGCAAGAGCTGCAACTGCTCTGAAAGAGGAGTCATTGATGCATCAAGCCCAGAATGTGAACAAACTAATGGGCAATGCAAGTAAGTTTCGGTTATGTGCATTACAAACATGGTACGAGTGGTTTTCTTCACCATTCTTTTCAGTTATATGGAGGGGGTATAGGAAATTCAATGCATTCAGCCTTCACTGTGAGCAAAGTGGATTTTTATCCATTGTGATCAATTGTAAGCTAACCCCAGCTTTGTGGAAGGTTGAAGTCTCTGAAATTTATCGTATGCCCACAGTTTTTTTTTGTTGGCAGGTGCATGCCTTGAATCCAGCCATAAATCTTGCAGCTCTGCTTACCTATATCCAGCATCCCTGTTTTACACTTTAGTGTACAGAAAGACAGGTTCTGTAGTGCAGGCACTGCACAGCTGCAGAAGTCTAATTCTGTTGTGAGCATTTTTATCCTTCAACATCAAATCTGTTTGTAGTCAGTTCCAGGGCCATTTAAAATGTCATACTATTCAAGTTTGAGAACAACACTAACCCGCTGCTTTTTCTCTGTGGAAATCATAAAGTTGTGTCATAGCTGTGCAATCACTTCAAAGATCCACCTGCCTGTTGTTTTAATCTTCTGTTCCTTGCTCCATTCTTGCTTCCCCTATTGACTTCCTTCTCTGCCCTGTGTTTGTTGATAAAGATGCAAACCAGGAATAACAGGACGTCAGTGTGATCGGTGTGCTCCTGGAAAGTATGGTTTCCCCAGCTGTGTACCATGTAGCTGTAACAGAGATGGAACAGAACCAGATGTTTGCAATCCCCAGACAGGAATTTGTCTTTGCAAGGTCAGATAAATCAAATTACTTCTGCCTTCACAAGCATCTTTTGCAAATCAGTAACTGTTTCATATTTAATGGGGTGAATGAAGTGAGTCTATCATTAGGTTTTTAGTATAAATTAAATGCAGCTGTACAAAACTATCACACCTTGCAGTATGTGCGCAGATTATCATGGTAGCATTAGATGTCATTTTTTAATGACTTCGACATCTGTCAGTTGTACAAGTGGTCTGAGCTTTTGCAGGATGTTAAAGACCCTCAGAGTAGATGTCCGTTGATTCACTGAAGCAATCTGTACCCTGCACAGATCTGCTTTATCCATCTGCATCTTCACTTTTGGATGTGAACCAGGTCCCATGCTTTTTTTAGCCGTATTATGTCAGTTGACATTTTACTACATCATTATAGCCAGGATATCTTCTTTTGTTCTAATCTGCATAATTAAATGTGATAAATGTGAATATTCACTGGTGACCTTTTATATTGTAGGTTTGCAAAAGCCAGCAGGAGGGTTTTGGCAGAGTAGTTGCCAGCTGTCTCTGACTAATATTTCTTAGTCAGTGGTTCACTGTATAAACTCAAAAGACAGCTCATAAGATAGTCTCAAGACAGTTTTGTTTGCATTTGGATTATGGTCTGTTTAGAAAATCACACAATTTCATTCATATTTTCATTAATTTAAATAAATACGTCACCAAAACCAAAAGGAAATCACTAAGATTTCTTTGAACTGTGCCTTAACAGGAAAATGTTCAAGGTGCAGCCTGTGATACTTGCCGACCAGGATCCTTTTATCTGGACCCTTCCAATCCCAGGGGATGTACCTCTTGCTTTTGTTTTGGGGCAACCAGCAACTGTCGCAGCACAAATCGTCGTAGAACCAAGGTGTGTCCAATAGGTTTCTTTATTTTCTATCATGCACCTACATTTATGCCATGAAGTACATTTCTAAGGGTAAGAAATATTCTCCAAGCAATAGTTCAAATTTAGTGCAGCTTTCTTAAGACTTAGATGTAGTCTGAAAGTGCCTTTCAGTAGAAATGGCCCTTTTTACCTGTTTGCTTGCAAATCTGTAGTTGGAGGAAGTTGAGCTGGCCTTTATCTTGCTTGCTTTGTCTTCAAGTTCTAAGTCATCATTAAAGTCAATGATCTCCTTGAAGATGCTTATGTCATTTTATATGTCTATGTCATAGATACATTTTTAAACTTAAAAAATGAGTGACAGATTCTACAGAGCTTGTAAAAATTGCCTTACTTTCCTCTCTATAAAAGACACATGGCACTAAGTGTGAGAAATGAAGACAGACTTTTAGTAGCATAAGTGAATGGTGAGAATGAAAAAAAAAGCAACAACTGCTTAAAACAATGCAAGAGAAAGAAAAAGAGATAAGCAGAGCTATAATCATGGATGAGGAGTTTGGTCATAGACTAGATGCAATCCAGATTGTGGTTCTTTACTGTTTACAAGCAAAGGATAAAAATCTGCCTTCAGGGAAGTTAGTAGCAAACTTCCATTTGCTTTAGGAAAATTTCCTCTAGTGATTACTTGTCCACACCAAAAATTGTTTCGGGAAACATGTTTATCCTTTTGTTCTGTTGCTCTGGCCAGCCAAGGGCAACATACCACAGAACTTGTTCTGGTACATATTCATTACGTGTTCTTTCTCCTAGTATAATTATAAATAAGAGGATGCATGGTCTTTCATGAAACAAGAACCATAAACATGAAATGTGCATTAAAGAGCAAAAATATTAGGCTACATTGCCTGCCTCTCCAAAATATCATGCCATGTCCCCTCCCTCATGCCTTGTACCTACCACAACTGGTCCAAACTCTGTCTGTCAGGTTAGTGTCCTGGGTTTGATTTTGGAATGGACTTAAAAAAGCACCTCCAAACTAAGTTCTTGGGTTTATGTACACAATTCCTAATCACCTCCAGAGGGGTATGTCTTCATGAGACTGAAGACAGAATTTAGTTTGCAGATGACAAACCAAATGCCTGCATCCCAAGTAGCTTTGGCACAGCTGTCCCATTATTCTCTCTTTTGAGGTCCACGCAATATCCACTGCACAAAGACTTTAGGCTGGCTCTGAAGCTATTTGATTTCATGGTAGGGGAATTACAGAGGCTGAATATTGTCTTCTCATTACTTGGTGCTGGTCAAGTTTAATAAAGGATAAGAGAAACTTATTTCCTTTATGTGTTTTTCATTAGTTTGTTGACATGAGAAACTGGCGCTTGGAGGCAGTGGACGAAAATATTGACATTCCAGTCACTTTCAATCCAGTCAGTAATAGTGTAGTGGCTGATGTTCAAGAATTGCCTGCCTCTGTGCGTAATTTGTATTGGAAAGCCCCATCGTCCTACCTGGGAGAGAAGGTAACTACCACCTAAATCATCAGTTTTAATAACAGAAATAATTTTTTTGCCAGCATTGTTGATAAAAAAGTCTGTTTCTTAGATATGTTTCTTTCTCTTCCCTCACAAGATTCTTGTCTCTCTTACCTTTCATACCAGGATTCACATTTTATTTCTGATTACAGTTAAAATTATAACCAATTACACAGAATTAATAATGTTGCTCAGTGCCAGAGAGGTCTTTATGAGAACATATCCTCAGAAGCTGTGGTTCAGGGAGCTGCCACCTTCAGCTGCTTTTCTGAAACCCAGAACACACAGAACTTGCCAACATGCCTGCTCTGAAACCCAGAACACATAGAGCTTGCCAATCCCTTAGATTCTTTAGATTCTGTTCTGGGTAGATTTCCAAAAGAATAAAAGGTGATTGTGTGCTCAGTGACACACAAAAACCCCCAACCTTTTGCATTTGATATATTGCTTGGGAAGAGCAACAACTGGTTTTCTAACCTTTCTGTTCTTTGAACTCCTTGCTGCTCTGTTGACTCATCCATGGAAGCAGTCTTTTTCTCACAATTAATACCATCAGCATCTCAGCCCAAGGATCACTGTGACAAGGGGGACTATGCTAAAGGTGACTTGCAGACCTGGAGCCCCAGATTCTTCCTCTTTGGAACTCTGTGTCAATAGTTATTAGCCAGTTGCAGGACACACAGGCTTTTCAGATGCAATCCTACGTACAGGAGAACACAAATGGGATAGACACCAGAGCATTAAAGATGGTGCAATTTTGAAACTCCTCTTGGTCCTCATTTTAAAAACTAGAGCAGTATTTGTCATCCTGCTCTCCTATGCTCAGAGGTCCATATCTCAGCTGAACATCATGCTTATTTGGGGTGGTTTTTTGTTAATGTTATAGAGGATCTTATTTCAATGCCTACAAATTATTTTTGAAAGAAATTTCATGTTAAAGCATACATTATCACCTACAGAGTTGAACCAAAAGGACTTCTGTTGTTCCCATAACAAGATATAAAGCAGGCAATAACCCTTTTTAAACACAGCTATTAAGATCAGTACTATGTGTTTTATGTTGCATTTCATGGTATTTACCTAGGCCTGCCATGACTCTCTTTCATTTACAATCACAATACTAAATAAAATACTTCTAATTTGGGTCCTGCTTTTGCAATACAGTGAGTTAGTGTGTATTTTAGCACAAGCAATACTGCAGTAATGAAAGTCCCCCCAAGATGCTATCTACCTGTTAGTTTATAAGCTCTTAAATTTACCAGTTATTCAAGTTACTCTATTTTGAAAATGTCAGGTTTTGGACTTCTTCCAGGGATAGCATCTTTTTCTGAAAATGTGAACAAGAGCATTTCAGACATTTTTCCGTATGATGAGGGTATAAATACTGTTTTCCTTTATCTTAAACCTTTTAACTAGTTCCACTGGAACATTTACATTTAGCAAAGTACATTTTCTTTCCTATCTCTGTCTTTTGTTTACAAAGTTGAAAGGGAATCAAATGTAAAGTCTATAGCAGTGGAGAAACTAAGAGTCATTGAGAAATTTAGATCACATTGTCCCCATTTTCTGCTCTTTTATATTTTAACATTCTATTTAATAGACAACTCTTAATGCTAGAAAATAAATACTATAAATCTGTAATACAGAGTACTTTATAATGTCAATATTTTCTCATTAAAAAAATCACTGATAAACAATTTTGCATATTTTGAATTTTCTTTTTTTTTTCCTAAAAAAAAATATTTATACACGGTGTTCCAAGTGATGCTTTTGAAAATGCAGTTGACATTAATTACGTCCCTGTGATCCAAGGAACAAATCTGGTATTGAGATGTCAGTATTTTGTTTGTAGTTCATCCAAGTATTTGGAAAGGGGTAGATTGAAGGCTGGAACAGCAAAACCTGACAAAGCAGTTCTTCCCCCATGTCAAAACCAAACATAAGATATAAGAGCAAATGATAAGGGGTGCAAAACAAAATAGTACATCCATGCCAAAATGTCTGATTTCCCCTAGCTACCCACAAACCTTCCTTCTAGGGACAAAAACTATCTAGGGTGTGCCTGAAGCTTCCTTTCGTTTCAATGTATTCTGTACTAAGTCACTCATACAGCACCCAGGGAAGCTGTTTGTCAGATGATTCAAACATACTTGCCTGTGTCTGTTCTGGGCAGCAGTGTATAGATTTGATTGGGTTTGAGGCCACCTCTGGGCACCTGTAGTTGAGCCAAAAGAAGTGTGGTTTCAGCTAAACCTACAGCACTGGCCTGCTTACAACAGAACTGACACCAGTGGAAGTCCTGTCCTTCAGAAGGTGGAGCAAAGATTTCCTGATTGGATTCATGTTTGCAGGAAGTTTAGAAAATACTGGCCTGTGAAACCCAACTTTAAACATGCTTAGTCTGACTTCTTTTTATCCACAGCTGTTCATGGGTTTCACTACCACTTTCATTGTCAGTCTGATGTCTGCTCTTGATGCACCAAATCTGTTTTGTACAATGAGGGGAAGAACAATGTTCATGTGAACATGTGATTTCTCCATGACACACATGGTGTGAACCTGGTTATGAAAAAGAACCTCATGATGCAGGTAGTCTTTCAGAGAATAGTATCTGTTCAAAAAAGTTACATCAGTTACACACAGTAACAAAACAGAAAGTAATTTCTTCCAAGCAACACTGTTTTCATATTTTTTCTAAATAAAAAAGAATAAATATTTTATTTACAGTGCTGGTAAACTGAACTACAAAGTTACATTAATATCAAGCAACAGTGCAGTAAAGTATCTCTGTTCTTGTGCATTTTGCTACAGCTTTCTTCATATGGTGGCTTCCTAAGTTACCAAGTGAAATCTTTTGGCTTACCTAGTGAGGGCATGATTCTTCTGCATAAGAGACCTGATATACGACTAACAGTAAGTTTTGAAATACCATTTTTTCTTTTAAGCAACACCAATACCATGATTTTTATGTTACCTGACAAATACGGCAAATTTTGCTCGTGTAGTGGGCTTAACTTTAAAAGCAACTTGCTATTTTTCTATAAAAATGATTTTACTGCATTTTGCTCAAAGCCATCAACACATCTGCCCCTGTTGCCAAAGTAACATATTATTAAGCATAATTGATTTGAGAGCAAATACAAAGATAAAATAGGATTTTCTCTGTAAAATGCACCTGTGTAAAAAAAAATTAATTAGTGCCTTGCACATTTGTCAACAAGCATGGCCTCATCTCTGCAAAAGATGCCCTGGATTCCATGTGTAATTAATCTCATTTTCTGTGAGAGTTTTCTTCAGCATAAAATTAAGCATAATTATAAGGCTTCAAGGGACTGAAATAAAAATGTGGTTTAGGTTAACAGGTTTTTAACCAGTTTTTGGCCAAAATTGAAATCTTTGACTATTTGTTGAAATTTCAAGGGGGTGGGTTTTTTTTCTTAGAGCATCAGAAATGGTAATTCAGTATTTCAGGATTTCTATTGGGAAATATTCCTCATAAAGTACTACAGGAATATACATATTTGCTTGTGCACTAGGATGCAAAGCAGAGTGTTTGAAAATGCAGAAACATTTTTACTCAAAAGTAAACTAGTTCCTGTGAAAATTGATCAGCATTAGTTTGATTCTCTTTGTGTTTTACTTGAAAGCAACATTGCTAATAGGCAAAAGCAGTGAAAACCTTGCTGACACTAGAATCTTGCTGACACTGTACCACTTTGCTGACAATATGACATTTTTTTCCTAGTATTACTTAGTTTTTATCCCCCAAAGAACAGGGTTAATGTGCTTCAACAATTTTTATTGCATCTGAACACTTTACTATAACAAGTAGTGAAACTGCAATGTTATATCCTCATTCTTACACAGGGTCATCAAATGGAAATTGTTTTTATGGATCCCAACAACCCACTGCCTGACCGTCAATATTACGGCCGTGTGCAGCTGGTTGAGGTAAGAACTGAAAAAGGAGTGGCCTTCTCCTTTCTTCCCAGTGACACATAAAAAAATACACAGGTGATATGTGCTAAAATACCAAATACTTGGTAACGAATATAAATTTAAATACTGTAGACCTTAAATATGAACGTTTTTTCTCTCCTTCTACTGCCACATTGAACCTGGGTTCTGGTTCATGCCACCTAAATGTAGCACCTCTGAGCTAGCCATCTTGCCTAGTTTAGCCCTTAGCACTCCCTCCAGGGCTGGTGGAGTAATACTGAATCAGTCATCAGTGAAAGGTGATTCATTGTAGCCCCAGACTGTACTTAATGGGGATGGAATGAACTGTTTTCTGTTTTCCTTGGTGTCCAGGTACCTAGTTTAGAATGGGTGTCCAACATTCAGATAGGTGAATTTAGTAGGGATTATTCCTACCTTAAATCTGTGCTCAGAAGGGCAAACTGGGTTATTTATTTCTGTCTCACACAGGGAAAAAAAGGTGTTTCTCCAAACTAGATTGCATTTTCAGTAATGCTGTGTCTATTAGCAGCAAGAAAGCATGTGAAGGCATCCTTGAAAGACTGGCTTTCTAGGACTTCACTTACTCTTAGAAATAAAAGCATTTTGCTCTACCCCATTATGGTTTGGTGGGTGGTATCTCAAAAAAATTTGGACAACTGATAAAGAACCTACAGGCTTCCTCACTTCTCAATACCTCAAAGCCATACATTCCTTGCAAAGTAAAGGCTACATCCCTTTTTATACTCATTGTTCTTTTTTCCACCCATCCTATGTTTATTTTCCTGGCCTCTATTTCACTCCACACCAATTGGCACTATCTGGGTCTGTTCCATGGGTCTTTTCTCCCTTTTCCTGTCCTCCAGTCTTCTTTGCAGGTGCTCCTTTAAAGAAGCTGCAGGGCTGTGCTCATTTTGTACCCTTAATGGACAGGCAAACTTCAGGCATGCCAGCAGCAATAACCCTGTATCCAGAGAAGAACTGATGATAATCCTGTTCAGACTGGATGGCTTACACATCAGAGGCCTTTACTTCACGGAGACTCAGCGATTGACGCTTGGTGAGGTTGGGCTGGAGGAAGCCACCAGCACAGGAAGTGGCAGCGTTGCATACAGTGTAGAGACTTGCTCTTGCCCTCCGGAGTACGCTGGTGACTCATGTCAGGTAGGAAACGTTTGCCTCAGTACTGTACCATTAACTTCTGCCTTGCCTACAGCTATGCATACTGTGTTAGTTAGAGGAACAGGCTAGTTATTAAAGTAATTAAATGTGCTTCTTGTAAGCCTGTGCACTTTCAAAGGCTCGAATGCTTTCACTGTCTAAGAAGCACTGTAGGGTTATTCAACTCGTGATTGCTTTTGTGGAGCTGTGAATGCCATTTTACATGTGCAAGGCACTATAATGAGGGATTCTTCTGTGATACCCTCTGAGAGGCTGAATAATCTCAGTCAATACTTACTTTAATGGAGTGAAAGTCGGAATGGATTTGATCAAAGTTTATGAGACCATACACAGTGGAGAAGATCCCTGATGTTTCTTATTTTCACTGGGTCCAAGGGAAGTATCCTGAATTTAAATAATTCTACTGTATAGGAAAATGTTTGAAATCTAAAATTAACTTATTTGTAAAAAAATTTGGAGATATTTTTATGAGAGATAATGAAACATTGCAAAGTAATAATGTTACCTGAAGACTGGTGAAATCCTAACCACAGCTGTATATCCGATTCCTGATGCTGTAATTCTTTTGGCTGTCACTTTGCTTAGCTTAGAGCTTGACCGTTGCCATGTGTAAGCATCCAATGCAGCAGAATAAAGTACTGGAGAGATAAGCAGTGTACAGAGTGCACAAAATAGGAGGAATTACTCTCAGAAAATGGTTGAGGATTACTATAAAGCAGCAATTGCTGTACTAACCTTGCAGAAGTTTTTTGAAATGAGAATGAACGAATAATACCAAGACTGGAGCAGCTGCAGAAAGACTGAACAAAAATATATATGGCTGGCTTACATTTTATGTGTGTATCCACTGCTTGTGGCAGCTGTTCATCATCTGTCAAATACAATTTTGGAAATATTTTTTATTTTTTCATGCATTTGATGTTCTTTGCCACACACAAATCGTTGAGCATTGACTGAAATTCCTAGTGCCATAACACTGCTTTCAACATCCTGCCTTGATAAACCAAGCTTTTGCGGTTTTTTTAAGTAACCTGTTAGAAATACAAGGCAAGGGAAGTGATCAAGACACTCACCTGGGTAGTTGGTAAGCCTAGTATGTTTATGCAGCATTACTCAGTCTGTGATTTACCAGCTCTGTCTGGCTGCCTTAGGTGGGGAGGAGGTGATGCTGCCACACCCTGACTTAGGTATATATTGAGCTACAGGAACTCCGGGATTACTTGTTAACCTCTGGAACAGTAATGTGTGCT
>JAOXXN010000395.1:105147598-105169498 GCA_026770055.1 Myrmophylax atrothorax
AGGGGTCCTGCCGGATGTGCCCTTGCCCCTATACAAACAGGTACAGTAAAAGCTTGTAAGAAGTCAAGCAGGAGAGGGGGAAAAAAAGAGAGTAAAAAGAAACAAAACAAACAAACAAAGGGCAAACTCAGCTGCCATAGGCAGATAATAATCTTCTTCTGTATTCTCATATTGCCCAACATAGTGTAGCACCAAACCCATGTGAGATATAACACCAGCAGTAACCTGGTGGTCTGTCTCACAGCATTGCCTCTTTTAATAAGCTGAGTATTCCAATTGTCACTCAGACCCTGAACTTTCACTTTATGAGTACAGCCTCAGCTCTGTGGGATGTTGTATCAGTGTGCCTCTGAGCTTTGAAGGCACCTTGCTCACAGCCTTGGGGAACCCCAGGCAGTTGTAGTGGGCTTAGGCACAAAACCACCAGCAACTCATTCATAATGAGAAATGTAGGTAGGAAGTCTTATCCCTTAATGGGCTTATCCAGGATCTTTCTTATTTACTGAAATGCAAGATGTCTAACATCATTACCCTGGCTAGGAGATAGGCAACGACAGTGAAAGAAGCCTTTTACATTAATTGAAAAAAATTAGTAACATACAAAGCAATATAAAAACTTTCAAGCTCTTCAGCACATATCCAGAGCTCTGAAAGAGTGGGGTTGCTCTTCATGTGGAAGCTCTGTTGGAAGTGCAAACACACTAAGTTAAAAACATGAAACTTTCTTGCCTCTGATAGCTTGCCAGGCTTTTGAAATTGGGTAGTATATTGCATTTTAAATGAATGGTATGTTTAGGCACCTTATCATCATTGGTCAGTTTTGAAATGTGTTAAATAAAACCAAATATTTTTTAAAAAAACCTAAGCTATAAATTACTAAAGGCACCACATAGTGTTTGCCAGGTGCATTAGCAAACACCAAATAACCTTAAATAAGAGATTTACACTCTCAGACAATGGACAGGTTTGTCATTTATCAGAGAACTCTCTGATAGATCTAGTTTTGACAGCCTCTTCTGCAGGTGCTTGCCCGAGGCCAACTGAACATGATTTTAGTCATCATTTGCTTTAAGAGTGCTGGAATACCTAGGGAGACCATAAACTTGTGCAGTTTCATAGCTGCACATTAGCGAGGTGAATAGCATTCCTGATGTAGGAAATGCACCCCACCTGACTTTATTGAAGTTGACAATTTTCCATCTAATCAATTGTAGGTAATTCTTCATGCAGACATTTGTCTTTGATACACAGACTTGCTTTATGCAAGTCTTCATACATTAGAAAATGAAACAGCAAACATGGCCTGCCCCGCTTCACCTCTTGCCTTCTCTTCCCAAATACTGGCCAAAAAAATGGTTTCTCTCGAAGTGAAATTTGAATCTAGGCAAGTCTAGTAGAAAGAGCAGAGAAAAATGTTCATTGTGTTAACTAGATATATCCTAGAGATTCAAAAAATGGTGCACAACTCTACCCAGCCTTGGTTAAAAATACCCTAAACAATATTAGCTACATAAAAATACCCTCTAATCCATTAAAGAGGAGGAAAAGAAAAGCTATACAAACAAGAGGGAATGTTGGCTAGCATAGGCTATTGATTCTTGCCTAGTGAGATAAAATAGCTACCCAGACTTGTTTTATATTACGACATCACTATTAAGGTTTATTTTAGGCATTCCTTTGGGTAGTGAACTATTAATGCTCAGTCCACAGGTTCAGGAAATGATTATTTTTTAGTCTAAGGAAATAATTTACACAAAAAATATGAAACTTCAAAGAATTAGTCACAGTAAATTTTCTAGAGGCAATGAAATTAGCTGAGAAATAATTTGGTGGTATAAATACTTTTTAATCTGAAATTCATTAAACTGAGCCTCAAGAGTATAAAACCTATTTGATGATGTACTCACAATAATATTTTCTTTTTCTCCAAGATTTGCAACTGGCTGTGTGGCAAATGGTGAAGAAATTCAGTGTCTCTGCAAAGAAGGTTATACTGGAGTTCGTTGTGAACGGTAAGTGACTTGTTTCTCAAAACTATGGTTTTTGAGAGGCTCCATAGAAGGAAATGTGTCTATATTGGGTAGTATATATAGACATATGGTAATACTGGGTAATATATGTCTGTATTGGGTAATATATATGGACATAGTATGCACAGGCTTAAGGAGTTTATTTATTATTTATTTATATGTACAGCTGCTAAAGAGTGGTACTCTAGTGTAATTCCAGTCATAAACCCAGCACTGTCTGAAGAAATGTAGGCAATTCTCCACAGACTAGTGACTACGCAATTTTTACCAAAAAGAGAAGTGTCAGCCTCTTTGCTTAAGTGCTCTATGCCTTGCCTTATCCCGCACTGTGGTAATAATGACTCCCACTTATTTCACCCCTTTTCAAGTGAAAAACATCTTCCCCTTTCCTCCAGTGTACATGATGGTGCTTCAGTGATCTTCATTATACAGCAGCAGCCACATAACATTTAGCACCACACCCCTGATTCCAAATCATTCTGATGTGCTCTGCAGTTGGAGCATACACACACCAGGCTGAAGCCATCTCTTTTGCTGCAACATTGCAGGAGCTAGGCAAAGCCAAAAAGGAACAACATGGCAGTGTGAAGCAGGCAGATGAACCAATTTCACTGAGTTTCAAATGCAGGGAAAACTTAAGTGTAATGGAGTGATGTTGTCAGCTTTAGAAACTTGAGGCCAGTAAGTCATGATGTCTCATCTGAAGACAGGACCTTAGTAGGACACTATCTTGTGTTTCAAGCTTGCTACCTGGGACATCTAATCTGCAGGTTATAGAGACTTTCTCTTCTAGATATAGCTATACCTCAGCTGCTCATTATGGCCCTTTGATCCCAAATTACCACCATTATAGGTCTTAAAACAGAGCAACTTCTAGGAATATTAGCTAGTCCGTCTGGACAATATATTTTATGTATAAAATATTTAGAGATCACTCACATAGCCTGCTTTGCTGACAGGTGGCAAAAGAAGGTATCACCCAGCCAGAAGGGTGATGTTTTCATTCAGTGTCATTGCTGTTTAAAACCTCAGCTGTGCTTGTATTGTGATCCTCAATACATGCTTTTTGGTGGGATCATAGACTGGAATGGTATTTTTTGCTGGGTTAAGACTTGTCAAATTTCCTGTCTAGGTATGTATCTATATGCATTGTAATTTTTCAGATTAAGTGAATTATTTCTAAAAGAGCATTGTGGGAGTTCTTTTATTTTTAGAAAAAATTCTGCAGCACTTGCAAAGATATTTTTAGCATAGTACAGAGGATACTGTAAAACAAAAATACATCCTTTTTGTTTAAGTCAAGATGTGAAATCAAAAGTTCTTGAAAGTCTCTTCAGGGGAATAATGGTTTTTTTTTCTCAAGGGGAAGTATGTTTCACAAAAGGTACCTTCAAATATTTAATAAAAATTACTTGTATCTCTTTATCTAGCTGTGCTCCAGGATATTTTGGAAATCCACAACAATATGGAGGCTATTGTCAGAAATGTAACTGTAATAATAATGGACAGCTGGCTAGCTGTGACCACCTGACTGGAGGTACGTGAGGGCCTGTGAGCATGGGAGAGAGCATTGTTGTCTCTTTAGAAGCAAACAGTGAAGGTACTTAGAGAAGCCAGACTGAAGGAAAAATCTATACTTAAAAGAAAAGTAGATAATTTTTTACAAAATGTAAGATTTCCTAATATATAACAACATGATAAATAGAAGGGCTGTCCTGAGTCATGAAGTTTATCCTTGTAAGCCATTTTATTGTGTATTTCCCTTCATAAATGCTACCAATTTTGTTTGTGATTTTTTTGTTTTTGTCTTGTTTTGCTTTTTTGTTTGTTTCATCACTGTGTTTCTAAACACATCGTGGTTCCTCTGCTGACATGGTTAAATGATACCATGCCAGAGTGTGATAATGGACTTATGAAACTGAGCATTCTCAATATGCCTTGTAAAAATGTTTTTGGCACAGATCAGTAATGTCTTCAGAGTCTGCATCAGGCACTTCCTTCTTAAGTATCCAAGCTAACTGCATTTACAGTGGAAGTTAGAACCTGACCTCAGGAGGCTCTTTAATAAATCCTGCTTCACACTGCTCTGCTAGCTAAGACATCTATGATTTTCCCAAAATCAGTCACACCTGTACTTCACTATTAATAAGCTTTTATATAATGCCATGGGAATATATGTGCTTTATCTATTATAATTCAGAAGTAAAGAGTCCAATCCTACCTTCCTCAGACTGCCTTTACCTCAATTCACCTCCATCCCATGGGTTACTCCTTTCTATTCAGAAACACATGGGCCACTGCTCCTGAAATGACCTTGATTCTCCCATATTTTCATTCCCCAATAAAATGTCACTTTTCTTTCCCTATAGGAAGATTTTCCTTCTCATATGTTAGTGAAGCTTCCAACTAATAACTCCAAATATTTCTCTTTCAAATACGCTCTTCATTTCTCTGCATTGCTATTCATACTGCAGTCTAGTAACTGCAAGGATCACATTACCCTTCTTTGGCCACTAAAATTAGAAAACCAGCAAGTGATATGAACTACTGTTGGCCGCTGGTGCAATTTTTCAATAGCTTGTTCTCATTTCACATTTCATCATTAAAGTAATACATCTCTATTATATGTATACCTTGTATGGAACAGATCCAACCAGTGTTTGATGTTTTATCGTTCCTTTCTTTTTGAAGCAAGAGTTTGCTGGGACAAACTAATCCGTAGGGCAAAATTCAGCAAGCCGCTTTGCTTTCCTCCAACTATACATTCCAATCAGCTGTCTCCCTTCTATTAGGAATAAAACCCTCTGTGATTATCAGCACAGCATGTTCTAGCAGGTTTCTTTGCATGATGTTCAGTGCTTGGCCAGCACTTCACAATTTCTTGGCTGATGTTTGTGCACAAGCTGTAATAATAGTTTTATTTAATTGGTGCTTCACAACGACAGCTGAAATGTGTCTGGTGTTAGCTGAATTACACAACAGCAGAATTGCACGCGTATTTGAATTTCAAAATAATTTCCTTCATTCTCTCACAAAGGTATTCTTTGTGGCTTGTATCCTTTTGGCAGCATGATCACTACCAATCCCATTTAACTTCCTGATGACTTAATGTGCAAGTGCGAAAGGAAATGGCACATCTAGGCAGTTTGTTCCAGGCTCTTTCATGCTGCAGTTACAGTTCAGGTCCAGTTTTATCACTGCGCTCTCTCACAGTTGTGAGCATTGCTGACTGTTGACCTCAGCAGCCTATACCAAGTGCATCCTTTTCCTGCACAATAAAAGACATAGAATGATTAGGGTTCGAAAAGACCTCTGAGATCATCAATTTCAAGCTTAGACCAACATGCACAGCTCTTTTCATTTTCAAGAGGAGATGATAGTTTGGCAGTAAAACCAAGCCTGTAAAAGGGATTTGGGCATCAAGACAGGGAAGATTCCTGTCATCTATATGATGGCATTTTTAGGAGCCAATTCCTCTCCTTCCTCCTAGAAGTTAGGATCCCAGGATGTTACAATTCCACATGCACCTGGAGGGCATTAAGCTTCTTATAACAGGGTTTATAAAACGAACAAACAAAACAAAAGAGCACAGTGAACAGGCAGTCACTTGTGCTGGCTTATTGGAAAGTTCGAGGGCAATGTTTCTTACATACCAGCTCTATCTGTGGTCCAAGCTCCATGGCTTGGTTTGCACACAATGCTTCCTTCCATGCATACACTGTGGAAGTCTCTCAAGCTTGATTAATGCCTTAATCTTGAAAGCTGTGAGAGGTATGAAGGAAATCCATAAATATTTTTCTGTTTCTTGTGGGTAAGATGTTCTTTTGGGAATCAGAATCCATGGTTTGAACATGGATGCTAATGGAGATAGAGGTTTGAACTTATGTCCTGGGTAAAATGCTTGAACAATATAGTAAAAGAATAATAGAATATTGTGAGTTAGAAGGGATCCACAGGGATCACTGATATCCAGCTCCTGCCCCTGCAGAGGACAGCCCCAGGAACCATACCGTGTGCCTGAGAGTGTTGTTCAAATGCTTCTTGAACTCTGTCTCTTGGCTCCAATCTCCCTGATGTTATTCTAGGCAAATTCTAGCAGTACGTTCTGCACACTTGATGTGAGGAGGCCTTTTGCTGCTACCCAAGTAGCATATATTAGGGAATTACAGTAAGCTTCCTTTGAGGGATGAAAAAAGTGTTGCTCACAGCAAGGCATAAGTAGGAGCTGAGTGTTTTGACATGCTCAAGTCTTCTGGGCATTTCAGATCATTGACAGTGGGTATAGATTTATAGAAGGGCAGCACTGAGTTTTAATGGCTGCCAACCATGAAAAGTGAGGGCAAAAATGCAATAGTATTTCCATAAGAAAACTTTGATTACTAATGACAATGTTATGATTTCAGAATGTTTCAATAATGAACCAAAAGATGTGGATCCCAATGAAGACTGTGACTGTAAGTAATAAAACAGAACTGCAATTGGATTACTTTTAACTAGTTTGGGGTTCATACTGATGACTCTTTCAAGGGTGAAAGTTTAAAAAGGACTGGAGGCATCCTGTAATGAATGTTTTAAAAGCAAACATTCAATTAAACACTTGGAAAAATTATTAAAGAGGTAGTTGGCTAGTCAGATGTAGATGGGATCTCCTTACTCCTGGCTTTTGGTCACTTTCCTTAATACTGTGGGCTTTGTTGTTGCCCTTGTTTTCAGGCAGCACCAGAGAACAACTTTCAAAGCATTTCCTTTGCATCTCACTTATTAGTGTGCTCAGTGAAATGTTCTCTGTGTCAAATATCAATGATTTGTATTGATTTCCATCACTTGTGCTCCCTCCAGCTTGCGATAGCTGTGTGATTACACTGCTGAAGGATTTGAGCACAATCAGTGATGAACTTCAGCTCATTAAGTCTCAGCTGCAAAATGTCGATGCAAGTACCCACACACTGGAGCAGATGAGACGTCTGGAAGCACGCGTCAAGGACTTAAAGGTAGGCACACAGAAACAGAAAGGTGGATTTCAGACTAAGCAGGTAAGAAATGAACCTAGGAACTTAGGTTTTGTCAATATGCAAGAGGACATACATCAAGATTTCATTTCCAATACCAGATGCTAGCAGCACTGGGCTTCACTTCTAGAAGATACCTGTGACTCCCATGTCATTCTCTGAAACAGAATTAGTATCTCTGTTTCTTCATAGGCCTGCTCACCTTGAAAGTTATATCTCTGAGGTTTCCCTCTAGTTCTGTTTTTTTCAAGCGCTTCATGTCTCTGCATTACTGAAAAACCCCAACATTCCAGTTGCCATTACTGAAATTATTTCTAAAAAATGGGTTTTGGTTGGAATAGCAGTTGCTATACTCACAGATAATAAAAACCAGATTTTGGAAAGCATTTAGTCAGTTTTCATGTCAGTAATGCTGCTTTTATTTACACTGGATAGAGGTCTAACCAGTGAATGTTTTACTTTTTGACTTCTGCATATGGGTGATCTATTGGATTATTTTTTCCTCTCTTTTCAGGACTTACTGAACAACTACCGTTCTGTTGTTCATAATCAAGGTTCAAAGGTAGATGAGTGGGAGACAGAATTCACTAAACTGAATCGTGATGTAAATGCTCTCCAGGAAAAGGTGACCTACCAAACCAATTTAAAAATACCTATCTCCTGACTGTATATTAGCATGCTGTATCCAGATATTTTTAATCTAATACTTTTTGTTTCTTGCTAGGCTGAAATGAACTACAAAGCAGCTGAGAGACTATTTAATAATTTTGGCCAAACTCATCAGAAAGGAAAGGATTTGGTTTCACGAATACAAATAGTTGTCAACAATATACAAGGTAAAAAATAGTTTCTAACTTAACTTCATAAGATGATTTTGTTTTATGTAATCTTTTCAGTTTATTTACAATATTCTTAATTAAGCAGGAGAGTCAGAATTTAGTCATAGATGTGGAATTCACTCTTCCTATTAGAAATCTAATATATAATGTTAGTTTAGGAATCTACCTTCCCTATGAAGTGAATAGGGACAGAGAAGCTTCTCCACAGGGAGATTTAGAACAACAAATTGACTATCCTGACTTAAGTCAAACTTTATTCTGGGTTGCTGTCATAGGCTCTTTAAAGTTAGAAGCTTAAAATTATTGCTGTGAAATTGGTCCTTTGGGACAAATTTCAAGCTCAATGCCATCTTACTAGCTCTGGTTTTGAGACATAGGATACTTTTCATCTTAATCGAATTAATGCAAAATGGATCTGCTTCATTAAAGAATTCAGGAATAGGCCTGTCTATTTCAGAGAAAAGATTGGCCCTGTAATTTGTGTCTTGAATAGGCTTAAGCACATCCTCTCTTTGACTTTGGCAATGCTTGTTTTCAGTGCTCCTGGAACAAATAGCTGGTACAAACGCAGAAGGTAACAACTTGCCCTTGGGAGATGCCTCTGAAGAACTGGCAGAAGCTCAACGCATGATGAAGGAAATGCGAAGCCGCAACTTTGGCCAACTTCAAGCTGAGGCAGAGAAGGAGCGAACAGAAGCTCAGCGGTGTAAGTGCTTGTTCTCTCAGCTTCTTACTCTCTAGAAAGATCAGTCTTAAAACTGAAGCATTATTGATTATTTGGGAAGGAGTTCAGGGAGGGGCCTAGTGGAGTGGATCCCTGGGGTCTGTAGAGGTTGTTAGTAAACAGGAAAGTGGTAGTTCTGGAGTGGATTTAAAGGCATTTTTGGTCTTTTATGGAAGAAACTGAGTTGAGCTGGGGAAGAAACCCAGTAGACCCTTCTTTTGTAAGTAGATAATCTCAGGAAAATAAATATTTAGCCAATCTAATACACTTATGCAACACTTCCATGTATTAAAATATATAGGCTGGGGTACCTACAGCTATTTTAGAGAAATTACAGGTTCAATTTAACAACAGATTTTCATAAGCTGCTAAAGTAGTTCAAGGGCCAGATCATACAAGGAAGAGGAAATTCGGAAGTTCTAGTTGCACTTACTGTAGTCCCTTTTGTGTTCTCTGCACGTGTTTGACTGGGACTTTCAGAAACTTCATTCCAGACATGAGAGGCAGCAAGAACAGCAATGTCACAGGCTTATCTCCTAACCAGGGGCATACTTGAGGAACATAAAAGACCTTCTCAGTGATAGTTAATTTGCCCAATTTTGAACTTTGATACCTACCTCGGAGAAACTCTTCTGTATCCTGTTTTGTAGGCAGTGAAATAGCACTCTTAAGAGATAAATTTGATCTCTTCTGTGTTCCTACATTCTTCGAGATTAAATGTGCTTGTGTCTCTCCATTGATTATGGAGGAGGCTTTGATGACTAGCACAGTTGTAGCTGAATTTATTGATTAAATTTTATTACTTCCATTAAAAAAAGAATATTATTTAGTATTTACTGATCAGCCTCATCTGCAGGTAATTTAGAAAATGTTTATCTGTGCTCTGTGTCTGCAGCAGCAAACTAGTGAGCTGATTTGATACAGTGAGATGCTGAATATTGTCTCTGCTATAATAACACTGAGATTAGCACTGAAATGGATGCTCAGTACACACAAGCACAGATTTCTAATCCTAAATGTCAAGCCCTTTTGAAGGAAGTTTGTTCTGCTTCTTTGAATGAAACTTTTCTTTTTGGTTCTGATACTGCAGTACTGACACGTATTAAGAATGAACTACAAAAGTACCACCAAGAAAATCAAGGGCTTATTAAAATTGTGAGGGATTCACTGAATGAATATGAATCCAAAATCACTGACCTTCGTGAAGCTCTGAATGATGCAACAGGACAAATCAAGCAGGCTGAAACCTTAAACAGAGACAATGGCGTTCTGTTGGAAGACATTAAGGTAACGTTGGGCTTCTGGAGAAGGAAGTTAAAACTGAGGAGATAAGAAATGCTTTTGATTGCTGCTTTTGACCTTACAAAGCCAAGCAGCACTAATTCTTTAGACTGTCTGCAGGGTCTCTTTCCATTGTTTGATATGTGTATGGACAGGTATAACTGTAGTCTCCTCCCACTTGTGGCCTCTTTGTGTGACCAGGACAGCATGATCAAGATACAGGTCTGGTAAGAGCAGGGAAGAAGAGTCACTTTCTAGCACTTCAGCTGCCATTAGTGTTTTTGTTTCCTATTCTAGGTCAAATTCTTGATGCTGATATACTTCTTGTAGTAAGTGCTTTAAAGTATTTGGCTTAAACAGCCATGAAAGATGGGAGCATGAATGTGTGCAATACTGTTAAATTATTTGGAATTAATGTTCTACAGAACTGCTTCTGAGGTCTCATCAGAAATATGACAAGAAACAGCTGTCAATCCTTAGCAGTGTTTGATTTTTAGAGCTGTAAAATAGCACAAGGAAAACTTGTGTGCTGCAGCACCCATTCTTTTAATTGTGATTTTACTGAAATATATCACTGGTTTATCACATTCATGTCCATATAGTTTGCTAACACTGCTTGAACAAAAGAATTTCTTCATTCAGCTGCCTATTTCAATATTTAATTGTACTTTTGTGTTCATAGACTGGACATTATGTGTGTCCCATAAGTAGGCTCAGTTGTATTAAAGATGGATGTGTATGTACAGGCCTTACCATCTCCTGATACACTTCTGTGGTAGAGAGGTTTGACACATTACAGTGGTAGAAGCCCAGCTGAAGAGAGATAACATATCCTTAGCTGCAGCACCACTTGTCTGGCTGTGTTTGTGGTGTGTCATTACCCTAGAGCTGCACTGTGGATTGTCACAGGGCTTCCCTAGACCGAGGAGCTTCAATCCCCTCAGAGCTTTCAAGAAGATAAGGTGGGGAGGTTTCACACCTCCCTTCTGGTAAGATTCCCATATTAAGGGATAGTGTAATCATTATATTTACATTTTTCAAAGAACACAAAAAATCAGGGTAGTCACCAGGGAGCTGTTTTTAAAGTTTCCAGATTTGAAGTTTGCAGGTTTGAGAGATCAGACACTTAGATGGTCTGTCCCGACATTTCATTGCAGCTGATCCATACTCCCTTTACTTCAACTGCTAATAACTAAACTACTGCAGTCTGCTGCCCAGCTGTATGCAGTACTAGTGCAGACTCCTGAGTTTTCTCTTCTGATTGGTAGGATAGCACTATTCCTTTAAATATTAGAGGCATTTGATTAACACAGTGACAGTACCATCAGTAAATTCTACTACCAGCCAGATTAAGTAGATACGGTTTTTCCTGCATCTTATTTTTAACCCAATCACATGTTTTCCCACTTTTTATTTTTCTTCAGAAACAGATTGAGGAGACAAATGTACAACAGAATGGTATCTTGAATGTTCTGAGCTCTGCCCGATCTTCCCTGACTCAGGCTAACAGTGTACTTGGATTATTGCAAAAGAGCAAAGAGGTATAGTTAACCTTTTTAAGATAGGGTTAAAACCCCCAATATCTTGCTGTCGCTGTAATCAGTAGCATAGCTAGGAGACAGGGCTTGTCTGAGCTTCACAACAAAGAAAAGATCGCATGGCCCACCCTGGATTCAAAAGGAGCCTGCCTGCACAGGTTTCTGTAAGGGAAGCTTGTTGAGAGTTGTGATGTGTTGGAGGAAGACACTGAGCTGCAGATGTCAGAATATGGGAGAACATCTGTGAGAAGTATCATAAACAACTGGGCTGTTCTTGTATTTCTTTCTGGGCAACTGCTTTAACCCACTCTTGGAGACAGAATTCTGGGCTAGAAGGGTCTTTTCTCTGACTCAGTTTTTAGGTAATGGGCCTGGAAGCGTAACATAATGACTAGCAGTTCTTTCCAGTAACCTGCAGAGTAATTGGAACATAATGTTTTTCCCCCGATCTCCTCAGATGTAAAGTATATGTAGTATTAAAGTAGACAAGAGCAAAATCAAACCTGTACGAATACAAATATAATTTTATCTTTAAAAATCCATAGGAATATGAAAGCCTGGCTGCTCAGCTGGATGGAGCGAGGAAGGATATGAATGAAAAACTGGCAAATCTCTCATCAGCAAGCAAAGAACCATTGGTAGTGAGGGCCGAGGAACATGCCAAATCTTTGCAAGACTTAGCAAAACAACTGGAAGAGTATGTTACCATTCTTATAATGAGTAATTTTGGTACAGAACATCCATGGTTGTAGTGGTCTGTCTGTAACTTCGCTTGTTTTAATAACCATTTGCAAAGTTAGAGAGAAGTGAAGTTGGTCTTTTTCAGCTTCTTCATGATGTACAGAAGTTTTCTTTTTTCTCCACAAAGCAGATCTTCCTGTATTTTTCCTAATTTTTCCCACCAGAAGTGTGAACTCCCATAGTACTGTTTATAGTACTGCACTAACACTTCATTAACATCTTGCTAACAAGAGCAAGTACTCATGTACAGAGTGGGAAGATCTTTAGCATGTCTTTTTTGTAGAGTTATTTCTGGTACTCATACTCAGGGATGCTTTTATGATATCAGTGAATTGAGGCAAATAATTGGAAGAAACACTGTCTTGGCAGTATTCAGACACAACTGCTTATCAGGAAAAGACTTCCTATAGTTTTCTAATCCTCCAAGGAATCTTCTAGAAAGGCAAAAATATTATGAACTTGGTAAGAATCAAGTGTTTCCCTCTCCGTTTTTTTACCTTATGTTGGAATTACAAGGGAATTTCTGAAGACCTTCTGTGGTACATCAGAACAAAATGAAAAAAAAAAAGTGAAATCCTGATTTATTTTTTCCTGTGTGAATTATTTGCATTTTGTCATGACACCAACTAGAAAGTCTCAAAAAGTTAAATTCCAAAATACCTGACTCAGCTGGAAAATTCTTGGTTAGACCCCTCCACATTTTAATTAATTTTTTATGTTAGTTTTCAGTGCTATTTTTTAAGTTGAGAAGACACTGTTCTCACAAATACAAGGCAGCTGATACTGGACAATGGTATAGTTCATAGGGAGTGGGGTAGAAGAGATTTTGTCCATTGTTTCTGATTCCAGAGCTGCTGTGCTAGTTCTTGGGGAGAACAAAAACAGTCTTGTGCAGTTGCTCCATCTTTGTGCTTCATTAGGATGCTGGAGCAGCCAGAGATCATCTGGAATCTACAGTTTTATGAATTCCTCTTAACCGAAGTGTGTTTGGAGGGCTGTGATCAAGGTGCCCTATTGACCTTATGCTTTGGTGAATTCTCTCAATCATTTAAAGGCTGTTTTGGAGGCCCACAGTTGTGCTTTTCTACACACCTGAACTTATCCTGTCTTCTGAAGAATCTTTGCATATTGGTCTGCTTCCAAGTTTGATATTTTTGCAGCATGAAGTTACAGATCTAACTGAAAAACGTTTTCTGAATTTACATTACTTAGAAAATACTGAGTTTGGATTTGTTCAGATTCCTTCTCAAAGTCCACAGTCTCTGCAGAAGGCTGCATTTTTCACCCTGTTTTCTCAGAATAAAGAACAGTGCCAGGAAGGACGAGTTGGTAGGCTGTGCTGTGGAAGCTTCTACTGCCTATGACAATATTATTAATGCCATCAAGGCAGCAGAGGAAGCAGCCAACAAAGCTGGGAAAGCAGCTGACTCAGCTTTATTGGTAAGTATCTGTAAGTGGCCATATGAGGGTAAACTTGTTAAAACTACTGTTTTATTTTCTTTAACTTCGAGGAGCCTCCAAGATCAAAGACCTGTGTGTCTTGTCATGCTTTATTTGTCTGTGACCATTACGTGAGTTGCTGTTCTGCATGTTCATGAATTAGGTCTTGGCTCACCACTAAACAGGCCAGTTACTGCCTTTCTGATGAGACTGTCCATATGAATACTGACTGTTGCTTTCAGCACAACAGAGATCTTATAAGGCAAGCCTGGTAATCACCGTAGGTGATTTCAGATATTCTCCTACTTTGCACTACTAATACCTACAAGCTCTTAGCAGAGGCATAACATCTATCTGCTGTATGCTAGCAATTTCTTCCTAATGCCCCCAAATCTGTCTGAAGTTTGCTGAAGACCAAGGTTGTATCATGCTTAAGTTAATCCTGATAATTGTTGCTAAAAGTGGTGTTTTTCACATGACATCTCTGCCCTTGTACACTTGGGTTTCTTTAAATTCTTTAAATTTTAACACAATTACCAAACAAGCTTACAGTACCATGCTTCTGTTACCAGACTGTGAAGACAGAAGACCTATCAGGAAAAGCTGCAAGGTTAAAAACTGAGAGCAGTACGCTCTTGAATCAAGCACAGGAGACTAAAAGGACATTGCAAGGTACTAAGAAAGAAAATGTTAGTAATGATGGTGGCACAGCATGAAAAGCTTTCATTGAACCATAAATTTTTGCAGTTCAGCAAAGCTTCACAGCACTTGTTTAACCCAAAGAAACTAATTCTGCTACAGTGGGACATCTTGTGATGGTTATTTCCAATGGCAACAAGGCAAGAAAGTAGATAGCATTGCTTCTGCTATGCTATACACATTTGCAATACTCCTGCCTAGCCATGATTTTGCTTTGTAGAGCACTCAATGTTCAGTGGCAACATGAGCTTTGTAGGAGTGTAGTCTAGTGCTGCAGCACCACTTGTCCAACAAAAAGGTAGTATTTTTGTTTAAAATTCACACAGGCCATTCACTGTTTCACAGGTATTGGTCCAAACATTGAAGACATAAAGCAAAGACTTAATGTTGCTGATGGAAAGAAGAATAACCTGCAAATTGATCTTGTCACTGTTCAAAATAATCTCAACAGGATAAACAGAGGTCAGTTACTTAGTGATCACTTCTGCTCTGCCTCTTTTATCTGTTACTATAAGAACCTGCACATGCATTTTTCTGTGTTTCAGATGACATCGACAGCATCATCACTGATGCAAAGAACATGGTAAAAAGTGCTGAGGATGTCACAACTAATGTATTGGATGAACTTCTCCCAATTCAAGCAGATGTGGAAAAAATTAAGAGTACCTATGGAAGCACACAGAGTGCTGGTTTCAGTAAAGCACTGATGGAGGCAAACAATTCAGGTATTGTAGGTACTACGTGGGATCTGCCAAATCACTGTTAGGTGAACATGGTCAGTTTTGCAGTGGAAGGTTTAGACATTTAAATGTTAGGCACATAGCCTAAGTGAGTATTCTGAGCTTCCCTTATTGCCAGTAGAAAGGGATAGACAGAGCAGAAAGTGAGTCAGGCCATACTGTGGTATATGTTAAAAGCTGGTTTCTTAAAGATCAGTGATTAGCAGGGCACCCCAGAGTTCAGTACTGGGTCCAATCCTGTTTTGTATCTTCATTAATGATCTGGATGATGGGGCAGAGTGTACCCTCAGCAAGTTTGCTCCTGACACGAAACTGGAAGGAGTGGCTGTCACACCGTAGGGTCAAGCTGCCATCAAGACAAACCTCAACAGGATGTGGAAGCAGACTGAGAGGAACTTCATGAAGTTCAACAATGAGAAATCCTGCACCTGAGGAGAAATAAACCCCTGCACCAGTATATGTTAAACAAGTGGCCAAGCTGGAAAGAAGCTTTGTAGAAAACGACCTGGGGATCATGGTGGACACCAAGTTTAAGATAAGCCAGCATTGTGTGCTTGGGGTAAAAGGTTTAAACACTGAAGATTCCCTCTGAACATCACAAAACACTTACTGTGAGGGTGACTGAATGCTGGCACTAGTTGCCCAGAGAGGTTGTGTAGTCTCCATCCTTGGGAATATTCAAAAGATGTCTAGGCATTGTTTTGGGCAAATGGCTCTAGGTGGCCCTGCTTGAACACAGGTTGGACAAGACCTCCAGAGATCCCTTCCAGCCTCAGCCACTCTGTGATTATGTGATTTTCTACTATACTGGCTAGAGAAGAGACCTAGACAATTAGCTTAGGCTAGATGTCTGTTAGTCGAAATGAAGAGAAATGGACTGCACAGAGCCTGTGCTGAATGCATAATAAGGGACAATCACACTCCCAAGCAACTTCATTTTACACCTTTTCAGCAGATTTATCTGATAAAGTCAAGTGAGAGGAAAATATTTTATTAAGATTAATACAAGCACTACTCCTGGATATTATTGCAGAGTTACAAGTCATCCCTGCAATTACAAGACTGGCTTATAAGTCATATTTAGAAAAATTATAGGTCTGTATTTCATTTTATTTGCCTTCTGCATCATAGGGTGGCAGTCTGCAGATACTTTCAGGCTGAGGTTTTTTGTTTGTTTTTTTTGTTTGTTTGTTTGTTTTTTACAATTACAGGAAGTGAAAAATTGTTTCCTGTTAAAACGGAAGTTGAAATTCTTTTAGTATTTTCTTTTCTCCTGAAATAAATCTGCCCAGATACTGTAAAGCTCACTATTATATTATGCTAACTAGCAACCTTTTAAGAGTATAAGACATGCCCTACTTAGGCCAGCAGTCTGCCTGCCCCAGTATTCGCACTCTGACAGTGGCAGCAGGAGATGCTACTCAGATACTTCACATGAGCCTGCCCCCTGTCTGCTGTCTTTTACCCTCATCCTCCCCTAGCATCCACAGTCACTGGATAATAATGTTAGGGATCACATTGCTGTTCTATTTAAGATTTTTTCCTGGACCTTTATCTAAGACATTTTTTGAAGTGCTGATTCTGACTGCTTCTGCAAATACCTTTGGCCATGAATTTCAGGAGTTGAACAACCTGTGTATAAACTACTGCTTTTAGTGAGAGCTTCCTAATATTGTAGAACTAGTGAAAACAGTTCTGTCATCACCCTACCCACGGCTTTTCTGGTAATCATGTAGTGATAACCATATTTTTGCATCTTGTTTTCTCCCTTCTGTTTAGCATCAATGATTTTATTTCTTTCATTGCAGTAAAAAATTTGACAAACCAACTTCCAGACCTTTTCAGCAAGATCAAGAGTATCAACCAACAGCTGATGCCAATAACCAACATCTCTGAGAATATAAATCGCATAAGAGAGCTGATCCAGCAGGCAAGAGATGCTGCAAATAAGGTCTGTCATAAGCATTGCAATCATTCTTGACCTCAGTGTTTTGGACATACAACAGTACTTTTGTTCCTATTTTTAAATCATTTTGTTAAAATGTGTGCAAAAGACCAGACATAAATTTAATTCACCAGCACCACCCAGCAATGAACGTAACTGTGATGATGAGAAGCATAATGATTTGCACATAAAAATGAGTGAATGCTGTAGCATCCTGCTACATCTTTCTCCCTTTAGGTTTTTTTCCCAGGGCATCTCTCTTCAATACTTATTTGCACAACAGCCTCTTGCCTTCCAAAGTACTTTGTGGTGGCTTTGGCAGCAGGGATGGAGTTGATTCTGCAGCTTAGAGTCTGGGCTCTCCACCCGTGCATGGCCAACTGAGTGTTGACACTGCCAAAAATGTTATGCAGCCCTGTGCTCTCATTTCTCCAGTTGCTTCAAGATGTTAGAAGCTGGCTATGAACATATTCTTATTAGACTGGCCTTTCTGCATTGAAGCAAATGCTGTAGTTGCTGAAAGAATAATGTGGTCTTATGTCCCTAAGAAGCATCCCTGAGATCATCATGAGTAACCTACAGTTCCAGCAAATAAAAGAAATCAGTGATCATGGTGCAAATAGCTGTAATAGGGCACATCTTTAAAATATCAGAGGTGTGTTATAGTTCTCAAGTGATAGTCAAGTCCAGCTAAGTGAAGCGTCAGGATGTTTATGTAGACATCTAAATAATTCTTAGGCTCACTCTTCAGAGCTGCAGGGCACATCCTTCTCTGTCCATGTCCTGAAAATAACAGTTACTTAATAGAGGCACAGTAAGGGCTAATTAATTGATATCTGGAATAAAGAAGTGCTGTGTTAAGGGACAAGTATTGATAATACAGATTACTGTATTATCCAGTGTGTTTTCCTAATTATATTGTTTGGTAGGATCAGAGTCCAAATCTGTAGTAACTGATGGCTGAAACATGACTAGTTTGTGTAATATGTTACTTTACAATTCAAGAAAACAGTGAAGTAAGTAGGATTAGTAGCAAGAGATAATTATAATGTATTAAATTTTGTTTTTCTTAACAGGTTGCTGTTCCTATGAGGTTCAATGGCAGCTCTGGTGTAGAGGTCCGACCTCCGAGCAACCTTGAGGATCTAAAAGGCTATACTTCACTTTCTTTATTTCTCCAAAGACCTAAGAAAAAATTAGACACCTCTGAAAGGACATCAAATAAGTTTGTACTGTACCTGGGTAACAAAGATGTAGGTATATTTTGGTATTTAATCGGATTCGTAGAACAGACATCATGTTTTGAAGTGATTTATTTTGACTGAGGTTTATAGCTCCTGTTGGCCTATTTCCTTTATAATTGCTGTTATGTGGCGGTACAAGTGTTTTGTTCATTCCTTCACTAGCAAAGTAACTTGTTGGGTGGCTGGCTGCTTTGCCCTTTGATGCTTTGCTGTTTTGCTCCTTTGGAAGTTACCTCTCTGTCATGGATACCATCACGCAGTCTTGTCAGCACTGATGGTTTCTGCAGCAGTCAGCACAAACTCAGCCCAACTCCTGCCTCGGAGCTTTGACTCTTTTCACAGTGTAAGTCACTGTGAGTTTCTCTGTTGGTTAAAAAGAAGTGGTAATTTCAGTCTTAAAATCCAGCCCTTTGGCTAATTTGTCTTCTGAATATGCAGAATAATCCAGACCTGCTTGTGCATTCAGACTTGCTCAATCACCATCAAACATTTTAAAAATTTCCTGCATGTAGTTCCTAACTGCATTTTTAAGTTTTAATATCTGACAGCAGCATCTGTAGTGACCCTCGTGCATATACAGAAAGCTGTTTAAAGGTAGTTGTTCTACACTGGATTTCACCTTTCTATCCCCTGAATAACTAGCCAGGATATCTTTTGACAGCATTTTAATTGTTACTTCTGAAATATGGTATGTTGAATAAATATAATATGATTTTTTTTACTGCTTCCAGTCACCTCAGTAGGAACCACTGTCTTTCACTGAGTGTTGTTCTGAACATCTTTTTTATTTCACGTATGTTGAGTCTAACTTTTAGTAAAGGTGTCATGTTTTTATGGCTTTAGCTGGGAGATTTTACAAATGTGAAAATTATTTTAGCTACTATCATTACTAAAATAAAAAGCCGCACGTGACATTTCAATTAATTTATAACAATTTTCATTGAATCAGTGCAGCATAGAAGATTAAAATTTTTTTCTTCCCAGAACTGATAAACTTAATTCTCATCATTAGGTGGGTGGATTTCTTATGACTCATGCACAGTATGATGATGTCTCTGAGGAAGTGCTGCTGTATTTTACCTTCATTAAGATTAATAATTTATTAATTATTATTTGCTTTGCTATTTTTAGGCCTCCAAGGACTATATTGGTATGGCTGTGAAGGATGGTCACCTCACTTGTGTCTATAACCTTGGAGATGGTGATGTAGAAATAGATGTGCAGCCGTTTGTGACTCAAAGCAAAACTGAGGAAGCTGTTATGGATCAAGTTAAGTTTGAAAGGTATAAGATCCCCAGTGCACAACAATCCTCTCAAAAACCTGCTAAGAACATCTTTTATTAGTGTGATGATATTTTGCTTGTCTGTTTTGGTTTTAGGATTTACCAGTATGCAAAGCTGAATTACATCAGAGCAGCAACATCAATTTCTCCAGAGCTTGAAAGCCCCATGAGTGCAAGCAGTGGAGACAGTGACACTCTCCTAAATCTTGATCCCAGCACTGTTGTCTTTTATGTTGGAGGATACCCACCAGATTTTAGGGTATGAAGAGTTCCTTAGAGTTTTAAAGAGATTTTGTGTTAATCATCCTGTTGTTCTTACAAGTAAGAATTGGAACTAGCAGTCTTTCAATGCATGTTTAAAAGTTTATCCCTGTCAGTAGGAATAGATGAGATGCAAGGAGATGCTACTTCCTATAGAGGCTGCCTGACTTGCAGCATACTAAAATCTAAGAAAGGAGCAGGCTGATACTTTACTTGCTGAGTAAAGGGTGAAACCTGTCCAGCCCTGCTAAGTAGTGCTCCAAGTCCATCCATGTGACTCCACTGTAAATTGTGCTGCAGTACTCCTGTAGTGGTATCAGATGGTTTGGATATTATATACAAGTACATAGTACTTTTTTATATATTTACAATGTCATATTCTGTCTCAATAATATTTGCAGTAAGTCTTAGCAATTAGATGTCAATGGAAAATTTTGTCAGCTGATGTTGATGGAATGTTCTTGATGACACTATTTTGCAGCCTCCACGTAATCTTGACTATCCTCATTATGAAGGCTGCATTGAATTACAGAGCCTAAATGAGCATATTATCAGCCTTTACAACTTCAGGAGGACATTTAATCTCAATACCACTGATGTGCAACCCTGCAGAAGGTATGATATAAACATAGAAGTGTTTCACAGTTCTGTGATTTTATCATTATGAATTCTTGTCTTTTCTCATCCAGAAGAAAAACCACTGTATCTAAACTGGTGATTTTTTCCTAACTCTTGGTCATTATTACATTTCTTAGAGAAAATCCTTAGTGGTGGCATGATTCACATCCATAGCAATCTCAGTCTGTTTTAATTTAAGTGTTACAAAATCCAGACACAATTTGTGGACTAATGGGTTCAACTCCTTTATAAAGTGAACATTGCATTAAGTTCAAAAAAGTCAGTCTCTGATGATTTCCTCTGAAAGGACCATATATGAATCTAATAGAAGCCAGTGGAAGGTTTTCTCTCTGTGTGGACTGGATTGGAATTTGGCGCTATACCAAATGCTTTAATAAAACTTTTTAAAAATTTTGATGGCAGTAAGTCCATGTGGTAGAAGTTTTTGCTCCATATAATCGCACCTGTGATGTTGAATTACTACAGGTATAAAGAAGAGACTGACCAAAGCTATTTTGAGGGCACTGGTTATGCTCGTGTCACAGCAAAAGAAAGAAATGCTGACCGAGTACGGTACGAGCAGACAATTGAGACTACTGCAGATGAGGGCATTGTGTTTTTTGCAGCACATGAGGTAAGGGGTGGAATGCTTCTGTCTGTTTTGTGGTTGAAGAAAATCTTTAAAAATTTTGATTATTCAAGAACATGTAAGTTTTAGTAATAAATGCAAGGAATTTCTTAAAAATGTATTTTTTCTGTGTGGAAAATTAGTAGCTTCTGCTGTAGGTTTAACATCATATGGTTTAGTTTTTGGTAGTTGTGCAAGGAACAGGGAGTTGGACTTGATCATCCTTATAGGTCCCTTCCAACCTGAAATAATCGATGATTTTACAATGGCTAATGAGTACTCAATTTGTCAAGGCTGAGAAAAAAAAATCATTCCAAATAGCTCCTCCATTAGGCCCTGCAGAGAATTCAGAACTGGGGGCAGGAAAGGATAAATGTAACTGGAATCAAACCTGTGTTGAAATACTGAAATCCTCCAATTTTTGAAATGCATTCTTCCCAAATTTAGATATGAGTAGAATCAGAGTAAAGAAGAATGTAGAAAGGGACATGGTGACTTACACCTGTAAAGGTGGTCAAAATGGCAGTGATGTTACTTACCCAGTAATGTCATAGGCATATTTGCAATCACTGTGGCATGTTCTGGATAGTTTTTCAACTTCTATAGACATCTTGAAATAACACAAAGTGCTTTAGAGATTTGGAGAATACCTGGAGCTGATACCAGATCTGTTTATAGTACTTTAAAGTAATTATGGTTGATTAGTGTTAGTCTGCTTTGTGTTATCCTTTCCCCAAAAAGCTTTCTTGAAGAAACTAGATAGCTTCATTAAAATTATTCACATGACAGTAAAATAAATATATATGAAATATCTCTATATATGAATTATGCAATATACAATACATGCAATATATATGTTAATATATAAAATAAATAATAC
>JAOXXN010000395.1:105217081-105235238 GCA_026770055.1 Myrmophylax atrothorax
TTTTGTGGTGAGTTTACCATTAACATTCTTTCCCATGAATGAACTTGAAAGTGATAGGTCATTAAAAACTAATAGAGTATTCTGTTACAAACGTGTTACTTTTTAAAAGAAGCTATTGTAGATTTTCTCAGTGCTTTAGCAGCAATGAGTTTTAAATGTTTAGTGCTGCTGGAATTCCCCTCAGGCTTACGTAGAGATGCAGACATCCAAGAAGACAAGAGCAGGTAGGTAGATGATGGTTTTCCCATTGTGGTGAAGACTGATCTGCAGCAATGTTGGTGGTTAAAATTTTTTATTGCACTGCAGGCTCCTGATCATGGCTTGTCCCTGCGATCTTTCTGCCTTCGTGATCCTCAGAAACACAGTTTGTGGTAACCTTGAAAATACAGCACTGCCCAGTTACCTTCTTTGTGCTTGTTTCGTTGGAACAGCAAATGATCTCATGTACCCACTGAAAATGTGTACTGCGAAGCAAATGTCACCACCCTGGTGAACTGGGGCAGGTGAGGTTTGTTTCAGGATTTGCCCTTGCAATCGTAAGGCTCTGCAGTACAAACAGAGCTGTTAGTATAAGGAATAATCTCATTCCTTTTTGGGTGTAGCTGCCATGGCTGGAGAGGTTACAGTCCCTAGCTGTTTCCTCTGAGCTCCTGCCAGAGGCCACCAAGGCGCTTCTCAAGTGCTGTATTTTGCAGTTCATGTTGGTTCAAATCCCTTAGGTGTTGTATGTCCACTGTCTTAAAAGGCCAGGGGATGGGTCTGTGCACCCACCTGTTCCACCACAGCTGGCAGAGGGGTGGGATGTGGCTGCAGCCTTCCTGCTTTCCGCAGGTTGCAGCATTTAGATTGTGTAGTATCATCATAACCTGAGGCTGAGGAAAAAGTTACCCTCATCCTGTGCTGGGAAGAAATGTCTGTGGTTTGGCTACAAGTGAGGAAAACTGGCAAAGGCAATTCCACGGAAGGGAATTGCCTGCACTCTGCATTAGGCAAATAAGCAGCAGAAGGGTTTCATGGTAGTGTGGGAAGGGAGGAAAGGCAGTGGCTCATTGGGCCTGAATGCTGAGGGCAGGTGCAGGACCTTGCACTTGGCCTTGCTGAACTTCATGAGGCTTGTGTGGGCTGCTACTCCAGCCTGTCCAGGTCTCTTCGTGTGGCATCACTTCCCTCTAGTGAATCAACTGCACCACTCAGCTTGGTGTCATCTGCAGACTTGATGAGGGTGCACTTGATCCCAGTGTCGTTGAAGAGACTAAAGTTTTGGTCCCAGTACAGACTCTTGAGAGTCCACTTACTGCTGGTTTCCACCTATCCAGCCAATTCCTTATCTGTTAACAGTCTTCCCATGAAACTCCTATCTCTCCCATTTAGTAACCAGAATGTTGTGAGGGACTGTCAAAGACTTTACAGAGGTCCAGATAGATGACGATTGTAGCTCTTCCACTGATGCAGTCACTGCATCATACAAGACCATTAGATCAGTCAGGCACAATTTGCCCTTAGTGAAGCTCCAGTGTGTGCTGGTTGTCTTTAACCAGCTGTTTTGATGTGTCTTCTAGTTCCACGCACGCTGTGCCTCACCTCAAAAATCCACTGTGGGGAGAGCCCTTCCCAAATCTTCGTCCGCAAAGTTTGGCCATACATACATGATGTGTCTTCCAGGAGGATTTGGACCATGATCTTACCAGGCACAGGCTGGCTGGTCAGTAGCTCCCAGAGTCATCTTTTTTGACAAATGGGTGTGATATTCCCATTTTCTTTAGTCACTGGGGACTTTGCCTGACTGCCATGACTTTTCAAGTATGATGGAGAGTGGCTGGAAAATTCAGACACTTTCTCTGATAGCCTGTCAGTGGTTTGCTTGTGTGTGAACTGCCCCTGCACGTTCAGTAAGCTCCAGTACAAGGTCCTTCACAATAGCCCCCCATTTTGTCTACCTGCTACTATGTGGTCACATAACTTCAGTATGAGAGGGGATGATCAGAGAGGAATTCCTTAGCAAGCTCAAGCAAGGTTTCCTCCAGAGTTTCCCACCCACAGTGCCGTGGAATCTGGGACTCGTGCATTAGTAGGGAGCTAGCATTGCCTGCCTGGTAATGGCAGATTACAAATGGGTCTGAGTTGGCTTGGGCTGGCAGACACAATAATGTTTTTTCAGGGAGGATTTAGCTCTGTCATGCTTTGAATTATGTCTCATTACTTCTGATGTCATTCAGAAAACAGCTCAGTGCTGAACTGTGATGTTGTATTAAAGACTTGCCTTCTCCACTGCTACAGTGCTGGTTTTACATAGAATCATAGAAACGTTGAAGGGTTGGAATGGGGCTTTAACATCTTGGAGGTCTCTTCCAATCCACTTGATTCTATGATTCTGTGATCTACTCCCACCACCCCTGCTATGAGCAGGGGCACCTCTCACTAGACCAGGTTGCTTAAGGCCTTGTCCAGCTTGGCTTTGAACACTTCCAGCATTGGGGCATCAACAACTTCCCTGGGCAACTTGTTTCAGTGTCTTACCACCCTCACATAAAAAGTTTCTTCCTAATATCTAACATAAATTTCCCCTCTTTCAATTTGTACCCATGGCTGGCACTTGCCAATTGTGCTGGAAACCAGACTCATAGGGGTGTTTGTTTTTTTTCAGTGCTGAGTGTTTTATTAACCATGCAATGGGACACAGTTTTCATCCCACACATACTTTTTCATGTTCTTCCCTTGATAAGGACTCTAGAAGCCATTTTTTGCTCTGTTTCTAAACCTTGTTCATGTCGTACTCTGTTCTTCACTGGGATACCTGTTGGTTCAATTAATCAGGATTGTCAAAGAAGTTTAAAATGTCACCATCTATGAATTTAATACAATTTGTATGAATCCAGAGTTCTGAGGTGTTGCAAAGAGGAGACGTGGTCTTCTGGCTGGCTTATCTGATGTGCTTAAACATAAAATGTTTAATCATAGAATCATTAATGTTGGGAAAGACCTCTAAGATCACCAAGTCCAACCATAAGTCCTCTGTAGCTGGAGAACTTAGGGCCTTCAGGAGGAAAGGCTGATGATCCAACAAATGATGTAACTCAGGGTTCCTCAGTCCTCTTGTGGGAAGAACCATTACCTGCTCCTAAAGATCTGTTTCAGGCTGTGCCTTCCTGTAACAAAGCTGAGGTTACTTTAAGTACCTTAAGTGAGGTTGTGTCACTGTATTGGAATGATGAGCTGATTATGAATGCAGAGGTTCCACCTTTTATAGAGCAGTTTCCAAAGAAAATAATAATTTCCTTTGTAGACCAAACAGATCATCTGTTAAAGATTGAGTAGCCATTCAACGTAGGTCAGGGCTTAAGTGCTACAACCTTAGATCTATCTGCTGCTGATTTAGTGTGTCATCCTGAGAGAACAGACTCTACAGCACAAGTGGAATCAGCTGAGCAAGTTTGTCGTGCTAGGTAAGAAAGTTTGTGTATTTGTATTGTCATCCTGGTCCAGCTTCCACCTCTGCAGCTTCATGTGGTATATAAATGGAAGATCACCTCTGTCACTGCAATGCAGGGCCGAGATGACTTCTAAGGAATTACTGAACCAGTGCTGTCTGTGTGGCCCCAGTGCACATATTTGATTTCACTGCCTTGAGATGTCTGGTCCAAGAGATGTGGCTAACTCTGGGCAGGACTGCTGCACTCCTGAGGGCAAATAAGACACATAAGAGTGATGGGAAGGTGCCCATTGATGCCAAATGGTGTTGCTCAAAACAAGCTGTATTTTCTCAAGCAGGTGTTAAGAGACTGAAGATGTAACATGTGCCCTGAGGCTAAGGAGAGGTGACTAGCTGGAGCCCTAGTTTTGATTCTTCTCTGAAGGGTCCTTTATTTCAGCACTGACCTAGAAGTTGCCTCTGTTGGCTCTTGGTGAGTGGGCTAAGCCTGTTCATCAGTTCCACAAAGAGAAAGAGAGCTGGGGCTCATCTTTCTTGTTGAGGCCTTCACCAGCATCTCTTCCCTGGGGTGGTGCATGCCCAGCTGGAGAAATCTTCCAGGGTAGAGCTGTCCTGCTCCAACTCTCCCTGGAACAGCAGAATCTGTCCAAGCCCTATCCTGGTACAGCTGTGAGGACACAGCAGAGCATTTTGTAGAAGAGAGCTGAGCTTAGACAGATCTGTAAATTAACAGTGGCCCTTTGTTAAAAAAAAAAAAAACAAACCCAAAACAAACCACCAAACTTTTAGGGGAGTTTGTCAAAGTTGAGTTTCAGAAATACCAAACAAAAGACTCTGATCTGACCATGTACAATTTTACTTTTTCTAAGGTTGCAGGTGTTTACTATCCCAGCTCCCTTCTCTAACATGTTTTTGCCAAGTGTAGGTATGTTTGGTTTAGACATAATAAGGATTTACAATATGACTGGAACTTAAGAGTTCTGGATTCCAGCACTTCTATTTTTGTCTTTTTAGCCAGTCTCAGGTGACCAGGACAATCACCATCACATTCTAATATGTGTGGACCTTATGTTGCCTAACTTACTTGAGACAAGGTCAAAAATCACCACAGAGCCTCCCCACCTGCTGGAGCTGGTGTTCCTTATTCCTGGGCAACTTCTCAGCCTTTCCAGGGGAAAAGATCAGCAACTGGTCAGCTGTCACAAGTATCTGCTCCAATTTATACGATGCCAGAAAAAGGATGGGGAAAATTCTCTACCTTTTGTTACAGTGGGCTCTGATGCTCAGACCACACAGGATTGGAAGCCTGTTTCTATCCCTGCTCTCTGTGCACAGCCAGATACAGGTGCTAGGAGGAGATGCACTACATTCCCAGCTGACAGGGCAGCTGATGTCTAATCAACAAGCCCTAGTTCTAATTCCTGCAGCTAAGTCATGCATGCCCAGTGTTTTCCCAGTTGCTGTCCTTCTGGATGATGTGATGTCTGCAAAGGTACACTCACCAGCTGGCAGTAAGCACACAGAGGTAAGTGCTCCTGCAGAAAATCACAGTACTGCCAGGACAGGTTACCATTACATCGATCCCATGCCTGAAGAAGTAAGCTTGGTTCTTGAATGACTGTTGTACCCAAGTTTTTAATCTCACATTTTTACATATCTTTATGCTTGTCCCCTGAATTAAATTTTAGCACTTGTTTAATTTCAGAGTGTGGGAAAATACCCTCACCTTGGACTGCATTTGGGTAGCAACTAAATTAGTTCTTGCTGCACACTTTCTCCTGAGTTCATGTTAATTTTTAAACCGGTTGGGAAGAGAGGCTGTTTGAACTTCAGGAAGAGGGCAGGAGATGGAGTTTATATTGTAATAAAGTAACATTAAGCAAATGCTAAAAAAAAAAAAAAAGCCAGCAATTAGAACTGCATTCACATGCACAACATCCCACATGTTAGCTTTGTGTGAATTGTGTGCACTGATGCATCTGTTGCAGTTGTTTCCCTAAAGAGCAGCCCAGCCTCTTCACTGTGCTGCCATGGTTGTTTATGCATGGAAGGCAGGCAGGAACTAAATACTTTGCTTTTCTTAGCACTGAGTGTTCAGTGCTGTGTGACCTGCACTGACCCAGCAGCGAGGCTGCTTCTACAGATCTCAGACTCACATGCGGAAGTCACACAGGAATTAAGACAGACTTTGAGAATCACTGGCCAGAACAGAGGTGTGAGTGCAGAGATGATGCTTCCAACAGACAGCATGGGTATTCAATTTCTGCATCTATAGGTTATTGTGAGAGCTGGGCCCTCATGTGAAAGGCTGCCAAACCTTGTCTATGCAAGTATGTCTCAGCATCATGACCTGGGTAATTTGAGTGGTGCCTAGAATAAAAATAGAAAGCAGCTCCTTGGCTTATTAACAGTTTCATGCTGAAAGGCTTGAGCTGCCGGAAGATCTCAGCTCCCCACACACCCCAACCCCCAGCAGAAGGAGACTGTTCTTGCTTAGAAGAAAAAAGGTCCCTGGAGCACAGGGAAGCAGACGAGGCAGCAGCTTTTGGACCACAGTCAGCGCTGTCAATCACCATTCACTTTAGACTAGATGCAAGAAGTTTTGAAGCCTTTATTTAGTAGCAATTAAATTATTCAATTAACACTAATTTCCAGACAGCAGTTAAAATATTGTACAAAGAGCACGCTGCCCTCTAGAAGCTCTGTACACAGTTCAATATAAACTTAGACTCTAAGATGAGTGCACCCCACTGAAAAGGGGTAAAGCAGCTGTGCACAGGAGGCCTCACTGAGGTGCTGTACTACCTTTGAAATGCACAAGACTTCCTTGCAGGGAATTTGCACAGTACAGACACAGTCTTGTCCCCCTGCAATTTTCCGCCAGGTTCTGGACTGATTAGGTTGTTGCTTTTTTGCAGTGGTGCTGGGCACCGAAACTTCTAGTGCATGAAACAGATTCTTTTAAAACCTGTTACTAGTGTGCAGTTCAAATCAAATTTTAGATATTTAAATGGCTCTTAATTCCTTAAACCATAAGGTTGGTAGCAAAACAGGAGAACAAAATTCAAAACACACTGCACAAAACATTGAATAAATACCTCTGAGTAATGTTACCAGCTTAAACAACTGCATTAATGCTCCAGAGATGGGAACTCTTCTGGAATCTCCTGACCAGAGCTCAGGATTCAAGGGAATTACTTTAGTAAAAGAAAAGTCACTTTTTGAAAAATTACATCTTTACAGAAGTGACACACCCTTTCTTCATTTAAGAATAGAGTATTGCAATTACTGTATGTGCTTTTAAACATTCCCATGTCACAATAAATAAAACAAGTTTTACTTGTGCCAATGTTATCTACAAAACAAAGTATTCACAGAACAGCTGAAGGTGTTCTATTCCTCATACACCACAACCTAATATAGGTGTACTCAGGGCAGCTCGAAACCACAGCAACTTAACTTTGTCCTCACAGGACCCACCATCAGCCAGAGAAGTTCTTCCCCTACCTCTAGGACTGCAGATCATGTACCACCAGATTTATTGCAGAGATGCTTATTATTCTGTTTGATAACATGTCAGTATTTTCAGGAGATAAGTAGAACAAGGGAAAATATTAAAACGGATTAAGACTTATTTGTATCAGTCAGAGGCTCCTTACTGCACTTTAATAAATATCAGGCAAGTTAAAGTAGTTTCTGTCCCAGTAGTTGCCAGAATAAAGCCAGTCCTGCGTACCAGTATGAGGATTGGGGCCTTGGTGGAACCATCTGCAAGAAAACATACAGCATGTTAGTGAAGCTATGAAAACACACTTCTGTAGAAGTTCAGAACTGCTTTGCTGCATCCTCAGCAGGTTCAGCAATATTATTGTGATTGCAGGAGTTCTCTTGGTTTTAAATTTGTAAGTGAATTTAATCTTCAGTGACTAGATCTCCCCATTTGCCACACCACTTAAATGTCTCTGAGGTGATACTAGTGATACTAATATTTTGTCATTTGAAGCTGTCAAGATTACTGCACAAAAAAAGACAGGTACAGCTTCACTTCAAAGCAGTTGTGAACAACCCTTTCAGCATGCATAAGCATTAACAGTTTTCGCAAGACATGTAAACACAACAAGCACTGCAGTCCTGAAAACAGGAAAAACATTATTTCCTTGGATCTAGATAATCCCCTGTTCTTTAAAGCCTTGTTTTGCAATGCATTTCATCATAGACTGACCTGGTTTGAAAGGGACCTGAAAGATCATCTTTCAATCCCCCTGCTGTGGACAGAGACACCTTCCATTAGACCAGGTTGCTCAGAGTTCCATCCCACCTGGCCCTGAACACTTCAGGGATGGGGCATCCACAACTTCTCTGGGCAACCTCACCCCCATCACAGGAAAGGATTTCTTCCTAATACCTAATCTAAACCCGTCTTATCGTTTGAAGCCATTGCGCCTTGTCCTGGCCCTACATGCCCTTGTAAATAGTCCCTCTCCATCTTGGAGGCTCCCTCAGGTACTGGAAGACCGCAATGAGGTCACCCCAAATTCGCTTTTCCAGGCTGAACAACCCCAATTCTCTCAGCCTTTTTTCACAGGAGATGAGCTCCAGCCCTCTAATTATCTTGCTGGCCCTCCTCTGGACTCGCTCTAACAGCTTGATGTCATTCCAGTGCTGGGGACCCCAGAGCTGGATGCAGCACTCCAGGTGGGGTCTCACCAGGACAGAGCAGAGGGGATGAATCACCTCCCTCGACCTGCTGGTCACACTGCTGGGTTTGCAGCCCAGGATACGGATGGTTTCTTGCGCTGCAAACACAGATTTCTGGCTCATGTCCAGCCTTACATTCACCATCACTCCCAAGGCCTTCTCAGCAGAGTGACTTCTCCCAGTCTGTACTCATGTCTGGGATTGCCTTAACCCAGGTGCAGTGCTTGCAGCTGGTCTTACTAAACCTCATCAGATTCCCATAGGCCCACTTCTTGAGATTGTTCAGGTCCCTTTGGATGGCATCCCATCCTTCTGGTGTGTCAACAGCACCACTCAGCTTGGTGTCATCTGCAAGTTTGCTAAGAGTGTACTCAACCCCTTCATCTGTGTCCTTAACGAAGATATTAAATAACACTGTTCCTACTATGGACCCCTGAGGGACACCACTTGTTGATGTCCATCAGGGCTCTGAGCTGTTGACCACTATTTTCTGGATGTAAGCATCCAACCAATTTCTTATCCATCTAGCAGTCCATCTATTAAACCCACGCCTCTCCAATTTAGAGAGAAGGATGTTGTAGGGGACCACGTCAAAGGCTTTACAGAAGTCCAGATAAATGGCATCTGTAGCCCTTCCCTTGTCCACTGATGTAGTCACTCCATCATAGAAGGCCACAGGGTTGGTCAGGCAGGACTTGCACTTGGTGAAGCTGTGCTGGCTGTCTTGAGTCACCTCCCTGTCTTCCATGTGCCTTAGCAGAGCTTCTAGAAGGATCTGTTCCATGATCTTCCCAGGCACAGAGGTGAGACTGACAGGTTGGTAGTTCTCAGAGTCTTCCTTTCCCCACTTTTTAAACATGGGTAAAAGGTTTCCCTTTTTCCAGTCACCTGGGACATCACCTGAATGCCATGACTTTTCAAATGTCATGGAGAATGGCTTGGCAACTATATCAGCCAATTTCCTCAGGACTCTGGGATCCATCTCATTGGGTCCCATAGACTTATGTGCACTCAGGTTCCTCAGGTGGTCACAAGCCTCATCTCTGGTTATAGTGGGAAACACTTTTCTCCCCCATTCCCCATCCTGCTGTCCATCCACTCGAGAGCTGTGGGAAGAGAGGTTGCCACTGAAGACTGAAGCTAAAGGGCTGCTGAGTATCTCATCCTTCTCATCTGTTGTTACCAGTTTTTCAGAATTGTTTATCAGCAGGGGTACACATTCTTTGACCTTCAAAAAGTCAGTCCCAGGGCCTAAAATACTGAGAAAGGGCAGCAGCCAGGGAGACCAGCAAGAGAAGTCAGGCAGTGCTACAGCATGTTTGTGCTGCAAGGCACAAGCAGGGGGGCAAAACGCAAAACTAAGGCAGCTGTGGGGGTAAAAGGGAGGTGGGAAAAAGATTCAACACCGCAGAAACCAGGTGGGAGGGAATGAAGGGCAAGAGTGAGAAAGAGGAGCTAAGCCACTGCACCCACATCTCAGCCAGATGTGTCTGGGCATCTTCGTTCAAAGAGCCAGGAAGTGTGAACCACAGAATCACAGAATATGCTGAGTTGGAAGGAATCCACAAGGATCAAGTCCAACTCTTATACCTGCACAGGACCATCCCAAGAGTCACACCATGTGCCTGAGAGCATCATCCAAATGCTTCTTGAACTCTGTCAGGCTTGGTGCCATGACCACTGCCCTTGGGAGCCTGTTCCAGTGCCCAATCACACTCTTGGGGAAGAACCTTTACCTAATATCCAACCTAAACCTCCCCTGACACAACTTCAGGCCATTCCCTGGGAGATCTTGTCACTGGTCACCACAGAGAAGAGATCAGTGCCTGCCTCTCCTCTTCCCCTTGTGAGGAAGTTGTAACTGCAATGAGGTCTCCCCTCAGTCCCCTCTTCTCCAGGCTGAACAGACCAAGTGACCTCAGCTGCTCCTCATATGCCTTCCCCTCAAGGCCCTTCACCATTTTCGTTGCCCTCCTTTGGGCACTCTCTAACAGCTTAGTAAGTTTCTCACATTGTGGTGCCCAAAACTGCACACAGGACTGAAGGTGAGGCCGCACCAGCACAGGGTTGACAATCTCCTCCTTTGACCGGATGGCAACTCTGTGCCTGATGCCCCCAGGACAGAGTTGGCCCTCCTGGCTGGCAGGGCATAACTCCTGAGATCAGGGATGTTATGTCACAAGAAATCCAAGAATTTTCTGTCTCCTACCAGCCAAATGTTTTACTCTGCATGAATGACTTACATCTGAGAAGGCTTGATGAAGTTTTCAACTTTCGTCTGAATGGAAAGAACCATAGTACAAGATAATAAATAAAATATATATAAGGTCATCTCTAAAGAACTAAATTAAGATGATGTAGAGGAAATATGATTCTAAGACAAAATGTGTAAAGATTTAAACAAGAAGGCCAGTGTAGAAAAATATGCTGTACAACCTGCTAGGGTAAAGCAGAACATGGAGACGAATGGGAAGCTGGAGCAAGTGGGAAAAAAGCTCCGTATGATTACCTAAAAAACCTGAAGTTAAAGTTGACATGTTACATTCTATGTATTAACAGACCTACAAGGTTCAGCAGTGGACCAGAAATTCCCTTGTGGATGGGTATTTGAACCTCATATTACCCATTTAAAATGCTGATTCTAGCTCCAAATACTTTTGACACAAATATAAGTTGAGACAAAGTGACATTCAACCAGCATTGATCAGTAGGTAGATTATGGCCCATGTATGGACTGTCTAATCACTGTTAAAATTCTTGCTCAGCAAAGGAACCTTAAGAACAGAAATTAAGAGGTTTATTAGATGCTTCAGTAGCTTCTCCAAAGATAAGAACAGCAGAGTGGGAACTGACGTCAGTTGGCTGGGAGAAGGATGATAGCATCTGGATTGGCAGTGTGGGAATAAATCATGAGTGCCCTGGAAGAAACCCTGCATGCTTTTGTTTATTGCAGGGATAGGCAGAGGAGCAGCTGCTAGAAGGATGTATAGAAAGGAGAGTTAATGAAAAGGGCAGTGATCTTTAGCAGTGGTATTCTAAATGTGTAATAAATGTGTACCACAGCAAGGTAAGAAGTGTATGGTAAGGGTTCTTTTAACAAAACAAATTTGGCCTGATTATGAAATGTAAGGTAAACCTAGATCTGGCATATGCAGTTCTCAGTGTGTCCTAATACTGTAATGCTTCCATGACACTTAAATTACCTTGAGCATTTCATGTACCAGTATTGGATGAGATATATACTTATGTAGGTCTGTCATGTTTGTAGTCTCACAAATAATTTTTAGAACATATTTCAGAATAATCTGATGGAATAGTGGCCAAAGGATTTCTATGTTGTTGCTGTAAATTCCTTACCCTTATATTTACACATATATCTGCTTGTTTTAAAATACTTACTTGCTGCTTCTGTATTTGTCTGTGAACTTACATGAATTGCCATTATGCTTTACTGTCCCACTTTGGAGGAAAATAATTTGTTTTGTTTCAACTTCAGCATCACTATCAGTATAATGACTTGAATTCTTAGTGGACTGTGGTTAAAGTAGCTATACCTAGAAGAGCAGAGAGGAAATGTTGGCAGGTTAATTACATAGCTCTAAATTTAAACCTGAACTAGGCAGTAGTGGCTTTAGAAGCTGATGTATTTGGAAGGGAAATACTGTCTTGGAAATTGCTGTAGAAAAAAAAAGAATAAATGATTTTGGTTTTTTTGTTTAGTTTTTTGTGCTTCAGTTCTGATTTTTTTTTTTCAGGGTAAAATTGGGCTGTGTTATCTTGGCATTACTAAAACCAGGGCTTAAGACTCCTTTGTGAAAATGGGGATGGCAAAGGCCTCTCTTCTGAAAGTGAATTCGTATCTTACAGATATGCCATGATATGAGAGGCAAATTAGTCAGGGTTTACTGGGGACACAATGTCTCATGTAATGCTGGTTTATATACCTGGAAGAAAGCTTTACTTCAATGCTCTTAAGTTTTTGACTGAGGTGTGGTTACAAGTACCAACTGTATTGATATGTAGAACCTTTTACTGTGGTATCTTTTAGTAACGGTTTTAATAGCACAATTTCTTACAATAAAGATATCTTATGAGTCCTGGTTTCTAGGTGAGGTGCAAATGGTGTTTTAAAGAACGTCTGGCTTTTTTTTTTCTTCCTTGAGCTAATTAAAAGTTGAGATTTTTTGTTACTTAATGGAGGTTATTGCTTTCAAAGTCCTGAGGACAGCTTGGCTTGTGGGGTGTCCCAGTGTTACTTTGTACTCAGTTCCATAACTCCTGCCAACATTGATACAGCCATTGGTTTGCTGTTAGTAGTTTCTAATTGCTGCCTCATCTTTTTGTATGTCAACAACTTTTTGGACTTTGTCAAAAATTATGTAATGTGGTGTCTGAAGCCAAAGGTCACTCATAAGGAGCTTAAGTCAAGGGTTATTTTTGTGGTACTGTATTTTTCTAAGAAACTTGTCATCATTAGTCACATTGTAGTTTTTACTGGGACAGTGTTGTGCCATTGCAAACTTTTTTCCTGGCTCTCAAAGAGAAGGCAGCCCTAAGCTGTTGAAGAATTTACAATCCAATGCAATATTCACAAAGACTGAGGACCAAACATGGTTATTGTTGAAAATTAATTTTAAACACTGAAATTACCTTACTAAATGATCTTCCATGAAGCTGCAATTATAGTGACTACAGCAACTACTTAGGAATGTGACAGAAGAGTTCTTTTTTTATTTAGTGATGACAAACTGTGTGGGGAGCTCCTACAGTGAAGTTTTCGTGTTTTCATTGCCAAACTCCATGGTCTCAACAGAAGCATCTCCCAGACAGAGTATAATGTTATGCATCGTGTTTTCTTGCTTCAGGGTCCTTTTTTTGCTACAGCCCATATGTGCTGTAATGGCAATGCTTTTTATAGACTGAGTGACTGAAAGTTGAAGAGAACTGATCTGCAACAGTTACCTCTTGTGTTACAGCTACAGATAATTTCACAGTAGAGTGATGTGGTTCTTGATTTTTTCATTGTTTCATCTTTGATTATGGGGGATGGAACTGGGAACAGAGTGAGCAGTTGAGTGTCAAGAGTACAAGTGTGGAAGCAGTTTTGAAAGATCAGTTGAAAAGATAAATATGTAATTGGGGAAGAAACTTAGTTGTACTCAGACAAATATACATTAAAGTACTGTGGCGAATTTTCACTGCTTGCAGTCAGTGCTTCAGTGTATTTTGTAGTCTTTAAAGACCAGTTGGCTCTGGACTGTAACTGGCTGCCTCATTTTTTAACATTATTTTAACATTTTTTAATTCCCCAGAGCTGCTTTCTCTCTGCCTGTGTTGATCTGAGGAAACTCAAAAATGAAACATTTGGCTTTTTTCTGAGCTTCCTTGAAAATATGATGTAAATGCAAGTTCATACTTAGGGACATAAAAGTAAAAATTCCTTGTGCTGATCTGTTCTGCAATTTTACATCAGGTAGGTATTGATAATGCAGGAGGTGTGACCTTGAAAGGTGTGGTGAAGGTCGTGCTGGGTGGTGAGAGTGGCTGCAGAACGGATCCCACGCGCCTCCTGGGTTGGGAGGGGGATGATGAGATCGCCATGTGCCCTCTGCAGCAGAGTTCCTGCTGGAAGTGCCAGCTGCAGAGAGTGTAATTTGTGTAGCTGATGCTGCTGCCCTGTGAGACACAGCTGCTGGTAGAGAACAGTCCAGGTACTGAGTGGCAGAGACATTGGCTGGCAGCTGTTCTTTGTTAACCTGCCAACAAGGAAGTACCTTTTGAAAAACTAAGAAAAAATGGGACAAGTTGTATTGATCTGACATTTTTATGTGTATATCCATAATTGAGCAATGTATATTAAAAGGCAAGGGGTTTCAGTTATGACATGCTTTGTTTATCATCCCTGTTTTTCTTTCTTATTATTCTTGTTCATGTCCTTGCTTTTACATATTTATGCTAAACCAAAAAATGAGAAAAGGGATGTGTGTATGTGGGAAACATTGCTGACTGCTTCTTTTGGAAAAAAACCCCAACCAAACCAGACTCTTGTATTATATAATACAGATTCACTACTGGAAATTTGTGGTTTAGTAATACACTTCTTTCTTCATGTTTTTCAAGTGCCTGTACTATTTTAAAACTCTACTTCAATGCTTGCAGAATAAAGTTGAAAACAAATTTAGTGCTGCATTGTAACAAAAGTACATGTATCTGTATCATAAATGATACTTAGATCCTGTAAGTCTGTGTTTTTATATAACCTGGTGGCCGCTGCTGAATGGTGTGAAAAGTGGTACCACTGACATCCTGACATTTTAATTTTCAATTTTTGCAAGTGCCTTCTGTGTGACATTACTGTATCTCATGGTCTCTGTGACTACAGTTGTCCTGAAGCTTAAAATCTGTCCTATATAATTCTAGGGATTTGGTTGCCTGTGGTTTTTGATCCAGCTGTTGTTTTCACCCTTTGGGAATAGTCCTGCAAAGAGAATAGGTGAAGCATCTTAAAGCTGTTCCATGTACTGTAGCAAGATGTATTCTGAACTTGAGACAAACAGCTATAAAACCATAAGACTTGTAAGGACCTTGTGTTTACAGCAACTTTGTCATGTGGTAGATGCATTTTTTAGAATCTGTGTAGATTATTTTAAATTCTTAGAAACAGATGGAAATGGGAATCTCTTAATATAACTGGTTAATATTTGTCTGGTAGGACAAAATTGTAGGGATGGATCACAAGAGGAGAGTAGAATTGAAGGATTTTTATTTTTCTGTAGCTCTCTGATACAAAAAAAACCACCAAGATTTATTTACCAACATACAAGTTAAAACCAAGAAATACAGTATTGATCTTTACAACAAGAAATATGTACAAATATACTTTTTTTGTTTTCTTTACAGGAACCATAGCCCATTAATGAGTTTTGGAGCCAGTTTTGTCAGTTTTTTGGTGAGTAGATGAGAGCACAGAGTATAAATCTCTTTTGGTTCATGTTTGTATGTTCATTCATGCATTCATAATGGTGGATATTCTGAATTAGTTTTTATAAGTCTAATTTTTTCCAAATTTTTAGATGTAACTAGAGAACAAGGCATTGCATTATGTAAAGCTTGTTTACGCTTGAGATTTAAATAGAAAGTAAAGGTTCTGTGATTCAGATTCTTAAATGTATGAAATATTTATGTGTTCCATTAACAGAGCCTTAATGAAACATGCTCTTAAGTGAGCAGCGGAGTTATTTATTTATTCATTTATTTATTTATAACGAGGCTCACAAATGCCTGTTTTTGTGGTAACACTTGCTGTTGAAGATTTCTCCATCCATACTGCCCTGTGAAAGTTGTTGGTTTAATCCATTCACTTTGCTTCCTTTCTGGATATTCGAGAACTGAGAATATTGATTGACTAAAAAGTCGTAATGGGCAAGAAAGGTCTGTTAAATGCTGTGGGGGTTTTTTATCCATTAGAAATAACAATACCTTGTATAAAAACTGAGCAGTTGAATGGGAAAATGTTTGAATCTTGTTTTTTTAGAGTGTCCTTTTCTGACTTCACTGTTCAATTTTAGATCTCACCAGAAATTACCCATGGTAATACTCATTTTAAAGACAGAGTTTATTATAATATGTCAGAAATACATGATTTGTAAATGAAATAAATTTAAATTCTTTCTAGTATGCAGTATGGATAAATACACTGGTTGGGACACCTCCTGAAGCGTTTGCTTCCTTTTAAGTCAGTGGAGGGGATAAAGGGAAGAGGGAGAATCTCTCAGTTTTGCTTATCTGACTTGATGTGCAGAACCAGTGTCACTTCACAGTGCAGCATCAAAGAATCTTGAACATATCTTGCTTAGCTGCTGTTCTAAATATAGCATTGGCACTTGCTGTGTCTGTGTCATTCACAGCTTTTGTTTAATAAAGCTCCAAGAAAAGAAGTTACTTGTCCTGAAATTCTTTCAGCAGTAGCTAGAGTCAGATGCAGGGTTTTTTTCTTCCTACCTATGCAGGGACTGTGGTTATTATTTTGAAAAATTTGATAGCTGTTTCTTGTTACTGACTTTGGAGGCCTTTTATTTATATGGATGAATTACATAAAAACAGTATTTGCACAGATGCAAACTGTGCCTTAGATAACAATAACTGAAAATGAATTTATATGAATTTTTCTTCTGTTTCCAGTAATGTGACAGTGCATTCAGTTTGACTGCATATGAAGCTCCGAGATGGGGGTTAGGATTTCCTGTATTCTGAATAGATTTGTCTTGAAATTTTGATAAAGTACTCAGTTCTCTAGTTTGGTGTTTCTGTGTTAGAAATCCTTGTACTGATGTGTGTGTATCACTGCTTTTGTTTAAAAAGGTTTTATTCTGAAGTTTTTAGGAAAAATTTTCCTATCCCACAGCTTCTGTAGAAATAAAAATATTTGTGATTTTTATCATTCAAATGTGTTTGGTTTTTGGTAGAATGCCATGATGACATTTGAAGAAGAGAAAATGCAACTGGCATGTGATGACTTAAAGGCTACAGAGAAACTTTGTGAAAGTGAAGAAGCTGGAGTTATAGAAACAATCAAGAATAAAATTAAAAAGAATGTAAGAAAATAATTTCTAAAATATTTGAATAGGTATTTCTGGAAACTTCCTTTCTGTCCTCCTTGTATTTTGAATAAATTATTTTTGATATGTGAAGAGCAGTTGAGATTAATGATAAACTTGGAAATGAAATAAAGTATTTTGCTTGGATTACCTAGTTGTTGTAAAATACTCAGTTTCAGATAATTCCTCCTCTAAAGCAGCAGGTTGTGTTGTTGTTAGTAATTGTTTTTTAACATGTCAGGTTGATGATCTATTAATTTATTTCAGGAAGCTTATAGCCTGTCTGAGTCAGGCAAACTGAATCAGAACTGCATGCTCTCGTAATGTTCAAAAGCTGTGATGTTGGGACTGCAGAGTGCTGCAAGCCAGGCATATTCCCAGGGAATTTTCCTTCCTTTTTTTAGATTTTTCTTTTTAAATAATTAAGGAAGAATGAAGCATGCAGATTGACAACTAGTAAAAGTAATAGTGTAGAGGTGTCCAGTGAATGGCTTGCCTAGTGTGACAAAGCAGATCCACAGCAGAAAAAGAAGCCATTTCTCTTCAATATTGAGTTTCCTTGCTAAAAAGTATTGACACTGACAGACTTGACTCTCTGCTCTTAAGGGGCACTATGTTTTCCCTGCCACTGGTCATATACCCCTTTCTCTTCCTATCTAACATCTTTTAATTTCATGTCCGGTGCATTTAGTAATAAAACATTTAAATCTATTATGACTATTTGTAGAACCTTAGGAAGAATAACTGTTAGTACATGTGTACAGTTTCTCTGTTAAGTAGGATTTTGTTTGATGATCTGTCAAAGGAATTTTAGCATAGTTTTGCACTTCAAAATGCTGAGTTAATTTAGTAGCAATACTATCACTTGCAGTTAATTTTGTATTTTTTAATTTCTCAGATTTAGAAAAGTGTTGTGTATTGTCTTTGTTAATACTTCTCTGTGCTCTGTGTTTGTATGTTCCAAACAGGTTGATGGACGAAAATCCACTCTGTCCATGATAGATCGTCTACAAAGACAAATAATTGTAGCAGACTGTCAGGTCTACTTGGCTGTGCTCTCATTTGTAAAACAAGAGTTATCAGGTGTGCTGTGGCTTTCATATTTAGATATATTTTTGCATGATGTCTTTTTAATAAAGCTTGATCATAAAGTCGCAATATGAGACTGTTTTGTAAGAAGGATTGCAGTTCCAGGATCACATTCCAAGATTGTTGGTACACTTGCAGAGGTGTTGTTCTACCTTTGTGCACATGTATGTATGGCCAGACTTAGCGAACTCAGATTTGGGCAGGGCTCTCCCCACTGGGTGTGCCCTTCCAGCCTGCACAGTGGATTTTTTAGGTGAGGCTCAGCATGCGCAGAACTGGCCCCACCGTTTAAGTCCTGAGGTCCATCTGCCACGGCCGAGCGAGCTTGGACGGTGACAGTGAA
>JAOXXN010000395.1:105241286-105253142 GCA_026770055.1 Myrmophylax atrothorax
TCTATCCAGATCCCTCTGCAGAGCCCTCCTGCCTTCCAGCAGGTCGACACTCCCTCCCAACTTGGTGTCATCAGCATCCAAGGGCTCTTTTATTATTTAATCACTCAAGATAGGAATGCTCAAGATACCAGCAAAACTGCACTGTCAAGAGTGTAGGTGATCCTTGGTGTTTCTGTTTAAGCAGGCCAGCATCCAATTACTCAGTGCACTATTTCTTTCTTATCATCTTTTTCCAGTCCCACTGGTATTTTCCTTGCCTCTGTAGAGAGATTTCCCAGTGAGGGCATCTTTTCTGTCCCAATTCTTTGCCTTCCCAGTTACACACAATACCCTTGTATTCCACCTATTGGTTCTCCACAGCCCTTCACACATCAACCCGTGCTGTGCAGGCAGGAGCAGCTGTCCCTTGAAGTGTCTGTCCTCTGACAAAGCCCGTCAGAAGAGATTTCTCACAAGGCTGGTGCCCTAATGGGGGAAACAGGGTGGAGAGAAGAAGTGGGGAATGCCCCTATACCACTACCTACATGAAGCATCCCATTTTCCAGAGAAATTCTGCTAATTCTACATTCATGCCTGTGGCAGTTATCCCTCCAACCCCACATTAAAACGTTACAATTGTAGCAGTGAGTTTTTTGCAATAAACAGTCAAATCCAGACTTACTAATGACAAATACAACAAATGGATTTGCTTTGTGTTAAAAATACAAAATAGCAGGATAGCACACACTTTCAATATGGAGAAGCATAGCTGACCTGTGCCGAATTTGGAGGTCTTGGAGTTATCTTCCACAGCAAAACACTTCCAGGAATAACATACACACTCTCAGAATCTGGCTGTGGCATCTCATCTGATTCCTCAGTATTGCCCACCTAAAGGCAGCACACAAAGAAAAGAGGAGTTCTTTGGAATCATGAACAATTTATACCAATTAATTCCAACACTGGAACTTAGAGGTATTTATTTCCTAGATCAAACATGAATAATTTCAGCAACAATGAAACTTTTCTAGGTGCTTGTCAAGAAGGATAACAGCATTACATAGCACACATACTCCCACCTCTCTCCCAGTGGAAGACTACCAACAGTTTCTTGCAGCAGTATCTTTGTAGATACAAACTGGGTGTTCATGCATTAAGAAATGTCAATTTTTCCACACCAGAGATGCCCTGTTTCCTCAAATACAAGCATTTTCATGCCTGATACTTAACTTCATTACCACTTCACTGAAGGCGAAGAATAGAAGTCACATTCTTCATCCTTCCACATCAAAGAAACACCAGCACATAATGCAGATGCTGCCCAATTTTTGCACAACAGAAAGCCCTTCCTACTGCTCTTTGCCCAGAGGACCCTTCCTTTCCATTAACCAGTACACTACTGAAAGGGCAAACTGCAAATGTAAAATGAATATCCTAGATTAGCTACTTCTTCTGGGAAGGGTATACTATGAAGTCTGACACACAGCCTGAAGCAGCTGTGGCCACAGCCCTGTGAAATGGTTTTCTGAGAAAAGGAAAACCTTTACCCAGGGTTACTAGGGCAGTAGAGATTTCCTAAAGTAGATGTGACCTAAACTAGTTCTAAACCATCCCCTTTTTATGCACAGCTTTAAAGCAGCTGGGCTCTGATGCTGCTGACATTAATTCCACTACGTAAGCATATGTTACAACACGCCAAGTAAAGCCAAGCTGGACAATGAATATGGCTCTCCCAAGAAAACCTGGTGTCACAATCACAGCTAAAACCAGCAGCACGCTTCAGAGACCACCGGAGATTAAAGCCCAATTTAAAGGCACTTATGCTTTAAATACTTTGGCTACATGCCAACAGCTTTAATCCCGCTGCTAATAAGCTTTGCTCCCCCATGGTTGCATCAGATAATACAGACTGAAAACATCCAATACCCAACCTGGACTCGGCTGTCCTTGGAGATGATTCACATGTTTCGCCTCCAAGACAATTAAAAGTAGTAGTAAGGATTCTGTTTCACTGCCAAGCACTTCGCTGTGCTTTCAATAATGAACAGGTTGCAAAGTAAGCAAAACAATGTGCAGAGCAGGTTCCATTCCTCAGTTCTTAGGGGGACAAAGAGGACTTTGACTACATCTGAACTGTACAGGGAATCTGTCATTCTGTCCTTTGAGGGACACTGATTGATCCTTCAAAAATTGGGAATTTGAAACAGAACAGATCAGCAAGTTATTCTTATATCAAAACAAAGGCACTGATACAAGACTGCCAAACTCCAAGCCAACTTTTATAGAAAGTCCACAATACATGCTTGCAATTTGTGCCTTGATAACCTTAAAAATGGCATAAGAATTACAGAGAATTAGGTAAAATGTGGATTTTCATATGCTCTTGCCACAATGATCTATACTTCATGCTCAGTGCTACTCAACCTTTCAGTATATCACTGGGAGAGTATTAACAGACTTGGCAAACCAAGACCTCTGGTGTTTGTCTATGAGGCACATGTGAGGGCAGTTGCTGTTGCCTCATGTTATGCTCTTCCATGTATTTGTATTGAAAACTCTACACAAATTTGTCTTGCTTAAAACGACACTCTAGTTCCTTCAGAGCATCCTGGTCTAACCCCAGGTCTACAAAAACTCTTCTGATGTTGTATCACCTTTGCATACACAAAGGCTTTTCTGGTTTCCTGCAAAACTTATTTTCCCCTAAGTTTTACTCCTACAAAAATCAAGGGGATTGAGGGCAAAGTCTGGGGCAAGTTGCAAAAGGACTTGCATCTGAGCAGGTTCCCTCAATGGAGACATGCAATTCTTCATTAGTAGCAATGCAGCATGAAGGAATAGCTGGAAAACAACACATAAATCTGAAAATTCTAATCAGACGTTTAAAAAGCCAGGTACTTTTGTGCCTGAATGAATCCTTCACTACCATGAAGAAAAAAACCACATCCAGATGTTATACATGAGACTTGGCTTACCTAAATGCTCAAACCCCAGAAAGCATCAGTTCCTGAGACACGAGAAGCAGTGGGAGTACATGCTCAACAAAGACTACCTGATTTGGAGCTACCACTAGCAAGCTTTCAGTTTTCTACACAGAAATAGCTCTGTTAAGTGAGTAGGAAAAAACATTACTCATGTTTTTAAAGAGTCAGAGCAATGCTGCAGATTCAGCTTTGTGCAACAGGATGCTTCATTTCAAAGTGAAAAGTACCAGTCACCTTAAGCACTGCTGGAAAATGCAAACTGATAGCTGAACAAACACAGGGTGTGTTTTCCTTTGCGCCTTCTCCCTAGAGCTCTTGGGGTTAGACTCACAGAAAAGCAGCAACCCCCAGTGCTTTAGCACTCTCCTGATGACAATCACTGGAGGAACCTCAGATACAACAACAATCTGAACATGCACAAGAACAACTGCCTTCAGAGTTCTCTGTCTAAAAGAGTTCTCCATTTTTTTTTCTCTAAGTATAAAAACTACCAACATCCAAACAAACAAAAAATCTCGCTGCAGTCACCAAAGGAGAACAATCCCTGTTTTAAGCTACTATGTGACTAGCTGTTCTTCATCAAGCTGTATGTTGTCACCATCACCACTCATCTTAAACAAAAAACATACTGCTGAACAGACATTTGGGCAAATCACGAATAAAGTTTTTTCACAAAACAAAAAAAAATCAGTTGTGGAGAGGAAAAGAAAAAAAAAAAGGCCAGCATTTCCTCAGTTGTGAAAATTTAATAGAAAGCAATACAAGAATTCCTTGTAGAAGCTGGAAAATATGATATTCTGTCATAGTGAGAAACTAGTCTATTCTGCCTCTAGGAGTCCAAATCCTCCTGTTAGAATATAAATGTTATGTATGATCAGAAATGGTCCAACTAATAGGTATGTTATTTCCCCCTTGTAACCTGGGAGGAAGAGGCAACTAATGAATTAGACATATTTAGATCACACCAAGTTTTGGGACGTTTGAATGCAAACCTGAGAGAGTGAAAGCATTTTATCCCTTAATGTTGGTGCTCCTCCAATCCGTTTTGTATCCTACTAGGAAAGAGAGGTTAAGTGAAAAGAAATCTTAATGTTCTTAAATGCTACTAAAATATTTAGCTGTCTTATCGTGCTTTTGAGATCCCACATCTTTACATGATTAATACCTGTTTACTGCTTTTCTTCTCTTCTGTATTTTTCTTGTCATTTTTTTTGTAAGCTTCAAATGTAGCTGGGTCAACACTGTACAAACACTCAGTCCACTTTCCGTACAATGCACAAAGTTTCTTTTTGCTGTCAAAAAAACCCAGACTAAGTTTACAAAGAATTTAAAGGAGATTTATTTCACAATTTCAGACAACAATATGTGAAAGAACAATTTTTGAGGGCAACTCTTAAATCTCCATTATTGCTGTTGCATGTTTCATAATCTTGCCGTTGCAAGTTCGTGCCCTTGACAGACAGACTGTTAAAGGCATTTAATTCTCTAACTCCCATCAGAAGCAGGGGCAGCCATTTGTTTCCTATTTGAAATGAAGCTGTTACCTTTTGTCCTGAATGTAGCCTTCAACTTTGTGCAACTCCTTCCCAAAAAGGCCGCAGGGCTTGAAGCTTAGTATGCATTTCTCACCAGTTCTAAAGGCAGAACAAGAGACCGTTAATTACTTCCAAATGTTTTTCCTTTTAAAACTTGCACAAAATGAAAGCGCCCACAGTCTTAACTTACTTATGGTTAGTTATTTCCACATTTCCATACTGCTCAATCCAAAGTTTGCCCACAATAATGTTATGCACACAGCACGTAGGATTTGTCCACGTGTAGGCTTCATTGTGTCTAAGGGAAGGGAATAAAAATTAAAATACTGTATCTTTTTACTGGATGTCAGTCCTGCAACAAGCCATCAATCTATCAATTGTTCCAAGTCTTGAACACGGCAGTAAGTCAGTAAACCAAAGAAATTTATCAACATATTGTTACTCATTTTATCAATTCCTTAAAACAGTCATTCAGTGTAGTCACTGTTAGCACTAAAAGCCATGAAGAAAGTCAACAGGACTAAAGTGTGCTAGCTTTAGCAGGCCTGACATCCAGGCACTTGCAGAACATACAGGCACAGGCCCCAGCTGCTGCTATTACCATACTAAGTATGTATGAGAAAACGATGGCAGTTCCTTTCATCTTTTCATTCCTCCTCCCTGCAAAGTGATCAGCTATCAGACTTTAGGATGTGGGTATTTAGACATGGCCATTTTTAAGCCATGGGACTCTGATGCACACTAATCATCAGGGACAAGGCACTGTGCCTGTGCAATCATTACTGATCAACTTACTCAAGAAGCTCCAAAGTCATTGTGCCTTTTGGTTCCGCTTCCACACTCTTGCCCCAGAATTTGAGTTTAGGATAAATTGATCCATGAAACACAAAATCATTATTTAAGCCTTCAGCATAGAAAGCACTGATGGGTGGATGATGGCTAACTTGCTCTGAGAGAAGTCTAAATCCAAGATCATCTCTGCAAAATAAAGACAATCAAAACCATGTGTCTACATATCAAGTATAGTGAAGTTGCAGTTCTTTTCCCCAAGGAGAAACAGATAGTTGGACTCATGCATAGTTGCTGTATTCAGTGCAAGAGCTAGTTAAAAGCCTAGGCTAAAACAAAAAGATGAAAAATTCATAAAACATCCTCATTCTAAATAACTGAGGATGTCATATAAAAAGGAAACAAAAACTCCCAAATCTCATGAGTAGATATATATTTACTTTTGACAATAACCTCTTTCTTAAATTTTTGCATAAATACAGGTCAAAACCTCACTTGAAAGGAGCTGCACACTAATCGACCCACCTTGCCCATATGTATCCTAAACACTCAGATAATGAATATTTCAATTCTAACACCTCCCTTATATATCATGCACACCTTTTCATTAAGAAGGTTTCGGGGGGGAGGGAAGTTTCACTTTTATAAATAAAACTTGCTTTTAAGCCTGTCAAATTTAATTTCCTTGCTCTGAATTGAAAAGTTAAGTAGCTCCCCTCCACTGGAAGGTGCACTGGTGAACACCAGCCTGCATGGCAAGTGCCTGCAGCTGCTAGGAGAATGGCTGCAAGCTTACAAGCTAAAGAGCAGTCTGCAAGCCACCTGACAAATCTAATGAAACATCTATTACACAGAATACCACTCTCCTGTTCATTACCTGATCAATTCATAGGTCTCTCCAAGCAATGGGTTGAATGGCTTCCCTGTACGTTCCCACTGTGAGGCAACAGCAGAGACAGCAAATGCAGCAACACACTATTCAGAAGAGTAAGAGTACACAGTTAATAAACAGAAGCCATAGTATTACAGAGTACGAAAACATTTCCCTAGGTAAGTGTCCTGGTTTCTGCTAGGATAGAGTTAATTTTCTTCCTAGTAGCTGGTACAGTGCTGTATTTTGGATTTATAATGAGAATAATGTTGATAACACACTGCTATTTTACTTATTGCTAAGCAATGTTTAGCAACAAGGTCAAGGGCTTTTCAGCTTCTCATACCCCTCCACCAGTGAGCAGCTTGGGGGAACAAGAAGTTGTGAGCGGACAAAAACTGACCAAAGGGTTATTCCGTACCATATGACATCATGCTCAGTATTTAACCTAAGGGAGAAAAGCTGGCTGGGAGCTGCTGCTGCTTGGACACTGACTGGGCCTTGATCAGCAGGCAGTGAGTGACTGCATCGTGCATCACTTGTTTTGTATATTCCATCAGTTATTTGTTTCCCCCCCATTCTATGCCCCATCCCATGGAAGAGGCATGGTGGGGGGTGAAGGAGTGACTGTCTGGTGTTTAAGCTACCTGCTGAGTTAAACCACAACAGTCCTGATTAGGTACAAACTTCCACCACATGGGTCACATGCACCTGACTTCATCTGGATCTTTGGATAACTGCTTGTTGTCCAGGTCATCATAAATCACCTCAAGCAGGACTCACTCCCTCAGGTACTGATATCTTTCTCCAAGGTGCTTCACTTGCCTGGGTGACATGTAACATTTTCCTTGAAGGGATACCTTTCCTTCACACCTGACACGAGTCACTTCCAGGCTGAGGTCCTGTGTCCCTTTTCCAATCATTTTGTCAATGCCCTCTTCCTTACAAAGGGATCCAAGATGTTTGACTTCCTTACCCTCTAATTGCAGGCTACTGGCCCAGCATTAGAGCAGTCTGGTGACAGTGTGTTCACCTGCACAACAACTGAAATTTTTTTGCATATCTCACAGCTCACTCAGGGATAGGGAGTGGGTGGTTCCTTCTTTGTTTATGAATTCATCCTCTCTGTCCTCCCCAATCAACAGCTACTTCTGTTCTTCCTCCTGTTCTCATGACGGTCTTGCCTCAGAGTAGTAGTCTGTCTCATCTACTTCTTTCTCCTGCTCTCTGTTTCCAAACTTTTAATGAGTTTTTCAGAATTCTGCACTTGTTTAGGGATGAAACTCCAAAATGCTAGAGGTGCCTACTATTCTAGGCACTTGCCCATACTATCCTACACCTCCTGCCTCTCATAACTACCCAGCCTCGGGGCAGATCTCTGGGTGGTATCTGTAAATAGCTGTTTTACTGTGAACGAGACCTGAAACATATTCAGGAAACACAGCAAAAGGAACATGCTGGTTTGAACATCCTCAAGAGCTAATGTAATTAGTTTGGAGAAGGGGATTATGGAGAAAGATATCTCCCTCACTGACTGGTTCTCTGAAGACAAAAGGCAAAATGTGTAACTATGAATAGTTTCCTATAGATGGCTCCCAAAGTATGCAGATGACAGCAATGCTGAGAACAAATACCAGCTCAGACTTACCACCAGAAATTGTATCATAAGACAGTGTTACAAAGTACAACACAATGATAACCTTAATCCAGCCTCCAAAGGTGATAAACAGCACAACAGGGAACATACACGGCAAGTAAGATATTGCATAACGCATCTCTGAGAATATGTGAGCAAACAAATCAACATAGTGACCAAAGGACTATTAAATTAATATCATGGATGCTTATAATTAATTTGCTTTAATATGCTCTGGTCAGATCTGCAATTATCTAACTCTTAGCGCTCTACTCCTTGTGGGGTGTCAAAAATTGTGGTTTAACCCAGTAGGGGGCCAAACACCACACATCTGCTCACTCACCTCCTCACCCAACCCAGATGGGACGGGGGATAGAACTGGGGGAAAGAAAAGGTGAAATCAGTGGGTTGTGGTAAAGACAGTTTAATAGGACAGAAAAGTAGGGGAAAATAATAATGATAAAAGAATCACAATTATCAAAACAAGTAATGCACAGTGCAACGGCTCACCACCCACCAACTGATGCCCTGTCAATTCCTAAACAGCAGCCCCCCCACCAGCTTTCCCCTTAGCTTTTGTACTGAGCATGACACCATATGGTATGGAATATCCCTTTGGTCAGTTGGGGTCAGCTGGCACAGCTGCATCCCCATCCCAGCTTCTTGTGCCCCCCAGTCTCCTCTCTGTCAGGGTTGGGTGAGGAGCAGGAAAGTCTTTGACTTAGTGTAAATAATAGCTTAAGCACAACTAAAACATCAATGTGTTGCCAACATTATTCTCATTCTAAATTACAGCACTGTACCAGCTACTAGGAAGAAAATTAACTCTATCCCAGTGGAAACCAGGACAAATAAAACTGGTTAATGAAAAAAGGAACCCAACATGCAGAAAATTACAGGAGTTCCACTTTTAATGAAGAAAAATATCCCAAGATATTCACCAAGAGTTCACAAACTACCACACCAAACATACCTGCATTCGCTCTGTTGTGCTGGAAAGTGAGCTGGCTTTGTGGATGAGGTATGTGTGCTCCATATACTCTGTCAGTCGCTGCAGAAAGCTCAGGGGCTCATTGAATATAACCGGCATTGTGATCTTCGACAGCTCCTGATGCACAAATGAAATTTGTGTTAAAAGTCGAATGATTAGATACCCTGACCTGCAGTAACCCAAGTGTAATTGGCTTATTACAAAAATAAATTATGCTCTTAGTGCTAATGCAATGTGCTTGACCTGGCTCTGCTAATGCTGAAAGGACAAAACCCTTATAAGCTCAACAAGTAGAGCTGTGCTGGTGTTAAGGCTACTTCTAAAACAAAAAGAAAACCAAATATCACACAAACAAACTTCCTATCAATGAGTGCATTAAGAAGGTGAAATGAACCAATGGAATGATGTATTAACCCCCTTAAAGACAAAGCTATTTATTACTTCTAAAATAGATATAGTCCATCTAATTGGACTAATTATCTTTTTTTGGAGGCAGGTGGGCAGGTGGGGGGTAGGAGGATGAAAAAGGACAGGGAAACATGGCAGATCAGGAGTAAAAACAAGGAATCTGTATTCTGGAGAAAATAGGAATCTTTGTAACAAGAAGAAAAACTGAAAAGAAGTCCTTCAGTTGGATGTTTATTTTCTTCACCTGTTTTTAAAAATCATGCCATCTGAGTGCATGACATAGCAATTAAGCTGCCTGCAGTAGCAAATTTAAACTGTGTAGTATGACCACTGCCACGTGTGCAGCAACAGCACCATCCTCAGCCATAACAGCAGCATCTGGCACCAACAGCTCTGGCAGACACTTCAGGGCAAGACTCTGCAAGTTCTGCTGCCTCCCTCAAGTGCAACTTCTGTGCAGCAATTCCTGCAAAGCAGCATTAAGACCTTTATGGATTTTCTTGCCAGCACACACCTTATGCAACACAGGCTTTCAATCTGCTCTTTGTATTTTAGGGTTGTAACACTTTTCTGCTAAAGCCACTGTGTGAAGTCTCAGGTGCTTCATAACAACTCGGGAGACAGGGCTGCTGACGCAGGCATTTCCAGCATTCCCACATCCCACTGCCTGGTGCTGCTTCTAACTTACACCAAGAAGAGGAGGAAAAAACAAGGGCAACTAAACACACGTTTCCTTCTGCAGGTCACTATTAGAGGCTCACAGAGGTTTTTCAGCAGAAAGTCGGTTTAGTCTGTTGTAGGATCTAAATGGAGAGAAGAACTTCTCAATTCACCCTTAGCTGGAAGCAGGTTAGGTGCCAACCAGCTAACTCTGTTATGGACACTGTCTGGTGAGTAACATCATGGAAGGGGGGAAGACTCAAATACTAGGGGGAAGGGAGAAGAGCAAAATGAAAGTAAATGATTTGGTTTTGGTTTTGGTTTTTTTTTCCCCACAATCAATACAAACAAAAATACACCACCACAAAATACTTAAAGGGTTACAGTCAAGAGAAAATGTTTTAACTGAAAGAATATTGCTCTGACCAAGTCTTAGCTTCTTGAGTTGTGAAAGCAAATAAAGCATAAGCAGCAAATTAATAAAACCAAACCAAAACAACTAACCAACCAACAAAACACCACCAAACACAAAAAAAACCTCTTCTCCCCAGCAAATTTTTATTGGGCCTCAAATGAAACAATCATTCCCCATCTCTTATCGTAGCTTTCTGATTACCTACCATGCCAATGCATTTTCTTAATATACTCCAGATACTGAAGTCATTTCTTGAAAACATTGGAGATGGCAGGCTTGTTCTGTGGAAAGGAACAGGGGAAAAAAGCAGAAGAAAAAATTTCTATTACTAACAATGACTAAGAAACCCAAATACTCGTTTTTGAAAGTAACAGTTTCCCAATTTTTAATTTAAAAATGAAGGGGGAATGACAGTGCTACTTTGAAGCACTTAAACTGTTTTACCTGCACAGAAACATCAATTTCTCCAAAACCAGAATCATTAATTTTGCATAAAAAGCAGAGGAAGAGAATGTCTACATCAAGTACCCAAACAATGTTTTCAATGGCACCAATAAGATGCTTAGTTCTAAGTTAAATTTGAATAGGTATGTAAGTTTGTTCACTATGTCTGAACAGATCTGAGGGTTAAACAGTGGGGTGAGGTTTTTTCACTAAGAATGAAGGGCCGTGACATTTATTTCCTGCATTAAAATCAGTCCTTAGGAATAACAGAAAAAACAGTATCATTAAAGAAGAGAAAACACAGCAGTCTGTTCTACAGTGGGCTGACATGTCCTGAAACAAGTCTTAAGCATATTTTCAAGACCAGCATTTAGGCTGTGTAGCACAGTGTGTATTTCTCAGCTCTGTGAGAAATCAGGCACAGATTTTGTTCAATTTTCTTACTGCTGCTTACAGCTCCACTATTAATCCAGTTTACCTATAGAAAGGCATAAATATTGGTTAAAGTCCTTTGTCCGTAACACCATAAAATTTGTGTTTGGATCATACAGCTATTACCATGAGAAAAAAAAAATCACAATAAATGTTACCTACACCTCACTCAAACTGCAAGAAACTAATAAAGTATGCAATTTTAGTTAACTCTGCCTGAATGATCATGTTGCCCTCCTAACCAAGGTCTTGTCTCCCCTCAGAGTAGCTAACCCAGTATCTTTAGAGAGTGTGAACAGGCCGTACCTTTCTTCTCCATCACACTTTTCTGATGAACAGAAATACAGCCAAGAATAAAAAAAAATACTTAGTCTAAATTGTTTGTTTCAGTAGCCCTACTAGCTATGTTACCTCCCATACTTTTCTGCTACTGAAACACCTTCACCAGGGTTGATGCTTCAGTTTTCACAGAAAGCAAAAAAAAAAAACGCTCCTTAAAATACAACAAGCCCCATCCAATCAAAACCCTAGTCATATGTCTGAACTCCTTGTGGTACCAAACTATTGTGTTAGCAGGTAGGTAATAGACCAACACTGACTTGTTTTACTCAGCTTCCATGCAGAGGATGAATGGGTAGGAGAATTTATTTTAATTGACCAATATATCATCACTCACTCCCTATTCTGATTTTTCACTGATACAAATATATTT
>JAOXXN010000395.1:105253242-105271010 GCA_026770055.1 Myrmophylax atrothorax
GATACAAATATATTTTGTCAAACAGATTATCGTGAATAATGCCAAGTATAAAACCCCTCTGTGGATGCTTTGATGCAAATGTCCAGAAGAGGACAGTGTCCACCAAGTATTCAGTCTTATCTTCATTTGCAGTGTTTACTTGTTTTTCCTGTGCATTTTTTAATGAAGGCAGTTAGCAGAGTGGATATTGGTGTTTCAGTAAGTCCTTCTGCATGAAAAAACACTCATGTACCTCTAGTTTGCTGAAGTATACACAGGGATTGCTTTCCTTACATGTTAAAACTTACATTTTTATTAAAGTTAACCTGTCCCTTTGTTCAATTTGTTTAATTACTTGAAAGTTGGCATTCAGGTTCAGCCACTCATCTGTATTTGTTACCTGTATCAGTCAAACCTGCTATGGGAGTCAGTTCTTTCCTCCATCTAACACATACACATACTGAAGAAACAAAGCAGTTTTAAGCCACCAAGAAGGATCCCAGGGACAAGTAAGGACATGTGGAAAAAATGACAGGCAGCCAAGACTTGAGGCCACTAACCTTGACACACTCCCTGTGATTAAAGGAAAGGTTTGTGACTGCAAAACTTTTCTTCCAGATGCCAATTTTAAAAACAACTCAGGAAGTTAATTTTAGCTTTAAAGTGACAAAAACACCTGCTGGAATTTCTGTGCAGTAGAACAAACGAGATGTATTTAGGATCATTCACTTAAACAAAAACACCTGTCCAAAGCATTACCAATTGCAGATCAACTACTACTGAAATCTTTTGGGGAATGAGACACTGCGTGTGAAAAAGGCATGTTTAGTTTGCTGTTCATGGAAACCTGAACAAATAACCTCCTGGCTCCCAAAAAGTTGAACACCAATATGTTTGCATTCTGAAAGGCCCCCAATGCAGGGACCAAAGGGAAAGCTGACTACAAAATTCAGCAATAACAAGGAAACAGCAGTGACAAATAGATGGTAAACGTTGGCACTTATTAGAGAACAATTTTTGTGCAGTGGATTTTTGGGGGATTTGTTTGTTTGCTTTAACTTTTTTTTATATTTTGTTTGGGTTTCGTTTTTTTTTTAAAAGTTTGCCTCAGGCTAAAATAACCCTCTTAAAAAGAAGTCACTTGAATGCTTCCAGATTATTTAGTGTACTCTTCTCCTATCTCTCAAATTCTCTCCCAAAAAGTTTACAAAGTAAGTTAGCTCTCAAAACAATTTGTGAACAATTGGTAGGATGCAAACTACACTAAAAAACCAACAAAAAATCCCAGAATAAAACAGCAGATTATACACAGCACTGGCTTCATCTATCTGTGTATGTACTTCCCAACACTTAATTCCTTGGAACCAACAGATTAACAGATTCCTATATTTCCAAACCCAAAGCATGTATACACCCTCAGCCAAAAAACAACCTCCACCTCTGTGCAGAAAATTCTCAACCACTCAAGTAATACTTGAGGCACAGATTAGAGTTCAGGTTTTCCAGATGAAGATAGGAAATAGTCTTATTTATATTGATGGCTAAACATTGTTAGGTACTCTCATGTGCAATCTAAATGCAAATGCAGATCCTCTATTCATCTGAGGAACTACAGAAAGGAATGGAGATTTTAAGCAAAAGAAATTAATCTGGTCTATTCTCTAAGTGACTTGTTTCCATATGGTTAACACAAATGGAAGTTTAAAAAACCAGCCGTAAGCAAACTCAAGGGTTTAAGGATTAATTTAAGTGCTGTCAAAACATTCTGAACCCCTCACTTCGCACAGCATCAAGAAATTACAGTCTCTGCTCTGAAAAGGCATCACAGACAAAGCATATTTGACCACATGCACAGGGTTAGAACAAGTCCTCAAAGTAAAAGAGGCAAAAACTGAAACCAGCAGCTCTATGTAGGGTAACACAGTTCTGAAGTCACATCAAATAGATGCTGTACCAGGCCAAACATTGCCAACACCACTGGCCTCAGAAATGAGGCTAGAAACACCACACAACTCCCATCCCCTGAGAAGGTTCTCTTGGAGGTAAAGTTTAATTTATCTGAACTCTGGGGAGAAATAGTTTGCATCAATATATTGTGGACAAATCCCAGTGTGACACCAAGTTGCCAGGTAAAAAAGCCTGACATTACAGCTCATCTCTAATGTGCTCAATAGCCATTTAGTCCCATAAAATATGGCCATACATTCTGATTGATATGTAAAACAGATCCAAAAAAGTTCCCCATTCTCTTCAGCAGTAAATTATTAGCCAGACAATTTATGCATTCATTTTACTCCAACATCCTATACGCTCTAAGACATGCAACTCAGAGAAACAACTTACACAGAGGGATTTGGTTATTACTTTTCATTACCCTTTATAAAACCAGCAGATCTGAAATGGTCTTACAGTCACCTGCTCCCTACAGTTCTGACAGCACAGTGCAGCACTATGAAAACTTGCCAAGTTACTTCTTTTTTTACAGTAAACAGAAAAATCAATTCCTGTTAAAACTCCTCATGACAATGCAAGTCAACATGTACCATCATTTTCATGTTGATTATGAATTGCTTTTTTTCTCCTCATTGTTTCCAAGGCAGTGAATGCAATTCAGACTGTGTTCACCTACTGTTTCGCCCCTCCTCTTGAACTTCCTGCTCTAATTAGGCAAGGCACTTGGCCAAGGCCATAAATACCATGTTGCAAACAGCACAAGAGTGCAAAGCAATGTGCTTAGTCAGCTTTTTGTTATCTTCCCAAACCACCCATTACTCCACCCAAGCACACATTTGCCTTAGTCTTTGCCTAGCATGGGACACGCAGGGGTTGAACCTTGAAACATCAGGTCTCTGAGGGTTACCATACACTTCAACAGTTGTTGCAATTTAACTATTTAAGTAGAAGCAATTAAAGCCAGTTTTGCTTGCTTCTCTAAAATTAGATATTAATTCCCTGTTTTTACGGAAGTTTGGTATTCCCACCATCATTCTGCATATCCAAAATGCTGCCAAAGTAGTCTTCTTGAAGCCTGCTGAAGTCTGGCTTGATCTGTAGCACAAACGTTACATTGCCCTTTCACTGAAACTGGAGAATAGTGGTGTCTGTTACATCTCATTAACTCCAGACCTATTGTCCTCCTTTATCAGCAAGGAAACAAACAAAAATGGATCATTTGACAACACAAAATAAGCACATAAAACATGGATGAGACTTTTAGAATAAGACTCCCTTTGTTCACATTTGAGTTTCTGATGCCAGGCTAGCAATATTTTTCATTCATTCCTGATACCAACAGAAGGGTCAAATGACTGGAAATAAAAGAGGCAATAGGAGGGATAGGTCATTAAAGATACATGAAGGAATTAAAATCCACAAAGATTTCAATAAGACCTAATAAAAACCAAGTGTGCTCATTTTTAAATAGCACATTATATTCTATTTTTATTTATTCAGATAGAATCATAAAAAAACAAGATACAAGGAAGCACAACAGCCTTGGAAAAACATTCTTTATGAAATCATAGCACAACAAACTACTTGCCAATCATCCCTAACAAAGTTTTAAAAGCTTTCTGTTAGCTTTTCAGATTCCTGTGGTCTTTTACTCACCACTAATGCATATCATAATACTTTAAGAATGGACAACATCCTACCTGTGTTTTTTGATTCCGTTAGACAGCGACTCCCCACTGCCACAAACCTTTTCTTCAGACACGCTTGAAGTTATTGTATCTTTTGAATCCATGCTGTCCTCTAATGAGTAGGCTGCTGTTGTTTCAAACCCACTTAGTGATTTTTCAGATTCTGAATCTGCAGAAGAGCAGGTGCATGTTAATGAATCTACCGCCAGTGCTAGACTTCAGTCACCAACAGATCTCCCCTCCGTGTAAAAAACTGAAACCTAAGTAGGCTACTGTGTCCTGATGACAGCATCCCTTTGGTAAGTAACTAGTGCTGCCACAGACCGCTGCAGCTCAGTATCTAAAATTGCACAGTAAGCAAGAACATAGTACATTAGAAATACCCTATCAAACAGAGCCAAAATCTGACATTTTCATTAAACTGAATCTACTAGAACTTGCTTAGGACAAGTGCTAGTGTCATACAGATGCCAGTACCTTACCTTACTAACAGGTTCCTCGACGTTCCAGTAATGACTTCAGTTAGGTCTAAGTTCTTAAGACACTCAGTGCTGTTTATCAACTTTCCCTTTCCAACTAAGTGAACAGGTACCAAAGAACAGGAGGAGGTACCGTCTGCAGATTACACCAACCACGTAAGTCCCAGCAAAGTCTAAATGATAAGCTCACCAATCAACAAGATAAACTTCATACTATGGAAGGCAGGTTAATAGTACAATCCACATCACATCTAAAACTAAACCTGACATCAACAACACCATCTTCTCTCCAGCCAGTGTTTTGGTCAGCTAGTGCTTGTCCAGCTGTAGAGAAGACACAGTCTTGCCACAAATCAGAAAGTAGTAATTTCTTGGCAAGAGGCTGTACTTTTGTGTAATGTTTTCTTTCAACCTGACAAGATTGTCAAAGGATTATCCAATTGCAAGTTCCAGGAAGTTAAGGGAACAGCTCAGTACATCAATTTCTATCCCATTTGAAAAATCCTTTAGCAGAAACCAGGTACAACACTGAATGGTAAACAGCTTTATGCAAGCCTCACTGCTCCTGAAAATAAGCAGACCTAAGCTGTAGTAGACATTATTCCTGCCATGGACTGCTTTCAGCATATGCTACTGCTCTTGGCTGCAAACCCCCAGAGAAATAATTGCAAAATTAGTCATTCTCTCACACACTCATTCTAATTCAAAACTAGTAATCAAAACCTGCTGAAGTAGCAGTCCATCCAAAAAGATTATCTCAGTCACAGCTGTTTACTGCCAGGTGCTTTCTTGTTTTCTCTTTAAAAATTATGTAGCTTTTCCAGAACATGTAAATTATGTGTTGCTTTACTGAAGGGAATAGTGACAAGAGGACATACTACTACATTCAGATTACAGAAGGGTCAAGAACAGGACAAAATCCTGACAACTGGACGGGCTGTGTCACAATGTCTTCATTCTCTCTAGAGAGAGATCTAGACGCATAAAGGACATCTTTGGTTTCATTAAAACATCCATCCCTATCCTCATCAAGAAATTACTGAAATTTACCCAGTTGCTAGGGAATGAAAAGAACGCCAGCTGGTGCTGAGGATATGTTAAAAAAAATGGACTGGCACTCCAGAGAATCTTCTCACAATTTTCCCCAAATTTGTCAGTCTAGTTCTGTGCCAAATTATGATATAACATATCAAAGCATTAGTTTGGTGGGTACTATATATAACAAGTAGGATAAGAAGAAGCATTTTTACTTTTGGACAAGTCTCTTACATAAAATACAGATTTCTTCAGAGATCATAAGCCCAAGTAGTCAGGAAAACACCATTTTCTGGCATACCCAAATATTGCAAAGGAAGAGACACTCTCGCAGTGTAACACAACTTAGCACTCAGTATTCCCACATGACAAGCTACAAATCCCTTCAAGGTGTATTCCATCTCTCTTTTGAAAGAACTGCTCAACTGTGACAACAGAATGCATGATAAGAAACGTGTGGAACAAACCCGAGAACATTAAGCTAAGTCTGCCTCCTGTAGGGTCCTTCTCCTGTACCATCTGGGACTGTCTTGCTTTCAGACAAGAATCATGACACACAAATTTCCTCAATCTGAGTTTCTGCAACAGACCTAGGACTCCAGAAGCAGAAAGGGAAGAACAGGTAAGCTTCACCAGAACTCTTGGATATGCTTCTCAGTATACAAAGGATTTTTAAACACCACACATGATCAGTTTTCCTAACGCTGACCTTAAAATGCTGCGAGACAATTCTGCTGAACTGAGCTCCACACCTGCAAACCTCTCAGAGCTTAGACACTGACCAGCCAGCCTTCTCCACGGCATGTGCCTTACTTAATATGAGAGCACGCTATACAGTAAGGAACAGTATTAGAATGAAACACAACACTTTTAAGAAATTGCTCTCTAGAGACATCTCATCCATTTTCCTGAGAAAGTGAGAAAGTATGTCAGCAACAGCTCCTGCCATCAAAGATCTCAGACTCTGATCCCTAAACCTCAGCTACCTCTTTTAACCCAATGAGTTTAACAAGCCCTGAGTGCTTGTTCAGGTGTCAGTGAACAAGCCCAGTATTGCATTGTGAGCACAGATCAACAGGCAACTTGAACGGAGCTTTTCCTTGTGCACTTGCAGCGAACTCATTTCTGAATTAAGATTTGCATACTCCCCCGTCATTGCAAAAAAAGATTTATGTTCACAAGTTTCTACAGAGCAGCTGTCAAACAGATGACTAGGAAAAAATGAGGGTTTTCTTTTTTCTATTGAACTTGGCAAGGGGGAGGGCTGTTAAGAAGAGGGGAGAAGGAGTAAGAGTTCCTGTTCATAAACCAAAATTTTTAAGTGATCTTTGAGACAAGATCAGGCTGACTAGGAAGCTCTTCAGCTCCTGAAACCTGAAAGAGTAACAGTAAAAACACCAACTCCATTTTGCAAGAGTGGGAAAACAAGGGGAAAGAGCCTAAGCAATAACAGAAATTTAACTCAGGGGAGTCCATCTCCTATAGCAACAACTGGTAAATCTTCAGATCCAGATAGAAAAGTTTGGGCAATGTATTTGATTAATAAATACACCTGAGAAAGGAAGTGTTTAACCACTGGCATGGGTGGGTTTGAATTCTGACCAGGTGTTTCCCATCCCTCTGAGATACTTGAATTAATTCTTTTCCACAGGCAGCAGTGTTCTTGCAGAGACTGGGAAGTATTTCTGGTACACATTCAAAAAAAGCCACTTGACAAACTAGTCTAAACAAGGAAGGAAGGGCAATAGGTTTCTATGGTTTTTGTACCACTTCTACTCTTGTATGATGTGGTATCTGGAAGGGAGCAAAAGCAACAGAAGTCGTCCACTACTTCTCATACCATTTAAGAGTGTTATTTATAAACACAGCACCCAGCAGTGGTACATACCAGTTGAAGCTGTACTATGACAGGTTAGCTTTTGTGTGCTCCAAATATTTCTGCTAAATAACCAATTTTATTGTAAGACTGCATCTATGTAAACCCATCAATAACACACACAACACACATAAAGTCGTGTTTGCAGAAAAAACACCGCCATCTCTTACATAAAACCTGTTAAAGAGAAAAACCAAAGCAGATCTACACTCTTCCCAAACTGGGTGCACAGTTTGCATATGAGCAGGGAATCTTATCTGTAAAGCAAAAATTAGGTGCTTTCACACTTTAATTCTTGACTTGCTTAGCCATTTTTCAGCTATGTGGATGGGCTCTCTATTTGCCTGCCATTTTCATATGCTCCTCCGTTTTGTATTCTTAACCAAAGCTAGTAACTTCTCCAGCTCTCTAGGAAATTGTATTGGTCTTTTTAAATTTTGCTACTTGTTTCATACTTCTTCCCTTTCCCAGTGCCCTCCCCTTCTGCCCCACCCTGCTTTAAACATAGAAGAGTTTGACACATTTTAAGCATTCAATCCTGAAAGCAAGAACTCCAGCACCCTGTGGTATCAAGTTTAATGACACATTTCTACCCCTCCCATGATGAGAGGATCAGCACACCAGGATGCACTGTTAACTGACCTATCAATATCAGAATTCAGATTAATAACACCCTTAACTTTGCTGCTCTTAGCCATGCTTTGGCAACACGAGTAACTCCCACTTCCCATAGGTTCTTCCTTTCAGAGTCTGTGTCCAATGCTTTGCCATTGCAGGGATTTAGGAGTTACTGCAACAGTCAGAAAGCATTGACAATAACATATCACTTCAAAAATAAAAAGAGAAGAGACTTCAGAAAAGAAACACCAGCTTCAGTAAGTAATCTTATCAAATTACAAACATTTTCCCCACTCCAGCTTTGGAAAAGAAAGAGGGTATTTCTGTAGCTGTGGCCACAATTTCTAAAGACAGAAGTACACAACACAGGTTTAACAGGCACCAAGTCAGTCTATGTCAACATTAGCAGGTAGCATGGCTTGGCTGGAGCAGGTTTTCAAGCAGAACAGATGGTGCTGAGAACCTGAGAGAGTAGTTCTACTCTGCTACCATGGGCAGAGTATCCAATAGGAACTGGACTGTATCTTCTGATTCAGCTTAATTCAGGAACAATTGGGTTCCTCTACAATGTGAGATAAATGAGGGCAAGTTGCTGCTGCCATGAATACATCTTTTTTGATATACTTCTTCCTCAAAAACCTGTTTGAAAGTCTTGCGTTGCTCTGAACTGTCCCACTAGTGATACTTTCATTGAGAGTAAACAAGAAGTGTCTTACATGCAGACAACATTCTTTTAAAAAACAAAACAAAAAGCAGCAGTGACTTCTTCTCTCAACCTGTCAAGTTAAAACTAACAACTCCTCAGCTCAAAGTGCAAGCCTAGTTATGCAATGCTCTCACTTCTAAACTCACTCCTACAGCAGAGATCTAAAAATTCAGAGAACTATAAGTAGAAAAAGATGGTATCCTAATAGAAGAAATACTGTAAGTAATGGCATTTTCCCACTGACAGATGTTCTAACTTGTTATATCACCCTGTTAAAATACATTTGTGTTTTCTCAATCTCCTACATAGCCTGGAAAGGTAATTAATAAATTTGTCCAAAGTCAATATAATTTAATTTAATAAAATGCTACCAGTTTGCAAATCTGGTTAAGCAAAAGCTTTAAAGACAAAGTCGTAGCAATTTAGATTTCCAGGAACATAAACATTTTTAGCTTCTGACAATTAGGCCTACACACTGCTTTCTGTTATGAAAATATTTATGATCATACCTCCCATCTCATTAGCCTGAGAAAGAAGACAAACATTCACAAAATCTGAGTCAGGGTCAAATATCCCCAAATTCTCTGCTCTCACTGCATTCCTGTCATACAGAGACAAGAAGCCTTCTACCTGAGACTCCACAGACATAACAGAAAAGCAAGAAGGTTATAAAGCTTTAACAGAATCTCAGTGATTAGTGAAAAAACCTCACCACAGACCACACCAACAAAAACTAATTCCTTTTATGCTTATAGTGAAAGTGGTAACATGCATGCAGCAGTCAGCAAAATGTCACATTTCTCTGTTTTCTAGCCACCTCTGCCTTTAGACACAAAGAGGACCCTCATCTCTGCAAAGCACTAAATGTGAACAACCTAGGGAAGGGAATCTAACAACAGTCCCATGAAACTGACAGATAGTCAAGAAACTGAGTCTGTGCCAGAAAATTATTTAAAATGCAATTAAGATGAATTATGTCAAGTAACTTCTGAAGGACAGAGAAATGGTGTTGGGGTTTTTACATATAGGTGTGTATATACATGCACTCAACAAGTTTCACAGTTTTACAAATTCACTTGATGAGATTTGTTCATAGCTTACAAGGACAAAAACACCTCTCCAAAAACTGCAGAGGTGGCTTTGGACATTTTCGTTCAACAATATTTAGTGACTGGGTGAGTTACGAAGTGTCTACACTAACAGCTCTTTATAGCTGAATATTCTCTCATATACACAAAGCAAGCCTGGCTGGAGAGTCTATGTTCCAGTAGCATCCAATAAGGAACTATTCTCTGCTTTGTTGACAATAAAAAGAGCCTGAAGCCTTTCAGCAGAATTGTTCTTTTGGTTCTGGTTGAAGGACCTGTTTCTAGCAATCCTTAGTCTCTTCCCCTTGAAGGCTTGATAAATTTGTTACTGTGCCAAGCAGCAACACCTGCTGTTGATTCACTGTGTTCCATTGCATAGACCTCACTTTGCCAGTTTTTTTCCTGCTCGTTTCCCACTGCAGAACACCTATCAAGGACTCTGGGAATGCTGCTTTTCTCATCTGTCAGAAGTATCAGACAGTTCAGCTCACAGAAAAAGTAACCCCATAACTTGTTTGTGAAGTTTGCCATTACAACCTCACTATCTGCTACAGTTAGATTATGTTCACCCTCAAGCTTTTCCAGATCCTCCATAGTTACAGACAGCTCTGTGCTCTGGGATCACCCAGTTAAAGCCATTATTGAGCTGCACTACATACAGCTTCTCTATACAAATGCACGTTGCGATCAACTTATGTAGTTCAGAATCTTCCAAAATCACTATCTGCATGTTCTGCATATGAAACTACGAAAGATACTAAACTGAAGAGCAGACAGGGAAAGAAAAGACCTTTCAGAAATGCACACAGAGTTTTTATTCATCCTTTTCTTCCACCTCTAATGCTTTGAGTATACAGAACTGAAATGGAACAAGCCTTTCTTAGCCTCATTATCCCTCAAGACTAGGGATTTTATGGCCAAAGGAAACAGCACACACCACCGCGGACAAAGCAAGTCAGAAGGCTTCAAGATACAGTTACCGTTCCCAAAATAGGAGCCCTAAATTTTGCTATTTAAAAAAAGGATGCAGACACCCAAGCAATCACACCTGTAATTACTGTCCTGTGGTTTTGCACCTTCTGTCATGCCAAGGTGAAACAATACAATTCTACAGGTGACATCTGGTAAATTTTTAGAGCTCTGCTCATAAAGCATATAAAGTATCTTCCTAAAATTAGGTTCATGTTAAAAAGGCAGAGATTTCACTTGAAGTGAGACAGCTCCCACCCCGCTCCTCCACCCCCAACACATTCACTACACACCTACTGGCTACACACTCACATTCTGGACATCATTACTTACCTGAAACAGCATCATAGAACTGCTCTTCACTGAGGATGCTGAGAGGAGGAGATCCCTTCACCAGAGACTGCTCTAGTTCATGGTGTTCGGTAGCGAGTGTCTCTAATGCTTCTGACAAGATCTTGTTTTTCTCCTGCTCATGCTCCAGTTTCAAATTCCTCACCTATAAGCAGATACATGTATGAATAAAATCTCATCTCTCTGAAGAATGTGTAGCTGGAAGCTATTCAGAAAATAGACTCAAATAAATAATTAGCAAACAGCTGAAACCGAAAACACATGTATTAATTAATGAGAATATTACAGTATTTCTGTGATGACAATAAAGTTGCTAGTCAGCATTCTTACTAGTTGAGAAATCTGACAAATAAGATCTGACAGTATCAATCACGATTCCATAAGTGAATTTGAGCCAGATAACTATACCTTAAAACTGAGGGGAAATATTTACAGCTCTACTTGGATGACCTTAAGTATGGAGTTAGTGATCGGTGTCTACACAGACCAAGCTCCTTCTACTAGTCTGCTCCAATTTAGGCCAAGCAGCATCATCTAAATTGAATTACAGAGCAAATGTGAATGCCAGCTACAAATAACTGCAACTGAACTATGAGCTGAAAACATTTAACCCTGAGGATTACAGAAGGTGGTTCAAAGAGAGATTCCTCTTCTAACTGATTTAACGCTGACGTAAACAGACCCCCTCCACCCCTGCACTCCCAAAACAGAGGAGCCAAAAGCTGACAAAAAGAGAAGCCCAGCCAGTAGATGGTGGACCTTTTTTCTTTAAACACACACATGCAATTAACTCCAGAGAGGATGATCCTATCCATGTCTTGAGTTCAGGACTAGTTATAGGAGAGCAACATGTCCTTCCTATTGTTTTTTTTTTTGCTGGTGTATTCCTGCCTCCTCTGCCTGCCAGCAGCGGGGAGAGAGCTGTAGCTGAAGGCTCAGGAAAGATCACTTCTTCCAGCCCAGCAAGACTTCAGTGTACTACTTCTCTGTCAGTTCCTAAACCATCGAGTTTATTCCTTTGTCCCTTCCAGTCCCCTTTTAAAAGCATCCCCAATCCCTGCCTTGTCCTCTGGTTTACTTTCAAAGGTCAGTTTACAACACTAATTCCCATTAAGAACATGCAAGGACATGACAATTAATCCCTTGGAACAGTTTCAGGGACAACTTACACATATACCAACAGTACTTTTTTCAATCTAATTTAAGAACTGTTCGTATGTCCTATCTGGTTACAGTTTACATTAAAGCTTTGCTTTGGAGGCTTCAGCCCCCTCAGTTATAACCACTACTCAAAGAGTGGATTCAGAGCTGGGCACAAATGAGGGTAGAAACGAATTATTAAAGGAGATTTGCCACTTCCAGAGAAGAGCTCCTATGCTGGCATAAACATACCCTCTGGAGAAATATTTATAGAAGAAATGTTCACCTCCTCATTTGTGCCAAATACTAAATCAGCTAGTTTGGCTGTCAGGCTCTGAGTTTAAGGTGGGAATCCAATTAAATGATAATTAAAAGAGTATAAAATTGGGTTACTAACTGAAAGAAGAAAAACTAGGAAGTCACTTACTGTCTAATAGTTTTACCCTTAACAAAATGAAAAAAGTCTGGAGTAGTTACTGTCACTTTCATTTAAAGTTCACTCTGACAGTACCAATGAAGCCAATTACTGCAATGTTTCATACAAATCAGACATGCCATTGCAAAAGATCTGTTATTAAGCAGTTTCTGCTTAATACATTTGGTATGCTATCAAATAGTTAAGGAACCACCCACTTAGAGAAATAGCAGTATTTTACTCTCCTGAGGCAGAGGATAGAGGACTGAAAAATAAAATGGTATTTTGCATTCTTATTAAGCAGCAAAGTAAAACAGTTATTAAAATGGTATTTTCAATAATATTGTTTTTGCAGGATTGAATTAGATGCCATTATGTTTTAATGCTTTGGTTTGATAAATGATTTGAGCAATTTAAATCTTTATCTAAAACTTACAGCAAATTGAAGGAAATCAAAGTAATCTAAAAAGCCAGACGGACTTTTCTTGCATCCTTTGAAAGCACAGTTGTGTGACTAAACAAGCAACAACAAATACAGGCTTAAGACATAAAGCCTCCCCTAAAAAACTATTTTCTTGACTTTAAGATTCCTCTGCCCTATTGCAGTGTAGAGCCATTCAGAATTGCAGAAGGTGTACTACAAATAAATTGCCAGATTTACAGTGAGGTTCACTTTCCTGTGTACTTCCAGGCTTCCTAGTTGCCAAACACTTAGTACAGCAATTACACACTACTAGTAAGTAACAAAAACAAACAGCTTTTCACCTGCTACAAAAGGAACAAAAAGCTAGTCAGAAGCTAAGGAAAAAAGAAAACCTGCTTGAGTTTGTTGCTGTTAACCTTTGGGGTGTTCATTCATAACTGAATAAACTAGTTTTAAAGCAACTTTAATTCAGTTCTTGGGGGCTTGAGATTAAATAAAAACTTCTGTCAATAGTACTGAGTTTGTGAGATGGACACCCACATTCAGTGAGCCCAACCCTTACAGCCTGGCACCTCTACACTAGTCATTTCTTGAAGGGCGTGGTTAGGAAATACTGTCTGTAACCACAGTACATCCTTAAGCACCAAAACAGTTCCACAGCGTCAATGTGAGAACTAAAAAATAAATTAAACAAAGGTTCTATGACCATTACTTAATTTTTTTACCTGTAGAAAAGCTATGCTGGCAGAGACAGAGCTACGACAATCTTCCTGAACTCTACTTAAAAATACAGGAGAAAGACTCTTGTTTGCAATAAGCAGTGTACTTTTTTAACAAAAAGGAGCTTTAAGATACCACCATTTTGTCAATAATAGAAGACAAGGTGATGAGATACGCTTCTTAAAACCTACTTGCAGTAAATTGACGGTAAAGGGAGGATGGGTTTTTGGGTGTTTTTGTTGTTTTTTTTTGTTGTTTGTGAGGTTTTTTTGTTTGTTTGGTTGGTTTTGTTGTTGAGTTTTTTGTTTTGTTTTTCCAGAACCACACACTCACTTTCAAGCTTAACAAGAAACACTGAAAGCAGATTGGCACTGTTTTCAAAGCATTTTTTACTGAACAATGTAATTGACCCACTGAGTGACAGGCTTTCCCAAAATGTAAAAAGCCAATTGCTCTTATGCATAAATTTTGCCATACTCTATTTCTCATTCACAAAACTTGGCCAATGAGTAAGTTCTAAGGTGAATTTGTTCATCTGTCTGGATAGTCTGCCACCATTTCTGGAGATGACATCTCAGCTTTACTCCTTATGCAGAAGTTCTTCTTTCCCATCATGTCTTTCTTCAGTGTCCCCAAACAAAAAGAACTGCAAGACTACAGAAGGAACCTCCAGACTAGTTTTAAAAACTAACACAAAATCTTTAGGATCCATGTAATAAGGAGGAAGGCGACCACAAAACAATGAACTTGAGAAACATTTCAGTCTATTAAACTGGATTCAGAGAGACCAGCATTTTTCAGTGAAATATCGCCTGATTTTTTAAAGTTGCATTACCTAACTACCACACATTTTACACAGTGAAACAAGTATATAGTGTAGCAAATATCACACCAAAGTGATGCAGATATCTGTGTATACACAGCTGTGGGAATCCAGTCTGAGCATACTGAGGAGCTATCAGAAGAGTTATTTTATTGACAGCCTGTGTAAGGCACAGCTCGTAGTACAAGCATGGTTTCTGAACCTTTAGTAGTAGTGCCTGAACTTAGACAGAGACAGATGGCAATTCACAACTTACTGGGTTTAGCTCCTCATTTTCCAACTATGGAACGGCTGCCACCTTTTTGATCCCTGTCACTGGTGCCCACAATGCCAGCTCCACCAACAGCAGTATAAGCTTTCCACTGAGCTTCACAGAGGCAGTGGTGCAGAGTGCCCTAGTGAGCCAGGCACAAGGCCAGCTGAGTTCCCAATGTTCCACTGGTCAGGCCTCCTCTCCTACCTTAGCCTTGTCAGGAGCTGTTCTGCAAATAGTTATCAATGAACTTGGGCTTGTGCCTGCACCATTACACAATGACAGTTAAGGTCAGACTTGTTTCCATCTCCAAAGAGAATAGTGTTATACTCAAACTTTAGATTTCTTACTGCTAATGGAAACTACATAGTTTTGTCTCACAGAAATAAACAATCATTCCATCACTACCCTTAGAGCTACAGACACAGTTCTAAGCTGATACTGAAGTCTTGGTGGTTCTGTGTCAGTGTTTCTAGGTCACTGCAATGATTTATTTTTTAAAAACATACTTCCCTAGATGAAAACGTTTGATATTCAGGTTCTGATAACTAGTTTCACTTTTAACTGAATGGAAATCTGATTCCAACAACTTCCTGTAACATTTGAGTCCTTCAGACTGTAAGCACTAAATTGAGAGTTTTAATTGGAGAACGGAGTTATTTTTGCAGTCAGACCTTTTTTTTTAAAGAAAAGCAACAAACTCATTGCAAACACTCCTATTGTCTTTCTAAGTTACTAGAAATCAGCTAAGAACAAGAGCATGGTTTAAAAAGTGAACTCATTTAGTGTGCATTACTGGCAGAAAGTTCACGTGCCTAATCCAGAACATCAAAACACTCATCCGTGTGTAACAAACACCAGTCCCATTCCTTTCTGTATCCTCAGCTTTCATTAGGTAGGTGGGAGAACAGTAACACACATCAAACAGTATCTATTCTTTCTTTCTTTCCCCTCCACCCCCCTTCCTTTTTCTTGTTTTAAAGCCGGAAGTCCTCAACTGTATCAGCACAGCCTGTAACCAAGGCTTCTCTGTCCCTCCTGAAGACATCTTAGTACAATACACAAAATGCTTGCTTTGTTTGCTGCTGGATGCTTTAAATTTAAATTAATGCCCAACAACAGTGGCACTTTTGTGGGGTAGGAAAGGATTACACCGCTCCATGCCAAGCTAAAAAATGATCACCTCAGCAACATGTTATTGCAGCTGCAAGAAAATACTAAAAACAGCATATGGCAAGCAAGGCACAGAACAAATACAGACAACTCAATGATCTGTAGTGCTACCTGCCTTTAACATTTAAATAGTAAATTAAAAGACAGCATACCTTAGCTCTTATTTCTTCTGGACTGAGACAGAGAAAAGACAGACTTCACAACAGTGCAGTGTGTGATTTAGTTGAATCTTACTTTCAAGCACTCAACTTCAGTGTTAGGAACAACTGACCAAAACATGCAGACTTCAGAGCTGTGCTGGAAGGTAGAACCTCCTCTTTCAGATAACAGCCACGAGGGGATCTGAAGCCAGGCTCCTCCGGAATGTCAGAACACCCTGTACCAGTTCTGGTGTGCAGTAAGCTGAGTGCAGGAGAGCTGCTGCTGACACTGCCTCACCAATGTCTCTGATGGCTCAGAAGGCAGGTTTTGGTTTTCAAAATGAATGGCTTTGTCCAACTGCCACAGAAATTCCCTTCTCCCAGTAATGCCATTGCTTATGGGACATTTGTCACAAAGCACAGACGTGAGGTGCCAATTTCCAGGAGGGTAGGGGCTAGTCTAACACCTGGTTGGAAATTAACATGTAACCAAGGAATTAGAAAAATTCTGCTATAGTAGAACTGACATTTTTCTATAGACATCTCATGCTTTCTGTAATGAAGTAAAGGCCAATCAAACCTGCTATTTGTTTCACACAAAATCTATTCATATAAAACTGATGGTTTCCATGGTCAGCTACCCCAACAGGACATACTATCCTGAAAGACGGAACCTACAAAACACTGCGTTGTAACACATCACACTACAGAAAACCACCCACAGGAAGCAGTGGGTGCCACTGGGGATACAAAGCAAGAATTCTGTCTCCCTCCTTCTGTAATTTTCATACTAATTAAAAACCCCTACCAAAAAACCAGAGGCTAACAGTGCAAATCACAGCCTCAATGCAGAGCTTGATAGTACTCTCTTCCTATTCTGACAAACTCACATTGTTACAATTTTGCTGTTAGTAAAATACAGTTGCTATTGGTAATGCCTTCTTCCATAAGCCAGTCATTTGTGATGTCCAGTTTAAACTAGCGCTGAGTAAATGTTATTCTTTTTAATTTAATGTAGAATGAGAACTATATAATATCACAAAGAGCCAGGTCTGCTTTCATGCCGTGAACAAAAATGCCTTTTCATTTCATCATGGAAGAAATGTTAAGACTTTGAGTATTTTCCCTGAGGTGTATCTGTTCAGAAATAGAACAGTTCTATATATTCTGCTAGCTAACTTCAAAACATGCTACTACAGCACTAATTCTACAGGATAGGCCTCTATGAAAAGTGCTTTCACATCTTCTGCCACCTGAAGTAGTACTGAATTGTTGCTTAAGCTGCTACTGAAGTGAAAATGGAAAACAGTTACTCTCAGAAAATCTTCTCCAAAAGTTCTCACAGTTTTAACCACACTTGAGCATCAATACAGGATGTTTTCCGGAAAGAAAATAAATTTTCAAAAAGATTTGATTTTTCCCTCACAGGACTTAACTCCCACTAAGCACACATTAGTATATGATATGAATATGTATAATCCTGCTTTTCTCTTAACCTCCCCAAAAAGCAAGAACAGTTCTGGTTTCAGAATACTTCTTTGCAAGCATGCCTCAGGTATTTGAGGAATGAGTGATTTATGAATACTGCTATGGCACATCAAAAAAACGTGTGATAGCTCACATTAAAACAACAGAAAAGTGTTCCAAACCAGATGCAATTCAATTTCATGAATCCCTAAATTCATAAAGCCCTAAAGCATGCAAATATTTTATAACAAACTTTCAGAGTTCTGATCTGTTTACACACAGGCTTTTCCACACAGTCCTCTTGTTGATCACCACTCTGCAGCATCATCAACCACAAGGAAGTTGTGACAAACATGTGCTATCCTAAACATATGTTAAAGCCTTGCAAGCATAATTGCATCACAATACCATTTACTGGAGCAAACTAGCTCTTGTAAACTTCATCATAGCCTTGGCTCACCCCAGGGTACA
>JAOXXN010000395.1:105271110-105281715 GCA_026770055.1 Myrmophylax atrothorax
GCTCACCCCAGGGTACAGAGGACTGATCCAAGATAGGTCATACTTTACTTGAACCATTGCTTCTTGCTTAGGGTTTCCCCTCTCTCTGTGCAGTTACCTGGCTTCAGAGATCTATCAGACCTGAAAACAGAATAGTTAGATAGGGCTTGCCAGTGACTTGAACTACTGCTCATGCAAGTACTGAAATGCAAAACAAGATGTGATCAGTTAATCAAGGAGGTAAGCTGAGCTCACTGGTGATAGGCAAAGGGTTATTTACTGTATCACAAGACAGCATTAGTCCTCATCTCCAAAGTCTGCCCAGCTGACTCTACAGCTACAGCATCAGAGTACCACATCTTACTGAGATCATCAAATTCATAAGAGTAAGAAAACTCATGAGGCTAACATAACACTTGGCTTTCTTTCAGGTCCATATACAGAAAACATCACCAATAAAGTTTCTTTTTGTTGCAAAGGCTGAAGGACTCCCAGGCACACAAGCAAACTCCATACATACCAACTGAGTCCTGGTAATCTGTTCTCTTACATCCCAACCCAAAGTCTATAGAAGAAAGCAAAGACTTTGTAAATCAAGTCATATGACTCTGTCTCAGTCGTTCCCCAGATGAACACAGTGGTTCATTGTTGTTCACTAACTATGAACGCTCACCTCAAAAGTTCAAGAGGAGGAGTTTAGCAGGGCTGATTTGGAATGGCTACATTTCATTCTTCTGAGCACAGAGTTGTAGTATTTCCCTGTATTTGATTTATTACTAAAATAAAATACAGTTAAAAAATATACATATAAAAATAATAAAATTCTGCTAAAGAAGGAAAGGACCAGATACGATCATAAAACAAATACAGCAGAAGAACTGCTAAGAGGCAAGCTACTGTCCACCCAGAAGAAACTCATACTTTGGCAGGATCATGTCAACACAGACAGATATCTAGGCAGTAAGAGAACTGTTTTTCCAAGAGAAAAGGTGCAGATGCTGAGAGCACCCTTCTTCCACCATACATGCCTAATATAAAAATTCATCATTTGATACTGCCTGGAATAACAGTTTCTGAACTATCCACATGCTAGGGACAAAGACTGTTTGCCTCCCACCTTTTCCTGCTAAGACACTAACACTTCCTCCTCCTCAACATAGACCTTGCTGCCTTCCTTTCCCTCTCCTGTTTCCACATTTGGCTAAGTCAAAGTCTGTTTATTCTTAGGCTGATGAAGCACTACAATTTTAACAAATGGAGAATGTCACAGTTCTGAGCCAGGAACCTGTCTAAGAGCACAAGAACAAACTGCAACTACTTAATTTCTGATTGAAGATTAGAAGGGTGGTTTTGGCTTAAAACCTTGGGTTTGAGCTTTTCTATCAGAGAAGCTCTTTTCTTCAAAATTATTCTGTATGGATCAAGACTTAACAGAGCTTTTTCTGGTTTGTTTCTAAAGTGAGACTCAATAGCAATTCTAAATTTTCCTCTCAAAAGTATTCAATTACTACATTTTACTTAGACTTAACTGTGAACTATAAATCTCATCAAGTGTACTTAGGTTTAAGAGCTGCAGAAGGTGCTAGTTTCCAGAGAATACTTCATCCCTACTTGTGTTCCAGCATTATAATATTGACTAGTCAAATATCAGAAGTTTAAAGAAAAAGCCTTCAATTTTGTCATTTTGTGTGTAGTGTTGTTTCTATTCTGAGTAAAACTGAAATTAAATATGGTCTGCTATTCACACTTGCCAATACTAATGCCAAAACAAGCTGGGACTCAATGACAGCAGTGATACACGTGTTTGGGAAGTGCGTTTCAGGATGCAGAGCTACAAGATTACCAGAAAAAAACCCACACCCCAAAGACATTTTGCTGCCCTAGTAAGATTAAGCATTCATGTTCTCAGACGTGCATGCTACAAGCAACCTTACTCAAACTCAAAGTCTCACTGAAACTGATTATACTGATGCAAACAGAACCAGAACACTGTATTGCTGCATGATTTCAGATCAGGTAGGGACCTTTTTTTTGTGTCTTTTCCCTTTGAGAGACTCTGGACATCTTTGAAGTCTGCTGGTCTCAAACAGAAAGACCAGACTTTGAGATGTAAGGGTTCTTAAGAATGCATACAGGAAACATTTCCTTTTTGTTCTTAAGGATTGTTTTGAAAATATATCTTAAGGCAGTTTTGATCTAACTACTTCCCTTAAGTATTTTTCAGTATACACGACTGATTACTTTGATCAACCCCTTTGTATTCTCTCCCCCACACTTCTTCCCGGATGGATTACAAGTGAATGCATGTAATATTTTCTCTTTTGAAGCAACTGTCATGTTTTTGCCATGTTTTTGTTGGCTCTTACTACCTTACTAGTGCTGCTACACAACTGAACTCAGTTGTTGACTCAGAGTGAAAACAGCTTCCTATCAAAAAAATTAACACTTCTGAAGCTGGTTGTCTGTTCTACAAGCTCCATATTGGGAATCTAGTTAATTATTCATGAAGAATAACTGACAGGATTTCTTTAAAAGCAATCCCAAAACAAGCATGCACGCTGTACAGTTGTTCTGCATTTCTGAAAAACTCAGATGTCTCAATTGATAGTTTTTGTTTAATTTCGGATGCTAACCAAATTAGTTAAAAGTAAAAAATGTTACACAGGCTAAAAATCAACAGTGTTGGAGTTCTGATCTCCAAATTAAAGCTGCCTTGGAAAGTATTCTTACTTGCTATAGCCCTGAACAGGCTTTCCAATGTTACAGATTCAGACTTCAAAGACAGATGCAAATGCAAAAATCCCACTTCTACTTCAGATGTCAGATGGACTTGCAGAATTAAGAAGATTGTCTTTTCTTTGAGTTCATTTTCCTCTGAGACATTGTTTTTGTCCTTACTCCTTAACAGGCAACAGTCATCAGACAACAGCCAAGCCCTGGGTAGGCTGATGAGACATTTCCTGAATTACAGTATGTCATGTGGACCTTTGTCCAGCAATTAGGGCAGACAGATAAATATGATTTGGAATATGGAAATACAATGCAGAATGGCTATATCATCCAAATATTTTAATTCAGTGGAACAGATCTTCTCTCCTTATGAATGATCTCAAACATTTTTGCCCTTATCTGATGAAAGCTTTTTATTGTTGTTGAGTTTGTTTGGGGTTTTTTGCATTTTTTTTTTCAAGAACACTGTAGCAAAGCTATTTACTGGCAAGTCTTCTATTTAATACTCCCCAGTATGCAACCCAGTAGCATTTACACCTCAGAGGAAGAAGAAATTCCAGATTAAACTTCTAAGAAGCTCTTTTACAAACTTCTCCAATAAAACTTCTAGCACCCACTGGCTGCTAGAAGATAGATTTGATGAAAGTCTAAAGAAAACACCAAGGATTCTCCCTGGCCCAAGCTGAAACAGGATCTGACAGCCTGGAGTGACACACCAACTTTTTAGATTTGATTAACTGTACATGAGAGCAAAGACAATAGTAAAAAAGCGCTGGCCTTATATCATCAGTGAATCTTTGACATTTGGTTTCCTAAAACTGCTGTACTGGACTGCCTCTTAAGTACTGTTTGGATGTCTGAGGATTGTTCAAGCTAAAGAAGGGAAGGCTCAGGGCAAATCTGATCCATCTACATAAACACCTGAAGAAAGGGTGCAAATACAACTAAGCCAGGCTCTTCTCAGTGGTGCCCAGTGGCAGGACAAGAAGGAATACGCACAAACTAAAAGACAGGAAATTTCCTCGAGAAACACTTTTTAACTGCGAAGGTGACTGAGTACTGGCACAGGTTGCCCCGGGGAAGCTTATTATCCTCAGAGGTACTCAAAAGCCATCTGGACATGATGCTGAGCAACCAACTCTAGCTGGCTCTGCTTGTGCAGAGGGGTGGAACAGAGGACCTCCAGAGGACCTCCAGAGGCCCCTTCCAACCTCAATCATTTCCATTTTGTTATTCTGTGAGTTAATAGTTTGGGCTCTGGCCCAAAACGCAGCCTCAGAGCTGGAGGAGATACAGGTCAGACAAAACTAGACTTCTGCTATCCATAAGCACAGATGCAACTGTCTAAGGTTTCAAGCAGTCTAAAAGGCTCAGCCAGCTCATTTTAACCTCAATTTGATTTGTCTGACCTTGCAGCAAGCGGTTTCACTGGAAAAACAGAAAACCCAATTTGGATGCATAGCACAGAATACATCCACAATTAATAGTCTTGCAGGCATTTCCAGGAAGGTATGAACTACTGGCTTATGGATTACCACATGACCTAGAAGAGCTATACTATTATCTTGACAACTTCAGATTATTCCCCACCACAATGATAAAATCCCTGTGTATGACTGTGCCCCATTAGTTTATGTCTACCCGGTCAAACCCTCCAAGCTCCTGCAGATGCTTTTCTCCTACAGCAGACCTGTACAAGGCCTACAGGCTGATGCTCTGACCCATTACACTGAGTATTTCCAGATAACACCAGGGTAGTTTCATTCTCCCTACCCCCTCTCCCACCATAGTTCTTTACTCAAAAAAAGGGACATGCAATAACAACATTATTATAATTTAAGACTAACAAGAAGCTGTATTTCTATTCAAAGGTCAAAAAACATACCTGAACATGCTTTTGTTGAGGAAGCAGTATAGCTCTGTCAGCACAAAACCCTCTGAAGCAGATCAAAAAGTTTAGAATCTATTTCTATGCTAAAAAGTACCCCACATTATGGATGCACACTGCAGACCTCCTTCAAAAAGCTATGATTTAAAGCCATTCTCAAAGTTTCCTAGTGTACCTTTGGATCCAACAGTTATTGTATTGATGTCCACGTTTTAACAATAATAATGTAACAGTGACAAGCATGACAGGAAGGGAAACGTTCCTATTTAAAACCACTGAGTCTACATTTACCTTACAAGTGGCTTAACATGAAGCTATGCAAGCAAAGTAAGCACATCACACCTGTCACTTTCCAAGATGAGATATTCAGATGAGGGCTATGCTTAGAAAACTGAACAGCCTCTTATAATGGACTCTTCAGGATATTCACAACAAATGGATACACTTTATTTGAAAGAGGGCCTCTATCTGACCACTACTTTGCTGCAGCATTCAGTTCATTATAAATGGAGTGTAATTTTTTTCTTGTGTGTTTTCAATTATCCTAATAGGATAGCATAGGTTGGCATTTCCCATTTGTACATTACATCAAACACATTTATTTTTGAAGTGTATTATCAATGCATGTAAAGGAGAGGGATGTAAAGAACAATACAAGCACTATGGAGAAAGAGTTTACTAACATTGCTTTATGACCAGGCCTGGCATGTACCTTCAAGGAAAACTACAACACCAGTGATCTATTTTCAGTACACAAATACTTTCTAAACACAGCCCACTTACCCATTCAGAGATAACCTCAGTGACTCAGCAGTCAGCATTACAGTAAGGCATTTCTTTACTGGACAGCACAACAAGATGAGATAACACACTTCTGAATATTGATATTAAAACAAAAAAAGCTTTTAAATTCATTGGCTGCCTTGGGGGGTAGAGAGAGGAGAGAAAGAGGTCACAACATTTGGTAATGAGATTTTAAAAAATCAGACAAGAGGTCAAATTTCACAACTGCTTACCTCTATTAAAAAACAGTATCAGCTCTGATGAGTCATAGAATAAAAAAAAAAGTGTAAAAAGATGTTTTAGTTGAAATACTATGATTGTGGCCAGGTGAAGTTAAAAAGAAAAACCCACAATAGACAACACATGCTTCCACAAGCACTAGTACTGCCTGAATGGGAAATCATCCATTTAATTCTTCATAACTAAGAGACCCCTATATTTCATGGAATCAGAAGTGACTAAAATAAACCAAATAAAAACACAGCAAAGAAAAGCAAAAAATGAAGTTTAGATTCAGTCAACCTCCTTTACTCAAGGAAAGGCTACAGAAGTACACACAGACAGCTCACTAGCCTGTATCACTGATGTTTAAGGAAGACAAAACATACCAAAATCCCACCACACAAAAAATTTAAGATGATTTAACAACTATTAAGGGACATAAAGCCTTAAGTGACTTACGCTACTCAGAGATACTGCCTTTCAAACAACTTTACACAAGCACATGCATAATAAAGAGTTAAATATTCTATGTCCCTCAAAAGAACTTGTCAATATCCAGTACTGGACCACGATATATGGGATTTATTTTTCATAGGTGTAGAAATTACTTTTAAAATTATTATTCTAAGAAACTAGCTTTTATCAGTTTTACATGGAAAAGGCATTATATTTCATACATTAATTTTTATAAATTAAGTTTTGAGAAAGAAAGGTCAAGAAGGATAATACACCTCCAGAGGATCAGTAAGTGTGTGTGACCACAGTTACCCAGTTCAGTGCTCTGATGTTTTATGCAGGCTGAGACTCAAAACCAGACCACTCGGCCAGACTGCCACTGCAGTCAATTATCTGACACACTTGCACGCAAAATCCCAGCAAACAAAGTGTGGTGCTATGCATAGAGGCTAAATACTGTTTTTTTCACTGCCTCACTTTTTCCTGAAATGTTATCAGTCCTTAGCTAACAATACAGTGGCTGGCTGGGAGCTAACAACTTTTAGAATGCTGCTGTTCATCTGCTCTTCCACAGCACATCAAATACAAAGTACGCCAGAACACTGAAAAGCTGATCAGCTGTACATGCCATTATAATATCACAATGAGTTTAGAAGAATAAAAGTGTGACCATGCACCCTTCTCACTCCAGTTGGTTTTTCAAGAATGAAGAGGAAAACAAATAATATTCTCATAGCACTAAGTAGTGAAAACACTGAAAGAAAATATCCATGTTACACATTTCTTTTCTGTTCCTCTCTATCAGCTTAGAGACGAGAGCACTACTTTGCAAATTCATTCACAGAAAACGGAACTCCTAATACATACTTGAGAAGTCTACTCTATCAAATACTACTCCATTAAAGATTGCTGCTTGTTTTTTTCCCCTGCAGGCTCAGTTAAGACTGTTTTCTCCATGTTTTTGCATTAAAATTACACACTCAAGTCACAGACAAGAGCTTAGAAGTAAATCCCAGAGCAGGAGCTGCAGAAGCACAGTGAGGAGGAGCCTCATTTCAAACTAATATGCTTTCATACAGCATTTCTCCAGAGGCCCATGAATAGATTCCAAGTTAGTTTACAAGGCTGCTTAACAACAGCCACCAACAAAACATATATCTACAGGCCAAGCTTTGAAAAAGCATTAACCCACTATGGAGAGTGCAAGAACAGGTTAGCAGTGTGCTTGGAGCTGAGTAACACAGTGAGGAGTGGAGAATGTCTTCAGTCAAATTGTGTGACCAGCTCCCACACAGCTCCTTTGAGCTACAAGTCAGCACGTTGCCAATACCACCCATCGCCAGGTGCAAGGAAAAAGGCTAACTTTGAAGTGCACAGTCTTGAGAAAAACAAACAAAAATCAATCCAATCAAAACAAATAAACAATCAAACCAAATAAAAAGCCTCCAGAATTGGGACCCTGCTGTACTACAAAGACTAGTAGCACTCACCTTTTACCCTATACTAACTTCCAGGTGTCCTTTTGCGAGCCAGAACCATCTGCCACGCAGAAGTCTTTCCTATACGGCACTTGACCAAGGATCTTATCTAATGTTTCAAACCTTAAACATTCTGTCAACACACATAATACCCTTTTATATAAAAAAAGCAGTAATATTTACTTATCTTTTCCCTGAAAGGAGACTCACTATATATTGTTTTAACAAGCTTCTGTCTGGGCTGCTGCTTAGCTTCACTGCACACTCTGGTGACCTATTGAGTCTTGACTGCTCTAGAAAAATCTCAGAAGAAAAAGGTTATGTTCTTTAACTCTCCTATCTCTTAGATATTTCTGACTCACTAAACTCCTTCTTTTACATACTTCTGTAAGGATGTTGCCTTCACAGACCTGTAGCTAGCTTTCCATCTGTAAGGCTGCAGTACAGTGGCAGAAAAAAAATCCATCCAGAGGAAGAACACTATGCTACCCACAAACATTTCACTGCCAGGTTCCTCTAACTATAATATCTTTGCTATAGAGCTTTAGCACAGATGAAAGATGTGCACATACAGCATTCAAAAATCAGTACAGCAAGAATCATCAAGGCATGACTAGAACTGTCAGCATGCAGGAGAAACAACCTTCCAAATGACTTTCCTGTCAGTAGCTTTTTTTTCTCTTACACACCATTCCCATAAAACATTCCACAACACTTGATATCCTCTGCTCCTTTGTATAAGTCAAAACCACAAGTCTTCACCTGGGCACCTGTTTGATCATGGAGAACCTTCTGATGAACTTATTACTTTCTACCAAGATTCAAGGTGCACTAGGTGTAATTCTACCACATTTCTACTCATTTAGAGGAGAGGAGCAGAAAGAGGATCAGTCAGTTGCAGATTCATAGAGTCAATAATGGTTATTTTGATGCAGACACACCTCGGGTCTCTCAACACCAAATACTTCTTGCTGTATCCAGTGCAATTATCAACTGTCTGAAAACTGCTCTCCTTTCCCCAAGTTTACAACATGAACAGTATTTCAGTTGTTCAGGGCATTGGCTACAGGCCTTCAGACACTGAGGTTTTGCCTTGATTTCCACTACTTTCACCAAGAGCTGCAGAACACAATGGACAGCATAATTTCTCCATGCTCCAGTGACTGAAAGGAAAGGAAAAATAAAAATAGGGCTGTCACCGGTTTCTAAGCACGAGAACATTAGAGAAACACAGACAGTGGTTTTGTCACCTATGGCACTTAAGACTACACTGTTTTAGGTCTAGTACAACAGCCAGCCAATACATGATCCCCTCCCCAGATCTAATTTAGTCATATAGTTAACGTTCTTCTTGGCTTCTCCGATTTTGAGCCCCTCACCTCCTCTTCAACTCCCTCCCACACACCAAAGGCTCCCGAGCTTTTATAGAGGTTAATGTAGCTGCTAATACTGCCAAGTGGCAGAAAAGAACTGCTGATGGATGCCAGGACTTTAGACAGTTTTGCTCCAGGTGCCCTTATCAGCACTTCTCCCTTGACTGCAGCATGTCATCACTGCTCCCTTCGCTTGCACCCCCACAAGGAAATATAATAAAAAGTCTCATTAAGGAATCATATGGCCATAGCCTACAGGCTTTTTCATTCACAATACAGTAAGGTAATAAGTAGGTTTGAGTGATAGCAGCCATGCTCATACCCATCTCACAGACAACAAACCAGACACGTATAAAAGACAACTATTTGTATGCCAAAGAACATGAATGCATGCATTCACCAAAACACACACAGACACAGCTAACCCTCACAAACTCCATTATGTTTCCAAGAAATATGAAATAAACTAACACAGTACACAGCACTTTTAGAACTTAATATTTGCTAGCTGAACTATGTGCACATTTTTTATTTACAGTATGTCAATTATACATACAAGAGAGAGCACGTTACGCCATGGTGAAGATAATCAAGTTCAAGGACTATGACCCACAGTATTTTGATCTTAAAAGTTTATGTAAAAATAACAAGCTTAATTTGTTATGACACACTCTCCATAGCTAAATATACAACTCATTTAATGCAAAAAATGAATAAACCTTTTCTGAATCCCTTATCAGATAAGGTTTATCATCAGCTTGTAAACAAATCCCTTTTTAAAACAACAACAAACTAGAAAGAATGACAGACTTGCAAAGGCTGAAGACCCAAAGCCACTACAAATGAAGTCAGGTTACAACTGCTATCTGTTCTAAACTAATGCAATACGAGCTCTTAATTTACTGTTAAATATAACCCTTGCTGGTAAAAGTGAACCTTAGGACTCAAGATACCCATCAGCACACTTTATTTAGCACTGGTTGGTAAAGAAGCAACGTAAAAAAAGAAAAAAAAGGTAATTCCTTTAAATCATACCTTTCCTGTTGGTTTCACACAGCTTCAGTACATGGAGCTCAAATACTAGAGATGAATTTTAAACTCACTCAGAAAACGTAGAAAAGAGAACAGCATCCAAAGAACCTTAAGTTAAACTCCTCCTACAACTATATAAAAATATCTTAGAACATAAAAATTACTAGAAACGCATTGCTTTAGTAATGCAGGCTCTGATATTTGCCAGCAATAGTCCAAGGAAAGTCCTGCTTAGAAACAGTACTTACTAACCTTGTGCCCAAAGTCACTGCAGAAAACGTTTCAAGTTGTGCTGGCACCGCCACCAGCGCCCCAGTAAACACTCAGATCAAAGCAACCAAATTACCTTCGTTTTCCCCCTCACATGTTTAAACTGTTTCGCAAAAGTATCTGCGCTTATCTCTGCCTGCCACTGACGTGTTCATCCCAATGTCAATAAGGGAGCAGAGCCACCACCACGACAGCACCCAGCGCATCGCGCACGCCACATACCGCGGGACGGGTTCCGGGCAGGCAGGCGCTCGGCGGGGAGGCGCCCGGGGCTGCAGCAGCGGCGGCGGCACCTGCGGGGCCGGCACAGCGCAGCGAGCGGCGCCTTCACCTTGCACGGCCGCCACCGCCACGCCAAGGGCTCCGCAGGGCAGGGCGGGGCGGGGAAGGCGCG
>JAOXXN010000395.1:105282393-105292932 GCA_026770055.1 Myrmophylax atrothorax
GGGCGGCGGGCACAGCGCGGGCCGGGGCGCTCCCGAGCGGCCCCCGCGCCCGGCTCTGCCGCGGCACCGAGGAGAAGGAGAAGCTGCGGGCAGATGGAGCCTGCGGATATCACGCTCATGCACCATTCCTAGCGCAAGTAGAAGACGGCTGAACCTTTCTCTTTTTTTTTTAGCGCTGCATTAGCGGTTTCATCCACAGACTGCGCGATTATGCTACAATTGACACAGCACAGTAATGAGCAACACTAAATAAAGTTTTCTCTAGAACGCAAAATTGCGTTCACTGTGCCTATCCTTACTGAAGTTAGCAGCCTCTCCTCAGTCCATCAGAAGCTTCTGGTATGCTGACAATTTTAAGTTAGAGGGAAAAAGAATTCTCCTTAAAGAGGCAAGATAAAAAGGTACCAAGCTTGAGAAAATGTTCCTTCTAGAGATAACCAGATTTCATGGGACATGCACAATAGGGTTGCAAGGTTATATATATTGCTTGTGCAATGCTAACAGAACTACAGTCTAGAAGTCAACACTGAACAGCAAAGCACAGGGCTCTGATTTAAAGAAAGACAACAAAGCCAAATCCTGTGGGTTTAAGAATAGTAATGCTCAATGAAACTAACTTCACAGAAAGGTGCAAGTCCTAGGAAGAGATTGTAGCTGTAATTTCCCTTATGATCTTACAGCATCTTTAAAAGCCTCCTATATGCTGGAATTGCAGCAGTTTGAAGTTTAAAAATACCAAGACACAAAGCTCTCCAGGATCACATCATCTCCCTGTCATGACCGACTGATTTAACTAGCTATGGTGGAAAATCAAGTTCACACCTCAGCCTATCCCTCTGTGCCCAAATCTATGTGCTTCCAGATTAAAATAAGGCCTCTATTACAGCTACTGGGACTGTTCAAGTTCAAGTAAGGTGAAATTACAATTTCACCATATGTTTTGCTATACTCCACTCTGGAAAGCTATTTTAGTCTGGCTTGAAGCAAGATGCCAATACAATTAAGGAATACTAACTAACACTATACACCCACTGTTGTCACAATTTCCTCCTCATCTGAAAATGAAAGTGGCAACTTTAATATCAGACTTTCTTAAAGAAAAACTCAATGTAAAAGAAGCAATGCTTGTTCCACTCTGCTAGAACTTGACTCAAGTAAGTCTAAAAGACTCGTGACTGGAGACAAAAGGGCTTGGAAAGGAATGAAAAAAAATCCTAAACCAAACCTAAACAATGAAGCCAGTGTTTCCAGCTCACTGTTAAATAACTGGAAGACTAACAGCACCAACACAAACCTCATTTTGAAACACAGTTTACTGATGACAGAAGCCTAACCAAGAGATTATAGTTACCACAGTACAGGAAGACAAGTTTATTCATGGTATTAGGGGAAGAAAAATATCAGCTTTCTTACTCCAGGAACTAATGAATTTGACATATATTCCCAAACTGAAGTGTTTGCGTTATGTTTAACACTATACAAGATATTTGTCACTGGAAAAGCCAGAAGTTGAACAGATAGCATTTGCACACCCACTAAGCACATGGTCTGAAATATAAATTCAGGAGCAGTATCGCTCAACATTTCAGTTAGCTAGTTAAAAAAAACCAAACAAAAAAGATTATATTTTTCAATATTTTGCCCTTCAAATCAGCAAGGCAACAGCTTTATTCAATTCAAGCATTCAGTTTGAACATTGCAAGCAGTAGTTTGTGACCAAAATCTATGTCTCTTCGAATCACCAAAATAAGACATCCTTTTGCAGAGAAATTTACCTCCTCTTTCTCTAGAGACATGAGTTTTTACCCCATTCAGCATGTAAAAGGACAGTTTTTTGGGGGGTTGTGTATTTATTTTTGTAACACCTAAGCAGGGAACTAGCCAAATACACTAAGCTATTCAACCCTCTATAGACCCACACAGCACAACACATACCCCTTCTTGCTTCGTGAATAGGTTGAGGCAGTCAGCCAGAGCTTCACATGTTTCCTGGGATATTTCCGAGACCACATCAACTTTCTGCAGGAGGGGAGAAGATATTCCTGAAAGCACAAAAATATTAGTAACCTTGGAGGGACATAGTAAACGACAAGATTTTTTAATTATTTTTTCCTAGAAGTGATACAGATGTAACATTCACATTCTACAGAAGACTGGTGCATGGTAAGATCTGTGTGAGATAAGGTCAAGCAAAAGTAGCACAGAGGGAACCTAAGTTCTTTTGCATCTTTTCCCTAGCACTGGTATGAGTGACACATGAATGGATCAAGTTTCCCTTTCAGCACAGCTTAGAAAGCAGACATAGTAAACCACGGCAGCAAGACACTGGAAATGGGACTAGCAACAATCTCCTTTTAACTATTTTCTAACTTTAAAAGCTTCAGAGCTGCCAGGTGACAGAAGTCAAATAAAAAGGATGCTGCACTAGTTTAATATAAGTTAAAGCAAGAAATGTAGCCTTTTTTTGCCTTCGGCCATATATTTGGTAGAAGAGAAAAAGTTTACCGCAGTACAACTGAAGATTTAGGTTTGAAAAAAAATAGATGGGGTTGTAGTAACAAGCACGCTGAACAATAGAAGGGGAAGAGATTCTCATGGACTCATCTTACGGATAAGAAGTGAAGCTTGCAGAGCAATGCCACCTCACATCCTGACTTCTATGACCATTAAGATGCTACATGTCTAGAACCACCAGAAAATCATAACCCAGTCAGCTGGTAGAAATGATTCAATATTTGAGTCAATCTTTGAAGTTTTGTGATGTGCAGCAATTCCTCAGCAGTCAAGCAAACCACTCTCTCAGGAAGCATACTTACTGCAATCAAAGTATCAGCACCAGCTGACACCATTTAGTAACACAAGTGCTTCAAGATGATGTCACACCAACACAGATTAAGAGGTCTATTAAGAGTGACAATTCCTGACTTTATTTTTCAATTTACACTGCTTGAGCAGGACAAGATACAGTCCTACATATCCACACACTAATTGTTGTCTTTGATACCAAAGCTCATTACTGACTGAAATTGAGTCTTACAGCAGCTATTAAGAACAGCTAGCACCTCTAGAAGGAGGGACAGCACACTGAGTGCAGGAGCAGGAGACATCTTTATCTGTAATATACAAGATACATAAATCTCAAAGATAACTGGATTCAGAATAGGATGTTGAAACAGTTAGAGAAAGAATTTTAAATACCATGTCCCAACATAGCCATTTTTATATTACTCAAAAGTTTTTAGAGGAAGCTCCACACAGAAGCACTTCTAAGTCAGAAATTTGCATTCTTGTGCAGCCAGAGGGTTCAAATACTTTAAAGATTCCACAGCAATGTGAGAACTGGGAGAACTGCAGCAGTTTTCTCTGCTAAGACCTACAGAGGTTACATATGAACCCAGAAACAGTTCACTGACCTATCAAGTTACATTCATTGGAAGGAAAACAGGAACGTATTACTGGTATTGGCCAAGACTAGCAGTTTCTAGGAATGGGATATTATCTGGTTTTGCTTTTCTATGGGTGTTGATTGTTCAAGTTGTATATTTCCTTTTTTTAAAAAAGGTTTTTCTCTTCTAAAGAAGGATCTCACTGGTTCTTCAGGTCAGCAATATGAGCCTAAGAAACTGCCTTACATCTACCAAAGGGAATTTACCCACCTTACAATAATTTAGCCTGAGAAGGCTGAGAAGTTCCAATCTGGCATAAAACTCATGGCAAAAGTCTGTGAAATCTATCCCATTACACCATGCCTCCAGTTCCTTGCATAGTTTCATGATTTTTCTTCACATCCTGGTTATCACGCCTCAGCTTTCATTGCATTTCTACTCACCACAAGTATTTTGAGGAGGAAGGGGCGTAAGAGAGCTAGCTCTTTGCACCTGTGAGGAGACACTTATGCTCTGCAATAAGCTACCAACTACAGATTTTTTTAAAAAAAAACTTTGAAAGAGTTATATTCTTACGATGCTACTCTATAAGCAATATAGCTAAAGGCAGTTTCTCTGGATTTATAGCCACTAATAAAATTCCTTTCAATCAGCAATACTCCTTAGTTGTTTCTCCAAATCTGAAATCTTAATTCTTAGCAATTAGTATAATGTTAATTTATTTGTATTTTTTTCAGTGCAGAAGACAGTCCTATATTGTTAAGCTCTGGAAAATTTAATTTCAGAGAAAATAAAGCATGTTCTGTTTAATTGAAAGAAATTAGTTGCCTGGCAACAAACTGCATTTTAAAAAAATAAATTTTACCTTTTGTAGCATCCAAAGATTTAACCATTGCAAGAAATTCTGAAATCTCTTTACTGAGTCTTTGTTGGCATGCTTGTGCTTTCTGAAAGACAACAAGGATAGCTAGTTCAGACATGCCTTGTCCTAAGCAAAACATAAGTTTACTCTCTTAATTATTTTTTGGAGAAATTTGATTTGAAATTTTTAAATTTGGCGAGCATTAAATCTTAATGAACATTCCCAGCCCATAGACTGGTATAAAAAATTGAAACAAATTACTCGAAGTGCCTTCAAAGACACACTAGCAAAGAGAAGATTTATGCACATTATATCACTGACCAGCTTTTGCTTAAATTAGCATAGCAAATCAACCCCCAAAGCTATGTGCCACTTTTCCATTTTTCCATCTTGTTTATTAAAAAGTTTGAAAACCCAGGAAGAGTGATTGCTTGTTCTTTAAGAAACCAAAGGCCAAAATAAACAAATTCATAGATTAACTGATGTATGGCAAGTACAATGACATGGCAGGAACCAATCCCAAGACAGTATTTCAAGCCCGCATTTGAACTTGGAGATAGTTATCACAGAATCATAGAATGACTTGGGTTGGAAGAGACCTTAAAAATCATCTAGTTCCAACACCCCTGCAATGGGCAGAGGCACCTTCCACTACATCAGGTTGCTCAAAGCCCCATCCAGTGTTGCATTGAACACTCTCAGGGATGGGGCATTAACAGCTCCTTTGGGCAACCAGTCCCAGTGCCTCACCAGTCTCATAATATAAAATTTCTTTCTAACATCTACCGTAAATCTCTCCTTTTTTAGTTTAAAAGTGTTCCCGCTTGTCCTGTCACTATCTGCCTACGTAAAAAGTCACTTTCCTTCTTTTTCTATAAGCCCCCTTAAAGAATTGGAAGGCCACAATGAGGTCTCCCTGGAGCCTTCACTTCTTCAGCTCTCAGCCTGTCTTCATAGGAGAGGTGTTCATTCCCTGTGTTCATCTTTGTGGCCCTCCTCTGGGCCTGCTCTAACAGGTTCATGTCTTTCTTGTGCTGAGGACCCCAGACCTGGACACAACACTCCAGCTGGGGTCTCATGAGGGCAGAGTAGAGGGGGCAAAACACCTCCCTCAGCCTGCTGGCTGCACTCCTTTTGATGCAGCCCAGTATGCAGTTGGTCTTTCCAGCTTTGAGTGCACACACAATTACCTATGACATAATACCACCTTCTTCTTCAGGTTTCTGGGAACTGCCAGCACCACCTAACCTCCCACCTCTGCCATGAGCTACTTAGAGCTCTTGTACCAAGAGGTATTGTACAAGCCAGTTGGACTTTAGTCAAATGAAGATTTTTGCATTGCAGTGTCAACTTTCCTTTAAAATAAAAGGTTTTAGAAGTATATGTATAGCAAAAAGCAAGAACCACAGGCTGAATGCTAGAAGTACCATAGACTACTCGTTTCCATTGCAGGATGAACAGTCACTGTACAACGCATCTGATGTGATCTGAGGCAATAAAGGATCACTTCTAAGGCACCTCAATGCCCGTTTTATGAGAGCAGAGCTCACTGAAGGTTGGCTTTGTTATCCTCCAGTTTTGGTGTCACCAAGTACAGTACACATGGCTCCCTCTCCTGGCTGAAAGTCTCAAGCATCTTTTTATCTTCCAGTAGGGCTGGCAACACAGCCCTGTAGCTATGATAAACATGCCATTTTATTCCCACAGACTGAACAGGAACACATGACAGTAAGCAATGCAAATACAAGCACCATCTATGCATCCATGGGAGGAATCATCACTTTTAGCCAAAAGTACATGAAAGTATTTCATCACAGAACGGTACCAACTGCCTAAATGCACGAGTCAAATAAGTACTCAGTACATACTTTTAGAGTATCTTGTAGGTCTGTAACAGATACTGCATCATCTTCATCATCACTACTCAACTGTTCTTGTGTGCAGTAATGAGTGCTATATGCAGAGTGGTCTTCTATTGCTTCCAGCCAACTCTGAAATGGAAAAAACAGTTAATAAACAAGAGCTGGAAAGCAAGGTAACACTGATTTTAAAGAAGAGAATTACAATCTGTCCATTTTTTGCTGTTTAGTCTATAATCATGCTGAAAGATTCAATATCTTCATTTATGTTACAAAGTTCTGATATTAATGATATGAAATGCACTACTAAGAGTGCATCAGTAGTTAGTAGTATGCAAATTCTTCATTACAGAAGTTATATTTTAATGCCTTTGATAAAGAGTCATTATTACCTCTCTAGTTTGAGAAGGTAGGCTATTTTTAGGAATCTTGAAGCGATGAACAGTGTCATCAAAACATCTGACAGAAAAGAAGCAATTGTCTGTAGATTTTATCTAAAGTGATGTGGAGAAAACACAAAATTAGTGTAATGAATCACTCAGAAAAAACTGAAGAGTAAGCAATGTAGGAAATTAAGAGTAACTCAGAAGTTTTTGCCTCAGTCTTGATGGAAAACAATCATGGTTTACAAAAAGTTCAGTCAGAAGAGTTTTGCAAAGTGTGCCATTACATCATCAATAAGAATATAGAGATTCTTTATGTTTAAATATTATATTTGCATTTATTTGCACCACTTGATTCAGACAATATCTCAGCAATGGTGCAAGATCACCAATATTAAGGAATTTGTAGCTACTGAAAAGCAAGAGTCACTTTTCATATATTATTATGAGTGTGTGTGTGTGTATATATGTGTATATGTGTGTGTGTATATATATAGACATATATATATACACACATATATATAGATATATATACACATACATATATAGAGATATATATATATGTATGGGCAGTTTAACAGAACTTGTGGTGCCAAACTAGGAGTGGTTAGCTACAGGAATACGGAAATGATCCTAAATGCATTTGATGCCTTATGTTTGCCTAAACCTTCAAGATTTCAGAAAGCAGTGAAGGAGCTTTATGGCCACTTCACGTATAAGAATACTTTGCTTGGCAAGAACAAGTGTTTCTTACAACAGCACAAGCTTTTCCCCTATTTTATAACAAATACCAGGTTATAAATCTGGCTGAAGTTTTCATGATCCAGGTATCGAACACCATCATATAAAAAAGCAACCCAGTATTACAAGGCATTTCACTTCCTACCGTGCAGACAGCTTGTGTTAGATGCTTGCATCCCTGACGATGATCATTATTCACTGCATCAGCTCTTTGAAAGAAGAAGAGATTTAATAAAGTGAGGATAAGGAATTATTTAAATCGCTTTTCAGAAATTTAAACACAGAACTTACTGTCTCCGATACCAGGAAAGGACTCCATGTTCTAGAACTATCCAGTATAGTTTCCATCCAAAAAAACGTGAGCTCTAAGAAAAGAATTTTTTAAAAAAAGGGTCAGGTAAGGTTAACAGAGTATGTTTAATGCATACAGCTCGGTGTGCAGCTGCAGTGTAAGCTGCAGGTTGAGCTCTGGGTGGTGGGAGCTTGAGGCAAGAGGCTATGAACTGGTGCCAAGCCTCTGCTTAGTGAAGGGCACAGGCATTAGTGGTGCCAGGAGCCAAGGACTCAGCAGCTCAGCAGGAAGATCCCAGGCTTCCCTACTCGACTGAATGCATATAAAAGCCATGGGATTCCTTTGTCTGGGGTCCCTTCTCAGAGGCACCAGCTCAAGCTGCTATTTTGTTATGGCATGATGACTAAATTATTTTAAGGATCTAGCTGTCTGAGACTCTGCTAAGGGAAACTTAGGGTTGAACTGGTAAGGAAACCTTGTCTGACTCTGTGAGTGTGGTGAGTTTAGGCAGTCAGGTGAGGCACCTAACAACTCACTAGAGCCACCCACAGCAAAAGGGCTTTGGTCCCAGCAGTGAAAGCCTCTGGTAGTGGAAGTGTGGCTGACAGAGTGCCTCCTGAATGGTCAAACTGGGAAGTTTCCTTAACACATAAAACTGGCAATGATTACAAAAACTTTTTAGATTCTGCATATCTTGGTGATCATAGCAACCTGAGAATACTATACAATTACAGCGCTACTCTCTTTTGGAACAACCTAAAGACAAAAGTTTTGCTGAGTCTGCTATTCCATATGAACTGAAATACTAAAATGCTGCATGTTTTAATACTACAGTTGTGAATCACCACACAACTCTATTTTATAAAAATCAAATGATAAACAAAAAAAAACATTGAGATATCCAACACTACATTTTATCTTTCATAAGCTTTAGTACATAGTTCTGGTTCCTTACATTACAATTGTGACTGAATACATAGGAAAATGTACACTGAAGAAAATGTTAAAGATTTCACCAAGGAACACAGAAATTAAGCATTCATGGAGACTTTTTTTTAAAAAGGGAAAATAGGTTCACTTGAGCAACACAGCAAAACAAGCTTTAAAACTCTTTGACTGACATCTTCCCACTGAATTTTAAAATTTTCAGATGATGTTGAATTTTTAGCATATTAGTCACATATTCTTAAAGATATTGTATTAGTCACAGATTATCCAAGTAATCTATTAAGGAAAGAAAAAACAAAAAACATTTTGCCCATCACACCAACAAGGAACAAAGCCTTATCCCAGTGAAGCTTTACCACAAAAACTACCAAGAATGAAAAGAGATTTTTGGGGACTGTGAATAAGATCAGAGTGTCACAAATCTACTAAACTACTCCAGCCAGCCAGCCCATCTACATATACTAGATTAAATCAAGTCATTCAGGAAATTCCTTGATTCAGCAATTATCACAAGTATAGAAAAAGGACATACTGACATACTTTGAGATCTTACAAGCTATTTTAGAAAAGGAAGTAAGAAATACCTTCCATAGGAGACCTTCGTATCGTCTCAGGGGTTTGTTGATAACCTGCACAGAAATTAAAGCTCATGTAGCAATAGCTTCCACTAGACAGCCTTGGCATTTTAAATTGATATAAAAGTTCCTACCTTTCCAGTTTTACCTGCCAGTATCAGTTTCATTTCTGCACCTTGCGCTAGATCAAGGGGCGTCTGATCTGTTTCATAACCAAGACAAGGCATGAGATTTTGATGCAAATGAACTTAGATGTACTTAACTTAAAAATAATTTGACACCTCTGTTCATCCATTAAAGTTTGGTCCCTACATTAATTTGGAATTGGGGACCATAAACTGGTCAGGGTAGAAGACTAAAAAGGTTTTGAACTTTAATACACTGAACTGTCCATCAGAGTTCTACTAACTACAGATAATCCTTTGCCCTTACTGATTTAAGTTTGTTTTTAGCTTCCCAGCTACACAAAACAGTTTAGAACATTCACAAACACCAAAACAAAGGTATCTTTAATCAGAGGACAAGTACACAGTTTGCACAACACCTGTATAAAGTTTTCCTCTATTTGGTTTCATTAGAAGACTTCTGAGGAGCCACTTTGTCTGGGCCACATTTCCAATTTTATTTTTTTGTTATTTGTGTTCAGTATTTAGCATCAAGAAAACAAAAGCCAGGCACATTTCATTGTTAAGACAGACAATAAGTAAATTTTCTAGAAATGATTATGTTTGGATAATAAAAGCATATATATAAGTATTGTGCTACAGTTCTTCAGTCTCTCACAATTTAGCCAGTCTTGGGCTTCTTTATTAGTGACACAAACCTTGTAAAGCACCGTAAGATTTTCCCTGAGCACTGCCTGTGTATGATAAGTAACATAGCTTTTAGAAGCTGCTGAATTTGTTTCCACTTAACATTTAATGTACTTTTCCTTTGGTACTCACCATTTTTATTTCTTATTTTAGGATCTGCTCCATTTTTTAGAAGTTTCAATGCACAATGCTTATGAGCACGGTACGCTGCACAATGCAGTGGTGTGTTCCCCATCTGATCTGTACAGTTGATATCAGGTGGTTTGGGCTTATTCAACTGGAAAGAAACAAAGTTCTCTTTACTTATCACTTTTCCTCCCTCTCCAGATACCATGTTCTCTCTTTTGAAAGTTAGGTGTTCCTAACTAGGATACTACAGAGTATATCTGGCAAAAAAGAAGGCATGTAGCAAGTGTTAAGACAAGGGCAAGGACTACAACAATCACACAAGACTTTCAGCTAAAGTAAGGAATTTCAGTTTTTTGTTTGCTATACCCTTTCTGGCATCCCAAGCTAGTTAACCCTTTCTTGAAGTCAAGTGGAAGTAAGTGGTGGCTTTTGTGCCCCTCTTTTGTCAAGGTTCTTGTTAGAACACAGTATACTTTGCTACTAGGAGCTAGATCTTCAACTGAATCTTAACCTAGGCTTTTTAGTCTACTTGAGGCAAAACCAAGTGAGTTC
>JAOXXN010000395.1:105294216-105304258 GCA_026770055.1 Myrmophylax atrothorax
TAAAAGTAGATGTAAGCAGCTAAACGTTTATGAGCATAACAGTCTGCTAATAAAAAAAAAACAGTAGAAGCAGAGAGGCCTGAACAATCAGTAGGCAAAGTATGAGGAATAATCCAGATAAAGGGCAGTTCTGAAGAGCTACGCAAGTTCAGAGGTATTAACCTAAGGGTAGGAAAGTCTAAGAGGTTTACAACATAGAGTTGGAAATGGCAAAAGATCTTGGGACATCATCAGGAGTCAGCACAGTTTTAAAATTGTAATTCAGCGATCACAGGTCCAAGTACTCACATCAAAGGATTCCAAGGAACACCTGTTAAGACTTGACTTAAAAACTGTCTCAGGGTCAAAAATTTGGTAAGTAGTTCAAAAAGTTTTAGAGGTCAACATAAAGCTGTCCTCACATATACAGAGCTCAAAGATACTATATACATGTACATAGAAACTAAAATGTTGACAGGAAGAGTTACATGCATAGTTACATGCCACGTGAGAGAAAGCAAAGTTGTTCAGTAACAGATTTATATGAAGAGTCACTTTTTTTCCTGATTTTTTTTCATATCAGCTTAAGGGTTAGTCAGCAGGCATGCATCAAGTGTTAAAATTACCACAATCAAACCCAGATCACTTATGTCAGTTTATTAATTACAATTAATACAATTGTACCAGTGTACTAATGCACTATTCTTTCATGTCTTAGTTACTGTGTACAGCTCTGGTTCTCTCATCATTTCAAAGAGGACAGTACAAAAAAATCCAAATAAGAATTACAAGGATGACCAAAGATTTTAAAACAGTTTCCACGCAAGGAGTTAGAAAGACAAAAGATCGTCAGACAAGAGCTGTGACTTCAGCCAGGGAAGTAAAGAATGTCAAATTTCTCAAAATACAAATCTCACATTTGTGAATTTTCCATTGGAAGTAGTAGAAGTATTCAGACTGTTTTAATGCCTTAAATAAAAGGTATTACTAAAGGTGACAAATAGCTAGAAAATGTTCCATACAGCACAGCTTACTTCCAGGGACACTCTTCAGGACTCTCAGAAGAAGCTTGAGTTCAAGCACTGGGACCCTGCTTCAAAATCCACCTGGATACAGTCCTGTGCAACCTGCTCTAGTTCACTGTGCTCTGTGAACAGGAACCGGACTAGCTCCTCTCCTGTGGCACCCTGCAGTCTCAATCCTTCTGTGATCCGCTCCTCCAATAGCCTTACCAGGCCACTGCACTGGTCAGCTGGAATCTCTGTGAGTGTGCACAGGGACACACCATCATCATCATCATCATCATCATGCCTAGGCTTCGCAAACAAAGATTAGGGAAGGGCACTACCCACGCTTGCTGCAAGCGTGCTGGTGGCTAAAAAGGTCGATATGGGATAGGCACAGGGACACACACACAGTTTTCAATTTCTGCTCGGCATGAAATTGTGTTGTGCAGAAAACTGTCCATTAAAAATTACAGACACTTCAGCTACAATAGATGATAATGATAAAAGCTTACTTTCAAGATTTAAGGCCATACCATGGTGAAAACCTAGGCACTGATATTCTGAAGTCACAGCACTTTGAAACGCAAGGCACAATGTTACATTACCATTGTGGCTTGAACCGCCTGATGCAAAAATATTACAAGCACTTGAATTCTTACCAAGGCAGCCAGTTTCCCCACTTCTCCCTCTCTTGCTGCTCCTAAGAGGAGTTCTTCCAGTTTCCTTTCTTGTGTCCTTTCCACTGCTATTAAAAAAAAAAAATTAAGGTCAGTCTCAATAAAGTAGCAAGCACATATGAAGTACAGCATTGAAAAACTGTATCAAACAAGCCTAGAGAAAAAAAAAGAGTTCCAGGGTTATTCATTTGGAACAGGTATAAATGGAATATTTATTCAGAAAAGTCTGTGTCAGAGCAAATATACATTCAAAGCATGTAAAATTTGACAAGATGCGTAAATTTGTACACATATACATATTACTATTATATTTTTTTCAACACTTATAATCAATCCCACTCCCTGAGGGAGGGAAAATGGGAACTACATGACACTCATTAGATCTTCCCTGTGCTCTTTTCAGGTTTCTCCTACTCTTCCTATCACACTACAAGAAGTTTATTCTTCTCTAACAGTTCAGCAGATGAGCAGCTGAAAAGACTGTTATCTGTGCATTTGCATGTAGAATTAGAAGCGAGATCACTTCACATGCACAGTCTGTGATGGTATCCCAGAGCATCAGGTATATTTGAGAGTATCACATAATAATACCAGGAAGCAATACAGTTCTTAGAACTCTCCAAAACTATAAGCAGTGAACTTAGGTAAGTATTTGGGCACCATCAGCCTCATTTTTGACCCCTGTGAGGTAACGGAGGGAAATGAAAGAGGTTTTACTTTTTTCTCCTTTTGACATAACATCCAGGACTGCAATAGCAAGTCCTGAACGTGATCCAAAACTGGGGCACCTTTGCAAACTGTTTGGCATTTTGTTCCTTTAATGATTCAGTTGACATAAAGTCACTAACTATGCTCGAGTTTTTCCTCATCCAGTGAAGCAAGACTTTGACTACCATGTACCATTCAGAGCTGTAGCCAGGACTACCCCAGCAGGACTGAAATAGCTACTTGAACAATGCTATTAGCACTCATGATACTTAACTCTCCAAGTCACAAAAAACCCCCATCTGTCAGTACTGCAGTAAGAACCAAAAACTATGACTTTTTTTTCTAAAGACCAAATTTAAAGAGAAAATTCACCTGAGATTCTGTAACTTGAAGTAGAAAAATCAGCTTTCAGAATGTATAGTGTTGAAAAAACCAAACCAAACAGGCTATGACCTATTAAAGTTACCTTCCAACATATTCCTTATGTCTTTATCATGAGTAACTTCTTTTGCAGTCTCTCCACTCCCATTGACAATTTAAGTATCAGCATTATGCTGCAAGAGTAACATCACCACCTCCTGAAAAACAGTTTGAAAAACACTCCTTTATCTGTCCCTGTAACAGTAAGACCACAATTGGGCTTTCCAGCTTCTGACATCCTGTAAGATGAGCTGTGTAACTAACAGTTTCTCACCACTGCTGATTTTTTATGAAAACAGGAAGGGATGTTTTAGAGAGATTGTAGAGTGAGGCTGACTGCAACCTTCTCTCTGACATTGCTAACTCTGGAAAGCTGGTGTACCTGGCACAAATGCTGAATTTGACAGATAAAAATAGGACAACTGGCTCTTTTCATAACACAGTAAGTAGTTACTCCTTCAGAAGGGCTAAGAGGTAGTACAGTTTTGGAATGATGGTGGCAGGCAGGGAACAAATCAAACTCGTCTCACATTACACAGGACTACAAAAAGCTCTTTAGTTCTAGCTATCTGTGAAGAAACAGCACTTCCAGGCACCAAATAGGCCTGTGTGTCCTAACTTAGAGGCTTTTTTTCCCCTCTAGGAGCCACTAAGATTAAAACAATGTGGTTTCTCTCTCTGTTTTTTTTTTGACAGTTATACAAGCTAGGCAATATGCCTAGTCCTTCTGAACACACTGTACCAAAACAGATAGTAAGTCATTTTTAGACACTGTAAAAACATCTTTTTGAAGTGCTACTACTTTCTTAACAGTTCCAGAATTGAGGCTTAAAAAAGCCAACATATTTACCTTGCGCCCTGTGAAAGCTGCACGATGGAGTGGAGTGTCCCCCATGTCATTCAGCACATTCACATCTGCACCAGCCTAAACAGCAAGACCAAAAGACATCTGAATGTCCTTCCAAAAAGAACTACATAGCTATTCCCTCTGATGGGGGAGAAGGGGAGGACAGGACACTAATGTAGGCCTTGTAGCCAATCAGATCAGAATTGTAAAACAGCCATCCTGGAAACAAAGTACATATGTGAGATTCATAACGCACATTCTGTAAATTGCTTCAAAAAGGAAATGTCTCCTGCATTTTCCCAGGCATCCCTCACATTTTTAAGAAGAAGGTATATAGGAAATAAGTTTAACACAGGGTATGGGGGTGTTGTTGGCTTTGGCTTGGTTTTTCTTTGGTTTGGGCTGTTTGGAGTTTTGTAGGTTTCTTGGTTTATTTATTTGTTTGTCTTCTTTTGGCAGGGAGGTGTTAGGACAAAAATAACAACAAACAACTAAATGAAAGAACTATAGTGGTACAGTATAACTTACATATATTTGTTACAGATGTACAAAGTAACACCAGCCTCCTGGTGCTCCTAATATAACAAATGTTCTCTCTAAGCAACTATTACTGTTCTTTCACTTGAAGTGCAGACTTACATGTGAGCATTGACAGTACCATCTGAAACTTAACCCTTCGTCTGCTTTTCCTCTTCAACAGTCTTTGTCTTGAATCTCCCTTCCTTTTGTCACACACTTTCTCTGTATCACACCTTTTACCTGAAAGGTGGACTGCGTGTCACACTGCACAGGCACTGGTGCAGGAAACCAGGAAATCCTATTCTTTTTTATTGAGTATGCCTTCTACACCACTTCACCCAACCTCTCAACAAAGGGTCAGAGAGAGGGAAGGACATACAACTTCAGCACATATGTTTAGACCACATGATTTAGCCAGGTCACTGCTACCTGCCTGAAGTTAACTGATGAACCTGACTTCAGCTCTAGAGCTCTGTTTCTAACAATACCTCCTTCACTTGCTCTTTGAGCAAAAAATCGAGGCACAGGTACACAAACACACACAGGCCTAGTTTTCAGAGTTGCACAGCCTCCCTTATTTCTCACCTTAATCTTTAAATACTACTCTTTCAAGAGCCCTATCAAAGAAATAAAGAAAGCACAAAGTTGCATACACTCTTCCAACTCTTGAATTTGGATGCTTGATAAATGCATTAAGTGAGCAAACATTATCTTTGGTTTTAAGTAGCCCTCTTAAATTGAAAACAGCATTATTTACTGAGGAAGTGTGTAGGCTAGAGAAGAATTTCTCAAAGAAATCTCAAATTTGTTTCCTCTTTAGAGACTGGATTATGGCTGGCAGCCTTTATTCTGAATGAAATTCAAGTTTAGATTAGCTAGGGTGTTTATCACACTCCGGCCATCTACAGCATATGAACAAGGTCTAATACAGTTAAGGTTGGTTGAAGCTACTGAGAGCAAACAAAAATAAGTTCAGTTAGAAGCCACATGTTCACTGCATTTGCAGTTGTTACACACACATAAACAGGTCAGCTTTGACAACAGAGGTTAATCCTTTCAAAGTTCATCCCACAGTTCATTTCAAAGACGTTAGAAAGCAGTAATGAGTCAAACTGCATTGGCTTGTGCCTGAAAGAAATACATACAAATTACTTTGCACAGAATTCTGGGTATACTTCTATGCACAACAGAGAACTTGATAACATGGGGTTTTTTGCATGTGAGACACTTCAGTCTTTTCTACAACTCAGTAAGTGGAATTGCCAAGAGAAAGCTAGCTAAGTACTGATAACTGCAAACACTGTTCAGAGTAACTGCTATATGGTACTGCATAGATTTCCAGTGTCACTATTTTGGCTCCTTGCAAACTGTTTTAATCTCTACCTACCACAACTATCTCATTCCTTAGTTTTAATGATCAGTTACCTCTGTGTTACAGGTAGATAAACTGTAGGAGTAGCTTTGCCTCTCTGCAAAGCCTCCTTTCTTCTATTACAAAAACATGAAAAAACACTAACTGCATCTAGAATAATGATGAATTTTCTGCCTTAGACACAGAGGAAAGTAGAAATATACCTTCAGCAAGTCCTCTACCACAACAGCATGTCCAAAGTAGCAAGCAAGGTGAAGAGGTGTCCAACCCATATTTGATTTACTTCTGCCTAAAAGACAAAACAGGAAAATTAAGTTTTGCTCATGCAATACAATTTGAGGCTGGCATGGATAACCATTCTTCACAGTAACAAGGGAACAAGGAGGCTGGAAGCATCAATACTATTCACATTATTTGAATTACTGAATCAGGACACAGTTTGAGAATGCTGGATTTAAATCTACAAAATATTTTTGAGAGGAAAAAGTCATGGAGCCTAACTGAGAATAAAACTTTTGTTTGCATGTAATACCTCATCCTTCAACATCAGAAAGAAGCTATTTTCATTGTGCAAATGGCACATGTAAGTATGTATTTCTCTTAAAAAAAACCTCTTTGGTTTACCAATTTTATTTCCTTCACACAAGTGAGAGCTAGGACAACCCATTTCATAAACAGATTCAAAGGATTCAAATCAAAACAGGTGGAATGACCTAACTTTGAGGTTTTTTATTGTTTTGTGCTTGCATTCAAGTTTAATAGACAGTCCTACTAAGTAATATGACTTGAAACCTTTGTGCATGGTAGAACTCCTGTATCATCTACAGCTCAAAGCTGCAAAATGCTAAAGCACAGACAGGAATCAGGCAAAGGAAAATATGATTTATGCTTTAAAGAGCTTTTAAAACATGTCCTGGAGGACCGAACAAATAAAATTCAACAATTGTCCTACAATCACTTCTTTAAAAGCAAGATATTAAAGCATTAGAGATTACTGAAGTTAACAATTCATGTTACTTATCAACTGCAACACTCAACTGCATTAAGCAAAGCTGATTTGTGCTTTATTTTTACTAAGCAACAGACCCAAGGCATTCCAAGTGTCACCGAAAAGCAATCATTTCATATTTGGAAGCAAAACGAAAATGAGGCATTACAAATTGTTTTGAAATTACTGCCACCATTACATTTTCCCCTGTCATGTAACCTCAAGTACTGAGGCATGGAAAAAGCACAATGGAAGTTTGATCTGAAGCAATAAGCCACTAGCACGAGGAAAAACAAACTGCTGATCTTCAAAGTTCATCATACTTTCTGCTCTCATATTAAAAATTAACATCAGAATGTGGTTCACAGCTGAAATACTTTCCCATTTCTTATAACTATTTCCAGCCAACATTTCTGCCCTTTATTGGCAATTTCTTTTGTTATTTGATTCTCTTTCTTCTCAACTCCCATTGTTTCCAGCCCCAGATTTAGATCTCTCCCTCATCCCAGTCTGGCCTGCAACAGAGCTCCTACCCTACATGACAAATGGGCTAAGGTATCACACAAGATAAATACTGCATGGATCGCTGACTCTGGGGCTATTTATGCTGGGTAACATGCTAAATGGACATCATTCATCCCTCAGTCTAATAGGTAATAAGGTTCTTTCAAAGAACACAAAAGAGATCTGAGTTGCACTGAATTCATAAAATTAGCCCAAGATAATCATTAGTTACAGCACTGACAAGACTGTGCTGCTGCCAAGGAATTTGGGCATGAAAAAAAATAATCAGGAACCTGCCTAGATCTGTAGTTCTTACCGAATAAAATGCCAAAGGCCCTTGTTCTGCATGCACTCTGAATGTTTTTTTGCCTTTCTGATGTTAGATGGCCCATTCTTCTCAAGCTTTTGAGGTGTTTGTTACTTTTCTTCAAGTGATCACCAGTGTTTGCACCTTTTTTATTATTATTTTAAACCAGGACATCATTTCACTGAGGACAATGCAAGGATAGGAAAGTTGAAATAATATAATTCCAACAAAAATATAAAATATCTCTACCCCTCCCACTCAGCTCTTTTCTTTAATGTCAGTTAACTCTAACTTTCAAGTGTTACCATTTGTTTAGAGCATGGATACAAACCAGGCAGCCATTTTCCAGCTGTGGCCTGCCAGGCCACTGTGCAGTCATTCAAATGTTTATTTTGCCATAACACACTATTGACCATTAACCTTTTTAGACTTCTTACTTTGAAAATTCCTAGATATGCTATTTTCTTGTATTTAAGGAGAACGAGCCAACAATAGATGGCCTTACAAAGCACAACCATTTTGGATGAAACTTGGGTTTAGTACTGTTTTAATTCTTTCCAAACCAGTGAACTGAGAAAACCAAAAACGGAAGTTCAGATCATACGGTTGGATTTTCCTCAAGCAACTCCTGATTATCTGCAAGCACTGACTCTGTAGAATACAGTCACAACAAGAGCAAGTAGAAGAAGCCTGAATTTCTCTTCCTTCACTTCAGCTGAAATTGGAATGTTTAGGATCTGTTGTCAGACTTTACACTTATGAATCTACAGCACACACAGTCTCAGATATAGACTCATCCCTGGAAAGATAAGTACAAGGTGTCCAAGAAAGGCTTTGACAAGCAGGCACATTAACTTGTCAGACTTACGTCTCCCAAGGCACACCCTGGAGGAAGTTTACACTACCTCCAGTCCAGCCTCCCACCTGCTCCAGAAGCACTTTATTCAAAGCCAAGTGTCATTGCAACAGCAGATGCAAGTACTGAAGGAACTGCCACAGCACTGAAGACATTCCCCATACCCTGACTTTCTAGGGACACCAGATTATCCAAGAAGGTAATGACAGAAGCACAAGAGGCTGCGAGGAGAAGAAGGAAGATTGAGGGTTGCAAAAAGACAGTTACAGTCTACAGTGTGTATTTTAGCTAATCATCATGTGGTTATGCAATTACTATCTGGTAGTACTTGGCAGATCAGAACTTGTAGCAAGACACAGTGGTTTTGCTAGGGAGGAGGCATGCCCGGGGCAGTTACAGACTGTTTCCAATGAAGTACTCTACGGGAGCAGAGTCAAACAAGTCAGTCTCTGAAAAGCGGCTGTGGAAGAAGAGAAGTAGACTTAGAAGTTAGAGAACAGTTCCCCCAGAGAACACTTTAATTACACTTCCATGTCATCTAACATTTAGAAGAATTAGAACTTAGAAAGCAGAGACTTCACTGTGGACAGATTCCATATTCAGAATTGGTTTTTTAACCTGAACTATCATGAGAACACTTCATCTAGCTTCCTAGACCTCCCATTAGCAAGCAAGTATTAACTGGCTCGCATATATTGCTAAACTAGAAGAACAACAGCTAAGCACCATCTTTCCACTCATTACCTGAGTCTCTTCTTCGCTGCAGACTTTCTGACCAGAGACCCATTTGCTTGACATAATACAGACTGCAGATTATGCCATTTCATTACTTTTTCTTGACTTCAGATTATGTTTAGGAACACATCAGAAATGCCCTGAAATCTCTCCTAAGCACAAGAGACTGCAGGAACTTACTTATCGGTACTGTGTACTTTTATTTCAACTGTTTAGGCACTACACACAATGTCTTGAGTATCTGCAAAGGACATAGTTGTGAGGGTGGAGGATTTTATCTTCATTGAGCATGTTTAGTTCCCCTTTAAATGATGAACTAGCTCCCCAAAAATGAAGCAGCAAGAGCTTGGGTTTACAACTTGTTTTTCTAAGGTGAGTACATTAACCATTGGGAAAACACAAACACAGCTGAGAAGTCAAACAAAAGGATGACTAAACTGATGATAAAGAACAAGACTTGGGAAAGGCATAGAGTTAGATATTAGATAACAAGTATCCCTGCACTTTAGGGCAAGATGTTCCCTCTGTCATGGCCAAGAGGAAGCACAGTTGGTCTCTCCCCTCTTCCTCTGTATCACTGTCTTCTCAGTGCTGCTTAACAGTTATATGCTGAACAATAGAATACCAGCCTGTGTAGAAAGAGTGGGATACACACCCACTTCTTTGAAGCCACCAGAAACACACTTGCGTAAATAAAGGGAAATATAAAACTACTAAATTAATAAAGAAATAAGGCAGCCTGAAATTGCTAGCAAGCTTGCAAATCCCTTTCCAGTCGGCAGTTTTAATGCTCAGCAAGCAAGTTGCTTGGCCATAACTACATTAGCTGCACATAAGCAAAACTTTAGTGTTGGCCAAAGACAGATGATGAGCAGTTTTAGTCACTTTTCCCAAGTAACCTAGTATACTGCTAACAGTAAAAAGCATAAATTTGCCCCAAGCATTCCTGCAAGTGGCAAGAAATTTAACACTCCTACTATGCAATAATGAAATGTGGGCCTAAAGAAAAATATTTAAAAACAAAAATCACACTGAGCAGAGCACAAATGAATGACCTGATCTCATCTTTGCAGCCCTGATAAAGGCTATTTACTTCCCTGAACCACTCCCTGGCACCACAGTC
>JAOXXN010000395.1:105326270-105343978 GCA_026770055.1 Myrmophylax atrothorax
GTGAATACATTCTTTGCTTGTAGCTATATACATTTTTTCTGTACTTTTAAAAGAAAGCAATCACTTCCTTGTTTGTGATCAACAGATGAAGAACTGCCACCCATACATCATGGAAACCCAATCACAGATCGAAGGAGCACTTTCCAGGCACATCTGGCTCCAGTGGTGACAACCAGACAAGTTAGTAGAAGTCAGTTCTTCTCTTTTTGCCTGTGCTTTAAGCTTGACAAAATATTACTGAAATACTTGCAGTTTGCCAAATATATTTGTCTTTCTGTCTGTCTGTGTGTCTTTGTGTGCTAACATTGTCTGAATAGTCGCCAGTTTCTCACTTTGACTGTCAGCTGAATATCTGTAAATAAGAGCACTGCAGCGCTTCCTGCTATTCTTTAACATTGTGTGCATTAAACGTAAGAGAATAAGAACATTGTATTTTGACTTCTGGATGTTGGCAAGTTTATTATAAAATGTTTGGAAGCTACCAAGTCTATCATGTGTTATTTGGAAAATTAATTAAAATTAGTTTATAAATACTTTCCATCCACACACTTGGGCAATACATAAGTAAATCTTTATTGAGACCTGCTTGAGAGGGGGTTTGAGTTACTTTGTACATCACTTTGCATCTACTGTCACCAGCCTCCATTACTCATCACTCTTATTTTCTCTTTATTAACTGAAAGTTAAATCTTGAGAGGACTTTCCTCTTTCTTTTTATCCACTTTTAGGTTTTATTTAAGAATTTTTGGTAAGGGATATTGTCAAATGCTTCTTGAAATTCCAGGTAAGCTAAATATACTACACACTCAGTGACTGTAAAAGAATGTTGACAGATTGACAGGGTTTTCAGGTATATATCTTTATACAGAAGCTGTAGTGTTTTAAGCTGTCTGTGGGAGGTTTTTTGTTTGTTTTCAATTCTGTTTCAGTTTGCCTAATATGGACATAAGATTTGGTCCTTAAATCCCTGTATCCTTCCTGGAGCACTTTACATTCACTTAGGCTTTTGCACTACAGCTGTATTTGCTTTACGTGGTTGTTTTATATTTCATATATGTATGAACTCTGTTGCTTTAGAAAGGGAAGAAATAGGAATCATTGTGTAAACTGTGATTTTTTTCATTTTAAAATACTCTCACTCTTTTGTCACGGTTTATGAGTAAGATTATTCCTACACATGAGGAAGTCTATACCCACAGACGGATTTTCAAAAGGTCAGATCTGTGTCAAGAAGTAGGACTCACGTAAAGCAGATTAGTGATTTCCCTTTTGCATCCAAAGGCATTTTTAATGGACATTCTTCTTCCATGACTTTTTTTTTTAAAGACAACAATTACTCAACAAACCCAGGAATTTCCAGTCAAGGCTTATTGGTATATGGTTAGTAAAAAGATACAGCAATTCCTCAAAGTGTCAAATCCATCTTGTTTCACAAGAATCTTGCTGTACAGTGTGAGGTGATTGGTATTCAGGCTGTGGGAAAGCTTTACTGTGGTATTGACTAATTTTTCTGAAAGAGGAAGATGAGGAACGAGTAACCACTGCAGCTGTAGTGAAAGCTGGCTTCTTTATCAGCTGGAGAGATTAGTAGGTGCCCATAATACTTTATCTTCATAGTCTGTGTGCTGCAGTGATATTCATTGACATTTTAAGACAGTGTACAGAGTGCAGTGTGAGTTCCTTCATTGAGTGGAACTAAGAACTGATCTATTGTTTAAACATCTTGTGTCGTTTATGAGCAGGTGCCTCACTGTCAGATAGAGAATCACATCCCTTATTTCCCTTATGCAGGAGTAGTAGGGAGGTGATGAAAAAACTCAGGAGCTACATGAGGGAAAAGGATAAATTGTTGCTTAGTTTTAATCTGTCTTGGAGGTTCATTGCTAATACAGACACATAATGAATTTTTAAAATATGTTTATAGGAGCTTGGTAGCTGGCAATTAAGTAATGTCAAAGGTGATGATCACTTAATTTGATTTGTACCCTAAGTCCATGTATTGTCCGTGTTTATGCAAGTATATTAATATAAGTTGTTTTTCTTAAATATTCAAAGTAAAGAGAAGACAGGTGTCTGAAAACTATTCTCCATTAGTAATAGGAGGTATTTCATTGAGGTCTTTTATTTGAGATGATTTTTGTCAGTTGAATTTCTTCCAGAAATTGTAATAGCATACTGCAGCTAAGACAGATATTAAATATGGCTGTTGGTTACACCTCAGGGACATTTTTCTTTGCAATGGAAGGCAATTTATTTGCCAGGCATGTTTTCCCAAGCTTTCTCAACTTCAGTAACGTTTTGCATTATGTACTAAAATGATGCCTTAATCAAAAGCTCTCCTTTTTGCTGGACTGTTGGAAAGGGTTGAACAATTGGAGCTTATTAACATAGAAACGTAAGATGAACTGATACTGATAAATGTTTTGAATTTGGTACTTCTTAAGAGCAGAAGGATGGACATGATAAGAATATCTGTTTGTTGGGAAATACTGACACTCAGACCCCTAATAGAACCTTTTATTTTTTTATTCTTCTTTCTGTGAAATGGAAACTGAAAAAAAAAATGTTTGAGAGAAAAGGAAAAACTCAAAGTGAAATATAGTAGGGTTTTCTAAACATCACATTTTTTTGTGAAACAGGTAAAAGCATTGTGCAGTGGTATATTCAAGTTGGTTCTATTCCAGCCTAATCTTACAGTTGGAATAACAATCAGGTGTAATTAGTACTGATAAAATATTTTCTGGATCTTATTGTCTTTCTTGTTTAGTAAAGCATCTGAATCTTCAGCAATAACTTAAATTTATACAATATAAATTCAAGGAGCATCTGTTTTCAGTATCACAGAAAAATGATTTGAAACAAGCATGAGGATACTGAGAAGCTGCTCCTTGAGTTAAAACACTAAATATGTCAAAGTCTAAAATTGTTTCATGTATATACTAAGAAGGAGATGCTTGTTTTGCAGGGATACTGAGATGGCTTATATGAAATCCCTGTTATAAAAGGAAGATTTTTTTCCATTTTTTTTTCAAAGGTAAAAAGAGTTCTTGAAAAATTATATGAGAACAAGAAAATTGCAAGTGCTACTCACAACATATATGCATACAGGTGAGATGCAAATAGTGCTGTTTTTTTTTTTTAGTGTTCTTTGACAAATGAGTGCAGGACATGAGAAAGAAATTCGTTCCTACTAAAGTGGGTTTCATGATTTTATGGTATTACAGGCTTTACTTTGAATTTGAGGTCAAGAAAGAGCATACAGTAGGAAGTAAGATAGTAAAACAGCATTAGAATTTAAAAAAAAGCAAAAGTGGATTTGAACGTGTGTTGGTATACTTTGTATAGTACATGGGAGCATGGAAATGCTACATCATCCTGAACTAAATGTGTTTTTACTTGGGTGAAGTGACTTTCTTTTCCCAACCTTATATTTAGAAATAGCTGAAAATGTTCAGTTGAAATAAGGCTCGAAACAGAAAGCCTGATGCAGACATCTGGCATATGAAGTTTCAGCTGAAATACAAGAAACTTCAGAGAAAATGAGAAACAGGTAAAAATTCATTTGGCAGTAATCTGCCTCTGGCAACTTTTGTGAACATAGCTTATTGAAATGAATTGGTCTCAGTCCAGATAGTGATGCAGGTTTTCTGAGTAGTGTAAATTAGACAGTAAAAGGGAGTCCTTTCATTAGTGGAGGAACAAGTCATCTGAAAAAGCAGTATAGATGCTGATCCATTCATGCCCATCCTGGTGTGATCCTAATGAAACATGAAATGAGAGCAAGTGAAAGTTTATGTTACCAAAATGTAAAAGCTTCTGCCTAAGTAAAGTGTTTCTGTAAAGAGGGGATTTCTATTGTTGCAGATGATGGTCTGGCTTCTTTCACTCACACTATGCAAATACACTTCAGAAAAGCAATAGACACATACTTACTGCTTCCTATTTGTCATCTAGTACCAGAAGCCTTTCTCATTGTGTCACCTGTGTATTAGTAAGTTTCGAAGTTCTGAAATCAGTTGGTGACAAACAGTAGACCTCTGAGCATTACTTCTGAAAAACTAGACCCGGACAGCTGTCCTTTATATGAAACTATACATCCATAAGTTTCCTGGAGTGCCCCCTGAGAAAGAAGATGACATGGAGAATCCGAAGACAAATTTCAGTAATAGTTTCATATTGCTGCTGAAATATAGACCTAACTAATTATTTATAATGTTTTTGACAAGTTCTTTCAACTTATGGGTTTGTACCATAATTTGAACCTGTATCTGGTAGAGTTGGTTTCAGCCAGGTGTAATTATTAGACTGAAAACCTAAGGATTTTTCTGTTTGGAGACTTTACGCTGGTTGTAATTCTGGAGTTAACCTGAAGTAGCTAAAGTCTGTGTAAAATCTTCTCAAAACTTGTTCTACAGTACAGATAAATATTTGTGGTTTACCCTAAGCCTCATCCTGTTGTCATGTAAATGTCCTTAGTAGAGAATTATAATTGATACATATGTGTATGAAAGATCTCTGAGACTTTATTAATCATGTAAAGACATTAGTTGATGAACATTTTTTTCATTTATTTTATTTCTTTTTTCCAAGAATATACTGTGAAGATAAGCAGACTTTCTTACAGGATTGTGAAGATGATGGGGAGACAGCAGCAGGTGGACGTCTTCTTCATCTTATGCAGGTTGTAAAAATTAATCTTTGACTTCTGGAAATCTTGAAAAGATTTTAAAAATCTCTACAATGTAAATAAGCTTGTAGAAAATTATTTTCATTTTTGCTCTGCTTGCAGTCAAACATATGACTGCTTTATCAAAGGTGAAAGGAAAAACAGAGACTGTCGTATTTTCAGTCTTGGATTATAGAAGCAAGTGGTGTTTCTTAGGTCGTAGTAACAGTTTGAGTGAGTTAAGAAATAAATATCTTTTTATTCCTATGCTTACTGTGTGGTGTAAGGTATATAAAAAATGAAGACTGGAAGAAGCTGATGCCATTTGCTTGAGCATGCATAATACAAAGACACATATATGTGAACTTGCACAGGAGGACTTCAAGCACAAAAGATAGTGGGAGTGAAGGAGTTCAGTTGTTTTGATCATTTAGTCAGTTTTGTTGCGCTGCTTCCAGTTTTGTGTACTTAACTCTCATATATTTTAATTTTCGTCTTGAAATAGTATTCCCTCTGCAAAAGTGCTACTAAGTGAGACTTGAGATTTATAAATTTTGGTTCATGATGCAAGCCCTAGTAAAACTATAAATAAAATATAACCACAGATATATCAGGGGTTGTCTGGATGTGTCTTAATGCTGTGCCTCAGGACCCTTAGCTCTGTAAGCAGACAAAATAGTTGATTTTTTATTTTTAGATTGATGTCTCCTTCACAACAGGAGTTTTGTTTTCCCATGCTTTTCCCGTTTGACTGTTCTGTTGCTTAGTGTGTTATGCTCTTATTCTTGGAGACATTTTTTTTCTCCCAAGCTTAATTTTTTTTCTGGAAAAAATATAATTGATGAAAGTATTTTGACATTTTTAATTTAAAACTTTTTCAAACTTCATAAGTAACTCAAACCAGACTTGAGAAGGAAAACTTTGGTTATCAATATATGCAAGCATATGTGTGCTAAGAGTAAAAACATTATTATTATGAAAATAATGTAAAGAAACAACATGGCAGTTACTGTATGTCAGTTGGTTCTGATTTTATCAGCTTTTTCTCAGCTTGTTAATATACACTTTTGAAAGCTCTGACTTAGATTGTCCAGGCACTTTATGTTCCGTAAAAACCCAGTTTAGAAAGCAACGTGAAGTACCTCCTTTCAGGCGCGAATGTGTCTAAATTATATGGTTCATGTCTCTCCATCTGTACTCCCAGAATATTTCAGTTTTGGAGGAATACTACAGTAGAAAAGTGCAATTTTCAGCCATAGGAAAAGATGAAAATAGTTAATGGGCTGTTTTCTAGATATTCATAGGTCCTGCGGTTTTTCTGTTATAAGCTCTTATGACATATGATATGGGTATGAAAATTAGATGATTTAAAACATTTATTGTTGCTGTGCTTACAATTCTTTTTTTTTTTTTTGCAATAGAAATCTAATCTTGTTTCAGGTAAACCTAGCAGTAAAGTCAAGACAGCTCTTTCTGGTTACAAGAAACTGTATTTTAGATTAGTACCATCCTGTTGACTGTGAACAATTGCTATACATAGACTTCATGGCCAGTATGTAAATGTAGAGTAGAACATCCCTGTCACAGAACATGCCCAAATCCTTTCTTTCTTTTCTTTTTCATTATCCTTTTAATTTTAAAATTCTAAGAATATTTTTGTTTTCACAAGCAATGATAAACTCTTCTAATAGTATTGTTCAAATTAGTGAAATGCGTATTTTTTCTTCCTAGTGGAGATGATTAATGGTTGTTAACCTGCCCATGCTAATAGGACTATCTTACGGCATTTTAGTATCCATATGTATAATGCCTGTGCCCTGGCTGTTATTAGCCTCTGCCATCAACACTTCCAAATATGTGGACAGACAATCTGCTTAACGAGGTTCTCTGGAAATAATAATTGATCCTATCAGAGAATAAAAAATGTAGCTCAGTAACTTTTCCTTTAAGCAATGCCTGAAGTTTTTGACACATTGATGTTGTGCATGAGATAGCTTTGTGCCCTTTCCAAGGGACACATGGACTTGTTTTACTTTTGCATTTACCTTTGGGTAGGAGCTTGAAGAGAGAAACTTAACCACAACTGCTGACTGGTCTTTATTTGTTACTCTCTGATAATCTGTGTGTGCTACAGACCTGACTGTAAGGTCTTCATAAAAATGCAAGGTAGTAAACGTTTTTTATGTTTAAAATTGGTGTCAACTGTAAAACCAGTTTGATTAAAAGATATCAACTAATGTTTCTTTCTGTTATTCACAGATTTTGAATGTCCACAACGTGTTAGTTGTGGTATCCCGCTGGTACGGAGGTATTCTCTTAGGACCAGATCGTTTTAAACATATAAACAATTGTGCAAGAAATGTACTTGTGGAATATGACTATGTACCTTCAGTGGTAAGTTTCTGCCCCTTAGAAGGAAGGCATTTGCATGTGAACTTTTGTGAATTTTCCCTGTTAGATGAAGCCAGAAGAGAAGTAACACAATCTGTGTCATCCTTGGGTTTCTTTTATGCACTCACAGGATCAGTGCAGACAACTTCCAGGGGAGCTAGTGACCTGTTTTGTAAGTCTGAGGTGTGCAACAGAAGGGTAGCAGCAGTTGAGAACATTGATCCAAAGGCAAACTTGAGGGTTGGGGGAGGCTGGTAAAGGGAAATGCCTCTTTTTGTGTTGAAAAACTGGAAGCTGCTGCTTCTCACATTTCCCGGTGCCAGCAGTTCTAGGTTGTGGGCCCACTGAGCTTGGGAATCACTGTAACTAGGAGGCATTTTAAAAATAGAAAGCTTTCTTATACTCAAAGAAGTTTCCATAATTACAGATGATAGACACCATTTAAGAAAATGTGGACTAGAAGAATTCAAGCAAAGTTACATTACTGGTACAGAAACGATTGAGGGGAAATTGTTCCAAGGAAGTTTAAATAACTCAGGAGTTAAAGTTCTGGAATTTTACTTGTTAAGGGACTCAGGTCATTTAATAATCTCATATTCTTGTTTCTCAATGGCTCTTTATCCTCAGAAACAACACTTACTCATTCTCAGAAAAGTATATTAGATATGTCTGTATACGTTATAGTATGTGATTGCAAACGACAGAAAGTTTCAGATAGTAGGAAATAATTACTAATGGATAATTGAAAAAGTATGCAGCTCTAAGGGATTTTTTTGTATATGAAAGTATTTCAGATAGTCCTCCTCCACTTTTCAGTTATTTACTTTTTCCATTTTAGAGGTGCTTGCACATACTTGGTGATTTACTTTCTTGACAATTTAGCAGTGTTTTCTCTGAAAGCATTGCATATAAAATAAAAAGGAAATGAATGATTTTTAAACATTTATCCTCCTGAGAAGATTTAGAAAAAAAATTTACTGATTTTTTTCTATTTTTAACTACTTAAAACTACTTTTTCTGTGTATTAACAAACATATTTTGTTACCAGTGTCCAACAGAAAAATAGCAGATATAGCTTGGGGTAATGATTGTTCTAGTACCATGGGTGTGTGGCCCTTGGAGAAAGTATTCTTTTAACTAACTCTCTTCAGAGTAGCAGAATTCAAACAAACCTGTTAGAGTCTATATCCTGTCTGGGAGCAATAGAAGGGAGCAGATTATATAATGTCTTGTGTTCTTGTCAGATGTAGTGACAGAGTCCATGACCCTTTTGAGGAGTGCTTGCAATGAATGCCTAGCAAAGAGAAATCTTTTTTTTTTTTCAGAATTGACAGTCAGAGTAAACTATGCATTACAGTGTTGATCCATAAAGATTGGCCAAATTTGTTTTTCCCAATGTAGATTTGTTTCTCTTAGGGAAGCAAAGCAGTTTAAATGTTGTGGTGCATCTCATGATGAGGCCCTGTCCACACTAAAAGGAGTTTTGCAATATGGTACTATAAATTTATTCCTATACTGGTAACCTTTTTCCTGAGTGGAAATGGCTGAGATTATTTTTATATTATGTTCTGTTGGCATAGTTACATCTATAATTTTATCATTGCTGAAGGCAAAAATTTCTAAATAGCAAGACTGAGTGGATAAATACTATACAACTCAAAATTTTCATAAATCCACTGTTTGTATTAAAAATAATTCTCATGGGTGACCTTGTTAGAATACTTGTGGTTTACAAGAATATTGTTTAAATTTTGAAATGTTTGTTTTTCATTTCAGGAAGAATCATCTAGACAAGCAGGAAAGAGCAAAAAGATGAGGAAGGATAACAAGAGGAGAACAGAACAATAATTTATTTTTAAAAAACTTTAAAAGATTGTTTTGCACATGTTTATACAAAGAAAACCTGGACCTTGCCTTATCTGATATAACAGATATGTTGTATTCAGAAGAGAATTCAGTAAAGCTATAGATACATTTTCATCTTGTTTTGTGGTTTTTTTCTGCTGTTCTGAAGTAGAGCTTAGACACAAGTTTTCTGTTTCTTACACAGTTCAGCTCCTTGTTATGAGGACATTGCAGCATCTGGAACCATTACCCCGTCCCACCACCTCCCACCAAACAACAGCTGACAAATTGAAAATGTGGATTTCTTTTCTGCATTCCTGGATTCAAATTCAAATACCTGTCTTGTATTAGCAATTGAACTCCCTAGGTTTTTGTATTGAGGCTGAGACTGTAGTCGTTCATACAGCAAGTTACTTTTTCAGTTCTAGGTTTTCTTCTGTAAAAGGAAAGCATGTGGCCAAGTACTGTATGGCCTTGCAGAGTTTGGTCCTGCCTGTGCAATTCTTGATCAGATGCTAGATAAAACCTACTTGGTGACACAAGAAAGGCTGAACATGGGCAATGAACTAAGAAATGTGATGAAATTACTACAAAATTTCTTGGAGAATTGTTCTGACAACTGGGACTCTAGGAGCCTGTTGAAAAGCTGAGAATTAAGTGTTGCATAATTAAAGGAACAAGTGATTCCCACAAAGTATATGAGGATTTTGAAATAGGACTGTTAAACTGTGAGGAGTGAACATACAAAAGTTCTGAAGACTTCTGTTGGTATAGAGTGGGGGAAAAAAGCAGGTGTTATTTATATCATCACAAAGGCTTGAATTTTCTAGTCTTTTATTAATAGCTTTCAGGCATTAATGCCTTTAAAAACAAACCCCCAAAAGCTACCAGGGTGTTTTGTCAGTTAATTGTCATATTGCTATTTAGATGAGATGAAATGATATTTTAACATTCTGTTGATATCTTCCACTTGGAAAGGATAGATTTTAATGATCTGTTGGTTTTTTTGTTTTCTCAAGTTACTTTCTAAACTTTGGTATTTGTTAATTTCTAGTTCAATCACAGGTGCTTTCTTAGGTCAGGTACACCTTCTGTAATTTGCTCATATAGTAATGTCAGGCCTGTGACTATGTGACTGACTATTTCTCCAGTGGCACTTACGTAGTTTAAAAGTGTAATCATAAGACTATCGTACTTGACCACCTGTTATGTATACAATTTCTTGCCGATGGCTTCTTTCTGTTCATTATAGTTCTCCAGCACAAGTATCCCAGAAAACCTTTTCTCTTAAGGCAAACTTCATCTAGTGAAAGTAACTATTTCAGAGTTTGATAGAGCAAGAGAGAGACTCCTTAGCAATTTCAGTAGCTTCAAAAATGCCACTAAAATACATGATTAAAAACCAAAATAAATACAGTGATTCCATTGATTTATTAAGACAATTTTACAAAGTTATACTACCTTTCTGCATAGCAAGGGACTTTTGAGTTCAGCCATAGGATCTGTGCTTGTGATACTAAAACTGGATTTTCTCTCAGGAAAGGAGATCCACACTATGTATGTAGTAGTCTTGTAGTTTTCTGGTCATACAAGTATTACTTGTTCATAGTTTGTCTTACAGATCAACACTTTTAAAAATTTTGGCATTCACTTCCAGTACACTATTGACTTATGTATTGCAAAGTTTCTGTTACTATTCTGGGAGTTTGAGATAGCAATGACTTAATGTGGGAAGCAGGTGAATTGTGAGTTCTGCTGCAGCTGCCCAAGATGCAATTCCATTCGTGGTAATGCATGTTCTTTTTCCAAAGAGCATCCTTTAAGCTTTGAATGGTCAGAATCAACAATTCTGAAGGTCTGAACTTTTTGGGTATTCAGTCTGAGATATGTGAGAGCTAGCTATCTGATTACTATTTTTTTATTAATTTTTTTTAACGGAAAATACTAATCCTTGTACCCAAGAATCTCATGTGTCAGTGTTGTGTGTTGGCAAAAGCTAAAACTCCAAAATGGAAAAAAAGAGGTTGTTGATAACCACTGACCGCGTAAATAAAATAAACCATATAGGTCATCCAGTCAGTGAGCAAAATTAATCCCCTGCCCCTTAAAATGTTTGGAAACAGACCATCAAAGTGGAAATACATTTGTATTTTTGCACTATTTCTTTCAGAGAGAGCATGAAGTGCTGGCTGGCTGTCTTCTGGACACTTTTGGTTAGAGAAGTTACATTCTCTTCCTATTTACATTCTCTTCCTGATTTTGTTTGCAAGCATTTCCTGAGTTTAAACTTCCTTTATTCTAAGAAGAAGATCCAGCAAGGGAAGGAAGTTACAAAAATGGCTGGCAACAGCTCTAACTTTTTCAATTCTGGGAGGAAATTATTTTTAATGTTAAACTGAAGCAGCAGTTTTAACTGTGTTTGTTGTCAAATACTGTTAATGTGTTTAAGACATATTCCCTACTTTTGGAAGAGCAGGAAAAGGTTTTACTTTGTCTTTTTGGCCACTCTGTTGTCTTATATCTTTATTTTACTGTTTTTGCTTTGCTATTCTTGAAATGAGTCCAGAGTACGGCTGAAAACAGATTAGTTGTTATAGCACCACAATCTCCTACAAGGTAGTATGAGAATGATTTGTTTTTTCTTTGTGTCTCAAACTTAGGTGACCAGGCCAAGACTTTATATCTGTTCTCTGATTGGGGTATTTCATTAGCCAAGTACTTTCTGAAGAACTGGTGTGTGGTTTCTCTGTCAAATAGAGACTTCAGGTATAGGAACCTCAATTAATTCAAGAGAGTTGACCAGTGGAAAAGAACTCTTACAAGTGGCTATGAGACTTAACAGTTCTTCTAAATCTCCTACATGTAGCTGGAAATTTTCCATGCTGAAAATGACTTCTAAAATCTACTACCCTTAATTTTTAAAAGTGAAGATAATTGTTTTTCTTATTGCTGCATAACAATTCTGGACTGTTTGTAATTTTTTAATATTGCAGGTAGTTCAGGGTGGTGCTTCTACTGTTTAGTATGTGTGCTTTTTAATTTGGGGGAAAGAAGGAAGGGAAGAGAAAGCTTGAACATTTTCTTGTGGGTCCTTTTGGTGTATTCCTCTGTGCTATGCATTTAATGCCTGTCATGTCTATTTGAATAAAAAATGAAAATCAGCTCTTTATTAGCTACTTTAGGTATTTTTTTTATCTAGATGTGTTCTAGACTTATCTAATTGTAGTTAACAGCCACAAAAAAAATAATTCTGCTAAAGGTTATTTAGTGGATCTTGTGTTAAACCTCACTTGGTATTTGTAGATGCCTTGCTTACACACAGGCTTTCCAAGCATGGTGTGGAAGAGTTGGGCATCTAAGATTTCAAGAAACCAAGTTAGATCTAAGTGAACTCCAAGAAGAAATGTTGAGGGAGAGAGATGAAAAGAATTAGGGAGCTATTTACTCCTAGAAAGCACACAAATATTTAAGCCATTTGGCAAGGTCAGCTGGTTCTCACAGAAAGCAGCGAAGCTGCCGAGTTTCCTCTTGAGGCTTCAGAGTGGCCTAGCAGAAGAAAGGCTAGTGGTAGTAGTAGTTGTGCCATAGTGTGTTTTCTGCATTACCTGGAAACTAAATAAAGCTTAATAGTGGACGTGCATGCTGTGAAGATACTTGTATGGATAATAAAGTTTTGCATTTTTTGTACTGCTGCCATTCAAACAGTAAAAGCACTTGGTAAATTCTAATGAATTTGTTCCCACATCAGAAGCAAAGACACAACAGTCAACGTTTTTCAAATTTAAGTATCTAAAATTAGACACCAAAGTGTTTTTAGAACCCATAATAAAAGTGATTGAATTTTTACAACTGTGGAATACTCACAGCTCTCTGCAAGTAGCTTCATTACTCGTGCAAAATACAAGCATTTGTGAAGGCACACAATTTTACCCACCAGTGTGGAAAGAAAAGCTTCATTCTATTAAAGTTAATTTCCAAGCTGTCATTCACATTCAGGGCATTGGTATTTAGTTCCTTGGGTTTGGGGCAGCAGCTGCTGATGCTGTGTCACTGGGTCTGCTGCTAAGAGTTTTGAAACTGATTGGGTGGCAGTTTTGCAACTGATCTCTGAACGTTGGACCATTACTGGTTAACTGCTCTGGTAAGTAATTCTGTATATGCTTATTTCCACAGTATCAGTTTTCAGCCATAGAGTCCTCAAACAGAAGAGCAACAGCAACAATGAAGTTGACCATGTCTTTGGTCAACAAAGAGATACAATAGAGACAATCGAGAGGGACGAATTGCAATGACACCAGATTAACAAGGATGAAATTAGAAAATAGTTTGAATTCTCATTAAGATACCTTCACAGGATTAAGAAAAAAATTCAGAAAAAGTTGTCCATAATGCTAGCAAGCAAAACCCTTCTGACAGGGAGGGTGGGAGGGAGGAAAAAAAGAGAACCTCAAATCAGCCCTCCTGACCTCCACAGATAAGAATCAGGTTGGTTAAACAAGAGCTTGTGTTTTAAAATACAAGCTTGAAAAAACCACGTATTTCAGAACTAGTAACTCTTCTAGAATTATACATGTACATTATACATTAAGAAAAATAGATTTATCTAACATCAAAAGCTTTTGCTTTTTTTCCCTTCTGAGACAATGGGGGTTTTTAATGTTTATTGGATTTTTAACTCATCCTTATGAATCTCAACCTTCTGGATAACTGCCAGATCAAGCTTTCTTCCCAGACTGAGCTGACCGGGGTACACAACATGCACATCAGCAGTGCTGAAACTCCACATGTGGCTGCAGAGTTTAATGAGACTTGGCCCACCCAGTTGCCAAGTTCCGAGTTTTCACTGGGAGTGTTGGTGCTGCTGGCTTTCCTCATGGTGTTGCTGTGTCTGGTCACCATCCTTGGAAACATCCTGGTGATCCTTGCTTTCATGCTGGACAGAAACCTCAGGCATCGGAGTAACTATTTCTTTCTCAATCTGGCTGTTTCTGACTTTGCAGTGGGTAAGTCATGGTCGTGGAGTTGTGTACTGGTTGTGTGCTGGGAAACTTAGGAGAAGCAATGGGGTTTATCCTCTGTGGTTTCTTCTAAGAGAACTATTTCCCATATGTAAGTAGGGGAAGAAAAAGGAATGGTGGAAGATGCATGATGTGTGTTAGCAGGCAACTATTTCTCAAAAGATGTTATAATGAGAAATGCATCCTTTTTCATATAAATACTTTTAATGTTGCTTCAGGAAAAAGGAGAAACTATTATATGTGAGTACTAACTGAAGGAAAGATGTTTTTTGCTACAGTTTATGATTTAGCCTCACCCCTGCTGTAAAACTGTTCAACACTTTGGACCATCCTTATATTTGACAGTGTAATTGTTTTCTTATACAGATGTGTGTGATACATCCGGGTAAATTAATTACTTTTCTACATAGTACAAATGTTTATTGAATGTATTACACTACAATAAAATACTTTGCCACCAGGACTTTTTACTGGTTTCAACTTAACAAAGGCTATTGATCCAATGGGTTGCTTGATACCAGTAACACCCTGATGGCATCTCCCATCTATGTTCCTTATTGATCCCCTCTTCCCTTAGTGACATTGCAGAATTCCAGGACAATTGGTCACTGGAGGTGCCAAGTGAGGAGGTAGGGGCCTGAATGCCTTGTGCAGCACTCCTCCATGGTTTGGGCCAGGGAAGCAGCCCATGCAGCATAGAAAGCCTGACAAAACCATGGTCCTGTGGCAGATGTACCAGCAAATATCTTGACTTGAGGCTAGCAAAGAGGTATTTCTGCACACAAGTGCTTTTTCTTCAGGACAGTCACAGAAACCAGTATTCACTGAATCATGAGAAAGGAAATAGCAGTCACAGACACATTGCACATCCAGCAGTACAGTCTCTGCTAAATGCTGTTCCTTTGTCAGTGCTGTGTAATGAAGTGCATTAGTCTAACCTCTAAGGTTTTCCTTTATTTCTGCCATTTATAACCTATGCTGTCTTATTCTGGGACTTGCCCCATGGTGCAGAAACCAAATGATGCACCTACTGAAGCCTTTGCTTTCCTGACCCACAGACAATTTGCTGGAGCTGCTATGTCATTACTCAGGTCTTCTGCAAAAGTCTGTTTCTCATATCTTGTAGTTTAATCAAGAGATTTAAATATCTACCTTCTGCATCAGTTCTTCTTTGTGGCTGCTGCCTCATGTTGTCTTAAACAAGCAAAGAGGAAATAATTGGTATCAGTATGACACTAGCCTATATAGACCATATAAATCTAAGATTTTATCTCTGGTATTTTTCAGGAACTATTTTATTTTCTCAAGATGCTGTTAGTTAGTTTGTTTGTTTATTTTGCGTTTTATGGGTTTTGTTTTGGTTTTGGTGTAATTTTTTTGGGGAGGGGTTGGTTTGGGTTTTTTTTTTGTTTTGTTTTCTGGTGTTTGTTTATTTATTTATTTATTTATTTATTTATTTATTTATTTATTAAAAGTCTGGAATCTTTCCAAGGATGTGATTCATGTCTTTTGCATCCACTAACTAGTAAAAATGAGAATAGTTTGAAATACAAATGCTTAAAACCTGGTTCTTGCCTCTATGTTTTTATCTATTGCTAAAACAAGTAATTTCTTTATGATATGGTACTAAACACTGATCCAATTAAAGCTGAAGAGAACAGTAGCTGTCATCAGCAACTATGAAAAATGAGTATTTTGTACAAAACTGTTGCTGCTTGTATCTAAGGTATTTGATAAAACAAGCCATCAGTATTGAAAGAGCTGTACATTTTTCCCTGTTGATAGCATTCTTTCAGCTCTTTGCCCAGAGGTTTATTGTCAGTAGGCCACTGCAGCCTGGATATGTTCCATAATTTGTTAGATCTTGATGAACATACCAAGAAAAGAATAACCTAGAGCTTTTAAAGTGAATCTTGGAGCTACATATAACTTTCTATTTGGTAGATCATCATTTCCAGTAATGTAGCATCAGATATTGCACTACACTTTTGAAAGAATACTACAGGTAAAATGAAGAAGTTGCTGGCTTAAAAATAAAACACAAACATGATTTTCTTCATTTAATACTTCTGTGGAAGGCCATTTGGACAAAGAGCAAATTTAACAAACCAAAAAAATAGGTCTGGAGTTATTCTGAGGTGGAGAACAAGCACGAGATTAAAACACTCCTAAAAATGGGAGTTTCATACCTCTATGGTGTCTGCTCTATCTCTGGTAGAAGAGGTTTCCAGATACCACAGACTGTCCAATATATTGTCTTTAACTTACCAATGCTAACCAACCTTACAGTAAAAACTGCTATTGGCAACATTTGTAAATGTGCCTAGGGGAAAATTCTATCACATGTGAAAGAATAGAGGAAATACAGCAATAAGGCTACATGGCAGAATGCAGCCACAGTGCCTATATGCTGCTGCACTAATTATGTACCTTTAGAGAGTCTAAGTTGGTTAAACTGCAGGAGTTTTTCCAGCAGATCCTTCTTTGCTGATTTGCTTTGAGCTTATTTCCAACAATCAGCATACATAAATTGCACAAAGGTGTAATACACAAAACTCACCATCAGATTTCATGAAAATTTAGGAATTTTTGTAAATAAGTTACATTATCACCTTAATAGATTTGTTAATATTTTTACCCAAATAGCAGAATAGTGTGTCTCTCTGCTTCCAGGAGTACTATTTGCAGTCCTCATGAAGTGCATGGTGTCTGTGGTTGTTTTCCATAGGTGTGTTCTGCATACCTCTCTACATCCCTTATAGCCTGACAGGGAAATGGTACTTGGGAAGAGGTGTCTGCAAGCTCTGGCTAGTTATGGACTATCTCCTGTGCACAGCTTCAGTATTTAACATTGTTCTTATCAGCTATGACCGTTTCCTGTCAGTTACTAAAGCTGTAAGTACCATGTTTACAGCTTCTCTGATTTGTTTTTTTGTTCAAGGATGGTATTCATCAACCTTTGCCATGTTGGTGAGTATGAGTGCAAATTTAACTGGGAAAATAACTCTCAAAAATATACTGGCATGTGGAGATTGTGAGATATGTGCAGCTAGATGGGGTGAATATTCCTCACTGTGCAAGCTCAATACCAGAGAAGGTCAGCTAGGATTTTTCTCACAATTTCTGCTGTAGGTTGCTGTTGTGCTACTGCTTGAGGAAAAGCAGGTTAAAGGCTAAAAAGGATAAGGCAGGAAACTGGTAAAAAAGAGCCAAGAAAAGAGGAAATTCAGGGGAAACTGGTTTAGCCCTAAAATCATGCATGGAAAGAAAAGGCAGTGGTGCTAAGGCAGTGAAATAAAAAGCATCAGGGAGGATGTCTACACCGAAGATGACCCAGAGAAGACTGGGAGCAAGAGCAAACAGTCAGAAAGTGGGACAAGGGGCAGACTGCAGTGATTGCTTGTAGAAATGTGGCAATAATATCCTCTTGGAGGAGAACCCCAAACTTCAGACACACTGTCTCTGGTTTTTGCAGAGCATCCTACACACCTTGTATGTGCTTTATGTCTTGGGTCAAGCTAAAGATGGAGGCCAGCATTTTTTCACCAGCTACACTCTTAGGTCAAGTGGCAAGGAATGCCAGGGAGAAATGAAGGTTCCAGCTCTTTTGTGATGTATGAGACTGTCAACATAATGCCACACAACAGAATTTCAGTCTTGTTTTTTCTAATTCTAATTAATTTAACTTATTGTAATTGCCTTTTTAAAAAGTATTTTATTTTATTTTATTTTATTTTATTTTATTTTATTTTATTTTATTTTATTTTATTTTATTTTATTTTATTTTA
>JAOXXN010000395.1:105347819-105392764 GCA_026770055.1 Myrmophylax atrothorax
AAAGCTTAACTCAGTGGAGCTGATATTGAAGGTCATTTTGATACCCAAAGGTGCCAAATTAACAGGACTTGTCCAGAGGTGTTGGATAAAACTCCAGAGGTGGGGCAGAGCGTAGTCAATAACTCACTGCCTTTCTAAATGATAATTCCAGCATCCAGAGAGCTGCTTTTCTGGAATGAAACATTTTTTTTCTTCTGCAAATTTAACATTTGATGAAGCATTGTTGAAAATATATTTATGAAGAGGAAAAGACTTACCATAAGGAATGGTACAGTGAAATGGAAGGATTTTTTGTTTGCTAATGCATGTGACTCCTGTTAGATGACCCATTTTGCTAAAAGCTCACTGCATTGGTGTAACCCTTATTTCCATGAACACTTCAGAGTTTAAATATTCCCCCCCTTTTTTTTTTAAAAAAAAAAGGGAATATTTAAACTGTTCTAAACAAGAAGCAAAACTTTTAAATAAGAAGAGGTTAATTCAGAGGATTAGGTATGAACTCCCAGTGGTGTAATTTTGGAAATAGAGCAATTTGTGGGGTTAGGAGTGTATTCCCCAGCATCAGTCTTGTGCTTCCTAGTTTTGTAGGGCTGAGAAATCCTCACCCAAGTGCTCACTTTGCAGTGTGAAATGGATGGAAGATTAAAATTCAGCCCGGTGGACTGAAAGTCCCTTTCAAATTTTCACAGTGAATGAGTGAAAGAAATAAAGATATAGAAGTAAAGATAATCCTGCCTGAAAGGAACCTTGAGATGGTGACAGAGAAGTTGCAGCCTGAATGAAACAGCAGCACTCAGAGCCCTGAATTTGCAGAGACATTATTAAATCAGCCACACTGCAAGCACAAACGTTTGTACCACTCTCCTTCTTTTTCATTAAACTCCTGTGTCCTGCTGTTTCAGGCAAAATATGGAGGAAAATCCTATTAATCTACTGGAAAAATATTGATGAAAGAAGAATAGCAGAGCAAACGAACAGTCCTTGAAACTTGGTAGCAATTAAGTGAACAATAGGTTGAATGTTAAGGTTCAGTCAGGGCAGTTTAGTGGAATAAGGTGTGGGAATGGTGCTTTTTTTTAATTCCAGCTGGTTTCTTGTACTGTTTTACATCTATATTTGGATAGAGAGATTTGCATTGCATTGGTGTGTCTTTTCTTTAACAATAATTAAACCTGCTAAAGTATAGCTGCCTCACATCATAGGACAGTAATTAAGAACTAAAACTTCTTAATTGGTGCCCAGGAATGGAGGGGTTTGTAGGAAATCTGGAGTGGTGAGTTACTATCGAAATAAATAAATTGTAATTAAAGCACAAAAAGTATGTTTTGGTCCATTTTAAGCTTCCCACAGTAACAAATAACAACAGGGTTTCTTGATTTAGTTTCTGAGAAGTTCAAAGGCAGCTAGAGGGGGTTTGCTGTGCTTGATTTTTTTTTTTTTTGAGAGGCAAGACTTTTTGAGAGATCTCTTTTGAAAATGGAGAGAAGGATTAAAGCAAGAGAATAGGTAGGCAGAGCTGAAGTGAAAGTTGGACCTGAATCTAAGAAAAATCAGACCAAAATCCAAACTTTCTCCTATTAATGCCAACGTTAGGGACCCAGAATTCAGTGCTGACAGTGATCTGAACCCTGAGCAAAGCCCAAGTGAAGAAATTCTTTGCCTCCCTGGAAGTCTTAGCTCTGTTTACATTAGTGAGCTCCCAGACTATGATTTACCAGTGGTGAAGTTCAACAGAGCCCACAGTTAAGGCAGGGTAGAGGCATTTTTACCATTCTATTTAGTCCTTCTCTAACAGTGCTTGCTTTAGAATAAAAAACCAAGCAAAATAATAATTTAAAAAAAAAATAAAGAAAAGCAAACAGCAAAGCAAGTTATGTCTATCCAAACCTGAATATTCACAACCAGCCCTGGAGAACACCGACTTCAGGCCTTGATATTGAAACAGGTTCTGAGATGGTGAGGGCCTCACTCACCCTGCAAAAACTTTGCTCCCATGCCTGATTTACCTCAGAGAGCAAATATCCTGGCAATGGTTGAGAGTTTGTGGTTCCAGCTGTGGAAAAAGCGCTGTGCTCACCTCAACTCTCTGCAGACAGCCCAGCTGGAGGAAAAACTCAGCAGTTTCTTTGGTTCCCACCCTGCCCTTGAGCTTTTCCCCATTTCTTCTGTCCCTTCAGTTCCAGAATTCAACTTTCAGCCATAAAGTTTAGAAGGCAAAGACTTTTTTTTTTTTACTTAATGGCGTTTACCAGAAGGGAGATGCATCCACTCCGTAGATGCCCCAAAGAAAAGACACAAAAAAAGAATTGTATGTTTAATGGCATTGCTTTTCCATACTTAGTTGGTTGCCTTGGTCCTGGAAACTGGGTTAAAGCTCAAGGAATCCAAACAGAAGTTGTCTGTGCTAACCAAGGAAAGAAATTCTGGAGGAAAGGCAGGAGGAAGATGCTTAGTTTGGGGAACAGAATGGAAACCTGAGCGCTTTGTGGGAAGGTAATGGAAGCAGAAGAATAGAAGACAGGGATATGAAAAAGTGGCTTGTGGGTGGATGGGAATAGAGCAGTCATTTAATCATTTACCTTTGTTATAAATATTTGTATTTCTCACATATGGAAATAGTGAAAAAAGATGTTAGTGGGGTTTTGGTTGCAAAGGCAGCAAATGAAGTCAGGGCAATTCCATTTTTCTTATGGATAGCTCAGCACACATGGTCTGCATTAATTACCCCCATAAATTCTGTTAACCTGGCAAACAATGGAAACATGTTGGTGACATCACTGTACTGGAAAATAAAAATGGTTTTAGCATCTTGATTTTCTCAACATGACATTTGAGGAGATTTCTTATCCTATTGGCATTTTCCTCCCCCAGTTTGCACCGGGATGTTTAGTCCTTTGCTCTGGGGGTTTATTTTATCTGTGGAGTAGCCATGTGAGGACATGGCATTCCACAGCCCGTGCCAGCTGGAGCTCTTAGTCATGGAAGTAGAGAAGAAAAGCTTGACAAAAACATCAGGGCACACCTGGGTGTGTGGCTTTCCAAATGCAGCACGTCAGGGTTCTCAGAGGTTTTTTTCACAAGTCTTTACTTCTGTGTTTCAAACCCAAACTGAAACCAAACCCACCACGACTCTCTTCACTTGCAGGGTTTTGTTTTTCTGTGCCCCACGTGAGGAGTTTGTTAAAAGCAGATTTTTTTCGTGGCTTGGGGCACGCTCCCAGCTGATTCACTTGGGGAACATCACAGCCTTTTTAACAAATGAATAGTCATTTCCTGGACTTATGCTCTGGTCCCTGTCTCAAAAATGTCTGTCCTCAAAGAGTTATTGATCATTTGCTGTGACTTTTGTTGTTTTCAGGACCTTGACTACGTTTGAACTGCAGCAAAATTTGTGGGAACTTGGGAACTTGTCGTCATGGCTGTTGTGTGTGCCCAAGAGTCTTCTCTGGGACACTTTTTGATGTCTAGAGTTCTAGAAACTAATATCATAGTGGGTTTGGAACTCTCAGTTTACCTTAAGTGAACTTGGACTTTGTGATGCAACATTGATTTTCCCCTTTAAGTTGCTAGAAATGTTCCCAAGGGGGATCTTTGTCATGCTTTGGTAGACCCCAAATCTATCAGATCTTCAGAGAGCTCAATCCTGTAAAACTAGTGAATACTGATTTTTTTTTTTTTTCTGAAGGGAATAGGAGCACAGAAATAAAAAGAGTTAGATGTGCAGTGTAGCTGAGCCCTTCTGAGGAGTGCTGTAGAGCTTATTAAAATGATTTGAGTCACGTTTGCTGTGGAGTTTTGGGTAGACATAACATGTGGTGCCATTTGATGTGACTCAGAGTTTGGGTACCCAACAGGACTGACAAATATGACACATCCTGCAAGAGACCCACTTCTATTCTGGGCTGGTGGTGGAGGGGCTGGATTTAGGTAACAGAATCTCATCCAGTGTTTCTGGTAGTTTTTTTTGTTAAACTTGGGTTTTGGAGTTTCAACTCCCTTTCAACACAGTAGCCCCCATTCTGCATTTCCGTATTTAACGCTCACTGATATCAGATTTAATGCCAGAGTGGTAGAGTAGAAGGAGATTAATAGGATTTGTATTTGAATGAGAGTTTAGCTAAACTGTAATTCAGGTATCTAAAGGCTTTACGTCTCTTTTCTTTAGTAGCAGGTACTGCAAAAAGACCAATTGGAACTATTTAAAAAAAAAAAAAAACAAAGAAGTGAAAGCGACACAGTAATTTGGAACCCATTAAGTTAATCCATTTTTAATTTTTATGTCCTTGCCTTAATGAAAAGAACTGGCACATATCAACTTACAGGAAATAGCCTAATAAAACCAAAACCTTATTAGGCCCCTTTGATAAACATTGCATTCCAGCCCACCACCAGTCATGTGTTTTTGCATACTTGGAAATTGAGCTTTGTGCCACTATAACAATATGAAGGGGACTCTCATGTTTCAAACTAATAAAAAAGAAATAAAATCTGTTTTGTCGTGCTCATCCATGAGAATGGATGGATGGTTGGCAACGTAACACAGACAGGTATTCCCAGAAACAGCAGTGTAAAGGTGTGTCAGGTGTGTCAGCTAACTCCTGGATTGGCTCTGCTTTTCCAGTTTACAATCCATGCTTTTATTTATAGGCATTCCTGCATTGCTTGTTGCTGTCCTGCATTCCCTCCTTCGTGGCAGCCTTTGGATGGAGAGAGACTTGGAAAAGCTGAGGTACCTAAATGTGGCCTCAGATGCTCTTGGGGAGTGTGTTTGGTGAGAAGAGTAAAATCTGGGAGGAAAATTAAATTCTTCCTCTTCAAAAGCTGAGAGGAACTGCCATAAAATTAGAATTTGCCAAATAGTCCAAATTGGTGGTGGAAGATTTTATGTTCTGTAGAAGAAATATTCTGTAGGGTAACTTGACACATAGTGCTAATCTTTTGTCTTTTCATCTGGTATTTGTAACACAATCTCTTAATTTTGCAAGCAATTATTTACTGAACATTTAAATTAAAATAATGGAGGCTTGGACTATCCAGTCTTTTCTGTTCAGTATTGGAGCAACTGGTTTTTAATTCATTTTGGTTTCCTCTTGTTTGTTCATCTCTTGCTCCCACCCTGGTGGAGTTCTTCAGTCAGCAATTTAACCACAGATTGAACATGACAGTTGCCAAATTTAAAATGTTCTGCACAAAATCATACTCGTGTTGTGCAGTAAAATGGTGCAGGCAAGAAGGGTTGAAAGCGCAGACCTCAGAGTGCTGTGCCTCTCCAAGGACTGGAGTCTGGCTTTGAGCTGGAGCAGAAATCTCACGGAGAAATCTTGCATTTGCAAAAGAGTTGCATGGTAAATGGGCAAAAATGTTGGCATCTGGATTGGGAATGTGCTACAAAGTCCTGCTGGCTATTTTTAGGAGCCTTTGCTCTGTGTAGCTCTCTTTGCTTCCTTGGGTGTCCCAGGCTGGAGGGGGACAAAGCTGTAAAAGGAGTGTCAGCAGTTGGGCACCTGTGTCATCTGTGGTGTACTGGGGTCATCTCTTCTGAGCAGTGATTCACAGAATCATAGAATCAGTTGGGCTGGAAGAGACCTCAGAGATCATCAAGTCCAACCCTTGATCCAACCCCACTTTGATTACCACATCATGGCACTCAGTGCAACGTCCAGTCTCAGTTGAAAAACCTCCAGGGATGGGGAATCCACCCCCTCTCTGGGCAGCCCATTCTAATACCTGATTACTCTCTCTGTAAAGAAGATTATTTTGTCCTTTGATTATTTTTGTCCTTCCTGTTACATTTCTGTTTGAACTAACAGAGGCTAAAATGTAGATTTACGAAGCCTCTGGTATAACTGAGAAGTTATACCAGCATATTGGTTTTTCTACCTCCTCTCCAGGATTCTCTGAATGCACTTTTTGCTTGTTATTTTGACTAAATATAATCATTTTAGTTGCTGCCTAAACAGCACTAGGCATTGTAGGATCTTGGACAATGAGTTGAGCTTGTAATTACTACTAAAAGTGAGCAGGTAAATATATCCAAAGCAGGTCAAAACACAAGTGCCACTACACCCATCTGTTTTCCTTAAGTGCAGTGTGTACCCGTCTTTTATTCCCTAAAGATTTTTTCATCCTTTTAAAATGCAACTTGTAACATCTGTAATGTTGAACACATGCAAACAGACCCTTTTGTTTCAACTTTTAGAGCAAATAGTTCCTTAATGTTTATAAGACATGCTTTTGATAGTGTTAGCTACAGGGATTAAAATATCTCATTCTGGTTAGCTTTTAAAATGATATCTTTAAAATTTAACCATTGCCATGTGTAGATAAGGACATCTACTCTCATATTTATGACATTATATTTTTTTTTGTTCTTCCTCTTCCTTGTTCGTATCTTTTAGGTTGGACTCAATGGTCTCAGAGGTCTTTTCCAACCTAGTTGATATTGTGATTTTGCCTTTTCTTGCTTCTCATACCAGCCTGCTCTCTGCCACAGCTCCTTCATACAGGGCAGAAAACCAGCTGAATGCTGCTGTCAAGAGGGACTCATTTATAACCTGCCTGAGGCCTCATGGAGTCTGCAGCAGTGCCCTGTGCAAAGGCAAGGAAAAGCAAGTTGAGTTTGGTTGATACAAGATATGGAGCACAAGCTGAGGTCCTCTGAGGGGCAGTGAAACACCTAACGCTGGGCTGACTTGTCATGTTAGGAGTTGTCAGAATAAATTCTCTAAATGGACAGTGCTTCTTGGTGTAAACTTGGTTTTAGGGGCATGGGCAGACATTACAGTAATACCTCTGGCTCACTTCTGGCACACTTTCCAGCTGTAGTGGGAGTTAAGTTGTAAACATAGTTGTCTTGTCTCTCTCACTTTTTGTGAGCTGTTGTTATTAGCGTAGAGGAGTAAGAAGGAAGCTAATGGGCAAGAAAAATTCAGTGGTTTAAGTGAAGGGCTAGACTAGTCTCTTTATTCTTCTGATGTGTAAGTTATTACCGGCAGAGAAAGGCACATGATCATAGGATCATAGAATCATAGCATCCTTGCTATGGTTTGGGTTGGAAGGGAGCTTAAAGATCATCTTGTTCTAACCTCCCACTAGACCAGACTGCTCAGAGCTCCATCCATCCTGGCCTTGAACACTGCCATGTAGGTGCCTTGTAAAGCAGGAGTCCAGCTTTACCCAATCACCTGCATTGTCAACAAAATCAGGACCAGAGTGTGATTTAGAGGAGGGGGTCTGACTTATCCCCTTGAGACAGCAGTTGCGAGGGCCTGTTCATCCCCTGGTAGGCTTATGAAGGCAGGCACTGTGAGTGCATCTGCTGGTTTTCCTTGCCATAGCTTTTCACAGAAGCCTCATTTTGGCTTTTTTTTTCTCTCTCTGTTCCAACCAATATGTTCCTGCAGATGTCACTAGTGCTACACGGTATTTCTAAACCTTGCAAATCCGTGAGTTTTTCAAGAGGTGCTATTTATATGTACAATCCTGCATGGTCTGATAGCAGCACCTTTCTGCTAAAAGTGCCACCAGATCTCCTGTATTACATCTAGTATTTACTGTGCTGCAGAAAAGATTAGGGGAAGGCCTTATTACCTCAGCAAAGAAAGAAAGACTTTAGTCACACAGATAATCATAAGTCAGTGCAGACCTTCTTCCCAAGTTGCAGTGCATAGAAATTGTCTTGTGCTCAGAATTTAAAGCAGAACCTTATATCACCCACGGAAAAGCAGAGAGAACCATAACAAGTTGAGAGCAGGTCCTCAGCATTGGTTGGTCAGAAAAATTGCTCTCTCCTTGGATATAGAAGGCTTTGTTCTCAGTAAGCTATTTAATCTATTCTAATTGTGGGCTGATGCTGAGGAGGTTTTCCATCTTTTCTATCCCTCCTGCTGCCCTTTGTCAGCAGCTTACTTTTGGGTTAGCGTCAACTACTAATGAAACTGCAGCTTTGGATAGGAGTACTTGGATCTGTTTCTCAGTAATTTCCTATGGAGCAGAGCTTTAGCTTTGCTAAAGTCACTGGAGGTTTACCAAGACAGCCAAATTGTGCCAAACAAGAATGGAGTAGGACAGTGGACAACTTCAAGGGGATCTGATCAGCAGGGATTGTGGGGACGGAGGACTTCTCCAGCAAGACAGATCTCAGTTCTAATCGTTTCCGTGGTGTGCTAAGGGTCTGAGCAACTTTAACTTTCTCTCTAACCCTTTGAACATGGGAAACTGTCTGTAACTGTTAAAATTTGTAGAGTTCCCTGCTGGGACATTTATATTCAACTGGTTCTGCTGCTTTTGAAAACTGACTGCAAGTGGAGTCAGTCCTCAAGTGTGTACAAAGACAGTATGAGAGTACAAATGCCTGTGTTACAGGACATGAACCAAATTAGTTTCTGGAATAAACCCATAATGGCTATAGCCTCTGAAGTTCAACTGTTGCATTGTTTGTATTCTATTTCTGCAGTAATTTCTGGTGAATGCAGATCAATCAATTTTCAACATTTTCTGCTAATGCCATCTCAGACAAACTCTCTACCTGATCTTTCTGGTCACACCATTTCTTTCCTGTTCTTTATTGATGGGCTGTTCACCCTAGTTAATATCATGATACACCAGTTAATATTTTCATTATTATTTGTCAGATTTCTCTTGCCTTGTTCTGCATGGGCAGTTGGCCCTTTGCACCAGACCACCAGGCTGTTTGCATCCTGATAGAGAGCAAACTGCACCGGCCTCTGACTCACCTTCTTTTACAACCCAGTGTTGTACCCTTCCTCTTTACCATGCTGGATGACCTGGACATAGAGTGCTTTGAGGATCTGTATGGAAATGTTTGTAAATTTTTTTCTTGTCTGTTTGTAAATTTTTTTTCTTTACTGTGAATGGTGATATAATATTTTTTAATATTCTTTCCATCTAGTATGCAGGTTTATGTATGTCTTCCTTGCCACTTGAATCTGTGCATATAAGAGACTGAAGAAAAGAGAGTTTAAACCAAAACTGAGGCAAAAATGTGATTGATATCCTTCAGAGATTCTTGCAATGTCCAGAACTTAGGCCCTGGTCTCTGTATAAGTTATTTCTTGTAAGTCAGTAGATTTGTTGCTCCTTGATAAAGTAGGAGGGCATATCTGCACAGAGAGGAAAAATAGAAAGTTAGGCTTCAACTTCTCCCTACTTTTGAGCCTTAAATGAGAGACCTGAACTCTTAGGGGAGATAGTGTGGAAAGCAAATTACCAAGGAATCAGACCTGCAAAAACATGTGAAGCTGAGCCAAGAAGCAGTTTCTCATTTAAAATATAGAATGAACCCATGACCAGCTTGGAGAGGACAAGGACTTTTTGAATGGAGGTATGGTGATTTCTTCTGGTCTCTTGCTTATTAAGGGAAAATTCATGTCTAATTTGAATGGGCTCACAGGCTGGAATCAGTGGTTTTACTGACATGCATACTGATATGACTTCAGGCTTCCAGTGACATTGGGAAGCGCGAAAAGAACTACACTAAAACTATACCTCCATTTGATGAATGATGGAGCACTTTGTTCCTATTGCCTTGGGATGCTGAAGCTTTTACCATCAGTCAGTTCCAGGTGAGTTTTCCTACTCCTAATTTGGCAAAAATATAATTTACTTATTTTAACTTTTGACCTGGAATATCAAGAAATAAAATACATATTATATACCATTGCTCCAATGGATAAAACCACATAATCTCTTTTATGGATGAGTAAAAGTCACATAAACTAGCTTATGCAGACTGCTGGTGTGTCTGAATGTAACATCTTGAATTGCTGTACTTCTATTCGGACCACACAGATCTTGAAAGCTAGAAAGGAAAAGCTGAACCAAAGCGGGGATGTGAGAGGGAGTAGTTAGTTGCCTACTAAAAGAGCAAATAGGCAAAAACCCTCTGGCTTTGGTAAGGACCTTGAGCCATATCTCAGTGTCTCATCTCACATAGCTTCTTAGATGCTAAAATGGATCTGAGAATCACCTGAATCCATTACCACCGAGAGAGATCTGGAAGACTTCTTTGTATGTATTTTTCATGAGAAAGGGAACCAAAGCAGAGCAAAAGGTGAAATTCAGTGCTGTGCTATATCCAGTTCTGGGCTAGAAAAGCTCTGAGAGTTTATATATGGTATTTTTTATTCTTCCATTCTAATTTGCTACATCCTTTTAAAAAGGATGATAGTAACATGGGTGCAGTTTATTAGATTGCTGGCATTTAAAAAATGAGCTTTTTTTCCTCATTTTTGACATGTCAGGTTCCCAGAGAGGGAAAAGTGTGAGCTGAACTTTTGCACTGCACAGCTTTAGGGCCAGGTTGGAGAGAAGGGACTGCCTCACCCACAGTGGAGCAACTCAAAACCTCTCTGTAGTGATTAGTATTCCTGGAGTGTATCTGTTTATTTCTCGGACTTGAAGACATTGCCTCCTCTCCTTCCTTTCCCCAGTCATTCCAAAGCAAAAATCATCAGTATAAGAGTTCATGTGGGTGCTTTCTGGCGAACTTTGCTGGTAAGAGCTTTTAATCTTGTATTGTCTTTCTTTCTTGCTTCAGGCTGTTAGCCTTTGCCTTGTGCCCTTTGCCCTGTGAAATTCCTGCCTCTCCATGGCTCTTCCTTGTTTAGATTTATTATTCGAAAGGGAAACTACCACTGTGGCACCTGAAGAGCCTGAAGTGGGGCAGCAGTCTGCAAAGAGAAGTGACTGCCTGGTGTCTTACCATCAGCTGTGCTTTGCAGACAGAGAGCTTAGCCTCTAATTTAGCTTTTCTAGGAGGCAAAAAGGGCTCCATAGCTGTGAGATGAATTTGAAAGCTGTGCCCTGTCACAGAGAGAGGGGGGCAGAGGTATGAGATGGACAACAGGGCACCAAAGAAAACACCTTTCCAGAGCTAATACCCTGAGCACAGGGACCCCGTTGGCTCAGCCTGCAGGGTCTCCAGTTATAAATTGTCTTCTTGTGTAACAACAAATAGCAAGGCCAGGTTTACCTAATTTATGATCTTCCCTGGGCTTGTGTGTTCCAAGCTGGGCAACATTCTCTGATTCTTTTTTCCCCCCTCTAAATGCTCCAATTTATAGCCAAAACGTGTTTACTCCTTTTTACCTCAAATTAAGCTACAATTGTTGTCCCAGGAGGTTTCCAGACTATAATCTGTCAATTTACTGATCAAGAGTGAATGCTGTTGAGGTGTTTGCTGGAAGGGTGAAGAAAAGAGACGAGGGCCAGCATGGAAGACCTCTGTCTGAGTGCACACTTTGGCTGCATCCTTAGGCTGCCCCATCACCCCATTGTTGGGTATATGAAGTTGCCGCAGCCCTTTTTCTCTGCTGAGCCATGAATTTGCCCTTCATTATAATGTTCAGGGTAGCTCCAGTTAACAGGATCTTCTAGTCTTCTAAAGCCTCTTTTCTTTCCCTTTTTGCCTTCTCTTAACTGCTTTGGACATCTCTTCATTGCTGGGAGAGCAAAGTTCTCTTTCTATGTGTGTGGTTTTGTTAAGGGAACAGAAAGAAGGAGCAAAACTACCTTTTATTTGCAGCAAAGTATGTGATAGGAGGAAATACAAGACTACTTAACACTGAATAGGGAAAGTAAAGTTTCTCTGGAAATGAGGGAAGAGAAAAGCTGAGGGAAACATTTTTGCACTTACAGATCCCTGAAAGGAGGTAGTGGCGAGGGGGGTGTTGGCCTCTGCTTCCATGCAACTAGCAGTAGAACAAGGGGAAATGACCTCAAGTTGCACTAAGGGAGGTTCAAGCTGGATATCAGGAAAAAATTTTTCACTGAAAGAGTGATTAAGCATTGTAACAGGCTCCCCAGAGAAGTGGTGGAGTCATCATCCCTGGAAGTGTTCAAAAAAAGAGTAGATGTGGCACTTTGTAATACGTTTTAGTGAGCAAGGTGGTATTTGGTTGAAGGTTGGCTTTAATGATCTCAGAGGTATTTTGCAACCTTAATGATTCTGTAAGTTTTGAAAAATAAATCAGAATACTATCTGTGAGTTAACTTAGGTTTCACAGTATTTATGACTATTATGCAAAGTGTGACTAAAACCTTACCAAAGGACAAGAAAATGATCAAATGCTGTTATTCATCCTAATTACAAATATTGTGGGATGCATTCCTTACTCATAAAAAATTAAAAAAAAGGTAAAAATTATTGGTATGGTATAATTTGAATATTCCTTTTTATAGTGGTCCCCAACCTCATAAATGACAAAGTGGGGCTCCCAGACTTAGTGGATGTTTGCAATATAGAGAATAAATTATCTCTGAAGAGTGAACCTTCACATGAATGCTGACTGCCTCAGGAAAGTCACCTGAGAGCCACATTCAGTCATGACATTTCTAACACCTCACAACTTTTTAATAATATAAAGTTTATACTGTTATCTACATAAGTTTAGTTAATATTGTTCAGATTAGTAAATATTGATCAGATTAATGCTGGATACAGTGACACAGGGAGTTTAAGTTCTTCTATTTTAAGGTCTTAGGTGAGCTAAGAGTTTAAGGTGATTTAAGGATTTTGGATCAGTAGAAAATAATAAATTGTCTTTAAATCTTTAATGCAGCTTAGCTGCAGCTTTGCAGGCTATCCCTCAGATATTTAAAAAAATTTAAGCCTTCCTTATGCAGCAGAGTTTGCATCAAATCCATCAGGTTTCAAAGCTGACAAGCTAGATGGGCCTTTGAGCAACCTTGTCTAGTTGTAGGTGTCCCTGTCCATGGCAGGGAACTTGGAACTAAATGATCTTTAAGATCCCTTTCAACTCAAATAATTCTGTGATAAATGATTTTTAAGATAATATTAATTGACAGTAAATACAGGAAAGTTTTAGTATAAATTTTGTGAAGTATTATAACGATCCACTCATATTGGTTCTTCAGTAAGCTTGTATTCAATTGCCATTTTGCAAAATTAATAGTAATGCTAGTTTTGTGATTCATTTCGTAGCATGAACTAATTTGAATAATTTGATTTGGAAGTTAGGTCAGAGCGTGTGTTTTATGTAAAACCGTAGCAATGGTCCTCCAAAATCACCAAGTGAGAACTGCGGAAATAAAGACAACCTTTTAGTGTCTGACAGTTCCCTACTCTCTGCTCATTTTGTTGGGCCACTCTTTCTCACATACCCACTGCTCAACCTGAGTTGAAATTTGCTTTCTGTGTCACAATTCTTCTTGGAAACCTTTGCTTAAGCTGAAAACCTTTTGCAGCTCATTTTCCTTGCAGCCTGAATTTATTCCCGACCACTTTTTACATACAGGTTCTGTGCCAGTGGCGCTATATTTTATCTGTTTCCTTTCCCCAGGCTGCTTCTCACGGACACATCCCCACTTAGCCACCCCTTGTTAGGCTGAACAGCCAGACATCTCACATCCATTTTCCTAACCTTCCCACTGACCTTTCTGTGTCTCTTCCAGCTGGAAGGTATCTCCCTGAAACATGGGTGACCAGGATTGTATGCAGTTTTCCATATGGTACCACCTGGGCCTCATACAAAGACATGAATGCTTCCCTATTTTTACTGGAAATACTTCCCCTGCTGCCCTCATAGTTGCCTTTTCAAAAAGGAAATTGACTGAGTCTGGCAAGGTCTACCTTTAGTAAACCCATGTTGCATTTTATCCTATATTGGTTTTACCTCTGCATCATTAATTAGGCTCCCCACAGAACGCTATTTTAAAACCAAGCAAGCCATTCAACTGGCTCTAATAGACCTGTAAATATGGGTCAATTTTTTCACCTTCTTAATTGCAGGTCATACCTTTGTTGTTCCCCAGTCCTATGGCACTCTCCACAACCTGATCATTTTATCAAAGAGATTTACTAATAGACTTGAAAAACATTGTGGCACAACTTTTCTAACTTATGGCAGGATATTTTCTTATCATTACTATTTGAGCACACTGGTCACCTTTGTTTCAGGGAAGCTGAACATTTACTTTGTATTAAATATTTAGGTTGGTTGACTTACCTGCAGTTTTTTCTTTCAAATGAATGACTTAACTTATAAATCTTGTTTTTCTGTGTTTTCCTTTTAATATAAGTTGAGACAGTTTGTAATGTCTTCTTAAAAGATATTTTCTATAGTCAGCTGCCTAGTATAATGCCTCAAATACAAACCAAATCAAGTCCAGACTGTGATCACCTCATGTCTGCTGGATGAAGATGTCTGAGGATGAAGACACTTGTTAGTCATCTCAGACAATGATATTGTCAGGCAGCATAATATATAATGATATTTCTGACAGCACTTAGCTCTTGAACAATCTCAGTGAGATTGTCAGGCATGACAAAATGTGGTGGCAGAATTTAGTGGCTAATCATTGGAAAACGCCTTTGTTCCACAAAAATGGTGTTTGGGATTCTTTTTGTCCTCAAGTTCTTCTTGTATATGGGTGTCATTGTTTTTTTTTATGATTATGGCTTTCTTCTCATATAACTGCTTCATAGAGTCCAGGGTATTTTTTAAATTTCATGGTGAAATTCAGTGGTCTCAAAAACAAAAGGAAAAAACCTCAAGCTATATTCACCTCAGAAATAATACTGTATGCTTTAAGATATGTACTTCCTGTGGATTTTGGAAAAATCAATGAGGCCAAGTGTATTGAATAAACTGTATTAGAAGTGTTCTCAGTTGTCAAAGTGGGTTTCTTTTATTTATGGTTTTGATTAGCAACTCTTCAGTTTGGGGACACAGGGAAAATTTGGGAAGAGTGGAAGCCCATAATGAATGGCCAGGAGAACACATTTTTCTAAAACAAAAAACCACTAACCAGACTATTCTATAAGCAAATGTGCCCAATGGAGATAGTCCAGACAACTGCACCTGGACACCACCTGGATATAATTAAGGTCCCAGAATGGAAGATGTGTTAAAATAGATGCCAGAAAATTTAACACCGTCCCTTCTTTGTTCGTTTGCTGCAAAGGGATGGAATATTGCTCTAAGCTAGACAGAACAGCAGAATGGACCCAAAAGGACTCTGGATACCTCTGAGGAAGACCTTTTTTTTTCCCCCCAGTTCTGCCAGTGTCTTTATATATATGTATTGGATTTTCACTGCTTCTTGATCCTGCAAGGTGCAACCACACGTGACTTACTATCACTTACACTGACTGTGCAAGAACGAATTTGGGTCTCTCCCATGCTCATATCCACAGGCGATGCACAGTCCCTGTGTATTTTCTATTCTTCTTGAAAGGGTTAGTTCTTCTGAAAACAGCACTCGCCGTGTCATTTCTTTCTCTCACCTATTACTGACCATTCTATTTACTTCTCAATGTGTTGTTCAGGACCAAACTTCAGAAAAACTCCTTTCATGTGCTGGTCTATTATCCCTAAGTGGATAAAGTGCAAGAAAGTTTGCAAATATTAAATGTGGTCTATTGAGAGACTGACTTTGTTGAAATGAAACGTAATACTTCACCTGAAAAAAGTGAAGGGGAAAAATCAGTTCAGCAATGCAGAATATAACAATCAGTTGGTTAAAATCTAACATAGTGCCTTCATTAAATGTTAAAAATCTCTGTTGAAACAGTATTAACACAGCAGGGTTGTGAAAAGCCAGATGTAAATAATGGCTCAGAGCAAATAGGCCTCAGCAGGAGAAAAGAGGTGTTTCACCTTACTTTGATCAGAAGCTATCCTTATCTATGTTCTAAATTACCCCAATCTCATTATTATTATCATTACATGTGACCTTGCTAGGTTTCTATTGTAAGAGCAAATGGACAAAGAAGGCAGTGTGGATAACGACTTTCTACATATTATCATGTTTTATTAATTTTGTAGAGGAACTTAAGAAAGGAGTCTGATGCAATAGACAATGCAAAGCGTGATTTTGTCCCTGACTGATTTTATCCTATGGCAAGCTCCAAAGGAGGGAGAAAGGGAGAGGTATGCAATCAGGTACCATCATGATTTGCATAACTGGAGGCTGGTAGGCAAGTTGGACTGACATCTGGCTATGCTAGGTGCTTTATAATCACAGAATGACCTCATCCTTCCCAGGTTATCCCCATCAAGTTAGCAGCCTTGATGCACAATAGAATGAAGTTAGTACATGAAGATGGAGTGAGTCTTGAAGATGTATCTAGGATGGTGGATCAGACCTACCTTGTCTGTTGTTGGGCTCAGTATTGTTCATCATTAACAGAATGCATGATAATAAATAATTATGTGGTAATTCATATATATGAGCAACAGCACTGCTAAAATCCCTGCCAGCATGCACGGCCTTCGGGAACCTCACTCCCCTTTGGGACTTGAATCTCCATGATGCAGGGTTCTCATGATGATTCTTTGCTGGAGGAGCTGGGAACAGCTTGTGAACACAGTGAGTGACCAGTGTTGTGGTGAGGAGACTGTGGTCCAGTAGTAGGGATCAGTGTGGAAGTGTGAAAAGGAGAGAGGAGGGAGCAGTAGGTTCATCTGCTTCTTGTGGCTTGAATGGGAAGTAAAGCAGACAAAGGAGCAGGGCTCTTGGAAAGAGAAGGGCCGGCAGAAGGGTTCTGCAGTTGGGAAGCTTGGCCCTGGTGCACCAAAGGACTGTGAGGCAGGAGGTAAATTTGAAATGGAGATCAGTGTAAGGAAAAGGGCAGACAGAAAGATATCGTGAAATCTGTTTTGAATACACACAAGAAGTAATATGTATCTTGGATTTTAACTCAGAAAATAGCTACTGTAATCTATGTAAAAGACAATGAATTCACTCATACAGAGTTCTTTGTGTTTTAAAGTAAAGTTGAAGTGACTGTATCTTTAGACACAGATAATGACTATAGGACAAGAAAGAGAACTGTGTTGTTCCCCATCATAGGGGATAAATGCTGAGCATATTCACACATAAAATGTCTGTGTAAAAAAGGGAACCCATCTTCTTTCTTTGTGCGGAAGCATGGCTCTCTTCCCATCCAAACGTTCGTGATACAAGTGAAGTTAGAATAAAAGAGTATCAAATCAACCAAAGTAAAAGAACACAGGAAAAAATAAGTCTTGAAATGTATATATTTGGGCAGAGTATGAATGTTTAAAAGATATTAATATACCCTTTGAGAGATGAGGAAAGGTTCTGCCATCTCCTATTATCTGGCTTAGTAGGCTGAATAAGTGAATAATTCAGAGAGCAAAGTTTCTCCAATGAATGAGTCACCTAGACTCCAAACAATTAGCATGCAGCCGAGGCACACTGAAAAAGCAGAATTCATCCATACTGGTTTTAGTAAGTGCTCCACTCAGTGGGGAAATAAATCAGTTTTTCCTCGGTTAACACAAGATCTGAATAACCATCAATTCCCTCCACAGTATCTACAGCACAAATGGTATCACAGATGCTTGATTGTGGGTATAAATTAGCATATTATGCCCATAAGGGGAGGCTGGATGTTGATGGCTTAGTAGCTGAAGCCTGCTGGCCTCTAGGAAAGTGCAAATGTGATGTCAGATGACTCAGTCCACCAGGTGAACAAGAGAAGCTGTGCCTCCACAAAACAAAAACGTGAAAAATGAAGACATACTGTAGAGTAGTGTCTGTGGTCATAGACATGGTGCTACCTGACATCCATACTTACTGACATTTAGTGGTGAGGAAAAGCACCTTTGGAACTTAAACTGATAAGAAGGAAGGAGAGAGAAGTATCCAAGTGAAATACCACTACATGGGTGTTTTATTCTTACCTACTGGCCCTTCCTGGAGGAAAGGAAAGAAAACTAGTTGGAAATCTTTCAAGTCAAAAGGAGTTGTAGGAACTATCTGTTTCCCAGGAACTATCTGACTTCCATCTGAAGGCAGTATCCATGACTGAAGATCCTCACAGTTTAAGGCAAAAGACAGAAAAGGGTAGAAGTCAGCAGATTTGCAGAGTTTTGCTGGCTGCAGAGATTCAGGGAGAGGACAGAACTGCTGAAACACTATCTTGCTGCCAGGCCAATTTGAATATAGACTTATTTAAGAATTGCAAGTTACTGCATACACAAGCGAAATACCTCAAGTTTTCCACTCAAACCTCAGTGGAATATCATGAATTTGTGAAGGACTTGTGGCCTAAGTATACCAGGACTGAGAGTCAGTAGGATTGTGACAACAAAGACCAAAAAGGGATGGACTTTACTGGTGTTGCAGTAGAATCCCATTACAGCCCCACTTCTGGTCCCCAGGAGTAATAAGCAGCCTCAGTGCAAGACCAAAACAGGAGAGGGGACCAAAATCAGCACAGAACTATAACTTACCACACCTGCCTGACTGGGACACCATCTTCTTTCCTGTAAGTTTTATTTCCCTTATTGTACTTCCTCACTGCAGGTTTCCCTCCCTTTCCACACACTTTTTTTCTCTTTTACAAAGAAGAGTTTGATTCCTATAAATCTTCCAGCACTCAACACCTCTCCTGGTGGTCTGTTGTTCATAAGGCAGCATCTGCACAGTGCCAGGTGGGATCTTTTGTCAGCGATTGACAGGAGATGCTGCTGCTGGTAGCTGTTACACACATGAAAAGGAAGATGCCTAAAACGAGGTTGTTAGAGAACCACGTGGATCTTTCCTCATGTTGGGAGGACAAGTATACAGACTTCTCCTTCACTGCTGCCTGCCAGCATGGAGCTCTCAATTATTGCCTGTGCTCTGACACCCGAGCAGCAGCCCAGCCTCCCCCTTCTCGGTCATCCCTGCCTCTGCTGCACAGAGCTGCCTCTCCAGGTTAATGAGGTGCTGGTGTAATTTTGGCACCTACCTCTAGTGCTGACAGCTGTACCCCAGCTCCAGGAGTCCTGGCACATTACCACCCCTGACTCTGACCCAGGCCCCTTGCTGGAGCTGTTGCACACCTAGCAGCAGCTGGTTTCCCATGGGTTTTTCCCTGTTAGGCTTGAGAATGGAAGACAGCAGCAGTAGCCAATACTGTTAAACAAAAAACGTGGGTGAGAAGGTTTTTCTTACAGGCTCTGTCAGTCCACCTTTTACTGCAGCTGTCAAGTGAGGGGTGGAAAAGCAGAGTCTGTTCGCCTCCTCAGCCTCCACACATAGAACAGTTAGTTGTGGGTACTCTGCAATGGAAGTAGCTCCCTGATGAGGACAGGGAGCATATTCCTCTGCCTGCCAGGGCAGACAGCAAAGGTAACTATGAAAGTGGTAGTGGTAAAAAGTAATTTTATCATCATTACATCAGTGGAGTGTACTCCAGGAAAGGAGAGTTTTCATGTCCTGGGTTTGCACCCACAGATGTGCCTCTGGAACTGGCACCTTTGCTAGCTGTCCTGTGCCAACTACAGGTGCCATCTCATCCAGTATAGATCCAGCTCTGCCCAGATGCCCATGACGTCCCCAAAATGTTCACTGCTAGTGAGGAAATGATTTCCAGGATTTCTAGAAAGAAAGTGATTATTAGGAGGCATAAGTAGAGCTGGAGCTAGGTTGGGGCAAGGAGGATACCCCAGGTGTTGTTTTGAGGGGCTGTAGAAGGAGGCCCCTAGGGCTTCTATCCTCCTTCAGATCTACCATGTAGCAGGCAGAAGTGACCATACTAATGTCCTGTCAATGTCTTCAACCAGCCTCAGGGATAGAAATTTTACAGGAAGAGGGTTCCCCTTCTGTGGCTTGAGGTTGCAGGGGGCACTTGTAACAGCAAATGTTTACTTCTCAATTAGTTATTGATTTTTTTCCAGTTCACTGACAGTTGCAAATGTCCCTGGAACAATTGGGAAAGCTAGAAACAAAGCTACTATTTACCTTAATTAAGTATCTGTTTTTGTTTTTTTTTCCTCTCAGGGGCCAAGAAGCCACTTCTCAACATTCAGGTGTCATGGATTCCTCCCTCAGCATCCACATAACTTATTTAAATGTTGCAGTTATGATATCTACAGTGCAGACAAGGATGACATTGGGAAGTGGCTTCTCATGTAGTTAGGCTAGTTCTTCATCTTTAATGAACAAGCAATGACTCAGATGCACGGAGCCCTTCTCTTTCACTTGTGATGGCATTTTTCCACCTGCTCAGTATTTTTTACTATTATAGATATTATGAGAGGAAAGATTGGTGTAGGAGTTGTGGCAAATTACCTTGAAGCACTTGTAATCAGTACTGTTGCCAGTAAATGCATATTCTTGGAAATACTGGGATGTTGCTATATAAGGGATCTTACAGGCAAGGGTGATGATGAAGGACCGCTTTGTAGCAGGAGAGCTGAGCTGGCACAGCTGCAGAGCCCACCAGCACAGTCACAGCTCAAGGGCAATGGGCTGAGGTTCAGAGGGAGGAGGGTCAGGAGGAAAGGCCACCGAGGCTGAGCTAGGGCTGCCCCAGGCACCACTAGTGAGTGGAGACTACTGCCTGTTAAACTTGCCTGCCATCGCTCCTTCACAGGAACTTTTGCTAGTACAGCTAATCCTGCTCTAGGGATTTACCAGGAATAAAAAACAGGAATAAAAATGTCATTGCTTAAACCAGTGTGGTTCCACAGACAGAGGTTTCCAGTGCAGTCTTAGCCTTAGGTCAGTTTTGTAAGGGTAGCTCTTGTCATCATTTACTCTAAAGCTGGACTGTTGGGGAAAAAAAGTCAGAGAGGTTGCAGCATCACTGACCCTTTGATTTTGCCTGTTTCCCAGTACTCACTATTGTGGAGCTGAGGTTCCAGTGATGGGCAGATATCAGGAGAATCACAGCATTTGCCTTTTTTTGCTTCAATCCCTTGACCTGTGGCTGGAAAATTTACAGGCACAGTTGTGAGGTTTGAAATGAGAAGATGGAAAAAACACTACCAAGCCAACTTGACTCACTTGGGGCTACAATCCATCCCTTTTATGGTTTTGGGGAGTTAGTGGCCAAAAGTGCAGAGTTGACCTTCCCCTTCAGAAACAACGTCTCTTCCTCACAAAAGTTTCTGAATTCCCCTGACTGACCTGCAACTTTCCAGCTGCATTCAGCAGTGCGCAGGTTTGCTGCTGGAAAGCGAGCCCTGCATGTCCCTTAGGGCCTTAGGGCTGTGCTTTTACCAGCCTGTGCAGTTCTCTGCGCATCATTTTTTTTCCATAAAGAAGGCAAAGCATCTGTAATGCTCCCGAGTTACGCTTGCATCAGGAATCCCACGGTTCGGCTGGGTAGATGTGGCCACTGGATGTCACTGTTGTTCCGCGGGAAACTCCCGGAAGCCATGGGGGAGAAGGTGTAGTGGCAATGGGGTAGCAGAGCAGGGATTTCCACACTCACTGCAGGATCTGCGGCTTTGAGTGGCTCCGAACAACCCCGTCTCACGCAAAGGGTCCGTGTGGATGCTGGGGTTGTGGGGTATGGATGCTATGGGTGTCGGTGCTGTGCGTCATTGTTTGCAATGTTCTGTTACTTATTGATGGTGGAAGGAAACCGTGATGAAATGAGCAGGATCCCCCATCAGTAACTTTAGGGTGTCTTTGACATTTCCAGTGGCTGCTCACTTCATAGACTTATAGAATCATGAAATTGGTTTTGGAAAGGATCTTAAAGTTCACCTAGTTCCAACACCCCTGCCATGGGCAGGAATACTTTCCATTAGACCAGGTTTCTTTAAGTCCATCCAATCTGGCCTTGAACACTTCACAGGATGGAGCACCCACAGCTTCCCTGGGCAACCTGTACCAGTGCCTTATAGTAAAGTCCCTTATAGTAAAGACAGTTTCTTCTCTGCATGCAAAGGTCTGAGGGCAGAAGGAGTCCAGCCAGGAGCAGCAGGCTGCATCTCATGGACCTCTGGCACATGAGGGCTGAGCCACAGGATACCAGGAAGGGGGCCAGGAAAAGCACATCATCCCCAGCCTGCATTTGCTTCCTGGAGCAAACGAGGAGTGTGAAAATCAGCATGTGGCTGGTCTTGCGCAGGTGAGTGGCTGGAGTTGGATTTTGGATTTGGGCTGCCCAGTGAGGGAGCTGAGAAGTGTCCTCAGGTGCTCGCAGTGCAGACAACAGTTGATAAACACAGCAAACTCAAATCAGTGAGGCTGTCCAGAAAGGATGATTGTGGACAGTAAAACGTTAGGCAAATCTGCAAATAATTCTGCTCTGTGTAGGAACAGGTTAGGCTGCAGCAGGCTGTAGGGCTGGGCAAGCAGAGAGACAATGGGAAAGCAATGTTTCTTCTCTTACCATTCTCTCCAGTATTTGTGCTGAACAGAAGCTGCTTATGGATGATGATTGGTTCCTGGATCTGAGAGTCCAAAACAGAGCTGTTGTGCATTTGTGGTTTAGGGGAGGTTTTGTACTCCCAGTTGCCAGTCTGTTAGTTCTGTAGGGATGTCAAGGTTTGTCTTCTCATGTGAAATGTCCTACCTTTCCTAAGGTATAAAGTGGGCATCTGTTGTTTTCCTACCAATTCTTCTTTGTACAGTTGACACAGAAACTTCCAGAAGTGTTTCTAGCAAAAGATTTTAGTCAAATGGTAAGAAAATATATCCATACAAATTAATTAGTTAAATAAAACTTCAAGAAGCCATAAGCTTGACCAGAAAAATATGATCTGGTAAACAAGGTAAAATATTGCAAAGCAATATTGTTCCTTAGGAGATATTAATTTCTGTCCTATTCCCTTTCACTGAAGTCTTGACCCAATAAGATATGAACATACGTGACTGAGTAATTTTGATCTAATTCCCTTGGGTTTCCACAAACAAAGGACAGTTCCATGAGTGACCCCCTGAAGTGACCTTGATTGTACTTTAATAGTAGCAGTATTAAAAGAAGTGAGGAAGATGTCAGGGAAGAGTGAAAAAACAAAACTCAGGATTGAAAATTGAACCTAGCTACAAGAAAATGAATGAAAACATCCAACACCTAGCAGGTGACCTAACATGTTTGGTTAAGTTGTCGTCTTTGCCCAGTGCAGTTAGTATCAATTATTCAGAAAAGCTCCTATGGCATAATGAGGCAGTCAGGATATATCAGAAATGGCAGAGCCATTCCTCAGTGTTTGCCTCAAATGCCTTTGGAGGAACCGTGACCTTCCTGGTCCCCATGTCTGTACTCAGCCAGAATGGGACCCTGGCTGTGAGGCGCCCAGAAGCATGTGCTGGTGCTGCACTGCCCACATTCTTGGAAATAATTGATTCTAATGTTGCTACTTGGTCTGTGGGTAAGGTCTGACTCTTTTCTAGATGTCTGGGAGAAGAGAAAAGTGAGTCCTGACTGTGTGGATTTGGCCTGTGGATGCTCTCTCTCACCTAGGGGCCTCTGTCCCCAGAGAAACATGCTTTGCCCCTTAATTTTTGTAACCCAGGAGACTGCTTGAATCATGATGGGCCACTCTAACAGAAGGAAATACCCAGACTAGTGACTTCTTAAGCTTTTTTCTCCTTTGATCTTTTCTTCCTGGAGGCATTTATTTGATCTTGGAAGGACCTTAGGGCTACAGTCTGCCCTAGCAAAGATATGACAGAGAGCAGAGGAAAGATATTTTGAGTCTTTTCTTCTGACTATTCCCCTACATAACACAGGCAAAATATTGACATGCTTCTCCCAGGAACACTGGGGCAAGACAGAGCAAATCAGAACGGAAAAAAACAAAGTGAAATTTCTAGGATAAAACAATAGGAAAAGGTTATGGCTATGAGAGGTAGGATACTCTTCTAGAAAGTACTATATGGGTCTCAGGAGGCTTGAATCCAGGAGACCTGACAGCCAGTGTGAAACTGTGTAAATGACAACTTAATGCATTGTTTCTCAAGTCTCCACCTGTGAAATATCCCCTGCCCCTCCCCTGTTTAGCCCTTGTGGGACTGTGGCTTTTCTGATGGACCGAGGGGCTCTCACTTTCTCTTGGAACCACTAGATGGGACCAGAGTAAAACAATGAAAATAATTTCAACATGTAGGCCAATAAAGACATGCTATCTTTGACCTTTAAATACTGGTTTCAGGATTCAGTCCAAATGCCAGTTAGGCTTCCAGAGCTCCCTGCTAAAAATTAAACATCTTCTCTGCTTCTTCTTTTTTCCCTCTCTGAAGTAAGCTTCATCTACATACCTGGTATTTGCATTGCCTTGTTATAAGGAACCAAATGTTGTCCATCTGTAGACATGAAATATGGAGGGGCCATTTGGGCTGCTGAAGTGCTTCCCTCCCTGAACCACCAAAAGCTTAATTCCTGAAAGTGCTGAGAGGAGCGTTAAATACCAGAGAGAGATCAGATGCAGATACAAATGGAGAAAATTGGGGAAAGCAAAATAAAGCACATCTTGATATTTCCCTCCCTACCAGCTGTGGCTAGGGAAATTAAACAAAACCAGGACTCCAAAATCCAACGGCTAAAAGGAAGGCATGAACAACTCAGAGGTTTGCAGTCCTCCCCCTGTTTGCCCATCCCAACACTTCATTCCTCACTGCCCACCTACTTGCCATAGGCAGTGAGAGTGAGCCAGGCCAGACAGAGTCCCTTTCCCCTGCCTCTCTGTGGAGGGAAGAGCACTGGCAGTGCTGCGGGTGTAACAGCATCTTCTAATTCACATCACTGACAATCAGTCAGAAACTGAAAGTAAACAACCTATTTACATGTATTTTAAATACAGCTTGGAGCCTGGCAGCCCTACTATTTTGAAAAAGAGGTTAAAGAAGACACTGTAAGGCAAGGACCTTACATACCGAGCTCCGGCCCTCCGTGCATTAATATGGCTGAGTGGAGATACTAACATAACCTTACCTGTAATGGCATGAACACACCACTGTAATAATTCATTTAGAATGATGACACCTGAGACCTAATTTAAAACTCCTAGATGAATACTGTTCTCACATTCAAACCCCAAGGCTGCTGCAAACATACCTAAGAAATCCTAAGAACTATAGTGAGCCTAATTGAATTGGACTTAAATGGACCATTGAGGTGGCCTCACAGAGCTCTAGGGAATTTATATTGTTTATACTGTATCAGAATCACAGCTTGAACTGAATAACGGGTTACATCCAATCATGTTACTGTAACTCATGCTTGAGGAAAGGGGGAAACCTTTTGCTATCAGCAAGGCTGTATGGAAAACAATTTCAAATCACTTTAAACCCGGTTGGCAACTACTTTGCCAATTATGGAGTCCTTTGGGAAAGGTGTGTGCTAGGGCTCGGGACTAAATGATTTATGTCAAGCGCCCCAGTCCCCGGAGGCACATACAGGAGGCTGGAGAGGAGGTGCTTGTGGCTAATTATTTCTCCTAAGAATACTTTAGCAAGGTAATTTGCGCTTGCAGATGAGTCACTCTGCACACTGAATATAACACAGGGAAAGCAGAGACTTCAGCGCTACAGAACACAGACAGATAAAAGGGAAACGAACGGGATCGTCAGTCCTTAATCTCTTATGCAAAACTCCAGCCCCCCGGCCCCACTGCCTGCCCACCTCTCCCAGAAGGGCCCCTCACCAGCGATGCTCAAGGGGGACCACAAACAAAGGCCAAGCAGAGCCTCATCCCCACACCTAATTACAGAAAGGAGCCCAGCATTTTAAAGGCTGATAAAAGTGTGCACTCTTGGTGACTCTCGGTGGTGCAAATCTGCTGGCGGCTGGGCATGCAGGAGGGAAAAGCCTGGGCGAGCTGAAGCAGGTGGCAGCCAAGTGCCTCCCCAGTGTTCCTGCCTGTGTGTCCCCTTGGCACACTGGCAGTTTCTTTGCTCCTGTTGTCGAAAATCTCCTCACAGGTGCACTGTTGACACTGTGTTATAATTTATGAAGCTGCAGATGCCTGGAACATGTAATTCATTTTGCAGATGGCAAGTGTAAATTCTGCTGTTTCTCACATGGCACAGACTTGCCTGTTAATAAAAAGGCTGACCTCCCAAATCCTGGCTACTCCGAGAGGTGCAGCAAATCCCTTTTGGCTGTGTGGTTGCTGTTGAGGACGGTGTAAATAGCAATCATCTTGCAGATGATTCAAGCCTTATTTCAAGATCCCCACTGCCCCAAAGTTCTGGGGTGTCAGCTTTGGGACTGACTCAAAGAAGGGTGAATTTTGGTCAGAAGTTTGGGATTGATTTGCATCTGAAGTGCGTTACATGGTTGTGCACATTCTGAACACTGCCTTCTAGATTTTCAGCTGATTTTAACTCGTATCATATAGTTGACATTTATTCAGGTCCTCTCATTCACACTGGCTTTGGGATTTCAGAAGCAGTGAGAACACAGATTTGTGGCAAACACAGAGTTGCTGTTCTGCATCAGGAGTTAGTAAAAATGCAGACACACACCTGTTTTGCAAAATGCATTTGTGGCTTTTTGTTGCTTTGCAGCAGCCGAGAAGACAAAAGCTGAAAAGCTGTAAGTCCCTGTGGAAATGCCACTCAAACCTTGTGATCCCAGATGGGTGCACACACAATCCCCAAGCCCCCAGCTGTGCCTGTGGCTCTGCAGAGCAGATGCAATGGCCACGCTGGTGCCTGCAAGTATGTGGGTGGGTAGTGATCCACCAGGGCTGCCACCAGGACTGCAACCTGCAGCTGCAGCACTCTGCATGGATCAATCTGCAGTATTAACTGAAGAAAAATGTAAAGCACTTTTCTTTTATCCTGCAGCGATATAGGCAATAATACAACTGTCATAGATAGCAAGGGGACAATGGATTTGCTAACCCATAGCAAAGAGATGATTTGTGAAATTTTGAGTAGCTCAATTGGCTGGCTTCAAAATAGCCATCTGAACAGCCGTGTCTCCTGGGTAAGTCTAGTTTGTCCAAAAGTTCTGTGCACTTCTAGTCCACACTTACGCGACAGCCTTCCATCGGGAGTGTGAGGCAAAATCCATTCTTGTTGACCTGATTAAGGCTTGGCTGCAAGGCACAGCCACCACTGAGAGGCTCCTCTCTCAAGCACAAGCCGCAGGGGAAAGCCAGTTGAATGCTGGCTGCCAGGGCAGTGAAGAGGCAGTGTTAGTGGGCATTGTAAGCCCACGGCTGGCAATAAAAGGGTCTGTAGTTTGTAGCATTCTAGGCTATGTAAGCTGAAGTGAGCAAGTCCAGAAGAGCCTTCAGCTGAGGGTGGTTTAGTGTGTTTGCTTTTCTTTTGATCCTGGGTTCAAAACATTCAGATTGTGCTGAAGGAGACCCTGACTCGTGATATCTTTTAGAGAGGAGAAGAAGGGAGGCACCTGAGAGGCAAAACACACAACTCCATTTTTCCTACCTCTGTTCAACCTGTGTGCCCTGTCTGCCAGGGTGACACTCCAGAGTGCAAGATTAAGACCTTATGTTAGATTGGTCTCATAAAGAAGGCAGGGCATGCACTGCTTATCCATTGTGGATTTAAGCCACAGTGAAAGTTGTGTTGGAAGCTGCCCCCTGGCAAAACTTCAGGATACTGTCCTTTGTTTGATGACTCCAGTCTCCTCGCTTATTGGGCACTAACCTGCCACAAAAACCTGCATCCAAGAGAGCAGCCAGTGCACCTTCAGCAGGAAGAATGCATGAAACGGAGCACTGGTTCAACAGAAAGTCTTTCACTTGCTCTTTTTCTTCTTTTTGATCCACCTCCCTAGAGTCTTTTCAGGAGTGCTTACCATCAGCCACAAATCCCTGCCACAACAGCTTAAGAGGGATTCTTTCTGTCACAGCTGATGAGAAGAAACATTATTCTACACTATGGTCAAGATCTTCCAGGTCTTTTATCAGAGTAGGATCACAGAAAAACTCCTTACAACTTTCCCTCTTTTAGTATGGAGAGTTTACAACTATGTTATGCAGATCTTTTATGCATTTCTTTGTATTTTATTTTTTTATTATTCCCAATCTCTTTTAAGCTTCTTCCCCTTTGCACATCTGAGCTTTGCTGATCACAGAGGTCAAACAGATTGAAAACATATGTGCAAGTAAAGTGGCTTCACCTTTGACCTCAAACTATTCCTTCTTGGGAACATTTAATTTGCTCTAACCAAATGTATTTCTATTTTAATGGAATGGTCTTTGCCTGAGGCAAACTGTGTGGAAGTCCATCAGATGTGTTTTCATTTTACCACTTTGTAGAAAAGTGTATTAATCCATTTTGCTTTACATCTGGATTTTTTTTTTAACACAGCCCTGGGATTTTCCTCTCTATCTACAGTGCTACCCATGGCTCCTGTGCAAAAAACAGAGCAGAGCAATATGAAATTAAGTGGACCAAAGAGGAATGTTAAGAATAAAAGTCGATGCTGACTGCAAAGAGCAAATTCTTTTGCCATCCTGGGTCTGTATATTTCTATTTCTGGTAGGTTACGTATTTTTCAAGGATGATGCTATGTGCTATGCCAGATTGCAGAGGATGTGAAAATTTGGCTTATAACACTACCCTGGATTCTTCCGGTGAGGTGAGGCAAGCTTTACAATAGGATCAAACTGTGGCTACAGGGCCTCACTTTCAGCTTATGTCTTTGTGATTTAACTCAAGGCTCGTAGCACTTTATGGCAGAACACAATGCAGAAGATGCAACTATTTCAGACTGTGTTGTGGTTTTAGTTGCTTTGAAAGTTTTACACGTTAGTTTCTCCTCGTCAAGCTGCTATCCAATGCATTCATGCATAGCCCAGGCATATCTGCCCAGCTTATCTGTTATTAGTATAATAACCAGGACATATAGCTAGCTTTGGTCTCACATTTTTGCTTTGTAAGAGATGATTTCCAGCTCATGTAACCTTCGTTGTTCGTTGTCTCATCATTCTGATCCTGCCACCTCTCATTTCTGGGTCGAGTACTGAATTCAGCACAACATGACAACCCAACATGAGAAAGACAGAGTAAATGTCATGCCCTAACAGACTTGAATGATGGAGTGAGTCTGTGCCTGGGCATTTCCATTCATTTTACATAGTCCCTGCATCCTATTTGGGCAGCTTACTACTGAAAAGAACATCCCTCCCTTTGAAATCTGAAAGGGAGAATGAGCCCCTGCGTGGCTGCAACATTGTCCTACTTTTCTGCGGTTCCTCCATTTAAGAGTCTGCTGTCAGAGGAAATTATTTCAGTACTACCACTGTCTAGCATACTACAAAAAGCCATAACAGCAACAAAAAAAGGATAGTGTGTAGATATATAAAGCTATATTTCCTCCTATGGTGGATCCAAGGGAGGATTTCCATAGTTACAGAAAAAAGTAGAGCCTACTGAGATTTTTCACTGTGAATAATTTCAGTAAATTGGGGTGTTGGGGGTGTGTGATTTTTTCTTATGTGTGTGTGTATCAGTTATTCTTCAGCAAAATCCATTTTCTGTCAATGGGAGTATTATTCCTGAGTATTTGTTGAACAGCTTGGACAAAGCATTTTCTGTCCAGTGAGAGGTTCACTTTGGATATTCACTATTCATTATTCACGGTGTGTGTGTTCACACAAGTCATATAGTATTGTCTCTGCTCCTTACTTGAATAACTCTAGTTAAACAGGAGACTAATGAATGTTGGAGCACACATGGTGAATAACTAATAACAAGGAACATGTTCTTCTCCCACTTGTAACTGTACTCAGCAATAACCAGGGCTGTCTTACAGCATGGGGTGGTGGGGCCTGTAACCTGGGCCTCCCAGCTCCAAAGGCCTCCTTCCCCTGCTGGGGCACTGTGTTTACTGTGCACATGCCATACAAGTCACTCTGGGTGTGCAACTTGTTGCTGTGTCCTAGAAGACAGTACTGCTTTGCACAGCTGGACTTGGGACCTCAGGAACCCATACATGGGTTCTACCAGTAGACAGTGGTATGCAAAACGGCTAACTTCTCAATATAGGGGGAAATAAATGGGAATCTGGCTGTTCAAATTTCAGGAAACAGAAGGAAACATGGGACAAGACAATGGTCAACCCAGACCCTAAAGCTTTCCTCTAGAGGGAAATCCAGCTCCTTCATACTGTGCTTCTGATGTGAAGGAACCTAATGGTCCCATGAATGTACCTCCACAGCAAACTGAAGGTGTGATTTTAGCACAAGATGAGGAATCAGTGCCTGATGCAAGTTAACCAGCATGCCTACCATTGCCCGCAAAGGTGCACAGAGAGGCCTCAATCCCCTCTAGCAATTCGGGACTTGGGTATGTGCCCAGTGACCAATGTGGAGGTTGGACAGCTGCAGTCAGACTAGAGAGGCTCTGCAGTCATATGGCCGTGACCACTGTCCTTAATGTGGAAGCAAAAGCATCCTTGATTGTGTAACTTCCTTCTTCTTACCACCCTTATCCATCCTTTTTACACATTTTCTCTTGTGTTTTCCATGATTTTATGCTTGGCACTACTAGGCTTAAACTGGCATGCTCATGGTATCATCTCCCCCCAGCTTGTTTTGCAACCTTGTCCACTGCTGCTGAAACCCAGAGATACGTCTGAAAGGGTGATTAAGTATACTTCACACGCAGCATCAGAGCCACTGACGGAGTGAGGAGGAACGCATTCTCCTTTCAAGAGCATCTATTCTTGTTTCTCTGTATTTACATCTTCATGTCATACACTACCACATGCTCAGTCTCCTCATATGCTGTGCTAAGCCCTCTCTCCAAAGGGACTGAAGGTGTGTATTAAAGCTGCTAGGGCTCATAACACACCAGTGATTTAGATGAAAATGTGTGTGATGGAGTTGTTGCCTTGTGCCCGGCAACTGCTTTCCTGTGCCCTACTGTCTGATGTTGGTCAGAATACTTCTAAGGAATGGATACCTTTATGAATTTAACCCTTTGGCCCAGTAAACTTTCAGAATTCAGGGCGAGTTTACTGAAATAGTGCTTGTGGCCATACAAATATATCAGGTGACTTACTGCTCACAGGAAGTAACAAGTTGAAGATATTATTATGGATATGTGGAAAATATTTTCGAAAAAACTTGTACTCATCAGCTAGAACATCTTTTTGAAATCTTCGAAGAGCTAGTGGATTTGAGGAAAAAGCTAAATATTTCCAGCTGGTTTTGAGAAGCAGAGGTGGACCTGCCTTTGTGGGTATCACTAGGGTAAAGGAGAAAGTTTGGCTGCGGCCCCAGGCAATGTTTAGACCTTGGATTTATTTTATCTCATCTGCCAGTTTGTTCCATTGCCAGATACCTTCAGCTAACAGTGATGGTTTTGCTATCACAGGCGCCTTCATATTTTTAGGGGTTTCGTCACTGTAAAAAGAGGGGTTTATGCCTCTTTCATGTTCCTTAAGAAGTTGGTGGTGCAGGACTACATTGCTATGTTGTTTTGTCTCTTAATAGTTTTGTGCTTTCCCACTGTCTGACTTTTTCATTGCTCATCAGGGAGACTACAAGGTCTCTTGATGCTGGGAACATTTTTCCTCATGTGTTTGCAGAGTCTACCACAACATAGCCCTGATCTCAGTTAGTGGATACTCGACACTCAAGAAATAACAGTAAATAATCCTCATTCCTACTTCAATGCTCTACCTGTGCTATAGATCAGATGAGAGAAAGTGGCTCTTAATCTTCTTCCTGTCAGTATTATACAGGAATATTTCTGATAGAGAACTTTTAAACTACCATACAATGAAAAGTTGGAAGGTCTCTTGTAAATCATACTTTGCTCACATATAAACATAACTTAAATCAAGTTGATAAGCAATACCCTCTACAGGATAAATGTCTGATACTGGATTTATTTCCGATCTGTTTACACAAAGGATTGATGATGATCAATATCTCCCCTCGGGATGAACAGGGGAAAAAAATGCTAGTGATCAGGTAAGCTGGGCCACTTGATGTCACTATTGCTTGACAATGTGCACAGGCAACTGAGAGTATAAATGGGATTATTTCAAAAGAAGAGCTGGGACAGGGGGTTTAAAAAAAGCCTCTGGGCCATCTGTTTAAAAAGAACGAGAAAGATACACTATTTAGGAATGCGCATAAATTCTACCTCTGTACGTTTAGTGGTGTTAGTGGAAACTCCTTTCTCTTCTGCACTCATGGCTGAAAGTGGTCTGACTGGACTTGGAGCAGAAGGATTCATATGCTTTTTGCTTGCTCATTGTAAGAATGAGACACTTTCCTTATCTCTCTGACACCCCTATGTGAAGAGCATTGTGGTACTGGGCAGAGTAGCCCAGGCTTATATTAATAAATCTGTTTTACCATACACCAGGTAAGACTGGGTCCATTATGATAACTATGAAGTAGAATACTTTTGTCCACTGACATGAAGATTTCTGGCTACCTGGCTGATTTTTACAAAATGCAGCCTGTGTTTCCCTTGATGAATTTGGGTTCTCACTTGAGCAGTCATCAGAGGCAACATTTCTATTTGCTTACTGCAGAGATTTCACCATTCAGTGATCTTGTTAGTTGCAGTTGAACTGGTAAATTATTTATCAAAGTCCGTAGTGAATAAGTACTTGATACTCCTACCCCACAACTTCATCTAAGTCCCATGAAACTGGGCAATGAGTTACTTCTCCCTTTGAAAGGCCTATGGTTACTAAATAATTCAGAAGCCTCTCTCCTGGCTGTGGTAGGACATGCGGCTTTAAAATGCCTGAAAGATCTTTTTGTTAGGAATTAAGCCATATTGGTCACTCCTTTGTCTTTTGGTGAACTGGGTGAAAAGTGGGTGAATGCCTTTGTGTGTGAAACCGTGACACCAATTAAAAAACAAATTCTTGTTCTTGGAAGGACTAAGACAGTTTGGATATCTCTTTCTTGAATCATTTTCATTTATGCAGAGATCTTGGAATTGTACTACTTGGGAGGAGCTGCAAGTTGTGCTATGTTTGCACTGAATATTTGTATTTTATCTGTTGGGAGCCATTTACCTTTTTTGGTTTTAATTTTCAGTAGTCAGTTCACTTTTCCCCTGCTGTTGGATCTCTCCTTTGAGCAGTAGTGTTAGTTATAGCTGCTTACATAGGTAGGATTACAAGTGAGCAACAGAGACAGGCATTGTCTAAATTATTTTCACATACAGGATGCCTATGAGTGGAAATCAACCCACATCTCCTAAGCCTTCAACCAAATGCCTTTACTATGGGTCAAGCTTTCCTTACTGTTAGGAAAGTAAAGCTTGAATCTCACCAAGTCTCCAGGAGGTACAATTTCTTTTTAACAGACATTCAGCATCACAAGTGATGTCTGTAGGAACCTGGGTTTATATGTTCATTTTCCCTACACAAACCCTATGTGGATGAATACAATAACAGGTGGTTTCTCTCTCCTTCCCAGGGAAATGGGAGATGACCTATTCAAAAGGGAGTGATTGTCTATTGTTTCAGCAGCTTGAGGGCTCCCATTCCAAAAACCTGAGGAATTGGTTCAGGTGTGTCTTAGCTCTTCTTAACAAATGATGAAGATACAACACTGAGTAAGTTTTAAAGCTCAGGTAGTAAGTAGTGACTCCACTGACATATAGTTGGATGGTCACTGAAAGCAGACAATTCAAAATAATGGTACACTGAATCAAAAATCTGCTGGTTGATTTCCAAATCTTTCAGTCTGGGCATCACACTTTGTATGAGCTGAAGAACTGAGGTGAGAACCCAGCTAGCCCCTCAAACAGGAATTTTGAGGACAAGCCTGTGCACACTGGTGGCATATTGTATTCTTTGCTATTAGTCTAGCTGTCTCCAGTGGAACTGCTCATGGTAGTGCAATCATGATTTAATCATACGAATAGTGCTAGGCAATTGAAAGAAGCATGGCACAAAAGACAAAAATATATGAAAAATACCCTTCTGACAAGCATTGATTTTCTGTACAAAAAATTGTAGCCTCTTGAGAATTTTAAACTACCCTAAAGAATTCCATGCTGAGGCAACTGTTCTTTACAGAGTTTTGTAGCTTATTTTAAAAATATCAGTATAAAGATTTTTTTCTCTATTAAACTGCCTATGTTTTAAGAGTAATTTCCATGGACTCCTTATTAATTTCTATAGCTCCCTGTTTAATTTTCTTTTTTTTCATAAAGAAGATTGTAAAACTCCAGTATGATTGGTTGTAGTATGAGACTAGTACGATCTTATTTCAGAGATGTGTCATGGCATCTCTAAATGAGTTGGCCTTTGTTTCGTTTCATTCAATCAGTTCTTTGGCAATCTCCAACCAACTGTACAAGCATGGAAGAAAGATCTGAGCATTTAAGCTGGATCAGAAGTGGAAAGGAATTGGAATTGTTTTTAATGAGCTGTAGTGGTTTGGTTTCTGTATACTTAAAGACCGAACTGAGCACTTTAGGATGTTTCAGAGTCACCTTACCATTTTAGCATTACCTGGGCATTCTGGTGTGCTCTGCAGCTAACAAGACCATTTGAAACTGAATGGTCAGTGATGATAAACAGTGATAATAGATTACCAAGTAGGGGGAAGGTAGGAGATATTAATAAGGTAAGATTTTTAATTAATTTTTCAAGTTAATTAAAATGTCCAAAAGCACAATAAAACTGCAGAAAATCTGGCAAGGGAATGGCAGCCTGTCTGATTAATGCAAGTCAACTGTCTTCTGAGGGTAATAGTAATAATGATGAGATTATGGATATGGAAGAACCTGCTAAAGAGATATGAGATGCATGTGGAATACAAACTGTGTCCTAGTTACTATTTTATGGTGCACAATGGATCTTATTAAGGAGGAATAGCAGTAAGAATTATCACTGAATTGCTCAATGAAAGTATTGTGTAATTAACACTGCTGCACCATCAGCTTGAGTGCTACCTCCCATTGATACTCCATATCCTTCATTTACTTTCAGTTTTTAACTGAAGTATGGGAGTTTCAATGGCAGATGCAGGCAGCTTGAAAAACGTTGCCTTGTGCATGATGATGCTTGAAGAAAGGAAAGTAAGCACTGAAAGTGCTGGAGTGGAATATGATATTCAGAAGAGGCTGGGAGGAACTTCCACAAGTGAGAGTTTGATACTCCATTCCCTCAGAAAAATAACACTGAAACAAAATAATAACAATAACCATGATAGAGAAAGTAAAAAATACTTTCTTTCTGGCATCCCTTGTCTCATCCCTAATTTTGAAAGCATGTGTTCCCCATCCAAGCAGAAAACAAGTCCCACTGAGGCTGATGCAAGAGTGATGAATGGGATTCACTGATGGGTATTTTTTCACAGCATTAAGTTACTTATTACATATATATGCCATGTGCCTGCTGCAGTGATGCTCTGCTCTTGGCTGGCTGCTCTAGGCAGTCTGCAGTAGAAGTATTGTAACATATTAGAGACATCAGTATCATGCAGGAGAGGACACTGAGTAAAGTCCTGTCCTAATGGAGAAGAAGCAGTCAATAACCTTAGGAAAAATGTAGTATTTCTAACCTTGTTTTGCAGATCTTGTGGTAGTTCACTTAACTCTCATAGGAATATCCTTGCCATTGAAGGACAGATGTAAACCAAAGCGCAACACCTTTGAGCTTTACCTATCATAGTTTTTTACAGAAAAACACAAGCTGCTGTCTGCAAAGCAAAACTCCTCAAAATTAATATCAAAAGACCAGTTTGACCACAGATTTGGCCAGACCAGAAATGAGATCTGAACTGCTCATGTGTTTCAGAACATTTGAAGCCTGAGTTATGAAGTTATGATAGACTGGGCCTGTGCTTATAATGAATCACTAGGGTTTTTTTTCTTTTTTGTTCCTGGCTAGGTTATGCTATACCTCATGTTCATTTTATTCAAGCTTCTTTCTGTCAAGAGCAAAATTCTTAATTCCATCTTCAGTGTTTACCCAGCCTGCTCTTAAAAATGAAAATAGTATCTGGAGGATTTTAGTCTTGGAGAAATAATAAAGTAAAAGCCTCCTGTCTTGAATTCTGAGTAGGCTGCATCACCACATACAAGAGAAACTGTTGCTATAGATTGCCTTATTATTACAAGAGGAAGGTGAAAAATGGCAAGGAAGGTTTGAAGCTGGTTGATCTAAACCAGAACCAGTTTATAGGGAGCTGGCCGAGGACTGAAGTTTTATAAGGTGCACTTTAAACAACCATGCAGTGTACTAAAAATATCATAAAAACTATAGCTTCCAGCCACAAGTTTCAGAAAATGCTTAGTGGCAAAAAGAGAAAAAGCTCCAAAATATAGGGCATAAAGAAAATCTGATACGCAGAATGGAGGAACATTTAGGTCTGGGCTCTTGCTTCAGGCTCCAGTTTAGTGCAAGCACAAGAAACCACATAATGTTCATTAGGACAGTATTCATCTCTGTAGTGGCAAAAGTATATAAATGCCACATGAGAGGAGCCACAAAACATTCAGTATCTGAGATTTATTTAGATCTTTCCACACTCTGCAGACCCCATTGACCCCCACAAAGGTGCTGCCATCCATCCTGCTATTTTTCTCCTGAGACCTCATGAGATTCATCAAAGTAGCCAAACTGCTTGTCAATTTTCAAAGCCCATTACCCCTTCACTCCCATTTAAACAGAAAAACAGTACCTGCAGAAGCTGGCATGAGTGGTTCCCTCCATAAGAGAAACTCCCTGAACAAGATGCCCTGCAGCTGGAATAGTAGTGGTCCAAAAAGATGGTTTGCTACGTTGCAGATTTGGAAATCAGTCCAGAAAGGCATTAGCAGAAACCAGCCACTGGTGTTGTCCACACTAGGGATTTTTTTAAGACTTTTCTTTGTGGCTGTTTATCCCCAGCAACTCCCAAAAGGAGAGGTCAGTGCTTGGTAAGTTTCTTTGCATCTCATGTTTGTGTGTGAGTTGGCCTCTGGAGTTGACCGCTCTTGGGAATCAGGGGAGGGAGAGACCAGAAAGGGCAGGAAGGTTGATATGAAACAGAAAAACTTGCAAGGATGTCATGAACATTTGCCTCACTTAGCAGGACATTTAACTGTTTCATTAGAAGTGTGTGGCACAGCCCTGTCAGTCATAGGATTTTAAGAGGCCCATCAGAGACATCTCTCTGAGGCAGAGTACCTGCCTCACCCTGCTCCTGGCTGTGTGCTGTGTCAGGAGGCTATTAACTCACAACTGATCTATGCCATGAGCAAACTGAAGCATCTCAGTGCCAGCCCAGCTGTGCTGCCTAACACAGATGGGATCAAACAAGGGATCCTTCTCTTCCACCCTGCTTTTGGAGGCAGCTGTTCCATCTGATTTCAGGAGAGGGAATGGTACCTTACTCTGCAGTTTCAATAGCAAATATCACAAAGTAGTTGCAAGGCAAAAGGGAGAAAATAATTGTTCTGAACACCGTTACAAGGTTTTTTTTTTTTACAGGATGTTAAAAGCAGGCTTCTAAACACTCCTCTCCCAATCCTCACTTGCAATAGCAGCAGCTGGGGTCAGACATCTTTTTTCACAGTGATTAATACCTTCCTACAAGAGGATTGCTATTAAAGGGAATGAGGCAGCCTGCCGAGCTTTCCTCTGCGTGAGAAAGAGTGGCTCTGTGTCTGCAAACCATGGCAGACACTGAACTTCCCAGTTTTCTCTGCTGCTCAGGCAGTCAAGTCTCCAACTGCCATCTCTTGCATCCTCAGTTTATGGTACACATAAAACAGGAGGCCATTTAAAAAAATAAGATAAATCAGACACTAAATTTAAATTGCGTTGATATAAATCATTCATGCAACAGATTGCATTTATTTATTGCCTTTGTTTGCAGCGCAAGAAATCTGTTAGATGCGCCTCACAGAATTCATAGATTAAAAAATAAAAATCCTTATGAGATACAGGCTTTGTGCCCAAAATACAGCACTTTCCTATAAAACCTTTATTTGTCTTCAGAGGAAATACTTTGGCATTGTTTCCCCCAATATCTACTTCCTCCTTCTCACCTCTGAAGTTCCTTCCCAGTCACAGGTTTGCATTTCATGCTCCAGCTCCAGTGGCCCATGGCCCTTCAGAGCTTAGCTCCAGCCTTGTCCTGATGGACAAGCTGGCAGCCCTTCCCCCAGCCTGGAGGACACCTGGCAGCAGCCTCATGGGCAGCAAAGCATTGGGGAGGAGAACATGGCCTCATACCTACTCTTGCGGCCAGAACGAGGGACAAAAGTTCATTTTAAAAAAAATCTAAGTGGGACAATCTTTCAAAGACTGAGAGTCACCTCTCAGTAGTGGGACATCTGGTGACATTAGCTGAAGTTTCATAAAAGCTCCCTATGGCCTTTTCAGAAACAGAGCAGGTTTTAAAAAGAAAGAAAGCAAGCAAATACTGAGCCCTGTGTATTGGTGGTGATTTGTCTCCATCTTCTATCATATATCTACTAAATCCAGCAAAGGATCTTTACTTGATTTTCTTCATCTCTGAATCAGGAGAGGTGACTAGTCATGAAAATATATGTTATTTACAAAGGCATGGTTTTGTCCTGCTTTCTTTCTTTATTTCATTATTTATTGAGTAAGATAATAGCTTATGGTACTCTACACAGAGCCAGCTGTTTGCAGGATGCCAAGAGCAGGTGGTCTGGGAGGCCTCTGATGAATTGCAAAAGACACTTACCAGCTGCTATCACTGTGTGAAATGAGCAAACCTGCAAAATCTTTATTTTCAATTGGATTGTACTTTTAAGTAAGCAAGGGAGACAGCCAGTATAACTACAGACCATGACCAACAACCCACATAAAGTGTGTGAAAACACAAGTGATTAATGTACCAGGATTTCAAAACATCTAAAATGAGCAAGTCAGGTTTAATCAGGTGCATGAGAGGGAAGGGGAACAGAAAGGGATGGGTGGGAGCTGGGGTATGCATGGTGGGGACTGCAGGGCAAGGGGCTGCTTATATGAAATGAGGAATAAAGCAAAAAGGAACTGTTTGATGAATCTTAGTAGTCTATATTGGGTTCCTAGCAGCTCTGATATTTTTATTCTGTCTTGGAAACAATGCTGCTGGACTCAAAAGTTTTCATGGTCTTTTTCCTTCTTTTTCTCATCACCTCCAGCCCCCGTTTTTTTTCTTCTTCTTTTTTTTCAATTATATAGGGCACTATTGTGTGCTGCCTCACTAGGGCACAATCCTTTGGTGGTAACCACATCCTCAAATGGTCACTGAAGAGATGCAGGGATAATGGGTTACAAAGACAGACATTAATAAGGTAAGATAAGAGAGGGGAGGTTTATTAATTTTTCAAGTAAAGTTAGGATGCCCAAGGGCACAGTAAAACTGTAAAGAATCTAGTGAGGGATGAGAGGCCTAGCTGATTAATGCAAGTCAGCTGTCCTCAGAGGGTGATTGCAATAATGATGAGATTATGGAAGAACCTGCTGAAGACAAATGAGATGCATGTGGAATAAAAACTAAGTGTCCTAGTTACTCTTTTGGAGTGCACGATGGATTTTATTAAGGAGGAACAGCAATATAAATTACTGCTGACTGAGATGCCAAAGTGAGGAGCCAGGCTTCCTTTGCTGGAGTTTCTTTGCTTGAGATGTAGCACAAACCCCAGGGTGCCTCACTTGAAAACAATCAAAAGAAAACATGGAAAAGTGAAATGGGGGCTTCCTCCCATACTGCAAAAGAAGATAATATTTTTGCTTGATGCCTTGATGTGCCTTTCTCTCCACTCCCCTGTCTCCCTCCTTCAGCTCCATTACCTCATTGCTTTCTTATGCTGGGGCGGATAATTCAGGGCTTCCCAGTTTGTCCCAAGAGCCCATATCCTGTCCAGAAGTGACTCTTTTCCAGACATCCCCACCATGCAGTGCATGAATAAGGCAAGGTTTTTGAGGGCTGCAGTTTTCCAGACTGCCTGCCTTCCTTTTCTTACCAAACTTACCATCTTCTCATTCCTTGCCATTTGCCCCCATTCTCTTGGCACCCCTACCACCTTGTCCTTGGTGTCCCCAATTTCTCTTAACCTCCTATTCTGGCTTGTCACTCTCCCCTCTGAGTATTGTGCTGCCTGCCAGTCCCACACAGATGGACCCTCCCACCAGCCCTGAGACCATCACCATGGACACCCTGTGTCTCACTTCTCTACAATAACATGAGGATCAGATGCACAATGGTTATCGCTTTCATGGGTGTTTGTGGGTTGATCAGCATGCAGAAGTCTTGGTGGGGTAGCGTGTTCTCCGCAGCACCTCAAAGGTGTAGGAATAACTGCCTGCAGTGGGAGGGCAGGGGATGGCTTCCAGATGCAGGGGGCTGTCGAGCCTGCACTGAGTCACACAGTAACAACCAAACTCTAATTAACAGCATGGTAACAAATGGCATGTTACCGTATAAATTTTCCAGGTCCTCTGTTTCTTTCCAGTGTATTAACTGTCCATGGTAACAGGAAATAAGAAATTAAAATATTGACTCCTTGGGTTACAGTGCAAAGTCAGCATTTCCATTAGAAAATCTGCTTCTAATGGGTTTGAGTAATATAATAATGAACTCTCACTTCAGGATTAATCCTGGTATTTAGTGGTCCCAGTCTGACTGTGGGGTTTTTTTCACCTGCAAAATTTAATAGATCAGTCTGGGCATTATAAGGCTTTACCACCTCCCCACAGCCCAGAGTTCACTTTCTCGTGCACAGTTTCATCTTCCCTTTATTGTCCTTGTAAAGTCATGGTGTGGACTTCTCATCTCTTTTTTTCTTGATGATTTATATTTTTTTAACAGATGTAAGTAACTACTGGATGTCAAAACAGCCTTTTCTCCCACAGGCTAAATATGTAATTACCTGATAGATGGGCATTTCTGTGTTATTAAGATGGTCTAAATACATATTTATGTAGCAGACAGTAATTACTTCATTTTAGCAGCTCCCTACATATATATTTACATGACAGACTGTAATGTTCTGCAGCTTCAACCCCCATAAACCACATTTGTGACATCCTGAATCTGCTGCATTTCATGCATGGTGCTGCAGACACATAGAACAACTTTAAGTGGGAATACCCTCTCACGGGGAAAGTGGTCACTACCAGACAAACAGAAAATGAAGTTACATAAGTAAAATGTGTTTTCCAAAGAAAAGGAAAAAACAAAATGCAAACATACAAAAATAACAGCCCTAAAAGATCATGTAAGTATCGTGCCTCTGATTCCCAATAGCAGATGTTTCGGGTGTTGAAACTCCCACCAGAACAGCTGCAGGAATGTAGAATCACATCTGGGCTTGCGATGGGGCTGCATCATTACCCACCAACAGCAAAACAGCCAGATGCTTCTAATTCGTTTTAGGGACAGAGCTTAAAGTTTGAGTCCATGAACATCCCTGCTTTACAATGCTATTTACCATTGGCCACGGCTGTTCCTGGATGTGCCACTGAGGGGCTGGCACGAGCCAGTAGGTGCCAAGCTTCTGGGTGGCACTGCTGTGAGGTGGCTCACAAGTAGTCCTCTGACACAAGGGGCAGAGCTGGGGTTTGGGCTGCTTCTGTGCCAGCAGTGCTGAGCGTCAAGAGCTTCACGTGGGCTCTGAGAAGGGCAGTGGAGGTATTGCTGCTGTTGCTGAAGCAGTCCTTGGTGCCCCCGCTCCCTCATTGCAATGCCTGCAATGCCTTTCTTTCCCTGTCACTTGCTGTCTCTGGCAACTGTGTTTAGCACATACTGCATGTTTTGGAATGGTGCTCCATGTGTTCCTGAAGGACATGCAGTGGGACAGTGCTTCAAATCTGGGGACTGAAGGCAAGTGAGGGCAGCTGACTCAATACTTGAGTCCCAGTGCTTGCGTCTCCTGCCACCCTCCTTCCCTGCACAGGCTCTGCTGGACAGAGTGAGCTGGGGACTGAAGGTGTCCCACTCCAGCAGGACTCAGCATTCACATGTCAAAGCTGCTTGGAAGGAAGAAATTTCACTTTCTCTCTGGCTCCCTGCATAAGTCCAGACCAGAACTCCAATTCCCATTGAAGAAGTTGGTCAACCAAAGAGATTTTGTGCAGGTAACAGTCACTTGGTCTGCCAAGTATGTAAAGTATGGCTTACTTGGTTGCCTCTATAGTGTTTTTCCATCTCTATAATGGGACTTCAAACTCCATGGTGGCAGCTGGATTGTATTTCTTCACTGTTTTACAGAGGGTAGCTCCTACTTACCTGCCATACCACATTTCAGCACTGGCTGATGCAAGGCAGTGGTTAGCCCAGCTATCAGAATGAAAGGGCAGCCTTGGCTACCTCACTTCTAGCTTGTCTCAGGGGGAATGTAGGCATAGGCACAGGCAACCACTTTCTCCAGCCTCATATTCAAGAGAGAAATCGTCTAAACCCTTATATGGCTCTGGTATGTATGTACAAAATCTAGATTTGAACCTGATCAGAGGTGGGTACTGATCTCTAGGCCACTAAGGCAACTCAGATAGAGAGTACACCACACCCCAGTTATTAATATGATAATTTATTATTTTGCATGTAAACATACTCGAATAGCTGGAAAAGATTATTTGCACATTTGCAATACAATGATAGATTTAATCAAAGGTTGTTGCAGCACAACCAAAGTTTGCACAATAACTTTAAAAAAATGAATCTGTATAAAAAAGAAAATGACAGTACAAACATTTACAACAATGTGCCTGCCCATCAACTTGTCATCTGTCCATAGCCATGGACTACAGGAAGGGCAGAAGAAGGTTTTAATATGACTTTTAATGTGCCTGCAAGAATCCAGTTGACAAATAGGGTTGAGATGGTTTAGCTAAACATACCAGTGTCAGATGGTTTAAAGGACAGACATACAAGCAGATGGATTTCTCCTCCTAGGATGGAGGGTTAATTGTCAGTGAGTCAAGTGGTATTGATGACAATTTGGCTTAAAAAAATTTCTAATCTACAAATCAGAACATCCCTCTCCCCGGGGAGGGGATGTTGTGTGTTTTGTATTGTTTTGATTATTGCCAATGAATGTGCGTTGTGATAGTAGCAGTGAGGTTTGATAGGACTAGACAAACTTCCAGTACTACTGAGATGTAAATTGCTCTCTCATATTGAACCTTTTAACTAAGATCTTCCCCCTTCACCACCATCTCATGAGGACTGGGAGGAGGAGGAAGAGAACTGTACTTGAGTCAGACAGAAGGAAGATGCAGCCAAACCCTCTCTGGTGCAAGAAGCCCCATTTTCTGTGTCTCTGGTCTTCAAGAGTGTGACTTGCCATGTTGGAGAATTCCTGTTGGAGAAGCCCCATGGAGAAGGGTCTCCAGTTGTCTGTACCCTTCTTTCACCCTGAATTTCTGTAGCCCTCACTTCATCTCTGTCTTTTGGAGTTTTCCTAAGCATTTGCCTTCATAGCTTTATTGAATGGAAGAAAATGTTGAGGACATTTCTCCTAGTGTTGTGAATCCTCAGCAGTGGGGTGAGGGGAGGGTGTCTCTGAGCCCAGGGAGGGCTATACTCACCCTCCAACATGCAGGTGCTGCTCTTCGGCTCCCAAACGAAAAATCCAAAAACAAAAATCCAAAAGGGCCACAAGCACTTCTAAAATAAATTAGAATGTAAACTCCCATGGCCCCAGGCTGCTGTTGAGGTAGTAACAACTGCCAAAGCAGACCTTGCTTAAAAATACCTGCAAGGTTTCTTATGAGTTCACCAATGAGTGCAAATTCTTTCACTGCCTGCAAGGTTCTTTAATGTCATCATGGTGTTGCGTGGAAGCAAAATGGCAATATAGAGCAACTAATGAAAACAAAGGTTAAGTACGATTTCCCCGCTTACCGAGGGAACAGGTTTTTTCAGGAAACAAATTTCTGTATACACATGAGATCTTGTGCAGCTTTTTTTTTTTTCATTCCATAAAATTTATACAAAACCTGATCACGAAGAGGAAGAACATATTAAAATAGTGTCTATTTGGAACAGAATATGGTATAAGACTAGAGTACATGAGAAAAATCAATAGCTTTGAATAAGTGTGAAGTCCATAATCACTCTGCAGACATACCTTAGAGAATATATGCATTTTAACTGTCTTTGTATAAAACCTTCCAGGGAGCTGAACATAATAATAATTAATCATGTAATTAATACTTAATTTACAAAGGGCACAGGATGCCCCACTCTCCTGCAGAGGCACTTAGGGTGATAAGCAACAGAAAAATAGAATTCAAATAAAAATAACTCATAAGAGGAGGACAAGAAAGAAAATAAATAAAGTACATACAGAAGCACTACAAGAGGAGGAAAGATGTGCCACTGCAAATGCATAAGCAGAACAGAAAATACTTAAAAGCTCCCAGCCTTGTCCTGCTTCTAATAAGGCTCACATTTGCTTTAGTGGAGACAGGGATATCACTGAGAGCCTTGGGAAATCACCACGTGATGCCTTATAAAACCAGAAAAGACATCCATCTTCCACCAATTGAAAGCCTGGTGGGTTTGTGAGCTGGAAATTTCAACATGCTTTACAGCCACAAATAAACCCTACTAAGTGAACTGAATACCACTTACTGGTGCGCTTACTGACTTCTGAAAAACAGAGTGAAGAGGACTAACAGGTGTGGACTTTTTCCAAAACTGATTTAGTCCCATATCTCTTTATTCCACTATTTATTATAGCTTTAAGAGTTTTCCTGGTGCCAAAGTCAGCTTTACTGGTCTGTAGTTCTCAGAATTGCCCTTGTAAGGCTTCCCTTAAGATTAGTTCATGGCTGCCATTTTTCAGTCCTGTGTTATGAAATAGGACTGTCAGATAAACTATTATTCAAACTAAAATAGTTGTAATCAACTTCATATTTGAGTTTCTTTCAGAGCTTTTGGGTTAAAAAAAAATCCTACCTCCTGATTTGTTATGATTTGAATTACTAATTTTCTCTGAAACCTCTTCACTGACTCTTTTTTTTGTAATACATCTTTCAAGCTCATTCCCCATGGGTAAGGTATGAAAACTTTCTGGCTTCTGATGTATATGATAATACAAATAAATTGCCTAACTTTTTGCAATGTGCTTCTTCTGTTTGGTGATTTTTGATCTCACAAACTTTCATGTAGGTTTTTTGCCTTTTATAGAGGCAGATGTGTCTTAGCCTTTCCTGCTTGCATTAGTATATCTTAGCATGCACATATAATTCAGATAAATATTTTATATTTAAAATTCCACATTCTTGTCTATTTACTCACCTATGCACGAATTCTGTCTCCAGTCCCCCCCTCCCCCCCCTTTTTTAAATG
>JAOXXN010000395.1:105392864-105415413 GCA_026770055.1 Myrmophylax atrothorax
CAGTCCCCCCCTCCCCCCCCTTTTTTAAATGCCTTTTTATGCATAATAATAGCCTCCTTTATTCTAACATTTTTCATACTGGCATATTTGGATCTTTTGCAGTAATATACCTTTAACCTGAGCTTCTGATATGTAGTCCTTAGACATCCTCCACAGCATCAAAAAAGCATTTTATCTATTTTAGTAGATCTCTTTATTTTGCTTTTAATTATTTGCTGATGTTTATGTAGCTCCACTTTTAGAAATCAAATGTTACTTGATGTGATTTTTAGAAATTATTTCCTCTGAAAGGCGGAACAAAGACACCAAATTCTAATGCATTATAGTCATTATTATAGGCTCATGGTTGCATCTTGAATCTCTATTTAAATCCTACTTAAACCCAAGTAAAACTACAATTAGCACCTGTTCTGGCAAATGCTCAGACTAGCTGCTCCAAGGAGTTGTTTTCCATGTCTGAAAAATAGTCCTTGTGTTACAACTGATGCAGAGATGTAGCATGTCTATGTGGGAGCATCTGATTATTGTATGCCTTCACAGGTTTGTTCATGTCCCTTCCTCAATGGGTTGTGGCAGACTAAAAATCTGTACTGGAATTCCAAGCCATGTCCCAAGTTATTTCTAAGGTGATTATTTAATCCTATATTCCCTAATAAAAACTGAATCAACTTGACTGATTCTCCTTTGTATCACAGCCTTACAATCAGTTATCACTGATCATCTTTATGTCCTTGAATAATAGGTGTGCATATAGGAATACTTCCATTTTAAATCAGGCATTTCAGCTCATCCATTCTAGTTTTTAGACTCCTAATATTTGTTTACAGTCACCAATACATTTACAATGACCTGGTGATCACTGTGTCTGTAGAGATCTAGTCAGTAACACAATAACCAGTTAGACTGTGCTCTGTTATAGATTTTTGTCTTACTGCTATCCTAAAGTGTGGAGTTGCTCTGATTCCATCACTACAAAACATCTTTCCCCACACCGTGCCCATCTATCTCCTGTTGGCATTTAAAAAAGTCTTACTTTTGAGCTCTTTCATATACAAAAAACTCGGGAGCCTTTCCCAAGGCTTTTTTCTCTGAGCTTGATCAGGCAGAGAGGCTCCTGTGAACAACAGCCGACACAAAACCTACAAAATGCCAAATGAGTCCCACCTCCCAATGGAGCTAACCTCAGGGAACTCAGCAATACTTCTCTTCCAACAGCAGGTCATGGTCCTGGGAGAAGTTAGCACCTACCAGACCATCTGAAATCCTGTAACTTGCAGGATATATTAGACAATGGTGGGCTGATGCTTTACATCATTCTTTGGAAAGCCACAAAGTAATGCATACCAAGTGATGAAATCCAATAGACTTTTTTTCTGTTTAATGGGTTGTTTTCCCTTGTATTTCTGTACTTCCTCCATAAGCAAATAATACCCTAGTGGGGCACAAGAATGAAGTCAGAATTTGCAACTGTGGCAGAGAAACTATTAAAAGTCTATAAATATTTTTATTGCAACAGTGTTGTATGAGCCAATACTTTCTGAAAACCATATTCACATCAAGATGGGCTGAGGGACTATGTTCAGTTACTGATGATGGTTACTTGAAAGTGTTTGTCTGGGAGATGTATGCAGCCTTCTCAATATTCTTATTCAGTTGTGTAATTCCAAGCCCTGCAGTGTTGTTCTCCCTTAAGAAAATTTCTTTCTATTTCAAAAGCAGCAACTTTGAATGTTAAATTGAAAGGAGATAAAAGAACCACAGTGGTAAAAGCTGCACAGTTCTACCCTCTTCATTATACAAGAAGCTGGTTCAGTATTTGCTTCTTTACATTTTTATGCAGATGTAGAGGCTACTTTGGGAAATCTGTAATACTATTATTAAATATCACTGAGCAGAGCTGAGTATCGTGATGACTCACCCTCAAAAGATTTGATTTAGTGCGCATTAGCCTCCCAAGTGTTGAGTTCTCATTCTGGACTGTATCAACCACAGCACCCAGATCTAATGTAAGTACCATTCACATCAGCAGGAGCCCTTCCTCTAGCCTCAGTGTTTTTTGGAACTAGATCTTAGTGAGACAGAACGCTCTAGAAATGTTAATATTTTTAATCATGAGTAATAATTGTCTGTAATTCATAAAGGACAACTTAAAAATCAGGCCTTGTGCTACACTGCCCAGACAGTAGAATACGGTCTGTGGCATAAATCTATTAAAACAATCCAGAGTATTGGAAAGATGTGTGGACCACCATGAAGATATGTCACAGCAGCTGTAAATGTCATGTTAATTCAATTTTTTTTAATAGGTCAAGAAAGATAAAGAAAAGGAAATGAGGAAGAATTTTGAAGGAAAACAGAATGACAAATAGGACTGATTGATAGTTTACAAGTGAAATAAAGCTGGAGAGTCTAGAGAATGGGAAAGGTGTGGGTGTTCAAGGCATCAGCATAGAGTCAGGACCGGTATATGATCAGAATATTCCTACCAATACATTAACAAAGAGTCCTTGATTTGAACAATATTAACTCAGATTGGCCTGAAAAGCCTCAGGTATCAATGGACTTGCTTCAAGTATGATAGAAAACACACTCTGCAACCCTGATGCAATGGCTTCCCAGTCAAATAATTCTGTATGCTTGCACCAAAGCAGGCACCAGATATAAGTCCATTTATAATCAATAAAATGGTCATATTTAGGCTTCTCAGAACTTTGTGTTTGGATCTAGACTTTAGGGCATCCTGGGGACCTGAGAAGGAAAGCTTTATTTGTCTTAATGTTTCAGGGTTATTTAAATTATGGACTTACACTGGAGAAGTTTAGCTATGAAACTCCCATAGTGAAATGGGAGATGTAGATAACAGCCTAAGCTTCCTCCCTGTTCCAGCTAAGAGTAAGAGATTTGCATGAATAGCTAAAACATTGTTCAATAAGGAAAGGAATTTTCCATCTTACCCTTTTAGAATTAAACATCAACATTTACTCATGCTTTCATGAGCTGCTTGAACAATTACTTCTATTAAGAAAATAGACTTGAGACTCTGCAACTTTAGGGAATGTTTGTACTAACTTGCTTAGGTTAAGGGGCTTTAGTGGGAGTGGGTCTTCACAGTAGGTTGTTGATTTGCACTCAAAGACTTCCCACTTTTGGTAGATATCCATCATTTTGACTTCTATTTCTCTTTTAAAGTCCAAGAGACATCAGGGAAGGACACAGGGTGAAGAAATGGGACAGTTCTGGAGAGCTGCTCCCTTGGAGGCCATGGGAAGCACAGAACAAATTAGAACAGCTCTGAGTTTCCGTAATTTTCACAGGGGGTTGGACTGCAGAGTTGCTGAGAACCAGCACTCGTGTTTCTGCAGAAACAAATCCTCAGGAAGGCATCACAGTCTTAAACAGAGATAGAATCAGCAGGGTTCTACAGAAACCAAAAGGCATCCCCTGGAAATGTTTTCAATGCCTCAAGGATTTAAGGTGAATGCTATTTTTCCTGCAACAAAGATAATAATTTTAGGTATCATAGATGCATGAAGATGCTATGATACTTGCACATAAATATGGAAGTGTGTGTTTACATCTACCAAATACTCAAGAAGAGTTGAAAAATTAAACTTAAAAACCAAAATTAATTACTAAATTAAAAATTTAATTTAAATTAAATTAAATCAAATATCTTAAAACGTATTTAATTTTGCAGTTATTTTCTGAGAAGAAATCTGTAACATAGAATGGAATTTCAGGTGACAGCACACATTGATCAACTCCCTGTGGATCAGTGAAGGTTTAAATCTGTGGGTAATTTCCTCAAGGTCAGAGTATGTCACAGAAAAGGTTATTTCAATGTCTAATAAGGAGATGGACGTAAACCAAAACTGCCTGGCAGCCTGGAAATCCCCAGGGGTTTTAAGAGATAAAATAGTGATAGTGTTGAGACCTGCTTCCTTGCCCACTTCAACATGCTGCTTGGCTGACAAGAAGCCTTCACACTATGAAAACCACCATGAAACTGGACAACACCATACTTGAAGCTTGTGTTTGCTCCCTTGAACAGAAGTCCTTACCTGCTTACAGATTTCCTTCCATTTTCTCTTGCAGACTGAAGACGTGTAATGATTTTGTCCTGTAATTCCCTTTTGTGATGCCCAGAGCTGTGCTACTGTATGAGGAGTTGGCAAGGTACTGGTGGTGAAGAGGCCAAGGACAGGACAACTTGCAGATGAAGGCTTCTTGACATGAACAAGAGGTTGGAGTTTTTGGACCCAAGTGGGAAAAGATGAGGAGACAAAAAAGCATTTATGAGATGAAATATAAATACAGTAAATGATAAAGCAGAATAGAGACGGTGGTGGAACTTTCAAGAGTGGAAAAAGGAAAACAACTAGATGTGGGAAAAGACAAGGAATCAAGAAAGCCATACTACACATCAGGCCATAAAATGCTATTTTTCTCATTTAATTTCCCTGAATACTTTTCAGTGCATTTAATAATAAAATGATTGAATTATAATACCCTAATTGCATTCACTGTAAGACCTCGTGGAAATATTACTAAATTCCCCTGGTTTTGAGCAATTCTGTTACATCATACCAAATGTGGGCAGAAAGGAAGAAAAATTCACTTCCCCTGTGCAGTGTTAGCAATATATAAAGCAAAGGAGAATCAATTTAATACAACACTACTGCAACGTGAATTTCTAGAATCATTAAGCGGAAAAGTACAATCCCACCAGTCTGGTACCATGAAAATGAAAGTTGATGTCTGCCTGGATCAATTTTATCATGAAAATAATGGTATCACTCTGTGCACAAGATTTAAAGCCTTTAAGGCTTTGGGTAAGACACACTCAGTAACCTACATATGAAAGTAGATTGATTGAAAGTGGCTGGAACACACATAAAGCTGACATTTTTACCCATCTGGGCCTTTATCAAGACTGATAGGCTAAATCATTGTCTTTCTGAATGTTCCTGCTGCTTTCATATGTAAGCTCCTGTGTTTGCATTACTCTTGAGGCCTTCACAAGGTGTTTGCATGATATATCTGATATACCACTGAATATGTCTTGATGATGCAAAGAAAATGACCTAAATTCATCCTCCATCTAGATGTGTCAGAGGGGAGAGATTATTTTCACTCTTTCTTCTTTTTTATAAACAAAGAAGTCTAGACACCAACAGGTGAATCTGAGAACAAACAGCCTTTTCTGCAGGTATAAACTTTGGACATCCACCACCCAGTCTTGATTGTACAGGAACTTTTACCTGTTGCCAGTTGCCTGACCCTGGCAAGTGATACACCTAGTTTACAACCCCCAAATCTCTGGCCCCTCTAGTTTCACAGGGAGGCAGTACCATTCAGCCAACATTTAGAATCATGGAATAATTTAGTTTGGGAAAAGACCTCTGTGATCATCAACTCCAACTTTTAACCTAGCACTGCCAAGTCCACCACTAAACCATGTACTCAAGTGTCACATCTACATGTCTTTTAAGTACCTCCAGGCATGATGACTCAAGCTTTCAGAGAAGGAATTTTTCCTAATATCCAATAAAAATCTCCTTTGGCACAATCTGAGGTAATTACTTCTTGTCTTGTCACTTGTTACTTGAGAAGAGGCCAACCCCCACCCGGCTACAAGCTCCTTTCAGGTAGTTGTAAAGTGCGATAAGGTCTCAGTCTCCTTTTCTCCAGGCTAAACAACCCCAGCTCTCTTGGTGGCTCCTCACAGGACTTGTGCTCCAGACCCTTCACCAGCATCATTGCCCTTCTCTGGACATGTTCCAGGACCTCAATGTCTTTCTTGTAGTGAGGGACAAAAAACTGAACACAGGATATGAAGTGTAGCCCCACCAGTGCCAAGTACAAATGGGACAATCACTTCCCTGGTCCTACTTGCCACACTATGCCTTTTACAACCAGGATGGCATTGGTCTTCTTGGCCACCTGGGCTCACTGCTGGCTCATGTTCAGCCAGATATTGACCAGCACCCCCAGGTCCTTTTTGCCCAGCCAGCTTTCCAGCCTGTAGCAATGCTGCATGGGGCTGTTGTGACCCAAGTGCAGGACCTGCTTAAACAGGCACTAGCCTTAAAGAGGCCTTAGCTTGAGCCTGTTAAGGCCCCCACCTAAAAGAAGGCAACTTGCTAGTAATTACTAGTGTGAGAGAAAGTTAAAAAAGCATGGAAGCAAACTAAAATGAACTCAGGTTATTTTAGGAAGTAAACAAAGGCTAATGAAAATGCTAATAAAGAAGAAAAAACTTAATATGCTATTATGAAAACATATAGTAATTATGAACATTAACAGCATCAGAGGCTGGTGCAAAGAGAGTTGCTTGGTATTTCCCTGAAGATAAAAAGCATCTGTGTGCATCAGGAATCATTATTTTTTGGTTCTCTGGGGTAGAGGATGATATGCAATTTCTAAGCCTCCATTTACTATATACAAACGTTACCCTGTGCGACAGTGGCTGTCAAAAAGTGTTCCATACCTAATGGCACCAAGCAAATGCCTAATAAGATAGATTCATGTTATCACAAATCCAAGGAAAGATTTCAAGTAAATTAAGTTAATTCAGTGGAATAAACCAATGTTCAGCACAACTTTCTGCTACTTCACTCCAAAATGTCAGCAAATTTCCACAGTATTTGAAGAAGGAAGAAGGAGATGCAACTTGCATCACTATGATCTTTGATTCCTAGTGACCAAGCCCTGCTTATAGTCAGAACAGCTGTCATTGGATGGCTTTGGTGCTGGAGAGGAGACTGCTGAAGATCATGTGGGACTTTTTTTTCTTTTTGTTTTTGTGGGGTTTTTTTGCTATTTTTTTCCCAATTATTGTCTCTTTCTTGCAGTTGCAAGATGCAGTGCCAGGTTTTGGCCCAGTGTGCCCCAAATTATTTACTCATGAAAAACTATAAACCAAAATAACAATATGTTTGCTAGAAACTTATAAAAAATGTCTGATCTGCATATTTTTAGGGAAAAAAGGACTTGCTACTGACTGAAAAGGGGAAACTGTGGTTTATGCTGGATCCTCGTATTTTTGGTGCTTTGAATTAGACTAGAACAAAATGCATAGAAGAAAATATCCCACATAAAATGTGAGATTAATAGTGTGGCTCTTGGGTCCCCAGTTCTGACAGTTTTGTTCTACGGTTACATACCTGTTGTGCCAAATTACTTGCTAATGGAGCTTGCTATGCCCCAATCACCTTAAAATCCAAGGAGGCAAGGCAAGAAGAAAATACACATACACAAGCAAAAGCAGCTGAAGGGTAAAAGAATCATTATTTATATCATAGGCGAGCAAGTAAGCAAGGAATAGTTTGTCTTCTGGTTCCCTGCTTAGAGACCACACACTGGACGGCTGGTGTTTCTTTTATATGTTTTAAGTTATTACTACATTTGAGATGGTGTCATATGGGACTACTGAAGCAGGGAAGGTCTTAATTTACCATGATGGCTAATTAATATTATCCTAAAAAATGTGGACATAATTAATAGTTTTCCATGGTTGACCCACCTCTTGAACAAACACACTATCCAATAAATATAGACAGAAAATCTAACTTTACAGAAAACTCATTCATTCACATGTGAAACCAAAAAGAGATCATGAGAATGTAACCATGAGTTTAGAACTGTCACTGAATACATTAATTCTCCGAAAATGAACCCATATATTCCCTTTTCAATGAGCAATTAGACTAACCAAAAATGCAAACTCAAAGGCTCAAAAGTGAGGGTATTATAATTATTCACACACCAATGGTCTTGCCATATATTCTTGATGTGGTTTTTGGTGCAAAAAACAGAGTCAAGAGCCTTTTGGAGCTGGGACTGTATATTGTCTTCCCTGTAAAATAATTAGTTGGGTAAACTGCTATTTGTAAGTTCTTACAAATAGTGAAATGGTTTTAAACTGGAATGTTGCATACAGTCTGGATCATCTCAGTTCAAGAGGATGAACTTCAACCTAGAAAATATGCTGTGAAGATTTGCTAAGATAGCATGAGGAGTGGGAAGGTCTTTGCAATAGAAGAAGCTAGAAGATTTTGGCTTGTTTATGCTCAGAAAATGAAATCCATGAGGGAATTAAACACATGAACAGAAAAAAGGGGCTTTAGCTGATTCTGAATCAGCTCTTCAACAATGAAGTCAAAAAACCTACCAGACTGAAAGATGGTACCTGATGCACTTCTGAAAGGGCTTTTCAGACAGTAGTATCTGGGAGAGTTGTGGGCTAGAGCTAATGAACCAAGAAATGTGATCCACTCCCAGCTTCCTCAAACTAGTATTTGTTTTCATGTAGAGGGCCTGCCTCAGGAGCAGACTTAAAGTTGAGTCTGGCTTTCACGCACATACCTCCTGTTCCAGGAGCTCTCTGTGACAGACAGCGTCCTTCTCCACCTCAGCATCATTTCCTGGAGCATTAATGAAGCAAAAATTGTAGATCAAATAGTAAATTATGATAGTGCTATAAAAATAATAACAGTGGAGCTGTTTTATGCGTCTATAGACATCTTAAAGCCAAACAGCAATGAAAAATGAGTCTCAAACCCAGCTGGTCAGTGTAAGCTCTTCCATGTAGGACCTATCTTCTCCATTCCACTGGGCCTCTTCTTGGCATGGATCAGTATCATACAAAACTTCCTAATGTCCATACTGACACCCCTGGACTTATTTTCAGACTGTCTTCCAAATTTCTATGGGCAATCTTGTTCCTGTCCCCTTTCCCTTTCATACAAACAAGCAAATACTTGTTGCTGAAATAAAATTTTTAAATTTTAGAACTGGTCCAATTCACCGTTCCAGCCAACTTCTGTGCACAATCAAATTTCTATGGGCACTTTGAAATCTACACTTATCACGTGTTTTTTACAGGCAATCTTGCAATCTTCTGACTCATGCCCCATACGCCACCTCTTTACCCCAAAAACTTTATTGTTTTATACCTTCCCTCTGGATATCAGCTTTATCAGTCACTATTGATGGAGTTGTCTGAGTTTATTTCAAACTGTGTTTTTTGTCAGGGAAATCTTGCATTCTAGATCTATATGTTATTTATCTGAGATGCTGTCAAATCAATAAAGTTTCACTTCAGTTGTCAGAAAAAAATCTATGTAGTGGTTAACCCCATGAGGATTTAACTAGTCATAATGTAGGTGCTGGTAAGTGAATAGAGAAGGTGTCAAAATGAATCTCATACAGCATGACTTTCCACCTCATCCTTCCTTCCAAGCTGACCTAGGCTGTGGACCATGGCCTCTTCATTTCAGCTTTTTTCCGTTAAGGGTTTCTCTCCTCTTTCATGTCCTGAGAAAAAAAAATCTCCACCACACAAGTCCATGTATCAGGCTGGTCACTGTTGTAGCAATTACATTTTAATGCCATTCTGGTACCAAACCCAAGCACTGCTGGGTGCTGTCACGGCAGGCACTAGTTCCAAAATGGGAAAGGCAGCTTTTCCAACCAATTCAGTATTTCTCCACCAGTTTATAATTTCTCACATTCTCTTACTCTTTCCTCAGGCAATGGGACTGTGAACTTCAGAAATATGCATGTGGAATTCAGCTACTGAGTTCAGCTGCTTTTGAGATTATTTATTTATGTGTTTGAAAATGAGTGTATGTGAAAAATTCCCGATTAAATGCCCTGACTGTAAGTCCTTCATCAACAGAATAATTATTGCATGCCTGGGATGAAGTCTGCATAATCCATTACTGGGTCACATTAAAAAACAAGAAGAAAAGCTTGCCAGATGAAAAGTGACAATTGTTTTGCTCCTAAAGAATGGGGAAAAGATTTACCAATTTTTTTACAGTGAAATTTTGTATTTTTTTCATATATAAAACCATGAAAAAATGGCAACTACCTTCCGCCACTAGCCCTAGATATTTGATGCAATTTATTCTGTGGACTATCATTTTACTCGAATTAAATCTATGACAACTCAGGGACTGCCTGAGCACTAAATGACAAGGCTGAAACTCATTTTTCTCTTTTCTCCAGTGAATTGAGAAAGAAGAAAAGTGGTTCAGTCATTCTAGCTTAAGGTTTGGGACAAATCCCTTACTCCATCACAGACTTTCTGTATGTCCGGGACATGGGAAGCTCCTCAGGACTCAGGTAGACAGCTTTCAGCCCAAATACAAGTTTTTAGAATCTCTGATGCTAGCTCTTTGTAGCATCCAAATATCTCCCAGAAAAAGTCCAAAGTGACTGAGCTCCTGCTGGGAGAGCACAGAAGGGCTCACACTCCAATAACATGCTTTTCCTTAGCACCCCAAGTCCTTAGGTCTGGGTTGCATCTGCAGTCCTGGGTTTGGTGCTTCATGCTTCCCCTGCAGCACCAGGGGCAGAATCCTCTCCATCCTGTGGATGTTGCCTTTTGCTGGCAGAAAGTCTTGCATTTGGAGCTATCCCTCATTGAATGATACTTAGGTTATATTTCCCTGTCTCTCTGAGACCTGTTTCAAACATAGTTACTACAGGGAGTCACAGGAGTTATCCCTTCCTCTGCCATCATCTGGTTGTTTCAAGGCTTCTTCCAAGGTTTCTCTGGCAGAGGAAGGGATAACTCCTGTGCCTCCCTGTTACAGATAACACCTAAGAAAAGCAGCACAGAACAGTGCCCTCACCTCCCACACTGCTCTTTGACCGGCCTTTATGCAGCATCCAGCTTGCTGACTGGCACTCAAGACCACTTTTTATGTGAGCCACACGAAAAGGAGAGGTGTGGAAAAATGTTTTCTCCAAGAGAAACAGCTAGGCAATGCATGAAATTGATGCCAACTTGCTGAGCTCTGTCAAGAGCAAAGTGCTCAAGGGCAACCCTTCAAGGTTCTTAATGAAATTAAAACCAAAGATGTAGACAATTCTGTACAGAAAACTCCTAAAGGTTTTGAGACAAGAACTGAGAGGTGGTGACTGCATGATCCAAATGTGGGATTTTGGCACAAATAGCTGAAGCTCTAAAACCCAGCATGGATTTTTGGCTGGCTTTAATTTACAAACCTTGCTGTAATCAAAAGGGTCAAGGCACTTGCGCATGCCTAGGGACCTTCACTTTAGGGCATCACCTCCTCACCTGTCATATGGGAATGTGTGTATAACAAGGAGCTGTATGGAATAGCACTCCCACTGTGGTGAGAAGAGAAAGCAAGGAAAGCATGAGGGAAGAAACAGACAAGCAGGGAATGTGAAGGCAAAAGGAACCACTTGAGGCAGGAGATATGAGTGCTAAAACCAGAGCTACCTTAACTGCAGATTTTCAGCTTGATTTGGCCCATGAAGAAATCTCACCCAGTCTGCACCATGACTTGAGATGTCACTTACTGTCCTGAAGAGGTCTTGTGCTTTCTAGCATCATTCCAGCCTCCTAGGGAACAGCTGTTGGTCTCTATCAGAGTTACCAGCCCTGAAGTCTACATATAGCAGCTGCCACAGTGCTTCCTGCAGAGCATTCCTCAGCAAATTACCCAGTAGACCTCCACAGAAATTAATTAAATAGCCGTGGCTTAGCCTGTAATGTAATCAATAGTCTCATCACTGTGTTATGTGGATGTCACTGTCTGGTTGAAGAAAGATTATCCAGCACAATGTGGTTTGAGTTTATATGTCATTATTTAATGATCATTAGTCCTCAAGGATCAAAAGCTACCTTAAAAATCCTGCTGCCAGTGATGCTGCAATGTTTACTCTTCATACGGTATGAACAACAGGTGAAAATTTCTGTATCTAAGGATCAGTTTAGAAATGAGTCACTTTCAAGTTTTCATGTTGCAGGAAAGTATTTTGCAATTTTTTTAAAATGAAACTCACCTGATGGTGATGGAGCTAACAGCTATCTGCATGTGAAGAGTTCAACAGAGTGCAAATAAAAATCAATTACATGTTGATTGACTTGCCTTACCAGTAAAACACTCTGTCCCACTTTGAATGCCTCATAGATATCAGTTGGGGCTTGTCTGCAGTGGGGACTTGCTTTTGCCCCACTGTAGCAATCACTAGTCCAACCCATTATTGATTGCATTCAGTCTTTCCAATTTACTCTCATAGAAGGATGTTCTTGTGCAGTCCTGCTGGCATACCAAGACTGGGGTGAAAGGTCACATGAGAAAGGGGGACTGGCCTTCTGTCTTAACAAGGTGGAAATTTTTGTTGATGTGGGTTCTGCTGGGTAGTTCTTAATGGTGTGATCAGTGGCATCTAAAGAGCAAAAAGATGTAGCTGTCCCCTCTGCACTGCTGCTACTGCTGCCTGCTACTTGTCAGGGTTGACACAATCACTGGAATTTAGGCCCTGCTGACCCCTCTGTGTTGTTTTGGATGAAATAAGATATAAATGTAAAGAACAGCTTATACTCCTAAAGACCTCCTTAGGCAAATGAGTCCTTAACCATTTACAGCTGCCTCTACAATCACTGCCACTGTCAAGGGTAAAGGCTTCCTTTGAAATAGCATTCTCTTTTCAGACTTCATTGATAAATGTTGTCATGTTAAGTGGTAACTATGACCTTTATATATAATCAGAGAAGCAGATAAACATGAAATACAGATGTCATTTGTGAATGCTTTTTTCTGCAATGTATCTTCTCTCTTTGATGAGTCAATACTTTTTCAGGGATTCGAGTTCATTCTAAGCTGTAAAGTTCAGGTTCCAATCAGGAGCTGGACTTTATGAAGCAACCTCTTTTGAATCATACCAAGGATTAACATTATCTTGATAAACAAGACTAATTGCAGGGTATGTGGAAGGTATTTCCTTTTACCAGCCTTCCAGAATAATTCAATGTTCTCTATGATAACTATGAGCATCTCATTTTCCTTCTTTATAACATGCTAAGTACAGCAGTGTGCCTGTTCCTATTCATCTTCTCTCTGTGCTAAACTGTCCCATTCTCTTTGGTTCCTTTCATACCAAAATCATATCAGGCTCCTATTCATCTTGTTTCTTGCTGCTGCTGAGTCCTTTCTGAAACTGGGTGCACCGTGCACCAACTGCTTTAGCTGCAGTACGAGCATGATTGATGCTTGTTGTGGGACTGTGTAATCTCTACTTTCTTTTCCTCTCTTTAAAAACCAGGATAGTGTTCACCTACTTTTTGTTTAAAGGCAATTAAATTATGAGCAGATCTTTACATTAAATGATCAACAGTACTGCTTGGGGACTTCTCCTCAAACATCAGCATGCCCACATTCTTTCTGTGCCAGTACAAAATGCCTGAGATCACACCACACAGTCCTTCATTTTCTTGTGTCAGATATTAGCACTTAAAATTTAAAAAGAGATGAGCACATTTTGCAATTGGCTGCATTTCTCCATTTTATTTTCTTCTGGGATTTTGATATGTCTGGCAGGGGATGTAGGATATGAAGGAGACAGTCCTTCAGACTGTGAATTATCCAGGAGTAGCAATAAGGTCTGTAATGTCTGCATCAGAGGCAGAGGAAAAGGAGAACAACTAGGGCTCTTTTTTAGTCAGTTAGGGCAAGTGACTATAATAATCTTAAATGTAGAAAGATGTGGAATTTTATTTGATGTGATGAGAAGGTAAATGCATTGGGCTTACATGGCAAGGATTTGGTAGCAGGGTTGGTTTCTGTGGGAAGAGACCAGGACCTGCATCCATGTTGGGCAGAGCCAGTTCCAGGCCAGCTCCAATACATACCCATTACTGCCCGAAGCTGAGCCCATCAGCGATGGTGGTGGCTCCTCTGTGATAAAGGATTGAAGAAAGGATGAAAAATGTCATGTGCTTCTGGTCAGCCTCTTTTCTACCTGGTCTTGATTGAATGACCAAACACAGGTTTAAGCCAGAGGAGTATTTCCTTATTGTATTTCTTTTCATTCAGACCACATTATATGAACTCATGGTACATGACCCAAGCAAGAAAGGTACAGTAGTAAGAACTCTGAAGGTCTTTAGTATTGCATTAGTGAGCTTCACTCCCCTTGGTATAATATGAAAATGGCAAAGATGGTATGGAATGAGTATTTTTAATATCTCTCCTAAGTGTTCTATTAACTGCTGTGTCTCATACAAATGAGATGCAGAAACTAGGGAAGCATTTTCAGTTGCTGAGTAAAAACAATTTAGGGTGTACTTCCAGATCAGCACATAGGAATCCTGCCAATTAGGCTTCTGTTAATTTTATTATTTTTTTAAAAAAGTTTTAATTGAGAAGTTCAGGAAATATCCTTGTATCTAGTCAGTGCATCCAGTCAGTATGCTTTCTAAGAATAGCCTGCAATCTGTGCCACACTATAATGGTTGATGGTCACCTCCCTACGCTGGACAGAAGTCAGGGCTCATGCTGGCTCTCTGAGATGTCTTCTGTCTCAAATTTTCACCTGAATGCCTTCAACTTCAGTGTCTGAGACCTGTCAACTGCCTTGGGGAGTACTGATATTCACACACATCTGGAGTCCCTTACAGGGGCTGGTGAAACCAGCTTAGAGTGGAATTTCTGGAAATATCTATGGATAGATATATATAGATATGTATGAGCATAAAATGCTTATGCAGCTTATTAAAGGCAACTGTGACATTTCATGGCATGTTGATATAATGCCATTAAAGCGAAATGTCTGTCAAACACCTGCTGGTCTCTGCAACCTCCTACCTGGCGAGACTGTGAGGACTGAGATTGCAGGCATGCACAGCAGAAAAGCTGCTGTGTGGTGTGCTTTTATTTATACCACTTTATGCCGCACACATCACAAAACATTGTAACTTTTGTTTTCAATTCTCCTTTAAGGTCCTTGGCAATTGTATTTATCTTTGTCATTACATAGATACCATTGTGAAGAGGGATGATGCTTCTTAATAATGTATTTCTCTCCCTTTCTCTCTCTCTTTTCTTATAAGTGCTAGGGAAAAAATGGACCAAAGACGTGCATTTTGCTTAGAAGGCACAAAAATTCGTGATTATCCTGATCTTTTTCAGAAAGGCTCAGAGGAAAACTTATACATTGACCCACTATCGATCACCTCTTTCAAAAATGTTGTGCAGATAAGCCTCTTAGACTTTCTGTACAGAATCTGACCTTTAGTAAAAGGCTAATCATACTCTAGATAAGCTTTTTCAAAATTAGAAAATATCATAATTTTAAGTGCCAGTGTAAGCAGAAAAATGACTGTTGACCAATGTGAATGACTTTCTGAGTCTGAAATAATGACAAAAATGTAACTGCAAATGCCAAGACTGTATAAGTTATACTGCTTGGATACTTCCTAAGAATCACTGAAACCTCTACCAGTCTGAACTGGGACAGTGGGCAAATGCATTTCTGACAAGGAGGAATTTTTATGAGTTGCATTTCCCTGCTCATATGCTGGGATCCACTGTGCAAGCATCTCCTTGACGGTAGAAATATACACAATGGGATGTCTTGAGATGGATTGGATCATTGGTCATTATATAAAATGTCGTGATGGAATTGGTAAACGGCAAGGATAAGGATAGGCTACCATCTAGTGGATACATGGTAAAATTATTATATTTGTATTTAACCCCTTTGTGACTTGAATGGCTAAACCAAGGAAAATCAATTCAACTCCTACATGTTGATTTGCCACCTGAAAACACTGCAACCATGTATGCATTCACACTGATTTTAAGAAATCTTGCTGTACTTTCTTCTGATAATTCAAAGCAGCTCTTCTTGTCCCAAAGTTAAGAGATGAGACAGATAGTACCATATTTAACAGGTGTCCTTATTCCTTATTGACCTCTGGGATACAAACATATGACCATACATTAGTATCTGCATGGAAACTTGAAGGTGTAAAGCACAGAGAAAGGTCTAAGATAGACAAACGAGGAAATAAGAGAAGAAATAATATATTTAGCTCAAATATCATGGCACATGTCTAAAGAACAACATAAAATACCCAGTGCAGTGGTTAAGACTCAGCAATTGCTAAGGAAGGAGTACAAGTCTGATTTTGTTTATATCTCTGCTATAGCTAACTGTCTTCAATGCAGTGATTTCTAACCTGAACTGCCATTATTGCCTCAGAAGCATCTCGATATGATGATGTACCTCTGTGTACACTAAGCTCTTTGTGTGATGTTAGTAAGAATAACAAGGGTAAGTCATGCAAATTATGACTTCTGAGTCAAATCTAAATTGCTGGAATCATCATTGCAACTGGACAGACAGAACGGGAGTGGAGTTGCTGTATGCATCTTTGTTGCTCTGAGAGCTGTGGCTCAGGTACAAAGAACATGGTATAAAATGCAAAACAATGGATAAATATTTTTAGCTAGGCACCACATTCCTTAGATGAACATTCTTGGTACAGGAAGTACTTGCATGAAAGGATGAGAGCTAAACACAAAAATAGAGCAGCCTGGTCTACCAGGCTTGTGGATTACACTGATGATGCCCTGATCTGATCAGATGATGTAACTCTCTGTGATAGTGGCTTCAGAATCTTTAATTATTTTCTAATGACAATGAGATGATATTCATCTCCCCTACCAGCTGAACCACAGGTATGTCTACAACTTAATTTCTTAAACAATGGAAGTACAAGCTGACCCATGTGCCAAATCTCTTTGTGCTGCCTGCCTGGACAGAGAATAAGGGTGTGTGCTGTGGGATAAGCACATGTTATGTGCCTTCCTGTGCTATGAGCTGAAGAGAATGTTGGAAAGGGTGCTGTGGTAGCTGGAACCTCTCCTTCTCATAGCACTGAACTGGTGTTGGAGGGGGTTAATGAAACTGCTATCTGGATGGACCTATAGTAAATGGCTGCATCATCTGTGGAGCAAAGATGAGGTAGGCTGAGGACATGAAAAAACAGCTCATGAGACATATTCCAGCTAGCTTTAACCTCTCTGTCTTCAGTGGTGTTAGTAACACAGCCACGGGAGCACATAGTTCAGTACAAGTATTTACCAACTAGTTTTTCACCCAGCTTTATGGATAAGGTATGCCACTTCTGCTGTTTCAGTGCAACTGAAACTAGTATAGGCAGTAAGTTCTATATTACAAATTCTTTCCTAGACTTAATAACACAAAAAAATACAAAGTTGTTATCCTTGTCGTTAAATGCATCAACAGTTGCTTTCTTTAACTCATACCTGTGTAGCTTTGGACCAGCCTAACTTGATGTTTCTCAACATGCTGTAGCTGGTTGAGATAGCTCAATTTTTGTGCCTAAGCAGACACACAAAGCAACAGAGAGAGGGGAGAATGGAAAGAAAGTTTGCTCACAGTCAAATTCAGGTGGACAGTTGTAATTCTGCCAGACTGGAGAAGCTGTTCCGCCATAGACTTAGCAGTCTCCTTTCTGGTCCATCAGCTTCTTGCTGGAAGCTGGAATTGGAAGGGAAGTCTTCTAGCTGAATGATGCTTCCGTCTATCTCTTGGTGGCAGAAGACAGCACAGAAAGCATTAGATAAACAGGCAAAGTCCCAACCAAGAGTCCTTCAAGTTAAACAGTGAGATGTAGCAAATGCTGAGCCCTTAGGCTTATTGTTAAAGCCCATGGGAGCAGGTGACAGGGCATTGAGACTACAGAAAAAGACAAACACAAAATAAGAGTTGTGGAAACTCTCTGCCTCTGATAAGGTAGAAGCTCTCAACTTTTACAGATTTTTATATTTCTGCTCAGCAGAAACCAAAGAAATCCTCTTCCAGAACTTTCTAACAGTCTTTGTCCAACTGATCTTAGCCCACCAATGTCATGCCAGGCAAGATTTGTTCCCAAAATGATGTGCCTAACTTTCATGAAGTCTACCTTTAAGATGGGTCTGTCTAAATTGATCTTCTGTTGAGGTCTCTCTTCCACATACATTACCTGCTGCCTGTTACCCATCATGGCACCAGCACTGCAGAATAGGCCTTCCTGAACCAATACTGAGACAAATGTTCCTGTTTTGTAGAGGAATAAGATATGAGTGCCTCTGGTGTTTTAGCTTCCTCATTATCCAAAGAGTAAAAATTATGCCCAGTGCTACCAAAAAGGTTCCTAAATTGTAAGAGAAGCCTCAGTTCATCACCCACTTTTTGCAAAAAAAATGGCACAAATTAAAAACATAATAGTATTTGTACATATGTATGTATTTTCCTGAGTTGCAAATAATATAAAGCTTTTCCTGAAAAAAAAAGGTGCCAATAACTACAAACCCCTTGAATTCAATACAATGAGGTGTAAACATGTAACAAGTTCTCAGAACTCAACAAATCAAAAGATAAAATATAACGACAGAGCATATTTTTGAGACTTGGGAAATTTTGTGAGCAAGATGTGAATAGTAGAATTTACTGGCATAGAAGGGAGCTGGAGATTCCTCAAGACATCAGATGTGAGACAAGCAAAGAAGAAGGAGGAAAGGACAAGGTGATGAAGAGGTAAGAGGGAGAGAGGAGTAAGGGTCCTTATGTTGACATGTTGATAATCAGCTTCCCAAGATGGAGAAGCTTTCTTTTGACCCTTTTACGGAGCCTGGTCTCTGATTTCACTTAGGAAGATTTACTTCTCCTGAAAGGACATTTCTATCTACTGTTGCATTTGAATTTTCACCCCACAGCCGCACCAGCTCACAGTCATGTGCTTATCTCAGTTTTGAAGAATGGAAACATTTAAAAAGCTCCTCCCCATCCAGTGCCCGTGACCTTGTATTGAGCAGAGCTATGCAAACATTCAGAACACAATCCAAATGCAAACCTGAAACCTACCTTTGGGTTTTGTTATGAACTTGAAACTGAATTTTACCGTAAGTTTTATGAGCCTAGTCTGAGTTGGAGGGGACCTGGGCTGACTTAAGCTTTTACAGGGAACCATTTGATACTCAGAGGCTTAATGTGATTTTGGCTTGAAACATGCAGTTCTTGGCTGACTTTGGGTGTTTGAATCCCATATCCAAGGTGAAATCCAAGGGCTATGTAAACTTAGAACAAAAGACAGCTGGCATGTGCATGCGCTCACACACTCACAAGTTGCATCTTCATGTACATCGCCAAATTCTAGACAGGATTGCGGCTCTGTTGAGGAGCATCAGCACGTGTCTCCTGAAGTACCACTCCAGATCTGAGCATGTTGGCGAAATACGTTGTAGACAACTAAAACTCGGACCCTGCCCTTCTGTAAACAAACACCTCACTCTCCGTATGTTTGTGGAGTAATAGTGACATCCTGTGGCCAGTCCTGATTAGTCCCAAGCACGGACAGGCTGTTTATTCCTACGGTGTTAGAGATGAGGACCTGCTGGAAGAAAGGATGAAAGCAGAGCTGGAGAGGGAAAAATTTTATCCTTCTTAAATCTAGATATTAAATTTAAAAGGAGAGGAAAGAGTTACAACCCACTTGCTCTTTAGTCATAATCCAAACATTAAGGCCCTTAGCTAATTTAAATGTAAAGTGATTTTAAACATGCTTTCAGAAGCTGAGCATAGAAATGAATACCCATGGGAGACACAGGGCATAGTAACTGGAAAGGGGAATAGGGAAACTAAGCTTGGAGCCCTGAGTGAAGAGAGACCATGGGTGAGGTGGTAGTCAGGGATGACCATCCTCCAGAGCCTTCGGAGATGATCCAAGTAAGCCAAGTATAAAGGTACAAGCAGGAGGTAGCACTGAAATGGAAGAGCAGTTACATTTCCCAAGCAAACTGTATTTTGATGTTAACAGGCACGACTATGGAACTGTGTCAGGTTCAGTCAGGGATGGCTCTTTTTTTTTCCTTGCAGTTGACATGCTCTTGCTCAAGCACAGAGGAAATATACTGCCCGGTGAGTCAAGTATAAGAATTGCCCAGAAAAGAGAAAATTTAAGAGGAAAAAAAATAAGTGTAGGGTAGCCAATAAATTGTCAATGAAGAGAGAAAACAGGCAAAGAGAGCAGCTGGCTGGAGCCCAGTAGAAGAAACTTCAGTGCCTGAGAGACCAGCTTTCTGTGCTACATTATTTCAAAAGCTAAGGAGCCACTGGAGTTCAAGGAGAGAAGGAGCTGGACAGCCAAGGTGACTTTTCTTACTGGTACTCTCATTTTTATTGCCTAAATTATGGTAACTCTTGCAATGTGGCAGAGATGCTGATCCTACCCTGAGGTTCCTGCCAGCGTTGTTGATGCCTTGGACAGTGTGACCCAAGGCCAGCCAGACTCAAGGAAGCCAACTAGACACAGGGAACACAGTGTGCTGTGGGATTATGGTTGGGCTGAGTGGTAGAAGGGAAATATAAAAAAAGCATAGAAAATGGTTTCCCCATTGTGCAGAGGAAAGAAGGAGTGAGGAAGAGGTGAAGTTGTGATGTTTTCCAGTGACCACGACTTCCTTATAGAATTTGATTGTCCCAAGACACTTCCTGAATTGCATAGGCTTCTTATATGGGACAGAGTTCATATTGTATTTGGCTTTTCAGAAAGAGCATTTGCTCTTACAAATATTTGATTTGCATTTGGAGCCTACAGGGTAGGGGTGGATAAAAAGTCATCCTTTGACACTGGCTTGAGGTTCAAGTACATGTTTCCTACTGGAGTAAGGATATTGTTTCACTGGACAGCTGGCAAAAGCGAAGTATTTAGTGAGTGTGCAGAATTTTAGACTACTTTGACAAGATGAACTGCATTTCCATTGATGGGACTAGTCTTCCACCTTTCTCTCAGACGGCTGTAGAAAGCCACAAGTATTCTTTTGTTACATGAGGGTTTTGATAGAGAAGAACTACTCCCCAAACCAAAAAATAAGTAAAATTTGAACAAAACTACATTAGCTACAAACCAATCTATGTCACTGGTGGCTGGCACAGCAAACCACGGGTTGATACACTGGTCTGTAATTCAGTGTCTCTGAGAAACAGCAGAAAGACCAGAGCAACTGAGGGAGGAGTCAGTGAGGTAAAACATGACAGATGCAAGAGCACTACTAATGTGGCCCTGAAACAAAACAGCTACCTGGAGAGAGACTTTGGGGACTGAATGCTGACTAAAAGAAGTCAGGAACCATAAAAAGTGATACAGGCTCCTGTTGTCTGGTTCTCTGCCCATGCTCTGGGAAGCAAGGTTTCATATATTTCAGTAAAACAAAAAGAACTCTCCCTAAAGTAGTTGATCATCATGATTTTCTCACCCTACTGGAGACAACCCACAGGGCTTCAGATTTGATCTAGCTGCTTGGCCAGCAGTGGCTTTGGTTTGATAGATTAAGCAAAGTCTCTGTGGTGAGTTTGTCATTGCTGCTGACTCAGTGCCCTCCAAATACCTGTCTCTCATCACTGTTCTGCACAAATCCCGAATTAGGTTTGGTGTGAGATAGTGTATTCTCCCACTTGCTATGCTGTGATTGAGTTTGTAGGTCTTAAGAACACAGAGGTAATGCCATTAGTTTTCAAGAGTGGGATTCTTTGATCTGATCATTAACTTTCTTCATTGCTCCTTGCCCCCTTTGCTGTTACTCTTCCCTGCTGCATCCACAAACTGCTGCTTCTGCTGGAATGGTAGGAGACAGGAGTGTCTTAGCCAGCCACTGGAGCTTCCTCCACCTTCCGAAAGCCCAAAGTTTACAAAAGCAGCCTTCAGGATCTATCATGTTAGAAGAAGGTAATATGTTAAGGTTTAGCTGTCCTCATGCTGAGAATCTCCTTTTGTTAAATGGCAATGTAGTACTCCCTAGACTTAAAATCAAATCTTTGCTAACGAGGGTCAAGAGCATACAACTGGGCAATGCTTGATTCTGAATGTGACCTGTGATGAAAATTGTTGCTAAACAGAGCACATCACAATAAAATTCTATCAGTCTCTTCAAAATATGTAAGCATAGCTGGCCACTAAAATGTCAAAGGTGTTCAGGAAGCGAGACAAGGGTTAAGGAGGAGTCTTAGAGAATCAGCTCTTCCATCCCTTGAGATCCTCACATTGGTGAAATTTATGGAAGATAATTGTTTTTTCATCTTGATTCCACCCCTGCTTTTCTCTCTCTCCCTCTCTTTCCCTTCATGCTAAGATTTCAAGATCCTTTATTCTGTTGTGAAAACGGATGGGGGGTGGTTACTGCCTCTGTAAGCACAGAGGCAAAGATGAAGTTCTCATATTTCATGAAGTCTGGTAAAGTTTGGAGATTTTCTGCAAAGAAACTGGTATTTCACCTCTTTGCCTTCTTCTGCAGCTCCTTTACACTGTAGCCCTGAGTCCTCAGCACACAGCTGCCTCCCTCTCAGTAACCTCTACTCCCAGATCAATACCAGGTAAGTATGTGTATGAACATGGCCCAACCTGCTTATGGTCCATGCTGGTCCTGAACTGTTTATGACCCAGCTGCGTGCCTCAGGCTGCAATGCTGCATCTCTAATGGGCCACACTGGAATCAGCTGAGTCCCTGACCGAGTCCTCAGCTGTGGAAGAACCCTTTTCCTCAAAGTGTCTCTTCTCTTTTATCACACTCAGTGCTCTCAAACTGTTCTCTGCCCCTTGTAGACAGGGGATTAAGATGTCTAGGTACCTCATTGTTTAGGAGCAATGGGCGTGGGTTGGGGGAGCCCCAGGGAAGGCTCAGTATGAGCAGGCTGGGAGTGCCCTCAGGACCCTGAGAAT
>JAOXXN010000395.1:105416844-105442176 GCA_026770055.1 Myrmophylax atrothorax
AGCAATTCTGTTAAAGTTAGAAAAATTCTAGCTGAGCTGCAGCTAGAAAACAGATTTTAAAATGCCAGCTGAGGCAGAAGGTTTTGTCTCATTGGAACTCTATTTATTCTGTGCTTGAACAGCTCTTTCAGCAGCAGAAACCTCAGTAAACCTATGTCTATGAAAGACAGGCTTGGTAGATATAAAGGTGGCATTTATTTATTAAAATTAATTTTGGCTACTTTTCCTATTTCTCTTCAGAAAGTCTTGTTGGTGGTAGGGGGGAGATAAGACAGCTGTATTTATGATACCTGTATCCCTTATTTATAGTCTAATCTGAAAAATTGAAAGGGACAGTTACTCACCAGCACTAAAAAAGATGGGGATTTTTGCAGAAATTTTGGCTACTTTTTATTATTATTTTTTTGTACCTTGAACTAACGCTGTTCTTGATTCTTATTTCATAGAGGAAAATGAAACCTTGGGACGAATATATTGGTCCCTGGAAGGCAATTCCTGTAAACAAATTAATACAACTCAGGCCTACCTCCTCTACATTTGTTCCTTTTCCTGTGCAGCCTATTGATTGATTTACCTCAGGGAAGAGATTCCTCTGACTCAGATACTAAGCAAGTTCTTAAGGAAAATATCAGCTTTAAAAAGGGAGCAGAAGAAAGAGCAGCAGTTGCAAAAATTGCTAATCTTTCATTTGCTGGAGCCACTGAACATCTGGATAGTATGAAGCTCCTTTAACCCCCTGAGTGCAGAAAGAATTAGCACCAAAGGGCAGCCCATGCTAATTCAGTGCCATTAAACTTGTATAAGCCAGAAGAATGTGATGTTATACTTCCATAAGGCCATATGGATACCACTTTGCACTTTGTATCCATCAGAGGGACTAGCAAAACTAGTTCAGTATTGTACAGTATGGCTTTTAGAACGATAAAATAGCCCCTGTGCAATATTATACAGTATTACACGTCTATCATATCACATCTTGGAACCAACCTACTACTTTAACTATAGGGGGAGAGCTTGTCTGCTGATATGTAACTTTTGAGTTTCCACATTCAGAAGAGCAAACCACTAAATATTGCAATAAAAACAGGGGATTGATCATTATTCTTTTTTATTATTAGTGTTGCTATAGGACTACTTTCTTTGGTTTTTTTTTTAAGGAACCTGGCATTGTATTAATCCTGCTGACTAGAGACTGGTTTCAGATGAGTTTTTATCGTATGTCTTCAGCTTTAAAATATGACTTCCTGTTAATCTTGCTGCTCCGTTCATCCACCTTTGTCCCTAACAGAGGAGAAAGTGTAGCCCTTCCCTTGGAGCCCCTTCGTAGCTTTCATGTTACCATCAGTTATGCCTTATTTTAGTTCTCTCTGAATATCATTTTTCTCAATAGTGAAAAGTGAACAGGCTTTCCTTTCAAAGTTAATGTTATCTATGCTCATGAGTAACAATATACTTAACATTTTATAGTGATTTCATATGTGGATTTGAAGTTGCTTTAACAAAGATAGAGGAATTATTTTTAGGCCTTTGGCACAAAGAACAGCCATATACAGAAGTTAAGGCTGATATTCAAATTTAGCACTATGCCCACCTATGAGGGCCTTACAGCCAAGATGCACAACCCTAAGCAGCTCCTTTGCTGTGAGTCAGTATCAGTGTCTTCCACTGGAGTTATTTTGTTCTTATATAAATATAACTTAGATATGAATGATTCCTAGTATCTTATCTTTTAAATGACCTGTAAGATCAATCAGCTTAACCATACATCCTCCAATGTATGCTTACATGTGTTACAAAAATTAAAAAGTATTATAAACCAGAAGTGTACTTTAAGCACCATAAATGAGAAGGGGAATGCTCTGTTTACAAAAAATACTTGAAACTACACAGAATTGTGCAAAATCACAGTAATCCTTATTGTCCCCTGTTGCTACAGGAAGTCTCCTCACTGAAAGTCTGACTGCATGGGAAGAAGTCTATGGATAAATCTTTAGAGACTTAAGAATTGCCAAACTCCAGCTCTTGGAGTTCCCTGGGGCAGGGGGTTTAGGTAAGGACTGCACACTTGGTTTGAGGCTCAGGATGTGCTTGTTTTCTCTCCTAGAGTGGTGAGTCAGATCAGATCCTACTCGCAGGCTCAGCCTCCCGCTGGGCAGTAAAAACACTGCTTTCCTCTTGGGTATAGTTTCCAGCTCCAAAATAAACACTGAGAGCAGCCAAACTATGGTCAAAAAACATCTAAAATGAGCACACTGGGTTGCAAGGGGGATGTCAGGAGGCTGTTGCTTCAGACAGTGCACCCTGCCGAAACTTCTCACATGACCTTCAGCATACAGACAGGTCTCTGCTCCCGTCAAACCCAGGAGGAATGTTTGTACATTCCAGTTAATTGCGAGGCTTGGCAGCGGAGCCGCAGAAAATGACTGCAAAGCACAAAAATATCAGAGAGCTGTAGACTGGCCTGTAAACTGCACAAGTCTAGGGGGTCTGAATTCAACCCACCCAGGACCAGTGCAGAAGAAGCCCTCCAAATTAAACCAACTTAACCCCCTGAATTACATACCCAAAATATCCCAAAGATTTTTTTATTTTTTTTTTAGGGGAAAAGAACCTAAAGAATATAGCCCTATTTCCCCCCCTAGATTATTTATGTGCTTTGTCAGACTTGCCAAACAGTCCTCTCCTCTAAAGCTCTTTAAAATAACACACCTTATTGTGGTAACTTGAAAGGTAATTCACAAATCCCAGGGGAAACACTTCTCCTTTGGCAGAGGGGCTCTAAAAATCATCTGTCATTGGAAGCTTCTAGGCTACACCTCCCATCCTGGAAGGCTCCTAGAGCAGGCAGTGCTGCGTTAATGAGAATATCAAGGTGATTGTATTGCAAAGGCCAAATGTCTTGTTTTGAGCTATGTTTTCTCTGAGGTGAGTATCCAGCTGAGGAACTCAGTCCCACAAGAGTTCATTCCCAGCATAGCTTATAGGCTTCACTCAAAGCGTAGTCTTTGGTCCTGGTACGCAGAGCAAATGCCTTTTTTGTGTCCACAGACCACAGAGAACTTAGTGATTTCCTTAACAGTGAAGGGGAGTTGACATGTAAACCACAATGGGCTGCTTTTTTTGAGTGAATGCTCCATGGACTTAATCAGACTCTGGGTTTGTCCATAACAAGTTCAATAGTTACTATTTGCTCTTAGATCCTCAGCTTCATTAAGTGTAAAAGTTTCAGCTTTTCCCAGCAGTTAGTTGCATCTAGATCTATAAAGGCTGTTCTGTCTCTCTAAGATGAGACATAAAACTGAGGTCTCAACCATCTGTGGTCATTAAGGATCCCATGGCATGCTTCAAAAGGTGAGGATGGTAGCTTCCGTCTCAGGACCTAATTCTACTTTGAGTAACTTAATTCCTTCTAACCTAAAACTCACCCTGAGCTTTAATATAAGATACAGTGTTTTCTTCACTGTTCATAATATAGTGATGAACTGCTATCTGGTGGCCACATTCTATCCCAAAAATTACAACATTATAGTAGTGGAATAAATGAAGTGTGCCAGTACACATTTGTCCTGTTGGTCACAACATGACACAGACCAACCCTGTCTCAGCACAATAATGTACACACACGAAAGCACATAGCTCACTTAGAATTACAAAGTTTTAATTTTTACTTACTTAGGAAAATAAAAATCTGGTATCTTGCAGATCCTGAGCCTTTGCTGGTCAGTAGAGAGGCAAAGCCCACTGCAATAGAGAGAAGGTTGGCCACAAAGGGACAGTCATTCCTCCCATGTCTGAAAGCTAAAAACAGTGTGTAAAACCAGAATAAGTTATCTACTATTATCTCAGTGAACTGCTTCTAATTTACAGCCCTGCTGGATGCACGTGGTGGAACTTATATGTGAGAAAAATAAGGACTGTATTTATCTTGAATTTACTTTGTGTCCCATAATGCAATACATTGCACGTTTAACACCCTGCCATAATGTTTTGCTTGACATTGTTTGGATTTTGCTAGAAAAGGAATACATTTAACTGCAAGAAACCTGCCACTCCAAGTTAGTGAAGCCCTCTGTCTGGTTTGTGTGTTGCTGCTGAGGTTCTTTTCTGAGCAGATCTGAAAGATTGCAAGTACTCAGGCCCTCTCTACCCATTCATAATCTACAGAGAACTTCAGGGGTTTTAGCTCTGCATATCCTTTTTCTGTGTGTGGACTATCCCCGAAATAGAAGGTAAGCAAGCCCATGGAAAAATGTCTGGCAAAATAGACACCATAGATTGCAAAGTACTTGGAGAGTCCACTTGATTAAAACATATGAAATTGATGCAATTGTTTGCACTTACATTTCTTTTAAACTCTGAAAGGTGGAATGGAAGATGGACTAGTAGCATGGAAGAAATCTGGACATTACCTAGAGTACAGACCTCTCAATAAAAACCTACCGAAGCAGAGAGGTCAGTGTCTGCTTTTCTGTCTGCTGTTGTGGAGAGTGGAACTGTAGGTATAACCATTGGAAATAATTTTTCTATAAACCTCAGTTATTCGTAATACAATAATCCTTCATATGGGCTATAAACTTTGAGTCCCCTCTCTTCCAAGTTGCAAGATTGAAGTGAAACTTGGCAGTATTCTGTTTGTTGAAATGAAAGGCCCTAGGTCAGATTCTGATCTCCCATTGGCCTTACACCTGTGAACTGACTTTGATGGAGTCATTTTTGACTTACTCCAGCACAAGCAATAACAGAATCAGACCCTGCATATGCTTTTTATCTAAAGCTGTGTTCCAGATGTGTTTTTGTAGCCTGTTTTCAATAAAATGTGTGCATTTTAAAATGTAAATGGATTTTTCTTTAATTATAACCATATGGACTGTTATTAAATTTTCATTTTAAGACTGCAGATACAGCTCACCCAGCCATATCGAAGCATCACAATGGGTTCACTTGACCAGTGGAGCTTTCACACAGCACCCAAGCAATTCCAAGACTCCTAAAGCTGGGGAAGACAGGAAAAAACATCATGTGGCATCCTGAGGCTTCAAAGTGTGTGAGTCCATTCCTTGGAAAATTGTGCTTTCTTGATTTTCCTGATATGAGAGTGCCTCATCCCATTGAGGTATTTGCCTCACCTCTTTTCAAGAGGAGGCAAAATTAAGTGCAAAGCTGGTTCAGCAAGCTGAGTGATCACTACTACTGGGTTCCTTTCCATCTGCCTTTGCTACGTTAGCTACCCTGCTTTGCTTCTTTACAGATTCAGGAAGTGACTGGGTGCCTTAAAGTGAATAAGCCCCCAAAATCAGTTACATGACTGTACTGGTCTGTTAGGAAGACCTATGCCTATCTGGGGGACAGGCCTGAAACAAACATATGCCTCCCCCCACTTACCACCTCTATACTGTGATACCACATGCTGAGGCTCCAGGAAGGAAAGGTCAGCCTGTTGCTGCCCCCAAACCAGCTTTGTGCACAGCATCAGCAGTGGTGCCTGAGGGGATGAGACCTCCCTGACTCTCCTGCTTGATGTTGCCCATTCCTGAGGGTCCCTGTACCCTACACAGCCTTTCATGCACCTCTGCACCTAGGGACTGGTTCCCAGCCCAGACTGGGGGATTGGTTTATTCAACAATGGAAAAAAGGGGCAAGTGAAAAAAAGTTTTGACTGATGGATTTTCCATTAAAAAAAGGAGACAGATTTTTTAATGAATAAATGTTTAGGAGAAAAATGTCAGCTTTGATGGGGTTTTTCACTTGATCTTCCTGAAATGAAGCATTTCAGTAAGGTAAAAGAAAATTCACTTGGAAAACTTCTTTTAAGTACACATCCACAGCTCCATGAAATACGTGGCTGGTATAATCAACATTATGCTTGTGATTTTCCTTAGCACATTTTAACATTACTAAATGGAAGGTTTTCCACTATTGTTCCATGAGATTTTTTTTATTTATTATCTATATGTGTGTGTTATGTTTGTCCATTTGGAACAATTATTTTCAAGTGAAATTGACACTGAAAGTGAATTTTATCAGCCAAACTTGATAATGATGCAAAATTCAGTCATGCTTCTTTGTAAGGATGCTTTCTTCCCTGGAAAACTGGAGAACACAGACTGGGCTTCTCTCCTTCTACCACTATTATTTCCTAAACCTTTAATTTCCACGTTCTGGGAATGTTGGATGCTTATGTTTGAGCCATGTCTTCTTCAGAATACAGCTGCCAAGTGGAGGGGAAGTTCAGTCATCTCAGATTTGGACAAATTAAGAATGTTTTTTCTCCTAAACTCGTCTATTGATGACTCCTCAGTCATATTCAGATGTGTCCCAGTAAGGTATGGCAAAAGAAGGATGCTTGCACAGAACAACCATGCTGGTCAGAGTGCTCCTGTGCTCTCTTGAGGAGGGAAGAATTTGATAAATGGAAAAAAATCTCTATTCCTGGCAGTGGAGAATGGTCTCCTTCACTGTGGGACTCAAGCTTACCCCAGACCTTCCCAGGGCTGCATGAATGCTTGGCTTGGCTGCATTGTGGTGTGTTATGAAAATGTGAAAAGTGAGTTAGATGGCTGAGCTGCCCCATCTGCAGTTTTTTTCATTTTAAAATTTAATAAAACCCCATGTGGTTACAATTGAAAAAAAATCCATTAATGTTCCCAAAATGATTCATATCTAAAGCAAAATGTATATTAAGTCCCCATCCCCCATCTCTAGTGAACAATAAGATATAATTTTTCATTGAATCAGTGGAAATAATTAAATAAATTATTACATCATCAACGCAAACCATGTCCTTTACTTACTTTTCCAATGACTAACAAATGAAACTAACACATCAATGTCTTTATATGCATCAGGGAAAAAAGAGTTGGGCATGTGAATGAGGAATCTAAACAGAGATTCTTTCATATTTTTATATATTTTAAACAGGGGTAGGTGTTTCTGTCTGGAGACCATATGTTTGGGTGTTTGGTTGGTTTTTTTTAACAATCTGTATGTATGTAAAAAAAAAATTAAGTGCTATGGACAGCTACAGTGTGGGCTCTGGAGTTTTGATGAGGTGATCTACATATGAAGAGATGTCCAGATGAAAAATCTTTTTCTCCAGGCACATGTTCCATTATTTGGAACTTATCTGAACAGCAGCAGTTCCACAAAGTCCTGGATATGCTTTTTGGGGAGCAGCAGCAGAGTGGAATCCCCATCAAGGTGCTTAGCAGTGTCACTCTGGCTGACAGTACAGTGTGAAAGGCTCATGAGCAACTTAATGGCACCAGTGCTCTCTCTGCACACAGAGATGTCGAAGGTTTGCAGCAGCAGAATGGATGAGTCCTTCAGCCCCAGAAACTGGAGGCCGAGTGTGGGAGGGGTTCTCTGCATCTGCTGCACTACCAGAGTGTAATGCACACAGCAGTGCAGTTTTAATTTCATCCAGCCTAGACAGTGATGGCTTTGCTACAGAAACAATATCCCTAGAACAAAATGGCACTCCCAGCTGCAGGAAAGAATGAGGCAGTCACCTTTGAAGTCATTCTCAAGCCTGCCCCATAAACAGCCTGTCTGGAGGCACAGTAGGTCACCAGGTTCATCATCCAGCCTGGGGGAGTTGTGTGTCAGCACCTCTGCAGTGTGCCTGGACCCCAGTGTGGGCTCCCGAGTCTGTGTGTGCCATGTTGCAATATGCAGTGCTGCTGCCAAAACACGAGACCAGCTGGTTTATTCATTTTACACAGTGCAAAAATGTTATTAAACTGCACCATACAGATAAGTACTAGAAAAATTGCTAGGTTATTTTTTCACATAAAATTAGCCAATTTGCTGGTGTATGTAATTGTAAGGAATGCAAAGCATCCCATTCAAGTGATTAACCTCTTAGTTAATAAAAGCAACAATAGCATGTGTATAAATAATATAATAAAAGGAACATTCATATCAAAGTAATATAGCTCATAGTATCCTGTTTCTCTCCTTAATTAGTAAATAATTCATCAAATTCTGCAATGAATTGTGCTCCCACCCACATTTCTTCATCCAATTATCGTGAAATAGGAAAGCAGGAGCCTTCCTTCTTTGAAAAGGATGTGATAATGAAATTGTTCAATAGCTCTTCTCAGCCCTCTGCTAGTCTAAATTAGTACTTCCTTGGGCATACTGTTTCTTTTGTTCATTTCTTCCCTTATTCATTATTTTCCTTTTTTTTTTAATAGAAGATATTGTCTATGTTAAATGTCATTTTACACTGACACACTTTAAAAGAAGTATGTTCATCACAATTTGTTTTCAGCAGATACTAATGAAATTAATTCTACAGTACAGTGCTTCCTTGCCAAAGTGATCCATCAAGCTTCAGATTGTATCACACAAACAAAATTAAAAGAATGTTATAAACTACAAGATACAAAAGAAGACACATAAGTAAGCACTAATAAGATTTCAAATGCAGAATTCAGGCTGTCATTGAATCAATATCATGTTAGCTGATATTGGGTTGGATTCTTTGTTAGCTGATCAAATTCTGTTTCTTCCATGGGATCTTCACAGGACTTAGTCCCTGAAACAGTTAACAACAACCCAGTGTTTTCTTTCAGCTATTCATTGTGTGGTTGTGTGTTTTATGTATCTCACAACATTCAAACCCTGCTCAGAAGACAGAACTCCTCACCTTCTTGTGGACGTGTTTACGGTACATCTCACTGTAGTACTGTTTGGTCTCCCACAGTAAGGAGAAGTGTTTTCACAACACTAACCTAAAATACAGAAAGACCATCGTCTATGTTTTATGAATGGTGAACAAAGGCACACAGAAATGAAGATTCAAAGTATTCAAGAATTTCAGGTCCTGAATTTGAGGTATCAAGAATCTGAACTTTCAGAACAATTCATGTGCATTTGTGCATATGAATATATGAGCCCCTTCTATACACAGTGTGTGCATAAGTACCCATATATTACACAAAGCTCTACATCTATTTAAAGGATTGCTGTTATTAGGGTTCTCAACACCCCTGAGTGCTCTGATATTCCCAATGAGACAGCAAAACAAAGGTCCGATGAAAACAACTGTCACTGAGCCAGGCTGCTGGTGCCTTGCTGGGAGTCCACTGTGAACATGGGAGGAAGGAGCTCCTCTCCCAGGAGCCTGCATTGAGTCTTTACCCAGTCTCAACCCACCTATGCCAGGAATTTGAAAACTTTGAAAAAATCCTGGTTCTTTCTCTGGACCGTGCCTAATGTGGACCAGAGCTTGAGACACGAAACTGCTAAAATCTTAACACTTCAGAAGCTTGGCACTTCATGTTTTGAAGGGATTGCATGCTAAAGCACCTCCTATTGCAAAAGGTTGGGGTGGTCCTGTGGTGTAATGGAGAGCACTCCAGACTCCAAATCCCAAGGTCGTGAGTTCAAGTCTCAGTACAGACCGTCATGGGCAGTTCAATGCCTCCCCTGACATCCCATCCCGTCAGATCTCGGATGCTCAGCAGGATCAGACCTGGTTAGTACCAGGTGCTGTGACAGTCCCAAGGACTTCACTGTCACTGTCCAAGCTCACTTGGCCCTGGCAGATGGACCTTAGGACTTAAACGGTGGGGCCAGTTCTGCGCACGCTGAGCCTCACCTAAAAAATCCACCGTGCAGGCTGGAAGGGCACACCCAGTGGGGAGAGCCCTGCCCAAATCTTTGTTCACGAATATTGGCCATACAAGGAAAAGGCCACGCTGTGCCAAATCATCAGATCCCCACTTTAAAGCACAAGGCCTTCTAAAGCCTCAAAGATAAGACTAACAGAATTTTAAATTTGAGCAGAACAATACCCTCATTGGTTTTCTAAGATAGATTAGAAAATAGCTGAAAACATTTGGCCAAGAAAGATTTTTAAAACCAGTCAGCTTGGGTAGACAACTGGTATTGAGAACTTTAGCAAAAATGTCTGGATATGGCAAGTTAATAAGCAGGCACTTTTGTTTTAATAGAACCATACAACATGTGAGGCCACCAGCTTTGCTTATTATAAGGTCATTATGAAAATTATATTTAGGGAACTATATTACTATTTGCTTTATTTTTCCACGTGGGAAGGTAAATTTCACTATAGAAATAAAACAATGAAAAAGTGTTAGCTAGTGTTTGTTGTTGCTTTTTTACCTATATGTGTAAGCATGCTAATACTTAATGCATTGTAATACTTAGAGCATTGTAAAACAGATTTTTTTTCAGAATCTGTTTTAAGTTTAGCTGGTAGGGATATACTCACTAGTGAATATTGATACTTAAATCTGTTCTTGAAGATTCTGAGACTACCATGTTGCATGATTTAAACTCAAAAGCTCTCCAAAGATTAGGAGACAGATTATTCTCGTCACTCTCTGGAGTCAGCTTTATTTTTCCTTTTTTTTGTAAAAAAAAACCCTCTTGAGTGTTATGATAACAAAGAAAACCTGAAAACTATGACCCCCAAGTGTCAGTGGTGTCCACCTGAACAAATAGCCATATACCCTGAACTTCCACACTCAGGCTGCTGAGTTCAAAGGCTGCTAAATTAGATACCAGTTGTGTGGTTTTTTAAAATGAAGTTTTTATTGCTCCTTAAAGAAAAGGTGTCCTCTTTCAAAGATCTATGATATCTACTTTGATTGACTATTGTTTTGGATAATATTTTATCATAGCACCGAGATGGTGAAGTGAGGAATTAAAGAGTCAGATGCCCACAGCTGGTGACATGAGTCCAGAAACAGGCACTCCAAAGACACACAAGTTCCCTTTGAGAAAATCAAAGGTGTGGCTAATACTGAGGGCTCCATGTGAGGAAAACCAGACATAGTTTTTCTCTAACTATGGAGGCGTGGAGCTCAGTTTTGAATGCATCAGCTTCTAATCTATCATTTTTGTAAAGGCTCTGAGTAGCTTTTCCAGTATGGAATATTGTGTCTCCAGTTCTTCACCAATTCTGGTGACACATGCTGTGCTAAATGGCATAGGATTTTATCCTGTTCTGTGTGTTTCTTCTTTAGGGTTCAGGCAAAGATCATTTTCATTACAAAGCAGTGTTCTGTCTTACAAAGAAGACATCAGTTTTCATGTTTCTGTGTATTTCTTCTAAGCAGAATCAGGCTTGGTCTGAAGGTGTAGTCCTCTGAAAAATCAACTCTCTGATAAAATCAGTTATCCTTGTTTCCCCACATAAAGTGAAATTGCACCATTAAAATGAAAGCACAGGTAAAATGACAGCTTTTAAGATACCAAATGACACAGTGGAAGACTTGTTACATTGTCTTACTCTGAGAGGACCGAATATTAAAGATTTTTTTAATTAAAATATAACTCCTTCCCCCATAGAGTTGGATCTGAAGCCTGATAAATCAAAGTATTATTCACCAGACAACAAAAATCCTTAGTCAAAGGAATTTAAAGAAGTGTTAATTAGTCAAAACAAAGAGTCTATACAGTCTTGTAAACAGTATAGGAGAAATCTACTAAATCTAGTGAACAGATATTAATTGAAAACATTGTATAAGAGCTACAGAGTTCACAGAAGGTGCATTTCACTTACGTTGAAGCCTGTATAAAGTGTATATGTAAATTCAGTAGCTTGCAGCTTGCATTCTGCTACGATGCCCAGCTGTGAATAACTGGAAAATGTCCCCACACATTGGCTGAATATCGACTAGCAAAGCTGTTACATGTTTCATGGATGTGAAGTGTAAAATAACGGGCTGCTGGGCTTCAGCATCAGCGTAGAGAGGCTCCGCTAAACACCAAGAGAAAGCTTTCTGAGATGGGTTTCCTTTCCTCCATCTTCCTCAGAAAGGTGCTTTATCAATATACTGAGGTCTTGTGCCTGAATTTGTCTCTCTTCTAGAGTTTGGTTCACACATTTCTTTTCTGTAGAAGCTGGAGCATGAGGGATCCTGTGGGCTCAGCCAGGGTGAGCACCCAGCTGTGGGAGCTCAGGAATCCTCCTAGATCCTCCTCAGGATAGACATAGGTGGCTACCAAGGAAAAGCAGCCACTTTACAGTGCTTATTTCAGAAATGGCATCTCTAGGAAGCTGAAGGTAATCCCTCAGGCATCTTCTTTCCTCCATTCACAAAGTACCTGCCTGCCTTGCTTCTGTTTTGAGTAACAGATTCAGAACAGCTTTTACCAGTTAAGGACAAGGAATAAACAAATAGTCAATCCCAATCATTAATTCTAAACCTGCCTCTGGCCCACCCTGTGGCTCTGTGCCATCCTTACCTCCCCTTGCCTCTGCTTCCTTGCCCCTAAACAGCAGGTACTACCCTTTACTTGTCCTTCAAGTGACTCTTGTGGGTTGGCAGATGGCAGGCAGCTCCACCAGAGACAAGCCCTAGCAGTACACAGGGAGATGTCTGGCTGCCTTTCTGAAGCATAAATTCACTGCGTTTATTTCCTAATAGTCCCTTGTTTCCCTGCAGTAACTTGTTAGTATGTCTGAACCCAAAGGCCTGGATTTACACAAACTGCAATGACCGAGTCACCAGTGTGGTGCCTATGGGGGTTCCATGGAGTCAGGGCAGAGAGACAAGCCCTAGACAACTATTCACATCTCAGTGGACTTGAAATGGTTCCTGGAGGAGCCATTCTCTCCTTCCTATTTCTTGCTGTAGGAAGCCCAGGATACCTGCACTCCTAAATTTGTGGTCTCATGTTAACTGGGCTTAATAACAATGCCTCCTTCTCCCCACTCAGCCCAGCCCTCCAGTGGCAACCAAGCAGCTCAAGAGCAACCAAACATTAGCTTCCTTGTCTTTTTATAGCAGCAATAGCAGTCCTAATTTATAGGGGTTTTTTAAACCTCCCACTTCTCCTACAAAGGCAGAGGCTCCTGCTCCCTCGTGTGCCCACCAGTATGTGCCTCTGCAGCACTGGGTTTGTTGGCAGCTGGAAATACAGGGCTCTGGCTGTGGCAATGGCCATGCTGTGATCATCATGTCTGAGTAAGTACGCGTGTTCCTGGAAGAAATTTGGATGCTCCTTGCTTATCAGACTAAACCAAGTGGGTGAAGAGCTTTTCCACCCGAGTGACTTCAGTATTAAATTATATTTCCTCTACTTTCCCCAGCACTGAGATATGCATACCAGGTCTCTAGACAAATCAAATGGTTGAACAGCAGTTAAAATCCTGGCTTTGCTGCTGGTGCAGTGTCAAATTTCTCCATCTTTACCAGGCTGGCCAATGAGTATGAAGGCTTTGCTCCTCACTGATCCTGGCCTGGATTGGAGCCAGCATCACCTGTGTTGTAAATTATAGCAATCCCAAACCAGACTGCAGCTGCTCAAATGCCACATTCATGTGGAGTCATGACCAGCCAAAGACCAGGTCGTCTACCAATGTGTTATCTTACCTCCTAAGCCTCAGAAAAAGTCTGCCTAGGTTGTTATATAGGACTTATTCCACCCATGGATATATCCAGTGAGAGGATAAGTAGGAAGGTACACCATTTTGATGATGACATACAACAAGTAAGATCTTCCATGGCCTAGGAGGAAGGCAATAGTCTTTCTAATTCAGTACCAACCTGAGATATGCTCTCCAGCTTGAGTTGCCTTTTGTACTATGTGCAGCTCACTCCTCCTAGGATTTTCTTTTGGGAATATGTTCTCATTAGACTCCTTCGAATATAAACCCTTTGCTCTCCATCAGACATGCACGTGCAAGTATATGACCACACATTTGATGTATTTCTTTCAAATTTCCAGAGTTCAGACCAGGGACTACTCAAGCAGCTGAATGCAGGGAGTCTTCAGTGCACAACTTAGTTATCCTGGAACTGATTCAAACTTCTGAAGTGCTGCACCAGGTTACCTCAGATCCAGAGCTGGTTTGGCAATCACCTTCCTCCTTACTGTATTCATCCACCAGAAAATAGGTGTTACAGTTCAGTACAGTCATAAACACATCATTGCCAATGGAAAATTGTGTTGGCAGTTTCTTTTATACCCAGCCAAATCTAGGGAAATGTAAAGGTCAGCTATGCAGGCACTGGTTTTACATATGTGCATTAATTACAACACAGTTGCCTTTTGTTATTCATTTCATCAGCTAAATATGTATGAATTTGAATGAGAAGAGGAATCATAGAAAGAAAGAAATGGGAAGCCAGGGCAGTCTATGAATGGGACTGGTCCTCCCTTTCTGGACCACACACTGGAAAAGATACAAAACTAGTTAGTTGCAGGGGATGGGAAAAGTAAAGAGAAAAACATCCTATGCCAGCTACAGCTTTTTCTATAAGGCTTTCAGAGCTGAGCAGGTCCTGGAAGAGTTTAGTGGGCTCAGCTTCTTGGTGAACCCCTACATTGTGGTTTTGTCCCAAGTAAGGTCTGTGGTTTCAGGCACTCTGGTATATTAGCTTCTTCTTGAGTATACAGCCATGGTCTTGAGCCAAATTCAATTTTTAAGTAGTCAAACAAATTTTTCATTGAATGCCGTGACTTCACAGACACACAGACACACAGACACACACATATCATTGGGGATACCTGGCCTCAGTTATCACTGGAAACTGAGAGAAAAAGAATCCTGCACAATGTCATCAGGAAATTCAGAACATCAATTTGCATTCATGTTTGGATGGAACACTTTTGGCTATGATAGTGTCTGAAAATCAGACAGCATATAGTAAATTGTGGTTAAGCCACTGAACACAACTTTCATTACTATAGCCTGTACACTGTTCTTGCAGCTATATTGTAACTATTGACAAGGTAGTGCTCAGGTATCCTAGGCAATAGGACTTCCACTGTTAAAGATGCACCATAAAAGTTGTCAAAACCTGGTTATTTTCTTCCCGGAACAAGATGAATGCTATGCAAGAATCACAGACAGGAACACAACTTCCCTAGGGAACACAAGGTAATGAGCATGTGCATTGCAACCAGACTCTCTGAGACTGAGTTACTGAAGCCTCCCAGCCACGCCAACCTCCTTCTTCACCTTCTTGTAATATCTCATGCTCTCTGGTGGTGGGAGTCCTCAGTGCATTGACCTAATGAAACCGATTCAGTCACAGGAGCCTTGTCCAAGTAAGGAGCTTTCTGCTGTGTTATAGGTAAGGAGACCAAATCATTGAGCCATAAAACACAAAACTTAATTTTTTTAGTAATTTATTGAAGCAGACAACAGACAAGTAAGCAAACAGGATGCCCTAGAAACGCCCTGGGTGACCGTGGGAGCCCAGTGCTCCCAGCTGGCTCGCAAAGATTACAAATCTTTAGGTTGCTACTAAAGGTTGTGATAGTTCCTTTTTGCGGTTAATCCCTCCTTGTTTCTATTTTCAGCTTCTGTGCCATCGGTGACTTCTGTGCAGGCTCCATTGTGTTGCTAAGGGGTCTTCGGGTGCTTTTGGTGGTCTTTGGGATGAAGGTGGCGGGTCTTCCTCACACGTTTCTCGCATGTGCAGTTCACATTCATTACATAACTTTTACAAATTTTACGTTATCAGCAATTTAAGGTCTGTAGCAAACAATACAAAATATGCTAGGCAAGCATCACAAAATATATTAAGTCATAGTATGTGGCCTTGCGGTTAAGCCTTGCGGTTAAGTTTCTAAAAGCGGCTAAGCATTGGAAAATTACAAAACCTTTTCTTATTTTTATTTAAGTGGTATTACTAAAACCTTTATCTAACTTTACAACTTAATTTAATAAGCAAATTTTATTTTATGTTGATCACTTATCACATGCTATACTGTGGCTCCAGAAAACTCCTGAGCCAGGGACCTCTAAGATTGTCAAAAAAAGCACAGTAGTGCTTAAGAGAAAAAGGTTGTGATTTATAACTTTAAAATTTACATCCTCAGATGAATAATTCAAAGAGAGTTCTCCATAGTTTATATTTCATTATATGCATATGAAAAATAATTTACATAGAATATGCTGTGTAGCCTGGACTGTACCAGAAGGTTTAGTGTAATTAACTTGACTGCCTTCTCTGGACTTCTTACCCAGGTTATGCGTGGAGACAATAATACAGATATTCTTGCCTCTCTACACTTTCCCATACTGGTCTTTTAGTGTGGATTGCCCAATCAAATGGCTTTACTGACTGCTTAGGTAGTCATTTCATAGGAAGGCTCAGTCCTTTGCTATATATTGGATACTGGCATTGACTTTCATGGAACATGAAGGAAAATGGCAAAGAGACAGAGGCTCTTTGGCAGGCAGTTCAACAGACCACCTTCGTGAAACTGTTCTTGTCTCTTTGAAGGCATCCTGCAAGAATCCCAGGTAAAACATCAAATCCAGAGTGAACACAAATTGGGCAGTGCCTTTGCAGTGGTCCAGTCCAGATCAAATAAACATGGATTTTCTCTAATCCTTTGATCTGCATGCACATTCCATAAGAAAGGTGGACTATTGTATTAAAGCTCTCTCTGTGCTCTTCTTGGGTGTAGGAGTTTTAATTCCCTGCAGAACCCCACCAGAGCTGCCCTGATATAAGCCTAACAGGAGGTGACTTGTCACTGAACTACATTTTAGGGTTTCTTGATGGTGGCATTTTTGCAGCCCCAAAAATACTACTCACCATGTGCACACAACAATAACATGATGCCTCTACCCTGTTCTGTACATTGCAATAATCAGTAAGCTCTGTATCTTGCTACTTAATATATTTAGTGTGCTTCTAAGGGATGTGCGGATCCTGATTAGATACTTGCTTCTGTATTATCACAAGCAAGTGTGGGGTAGTTATGAGTTGCTTGGAGTAACTAATTACTGTTTGATACAAAGTCTGATACAAGAAACTACTGAGCAGCTGCAAAAGCATGACAATAACAAGGAAAGATTTGGACCATGCATGCCTCCCTTACCTGGTGCTAACTGACCGTTGTGTGAGAAGCAGGTAGCAGCTCTGCAATGCCAATACATCTTCATATGCTGTTCACATTCCATTGCAACATGTCACATTTGATATTGCATAATGCATTGTGACTAATTTAATCAGATGTGAAGTGCACTACAGCATCACATCAAGTCTGAAACTTTGGGAAGGAAAAAAAAAGTTGGAGGAGAGAAACAAAGCTTTCTCCAGTGCATGGTTGGATTATTTTTCTCGGCTGGAGGGCTTCATTTTCTGAGCTTGGCCTTTTCTATTCTGACCTTCCAGCCAAGGGCATGTGTCAGGAGGCTTGCATTTCCCAAAGGCAGTGACACAGTCTATTAGGTCATATGAGCTGGATCATCAAGCCTTTGTCCACCTCAACTTCTGGGCCACCATTCCTTACCCACCCCCACCTCCCCCAGCACTAACTCATAATACTATGCCCTTGCCTTTGACAGATCAGATGGGAAAGAGGCATTTTATTGCTGAACACGTACGCAGCAGTGCCCAGAAACTAAGTGAGCTTTCTGTGGTCTGCTGCTAGTCATTTAGTAGGTCTGCATTTAATTAGCTACTTCTGAAATATAACAAGGAGAAAACACAAGATTTACCAGAGCAGTTTCATTTCTAACCCAGGGCTTAGCACTGTTTTGTTTTAAGGTGATGATTATAATAATAAATATCAAAACAGCCCATGCCCACAAGAAGATCATTGAGCTTTCAGCACTTCCAGAAAGTGTACCCACACACATACATACACTTTGGGCAATGTTTTAGCTTGTAGGTCTGCAGATGGACAGTCTGCCTTGCACAGGCATTGCTGATTTTGCACTTTCAAACACCAAGTGGCATTTTTTTTTTTAAAGTCAGATGACTGTTTGGTTTAGTCCTTTCTTTCATAGTTGCCTTTTCTCTTTGTGACAGTACCGAGGATATGGAAGGCAGTGCAAAAAATCATTTGCCTCCCCTTTGCTGTTGTCCTGAGAGTTTTTTTTTTGGCTAGGTGTCATGGTCCTCAAAGAGTTGTGAAAAGATCTCAGAGGAATTCACGAAGTGCTAGAAGAAGCTTAAGAAACACTTAAGCTAGTGAAAAGCTGTGAACTACTTGGACCTAAAGGAGGCTTTACAAGGTTCAGGGAGTCCAGTAGGAAGACTGTATTTTCACAGAACTTGGAAATAGTGCTATTAGGAAAAGAGGAAAAAGTAGCTACTCCAGTTACTGCAGCAGATACTTGTGCAGACTAAAATGGAAAAAAAAAATCTAAGAATGATAAATCTTAGTATGATGAAATATGCTTATATATAACAAAGAAGCAAAAAGTATTTATTTTACCCTTCTCTTGTCTCTGTGCTGAGCAGATCTCAGCTAAGTGATAGGTTCGCCCTTCCTTCTCCTTTGTCTCTTTGAGGACCAAGGAAATTTTGTGATGCTATACTCCTTTAAGACCCAAACATCACACACAGCTTTTGTGGGCTTTCTACTCTTTTTATTGGGCCTGGAAAGGCTTTTCTGATTACAAATGAGAAGAGGCTGTGTTAGCTCCTCCCCCAGTGGTTTGTTACTTTTTATAGACCTAGTTGTCTCCCCCTCCCTGTATCAGTGGCATTGCCATCGTGTTTCTACCTAGGGATAAGGAAAGGAGGCCCTTTCACGAAAGAGGGTTAACTCTAAGGTAAGTTCTTGTTGTGCTAGAGAAGGTCGGTTGGTGTTGATTTGGCATTGAGGCTTCCTTTTTACTGTGTAATGTACGAGGTAAATCTAAGCTTTTATGGCTCATAGAACTTGTTTCCCATTTTCCTGTAAGACTAGAAACTTCATGACTGGTCCCATGTTCACTGACTTTTAGCTTTAGGTGGACCCTATTAAAATGGTTCCTGGAAACAGCCAAAGAGTCACCTCTTCCCCTGAGGAAGGGCATGTTGCACCAGACAGCCAAAATCAGCAGCCTGCTAGACCACGCCCAGCTAGATCTCGGAGAAGAAGATGCAGACAGAAAACTTCTGAGGGGCAAGGAGAAGACCAGCCCAGGGCCTTTCAAGGTGATTATCAAGAAGGGGTAGTAGTACTGTGTGAAGAAGGGGACTGAGTGTTACTTGATTGCAGTTGTACATAGGTACTATTGAACCTGAATCCTTTGTTTGTCTTGTCTATGTGCACATATGCATCTCTCTTGAAATCAGGCCTCTAAAGTAAAAGAGCTCTAGGTGACACCCCTTTGGCTGTGTCCTGTTATTTCCAGGGCTGCCATTCTCTGATTTGCACAAAATGTTGACTTCTGTCCTTGCTCTGGCTCTTCTCCAAGGACTAAAACCTCTTGTTTGCTTACAAAGTAAAAAACAAAAACCAAAAAAACCCCCCAAAACAACAACAACCAAAACAAAAACAAACCAAACCCAAACCAAAAGTACTTTTTCTAAAATTCCTTCTTCCTATGAAATATGTCTGTCTTTGAAACTCAACTGAAGGTGTCCTTATGCAATGCTTGGAGTTAAAGGTGGTTCCCTATGGTTTGAGTGGAGTTACTTGCCAACCTGAGTTACTTCCTCCCACTGTGTAGATCAGCTCTACAGCTCACAAAGAACAAATGGCATGTAGGATTTAGTGGGTTTATGACTATCCAGTGTGACTTGGAGTTAAGGAAGAAGCAGTACACTAGTTCCCTACTGATCCTGCAGTTCTTGGCATATGGAACACAAAGGCTTCTCTGTAGGAGAACTGCAAGGCAATGATGTTGCCAGAAGCTTTTGGTAGGCAGCTAGTTTCCAGACCCTACAGCCAGTTTACATGTGCAGGAAGCCTCCTTCCAAAATGCAGCCGTGTTGTATAAGCGTAGACCTTCTGTCACAAGGTGGCGATATTGCTGGAACTCGTGAAAGACTCTAACCACGCCTCGGTGCTTGCTGTCCAGAGTGGTGGGAGCCCTGTAGCTGGCTTCATTATGTAACATAGACTTTTCAAAGAGCACAGCTGGGCATGAGATAAATAAAGATTGTCAGGGAAGATGGTCTAGGAATATTTCAAGGTCAGAAATAGGGAAAGAGTACTTCTGAGAAGGCAGAAAAACCACAAAGAAATTGAAGCCAAGAATTTGTATGTTAGAGGGTGTAAGGGAGGCAGAGGGGATAAAAAGTCAGGAGTAAATTAAATAAGCTGAGCTCTTGAACAGAAAGGTAAAATAACATATTGAGACTCAAGAAAGTACTGCAGTTAGGTATTTACCTTCCTTCAAATTTTTATTTATTTTTTTATATCTCTAGTCTTCATTCAGACCCAGTTAAAGCATGCTGGATGGATTTCAGGACTGTTGCAGTGGTTTGGATGGAGCTGGGACAACACTGAAATCCTATGACCATTATGAAACCTCACAAGCATGATCGTGGTCACTGGGTTTAGTTCCAGGCTTAGTTTCACAGAGCATGATGAGGTTTCTGTGCTCTTCCTGGGAAGACAGGAGGTCTTGTTTTCACAACAGTAGAGGACAACAAAATGGAGTGCAGTTAATTCTTAGTTCTGACCTTGGAAAAATGACATTAGTCTTGTGACCAGTTTACATTCTCAAAGGCTTACAGTGAAGCTGAGGGGAAATGGTATGAGAGACCTATAAAGTAGTTAGTGATTAGGTGCTGTACAGACAGTCAAAATCTTTCTTGGTTTTGGATCTTTAATTTACTTGTTCTGCTTGGTCTGGTTTTGTTGCTTTCTTCTGCAGTCTACAAATTCAGGAGTCGTGCTCCATCTATCAGCGTGCACTGCAGTGGTAGAGGTTCTCTGGGCCTTTCTTGCATTCCTGCACTACCAGATGATGGAAATGTTCTGGAAATGCTGGCTAGGTCTGCTAGCTACTGGAGGCACCAAGAACCTGCTCGATGTTGGGTCAGAGACTGTACTTGCTCAGCAGCCCGTCCTTCTAGGATGCGTCTGTTGCAACGTCACCTCCAAGGTGAGGAAAACCATTTGACCTCCCTGATAAGAGAAGAATTATTTTCAATGGATGAAGTCATTGATGGCAGCAGTGGGGACAGTGGGACAGCCAGCTCTCAGGCAGATGTTGAAAGTGATGATGATGATCGCAGGAGATTTGCAGAGGAGTATTCGCTGGTTCCCTTAAGCAGACGGAACGTATATTCTGCGCAGAGTTTTCACCAGCAAGTAGAATATTTTAGACGGCTCTGAGCTTTGGCATACCTTGTCCAAGTGTGAGAGCTAAATCTGTGGAGATGCAAATGCCTGTTTTCATGTGCACAGTTTATCGCAATATTGGCTAAAACCTGCAGCTAAGCCATAAAGGTTCAAATATGGTAAAGCCCAGTATATTGTTGTTAGATTGACAGACAGCTAGAAAGGCAAAACTGGAATTCAAAGAGCTTGTTCATATGACTTGCTGCCTTCTTTGGGAGTTTAAAAACCTGTAATAATCATAAGGCATTAAAAATTGAAAAATTACTTTGAGACTAAGCTAATGTAATGACTATTTCTTTTGCAATTGTAAGAGATATACTAGGAGATATGGCTGCATTTTGTCTCTTTCTCTGCAGTAGAGTCTCTATTTAATAACTTGAAGGATATTTGAAATTCAAAGCCCTTGTATATGCCAGTATTTCCTTTCACTAAGTGTTTTAATTTACTGTATAGAGGCCTAGAGGTTTTAGTATTTTTGTTTTTTTTCCTTGATCTAAATCTAAAAATTCTGTTCTACTGCATTTATTTGATTATTCATATAGAAACAGTTACGTATGATAACGTGAGTTAGCAAGAGCGCAACCTGCTTAAAAAAAATCCCACAGCTAAAGGGTGTGGGATAACATGGCATATGGATTAAAAAATTAGAAAAATAAATAAAAAGTTTTCTGGGGACATTATCAGAGTTTTTGAGTTCTTTTTTTGAAATAGTGTGTAGCTGAAAATCATGCTCTGGATTTCTCAGGTGAGCAATTTTGGCTTAGAATTTTTTCTTCTATTTAGTTAAAAGCTAGACTTTTTTGAAATACATACCTTAGCCTTGACTACCCTGCATGGTAGCTGGAAAACAGCTGTACTTCAGGAACCTGATCCATGAGGATCATCAAAGGCCAACTCCTGGCAGGACAGCCCCAGGAATCACACTATGTGCCTGAGAGTGTTGTGCAAACACTTCTTGAATTGTGACAGGCTTGGTGCTATGACTGCTTCCCTGGGGAGTCTGTTCCAGTGCCCAGACACCCTCTAGGTGAAGAACCTTTCTCGAAATGTACAACCTAAACCTCCCTTGACACAGCCTCAGGCTCTTTCCTCCAGTACTGTCACTGTTCACCAGAGAGCAGAGCTGTGGACTGCTATGAGGTCTGCCTTCAGTCAATGGGGAAAAGACAGTCAATGTCATGAAGATTCTGTAGGCACTTTTTTATCCAATGCAACAATAAATGATGCATATTTGGCAAAACCTGCCTATACACTTAAAATTAAGCATAGGCCTACTCTTCCTGAGTCAGTCTCCTGCTTTCACAATAGAAGTATGTATGAGGTAAGCTTCACATGTGTGTGAAGTTTCACTAGAATGAATCAGGTAACTTCTGCTTTAATTTAAGCAAGTGCTCAAATTAAGAAAAGGCTCTTGCTTTGATCAGAGTAATTTGCAGAGGCTGCAAGTTAGAAGGGTTTTGTTGTTGTTTGTGTTTGTTGTTATGGTTTTTGGTTTGCGGCTTCTACCTCCCTACCCCGGACATCTGTCAAAATACTCAAAGGGAATGTCAATTCTGTTTGTTTTGGGAAAGGTGGTTGTGAATTTCACTTTGTTCCCCTTGTAATTTGAGCCCCAATTTAAGTCTCATTCCTTGGAGTTACAACTGCTCACCTTTCTGGGGCATTCACATAACATTTTAAGTTGTATGGGGTTTTTTCCCCCTGTGGTTTGTTGGTTTGGGTTTTTTGTTTGTTTGCTTTTGAGACTTTGTTGTACTACAGTGACATTTTGTTTGCATCTGTCAAATATTTGGGACTACCTGGTGTAGCAATAGTAAGACATTTGGTAAAAAAAAAAACAAACCAAACATTTGAGCTACCTGGCATAACAGTAGTTGTTTATTCCTTCCTAATATATATGTTTACTGGTACTTGGGCGTTTCTAAAAGTATTTGGAGCTTCTACAGTCAGGTCCCTTAAGGCCTATGAGTCTAAACCAAAAAATGGAAGGATTTTCTCAGCTGGAGATAAATGTCTTCTGTTTGGTCTCTGTTACATCAAAACAGTATTGTGAGTATCCATAGCTCAATTCACTTGACAAGCTTGCTCTGTGAAACTGATAGAGGGTATGATGCAGAATTAAAACTATTATCTGGTTGTTATATCTGAAATACTGTAAGGCATCTACAGAGCCACCTCTAAAATTATGCCCTTGATTATATACATTTCAGAAAGTGATGTGTTCATGAAAGTCAGCCTGGCAGTGTTTCATGCACTCTTTCAAAAGCTTTTGTTTTCAGGCTTATGGAACTTTTTTTTTTTAATAAAACAAAACCCCTATGAATGTCACCAGTAGGTAGTAAGATACCAAGTATTGTAGAGGTGTCAGCTTTTTGACAGCATGATTCAGTATTGTGCATTTTCAGCTTGACAACTATGGAGTTTTTCCTTGTGAATCTGAGATCATGTAAGCATTTTTGTACGTGCTTGTCTCTTTTTCACAAATGATCTTACAACTGGGATTTTTATTGCAGGTTGAGTTAAATACAGGTATAAAGGTCTGAAAGATCAAGACCTCTGAGGAAAAATCCTCTCAGAGTAACCTCCTAGGAAACAAAATCCTGTGAGACAATAACTCAAGCTATTGTCTAAGAAGAATAGATCAAGCAAATCTGAGGAACAATTTGGAAAAAAAAATTAGCTATCTCTTGGAAAAATGGATCAGAGGAGATAATATACTTTTTTTTGGCGGAATTTGAATTCCTGTGCTCCTTTCACATTTGACTGGGTTGTGTGCCTGTTTGTATATATGAGTCAAGAACTCCATGACCAAAGTCCAGTGTTGGAATAGCAGCTCCTGTGAATCTATTGTTTCTCATGTTGCTGAGCTTTAAATCATGTTTTCTTCCAGCATGGGTGTTATAATGTCTAGTGAACTCATTACATGGGCACAGCAATAAAATGTTAAGATTGGCTTTTCTCATTATTCATCCTAGATAGATAAAACAAAGTAGCACAAAGCTGACTAGCTCTTGGAATATGAAGGAATTGGGGTCCTATGTATATGCTCTGGCTACCAGTCCATGGTAACTTTAACATCACTGCATCATCACTACTGCTGACACACTTTCTCAAGTCCAGCAAAGAGAATTCAAGTTTGTGGATGCCAGAGGATTGCTTGCTCTCTCCAAATATTTTCCTTTTCTCAGTTTGGGTTTGCAAGTCTTCCTTTTCTTGGTCTGATCAAGGCTCTATGAGAACAGTTGGCCTCATGGTACTTTCATCCCATGCCTACATCTGTAGAAGTGTCTGTATTGTCTTCAACTGAGAGCCAGCAGGAATAAGAAGACTTGAGAGGAGAGCAACTTCAGTGAGCTTGGAGACCAGACTAAGATCTCTTGAACCTGGAAGCTGTCTTTGTTCTGCCTTTCCACTGTAATTAATGCAGTGAGGCCCTGATCCGTGACTAGGATTCTAATATAATATGAATTATCATGACCTATTGGAAAGAGTCCTGAGGCCATGAAGGTGAGCTGAGGACTGGAACACATCTGCTATGAAGAGAAGCTGAGAGAGTTGGGTTTGTTCGTTCTGGAGAAGAAAAGGCTGTGGGGAGACATTATAGCAGCCTTCCAGTGCGCAAAGGGGACCTGCAAGAGGGATGGAGAGTGACTTTTTAGAAGGACAAGTGATAGAACAAGGGGAAATGATTTTAAACTAAAAGAGGATAGGCTTTGAAAGAAATTCTTTTAGGAAGAAATTCTTTACAGTGAGGGTGGTGTGGCAGTGGAACAAGTTGCCCAAAGAAGTTGTGGCTGCCCTATCCCTGGGAGTGTTCAAGGCCAAGTTGGATGGGACTTGAAGCAACCTAGTCTAGCGAGAGCTGTCCCTGTCCCTGGTCATGTTGGTTGGAACTCAATAATCTTCCAGGTCCCTTCCAACCCAAACCATTTTATTATTAATTATTTCATTACAGTAGTGCCCTTTCCCTTCCCCACATCCAGGTGCCATACAGAAAGACATGTCATAATATTCAAAACCGCTCTGATTTTCTGGGCCTGGCTCTAAAGTCAATAGACTTTTTTCACTGTTCTGAGAAAAAAAATCAAGACAAACTTCAGTAAAGTATCAGGAGTTGTGGTGTTTTGGGTTTGTCTTTTTTTTTTCCTTTTTTTTCTATTTAAACCAGTCTATCTGTGCCTACTTACAAAGATCCAAAGAACCTGTGTTAAAGTGTTAGCTGAAGTGCTACAAATAGCATTTTATTCCTTTCTCCCCACCTCCTCCCCCCCCCAGTAACTCTATTGTTCTTACAAATCCACAGCATTCCAGCTGTGACTT
>JAOXXN010000395.1:105447965-105463242 GCA_026770055.1 Myrmophylax atrothorax
AGGCATACTTTAAAAGTCACGCGAGGACAATGTGGATATTTGTCTATCCAGGAATTTTATTTGTATGCTATCTGTGTGAACAAAGCTCCTGGAGATGAGGGCAAAGGGTTTTTGGCAAAGCATGAGGTAGCTTAGGACAATAATGATGCAGACACCAGCACATGTTTTGATTGAATTTTGTCTTTGCTTGTTAGTTCAGATTCACTTCTCTGTTGAGAGGATCACAGAACTTATCTGCCCTCCCTTCCTTTCCTCTGCTTGTCATGGGGAGAGGGCCACTCCTGCTGCATCCCTTCAACTCCCAAGTTCATGATAATTTTCTTGATTTCCTGTGAAGCTCCTCATTTTTTTTGCAGGAAAGTTTATCAAATCCTCTCCCTACAGAGCTAGAGCTGTGTCTGTGGCAAGCAGACTGCACAGTTGGAGAACTTGCTCAGGCTTCTTCCCAAGGAAGGAATGAGTTTCTCATCTGCTGGCACAAGTGTGTAGCTACTAAGTGGTTCTCAATATTACAGGGTCTGAGTTTTCCCTTCTAATTGCACAAAGTTTCCCATGCAAGAGGAATAACTTCAAAACCAGAATGTGGTCATCTGTGCCAGACACATCCTTCCACTGCCTTCCCAATCTCTCTAGTGGCAACTATCCTATTTGCTTCAAGACTGAGAAGAGCTTTTCTGCTGCCTCCTGGGCAGCAAGGACCTTTCCTTACGCTTGAACAGGCAGACCTCCTTCCCTTCCCCTCCTCACTACTGTGCTCAGCTATTCATGCACATGTCCCCAAGGCCTTCCTGGGACTTAGCTGGGGAAAACTGAGGTCAGCCTGGAATCACAGTTGTATTTTAGTATCCGGTTGCTGTCCTGTGAACTGGATTTCTTTGTAAGAATATTCAAAAACCCGATTAATGTCTGTGCTTATTTTTTTGTTTCTATCCAATTTTATCAAGGTTGGAAAGGCATTATTAGCTGGTTTACAGGACTGTGAGTTCATGAATATGTAGTAACTCATCACCTTATATGATTTTTTATCCATTAATACAAACTTTGTTTTAGATGCTTGCAGCAATTAAATTAGACCTTGCTAAGTCTGAAAAAAAACATAGAGCATCAAGCCCTGCCATTAAGAGGACTTGTTAGTAAACAAAACAATCTTTGTGATAAATCATGCCTAGGGTTTTAAGGAAAATATGTTTATCTCTTTCAACAGCAATAAAACTACCAGTAGAAATTCTCCCATCACCTACACACATACACGTGATCCCCTAAAACAAACATATGTAAGCACTTAACAGATGGACAAGTGAACCTTGGGATGAATGTATTAGAAAAACAGAGAAATCACTGTGTTTTTCTGCAGACTTTTATTAACATCTAAGGACCAGGTGAGAAGTATTTTGATTAGCTAGAAACATAGGCTTAGTTTGTATCAAAATCAGATTAGGCATTCTTCCCTGTTAGATATGATTTGTGCCACTTGCTGTAAGATTTTTAGATGGCATGAATCTGTTGTTGGATGAAATTTTTCTTTGTCTTAAACCAGTAGCAGCTTTGCTGTAATTTTTTTCACCCTCTGTGCACACTGAGGTCCTGCAGTAGTTTGAGAGCTGAAGTTGCCCTGATGGCCTTGTGGAGTACTTTTTGCTACCCAGCTGTGCAAAATGCCATGTGTTGCTTCTCTTCACTGCTCTGCAGAGATGACTGCATTGTAGTGGACTCCTATCAGTTCACTGTGAAGCCTGTCATAAGTGTCTTTTTGATGGTCTAAGAGTCCATAGAACATTGTTAAAAGCTGAAGAGACCTACAGTGAAAGCTCAATTAATGGCCAAAACAGACCTCTAATCTAACTAACTATTTCAGATGAGCGATTCTGGTTTTGGTGGCTGCCTTAGGAAATTTTGTATCATACTCTGGGTTGAATTACATTACAGAAAAATGAGATATGCTTGATAACCATTAATTCACCTCTCTAGTTGGGCTTGTCTTTGGATCCCTGCCTTTGCATCCTTCTTGTGTGAAGAAATGCAACGAGATCCCCTTCACCAATGTATTGTGCAGCAGGATAAATGATAAAAGGAACAGCAAATGAGAAATTAAACCTTCACCTAAAGACCAAATTGTGAGCCAGGCTCTTTGACTTCCAAAACTTCATTGAACTTCCATCAGGATGAAAAGTGCTCTGTTCATCCTGCCCCCAGCGCCTCAGTGGATTGGGGTAGCTTTCTGGTTTAGTGTTTTTATCATTGAACTTCAGAGGTAATAGCAGGCACCATGGTTTGTGAGAGGTTGTGGTGGTGGTGGGTCAGTGTATTTCTCCATTTTAGTTGGACTAAGAAGCTTATAAAGCTGGTAACTTTTAATTCTACCCGTCAGGAATAAGTAGATATAGATTCCCAAAAATCAGTCTTTGACTATAAGATTTTCTGCCTAATTTCTAAGGAACAAGATAAATAAGGTTAATCTCCTCTACAGTTCAGGATCTTTCTTTCAAATAACTAGGAAAACAAACATTTTGAGATTTGGAAAATTTCTGTGCCAAATCCACCCATATGGTAGGGAGATACGTGGGGTTTGTTTGCCAGTATACTCCTCTAACTAACTGATAAATAACCAAAACAGGATATCAGTTACTATCTGATAATTATTGTTATGTTTATGGGAGCTTTTTAGTTTTCTGTGACTTAGATTTTCCTTGTGCAGGTGATTTTATGATGTCAAATCCAAGTTGTTATTGAGTATTCTTTAGTCTAGATTGGGATGGATGATTTTTGAATAAACTCTCCCAGTTTTACATCAGTTTACAATTCTGTGACTGAAGTAATAATTTTCCAACATTAATAAAGTTCTGAAATTTTGATTCAGAGTCCATTGAAGTTAAGGGTGAGACCACTTGTGCAAACTTCTGAGTTCTCTGAAGAGTGTCCTGTGCCTTAATTGAGTGCAGCAACATTGGAATCAAAAGGTGAAACTATGAATGGTGCTCTACAGTACTGGGAAGCTCTTTGCTGCTATTCCAGAAGATCAAGTTTCCTCACACTGGTGCCCCGGCATGGACCTTTGGAGGTCACCTTGCTATAATATTATGATTATATTTCCAGATCATTCCCTTTCCAAAAGACTGTTGTTCCCTGGAAGGTGCCACCTGAATAAAGTCATATTAAAAGACAAGAAAGGCTACCAGTAGTGAAAATTATTCTCTGTAGATTTAGTAACTGCTACAGCATCTTCTTTCCTCTCTATTCTATTTCATTGACATTGGCAATAAAAAATAATCATTTAGAGACAATGTCCTTGCAGGCTGGCAGTAAGTCTAAATGGCAACAGCTAAAAAAGACTCAGAGAAGAACATTTAAGCTACATCTATTATTGCTTTTGCTTTTTAAAAAATGTCAGAAATGCTCAGCATTTATGTATGCTTGGTAGGGATGGGAGGAGACAGAAGATATTAGAATATTTTTTTCTCCTGTTATCACTAGCTGCTAGATAGGGTGATGACTGTATACAGAGGGCAGCAGATACTGAGTTTCTACTTAGAAAAAAAGAAAGATCTAAAATCAGACAAAATTTAATTTTAGTACAACTACTGCACATTTGGGAAAGACCTTGCTGTAACCTTCCCCAAAACAATGCTCTATCTCCATCTTGAAAGCTGAAGATGAGTACTGAGGGATCAGGGTATAAACTCCCACCACATTTTCTTCTCCGTCCAAAAATTTGTTTCATGTTTTCCTTTGCTTCATGTTTTCTAGCACCTTTCTTTACGAACAGGAACACTGCACAATAAATAGTCTATCTGTTGAGATGACACATTGTGGCAGATCCCTTAGGAAAACTGCATCTGGGATGACATTTTTGTCTCATCACTGCTCTGAAAAATGGTTTTGTTTGTGAATTTGGAGAATGACTCAAATAATGACCAAATAGAAGTGCATTTTGTAAATATCATAGGCTAGCAGTAACTGCATGGTTGGCTCATTTTCCTCTGCTTGTCCATGTTTCTGTAGACTTAATGACAGATATTCTTCTGTATGGAAGGATAAAAAAACTCCATCAAAATCTGGGCATTAGGATGGTTCATCCAGTCAGACTTACCAGCTGAGTGCCTTTATGTTTATAGTATGTATATGAAAACAGATTCTGAGTTGTGCTTCTAACACCTGGCTGCAGCCTGTGAAGACCAGAGGTTTCCAGGATAGATGGAGCTGCTGTATGGTGGGAAGACCAAGACTCAGAAAGGCTGTCCAGGTCCTCTCTGGACTCCCACTCTCAGGCACATGATCTTGGGCACAGGGATTTCCCTGAGTAGCTCTGGCTTCAGGGCTGGAGCTGAGAAGGGGGGGTCAGCCTGGTGAATGCCAGACATACTTCTTCACACACATGTGTGCACACACACACACGAACACACACGTGTATTCTGTATAGCTACAAACTAGTTTTTGATTGCCCATCTGTAAATAATGAAGGATGAACTTGTCCTGTGTCCTTCTCTCCATCTACAAAACTCTCTTCTTCCATCTTCTGTATTAGAAATACAGAATAGCAAATTCAGTGCAGCACTCTGTGTATCTGACTTCAACACTGCTCAGAAAACCCTAAGGCCAGGACTGAAACAAGAGCTGAAATCCAAACAATGTGTGACTGAACACAAAACAAATCATGGCTTTGCAGGAATATGTTGTGACAGCTCTGCCTTCTCCCATAACTGCTAGTCAATTTTCCCTCTTACATTTAAATAACATAGTATACATATTGAACCAATAATCGGGCACAATGGAAAATGCATAGTGAGGCTAAAAAATGCCGAGATGTAAAATCTTCTAAAACCTTTCTTCAGGGGCTGGGTGATATTCTCTCTTTCCCTCTCTTCCTCCCCACTTCTCTCTTTTTCTCTTTAAAAGCAAGGGTGGGATAGAGTTGTGTCCTTTAAAGATAATAAGAAGAAAGGCCAATTCAAATCACAATGAATAAACAAAAGGGTGGAATTTGCAGTAAACTTAGGAATGCCTATCATATCTGCATAGTGTTTGCATGTATGTCACATGAAAACTTTGGCCTGCCAAGGACTCTTGGCAATAAAGTTAGAAGTCGTCCCTCCTCACACAGGGAAAGTGTGTAATGAAACAGCATCATCCTGCAGCATTGTCCCATCCCCTCTTCTGCTGCACTCCCCCATTCCTGCTTGTAGGGACCATCTTGGTGTGGCAAAGACCAGAGTCCAGGCAGGCTGCTCACCTCTTGCTAAAGGAGATAGTGCTCAGAGGACTCAGTTGTATGAGCTACATGTAGAGAGGCACTTGAATGAGCCTTCCTCTCTGCATGAGTAGGGTCCTCAGGGAGCAACCACTGGCATTAGGAGAGTGGGTTGAGCCCTTGCTCTGTCCTGGCTTGTGCTCCACCTCCATGCCCTGTCAGAGTTCTGCTGAACTCTCCCGCAAGAGCAGCTCCAGGCTGGTCTCTTGCAGGGTACTGCAGGCCCAGACACTGAGATGGGAGTGTGAACAAGGCTTTTTCCCTTTCAGTCATTTCTCCTTGCTCACAGCAATATGCTTGCAGAGATCCTTCCCTCCTGGGGGTCTCCACAGGGCCTTGTTGGGGTCAGGTGTCTGTGGTGGGCACCCTGAGCTGACTGACATAGGCTGCCCTACCAAGGAAGCACCGCTGTTGTTTCCTGTATAGGCAGCTGAAGAAGAGGAAGATGAGAAAAGAACACAAAATGCCGTGAGCAGCTCCAACTTATTTTTCCCCTTTGAAAACATTCTTTCTTTTCCAATTTTGAGTCGTTTTTAGGGTATTCATTAATCTGGAAAACAAGAACAACTTCCAGATCATTAGTGCCATGGTGCATTGAAACACTAGCCAGGCTGGACTAATAGTGCCAGGGTCATATGAAATACCAGTCAGTGCAGGCTATTAAGTGCCAGCGTGATTTGAGAAAACAGCGTGTCCAAGACAGGAATGCCAAAATAATTGGAAATACCTCTTCAAAAGTTGATATATAAATCAGCAAACTGTTTCAATTTAACAAAGTATGTGTGATTATCTTTGCCCAAGCAAAAGAGCAGTGCAGGCATTGAGCAGGGAACTGCTGATAGTTTTAGTGTCTCCAAGTGCTCTATTTCCTTATTCTTATGGCATTATGGGTAAAATTTCATTACAGGAGATCACAAAAGTGGGGTTGCCAATCCCTGAAAGCTGCATACTGTGTGCTCTGATATCCTTTGAAGAGTAGGGAATTCCTGTAGATTCCAGAGACCTGTCAGAATGGGAAGTGAAACATAATTTAGCGTTTATGTCCTACAGATGATTTTGGCTTGAAGAGTATTATTCAGCACTCTCCCCTGGAGGTCCATAAAGCCCTAAGTATCTTAGTGTCCAGCCACTGTTCTGGCCTGTCACCTTGCTCTGGAGTGTCACCCCATCAGAAAAATCAGTTTATGTAACTCTACACTAATGGGAGATGGGGTTCAGAGCAGATGTCCAGCTCAGAATACATGGCACCTTCTTCCCACACACACTCGGAAAATTTCTGCTTTCCTAAGGGAAGCTACATTAACATCCATGGCTTCTAGGCTACACAGTCAAGACACCCCAGCTAGATCAATGTTGATGAGCAGCCAGATTATTGTGCTGGGCAATAAAATGGCGGGAAAGGTGACTGTATATGGAGAAAATTAGTTTCTGGATGAGACCATGTTTCTGAGATAATGTAAGAATTAATCTGAACCCTTCTTTGAAATGTCAGTCACCTGTTCCTGTAGTTAGATTTGAGAATATACTATTAATTTTCCTAATATTTCTAAAACTCTTGTAAGCTTTGTAGTTCTATAATAAATAGCTATGAGAGTTACAAAACTCAAAAAGGCCTTATTGGCTAGTTTTTCTGAGGCAAGAAAGAAAGCAACACAACTGCATTAAGATTTGTCCTCTTTGAATTTCAGTCTTGCTTTTTGCAGGTTGAAAAAATATATAGGTTTGGCTACAAGTGCTCAAAACTTCTAACACATGTAAAGTTAGGTCATCATAACCTTTGAAAAGCTTTGCAAAAAGGAGCCTGAATTTATCCCAGAGGGTTGTAAGAAGTCTTAATGCTGCATAAAAGAGCCCAGAACACTTAAAATGGGAAATGTGGAAGCACAGACACATCACAAATTTGATGGAAATAGGACCAGTAATTGAGAAGAGTATGACTGGAATGAATGGATCATGAAATACACTTTTGGCAGTAGCAATGATGATAACACCTCTCTTCCACAGGTCTGAAATCAGTCAGAGGTGTTCACAAGATCATGACATAACTGACTCTGATACTTAAGCTGTATAAATCCCATCACACAGACATATCAGGCAGCTTCCTCACATTAAAGGAAGTGACACCCATTAAGAGCTGAGTAAAGTGTGAGTCCTGTGCAACTGAAACTTAACCTCTCCTCAGTTTTAATCAACAATGCAGTGCGAGACAGAGTTCCTGGGCAGCTTTGGGTGACTATGGGTTGTTGGCAGAAGAGATCCCACGGTATTTCAAAAATATTATCAAGCAATTTACATTGAACTGCAATTATCTTACTGAAGTGTGTATGTTGTATTTTGCCAGACATAATACTTGCTGTTTCTTGATGCCCCAGTTTACCAAGGTCATTTATGTTTGGTGGTCCTTCCATCAAGCTGAAAAAAAACGTCTTTCCACCACCTCAATCCAATAAACAGAGGTTCCCTGAAATCTAAACTCCCTACTGCAAAAATAGCAGCTGAGGACAATATCTCCAGCAGTGCCTTTCAGGAAAAAATAAGCCCAGAATCCCATGTGTCTGCTCAGAAAGCACAAACTGTGCACCCTACAGAAGAAATGACATCTCCACTCTAGGCCAAACATCCACACATGTGGACCCACATACATGCAAAACTCATGTCCACTTCCTCTCAGAAATGCACTTGAGAAGTTCATAATTTTGTGTTCTTTTCAGGGTTGCAAACCTTCCTGACAGGCCAAACATGCACAGTCCATAACCCACAGAGCTGAGATCTAATGCAATATTAGGTAGAGGTAAGTAGTAAGAATACCCAAAGCGAGAAAATTATGATCAAATGAAGATTTTCTTCCTGTGTCTTTTGTGGGACAAAACCCAGGAGTTTTCCAGGTGTCATCTAAAATGAAGCTCAGGGAAGCCACTACATTTCTTTTAGGATTCATAGGAATTTTCTAGGACTACAGGGTCAGTTACCAGCAGGTGATTAAAGGAAAATGGAAGAAAGAAATTATTATGAAACAAAACTTTCAGTGTTCCTGTTTTGTGTTTCATGCAGCTAATTTTCCTGAGACTTTGGGGGGAAATAAAATTAGTTGCACTTTGCATTATTTAGGATAAAACAGACAGATCTTGTTGAGGTTGAAGCTTTATAGAGGCTTACAAATGTTAACAAACCTGGATTGTACTTTTACATCTCCTGAGACACTCTTCATCCTATAGTTAGATACCTACCAATTGTTGACACAAGTGAAAACAGCACAAAGTATTCTGTCTGCTGCTGTAAAAAAATCAATAGACAGTATTTTAGTCTACAGTACTGAAAATAAAATATGTATTTCAAGGAATAAATTCCACACATGTACTGAAAGGCAGAATCTGGCCCTCAGATTGAAGAGAATTTCGGACCTAACTAAGACAAATCCCTGCAGCAAAGAGCAGAATAACAAGTAGTGTCTGTAGAAAAAAAAAAGTGGACATACTTTTCCTTACCTGTCTGTGCATAGAATAGGCTTCATACAACTTCTTTGGAATTACAACTCCTACCCACAAAGGACCAAAATTTCTGCAGTCTTCAACTGTGTCTTTATTCAGGACTCATTACACAACACCTACCAAAGCCTCCTGAAAGTGCAGGTTAAATCATGTCTGAAGGATTTGGCACTCTATAAGAGAGCTTGTCTTGTTAAGAACATAATGGAGTCAGAGAGAACATTCATTTCAGAAGTGAATGTGTCGTGCTATCTGATTTATTTTTTGAGTGAGAAAAACAGATTTTGCTTTTGCAAAAACCTTTAATTTCATATGGGAAGCCACCTTTAAGACTCATCATTTGGCAACATGCTCTGCCATTCCCCTGACTCTTTTTCCACATCCATTGCTAGTGGCTTGGTGTGTTCTATGTCCCTTGGGCCAGCTCATTAGCTGGATGCATGGCTGCTCACGTCTATCATCACAGCCTGCTAACAAATCCTGTAGGACTACTCCAGGCCCAATAAGAGATATATTTGTTTTGTGGTTTGCGTTTTGCAGAAAACACTATGTACTTCACAAAGCCTAAAGTATAGGATTATTTTTTTAAAAAAAAGAAGCAGCAATTTTCATACAGTGCTAAATAAAATAAATTACGGGCCCCAAATGATCTAATAATTCCTAAGGCAGAGTTCAGATGCAGTAATTAATTATCCCAACATGGAATTCATAATGATCAACTATTAATATGTGCATGGGGGACTGGATGTCTCAGGATTTGGTAATGGGATATGGAGACTTTCACCTCTAGGTTGCTGATTTGAATCTGACCCAGATCTCTAGTGACTTCTGAAAGCTGCAAACATGTGCTGTTTGTTCTGTAGTGTATGTAAAATGAAATTATCTAAGCTGCTTCCTAGAAGTCTTGTGTCCATATCACTGGTGCCAGAGTACAATTAACATTGCATTTAATCACCTTAGCTGGGAGGTCAGGGGCTCTGCAGGTAACAGTAATGCCACAATTTGTCCTCAGGAGTGGCTTCCAGAAAATACTGCTATTGGGGCATTCCTGTGTGGGAAATATCACTCATATATACTATGGAGAAGATAAAGCATGGAAGTTGTGCCATGACTCTTTTTGGCTCCTTGTGCCCTTAGCTGCAGTGGGTGCTGTGGAGACCACAGTGAAGCCCCAGGTGCTCCCCAGGTGCAAGGGGCAGCTTCCCTTGCTGCCCACATGCCTTAGGTGGGAAGGGGACATCAGTCTTTGAGGCTGGCAGTCCAGGGCTTATCTCAAGTCATAAATCCAAAAAGGAACAGAATAAACATGTCTCCCAGAAAAAGGAAAGCTGAAGAGGGGTGGAGGTTCAGGCTTGTAGGCTTTGGTGAAATCACATCTTTTTGCATTAAAACCTTACTAAACTTTGGTCCAGTCTGATGAATCAAATTTGCCCAGATCTTAATATGAGCAGGTTTGCTTGACTCCCAGCAGTTGAACAATCTGAAAAACTGCGTAGCCGTAGCATAAGAGACAGAGCAATTCTCCTCAGGAACAGGTAATGGTAGGGCACAACACAGGACTATGTATGCTTGGGAAGGTGGCTAGCACTCTCATGACAGGGTAAGGAGGGTCTTTTCTATATCCACCTTATTTGATTTTATGAATTATATTGTGTGGTGTCTCTTTCTGTTAGGTCAATGAGTGGAGCCCTGGTAGCTGCCAAAAAATATTTTCTTCCATTTCCTTGAATACTTGTAAATAACTTGACTGAGAGTAGGAACTCTGCAGGAAAACAGTGGTGCAATCAGCAAAACACGTGAAAATCCGCACCCTCCTGAAACGAGCATATCAAAGAACATCTGTTTTAAAAACAAACAGTGAAAAGTATTTAAAACAATTTAAGCAGAAAGTTTAATCCAAGTCCCATGCTTGGAAGAAACAACCTAATTTCTGAGAAATAGGAACTCTGGGCCAGTTCAGTAATGGATATTGGTCTTTTCCAGATTTTAGCAGAGTTTGTAACTTCCATTAATTTCATCTGAGCACTGTACTGAGGATTTAGCTCCTCTTTGTGAATCTTGCTGAATGTTTCTGAAACAAAAGTATGCACCGTCTTTCCATGAATAATTTTAGCTGTAGTTTAGCACTTTGTATGTTAGTGGGTTATTTTTTGTTAATGGTATTTCCAAGTTTGATGCAAACATTCTTAAAGAAGAAAACAAAAATCAGTGGTAGGTAGTAGCTCATAGAAAAAAAATTACAGGAAATAGTAAAAATGGGCAAGAATGCAACTATTTTCCCATTACTTCTCAAAACAGTCTGGATTACAGGATCACTATGTTAAAAATTACACAGAAAAAATTGCGTATGTGTTCCAAACAGAAAATATTTTAAATTTAATATTAATTTAAATTGAAAATAAGATTAGCTGGGCAGTAATTACTGCTAATTGAAATCCACATGATTTTCCCATTTCTACCAATACAAGTATCAGAGGATTTGCTCTGTGCACTAATACAGGCTTCTGGATTCTTGCTGAAAGTAATTTGGATCCATCTTTACTTTATGCAGTGCAAAAACATACCATGTTACTTGTCAGTTTTTTGAGGTGATGGTAGTAAAATATGTACCTTTTATGGCTTATTTCATTGGTCAGGGACACACATGTGATACACTTTTCTAAATGCAGCCACATCTTTGGTGGAACAGGACAGATTTTTAACTCAAAGTTGCACTGTCTGGCATTATACCAGTGAAAGTGAAGGGGAGGATAGGAAAGTGAAAAATCAGTTTTGGAAAGAATTTGAATAATCAGAATGCAATTTACTCAGTTGGAATGAGAAATGAGGCCAACAGCTTGTCCTTGTGGAAAATATAATGGGATCCTTAACAGCTATGCGGTTTCAGAGGGGTCTTGTACTCCAGTGGAAGCCTCTTTATTCAGAATGTTTTTAAAAGAAATCATGCTGATGTAGCACGTGACAGATATGTGTAAGGTAACATCAATAGTTGGGTAGACAAGTCAACAGAGTAGGTCTTACCCTCTTCTAATTTCTGTGACTCAGGAATCTCGGCTTTTTATTTCTCTGAAAGATCTCACCCACAATAGTGTGGTACCTCTTGTGGTTTTATATCGATCATGAAGATTTCTACTTCTGGAAGCAGTTGCTTTGCTTGGCAGGCTGCAGCAAGGATCGGAGAAGATATGGCTTACCTTTTAAGCCTTAATAAGGCCATATGCCTACAGACAATAAGAATTGAGTTAGGTGCCTCTATGTCAGATTACATCCCAAGATTTCTTGGGCTTTGCTTGGTGCATTCACATCTCTTCCTTTTCCCTTTTGTGTAAAGAAAGCACATTACTTCCTCCGCATCTTTCTCTTGTGTTGCTATAATGAATTCCTTGCTATTCCCTCAGGGGGCTGACTCACACTCCTGCATTTGAAGTGAAGTAAACTGGAATTTGTATCTTTGTGAAGGTCAGTCACAGTGCATTAGAACAGGAAAGAAGGGTCAGAATGGTAATGCAGATCAGAGATATGCCGGCAGTACAAATGCAAATGCTGACGATCAGAATATTTCAAGTCTGTCAACATGCCGTGGCATTTGCTGGGCTGGGCAATGTGGTGCTAGCTGATGCCCATTTAAAAGGTTCCAATCAGCCATCAGGAAGCTTGCCCGTACAACAGAAAACTCCTCACATCTTTCAGAGAAGAAAGGGGATAGCTATTAAAAAATAACCAAATAAAGCACCTAAACAACTACAACTAAAAACCCTAAACAAAACAAACAAACACCCCCCTCCCACCAAAACAAAACAAAAATCAAACCGACTTTGCTTCATATCTCTTAGAAAATTCCTTGGTATATCTCAAGATTCATAATCCACAGCAGAAATTACTGGTGTTTACAGTGGTCCTGGAGCTGGAGAAGTGAGAGTGGAGCCTGGTGTTGCAGTCACTTTTTGTGGAATCATAGGGTGGCTTGAGTTGGAAGGGACCTTAAAGCTCATCGAGTTCCATCATGGTACTACAGGCAGGGAACCTTCCTCTAGATCAGATTGTTCAAAGTCCCATCCAACCTGGCCTTGAACACTCCCTGGGATGGGGCATCCACAGCTTCTCTGGGCAGCCTGTTCCAGTGTCTCACCACCCTCACAGTAAAGAATTTATTCTTAATATCTAATCTAAACCTCCTGTCTTTCAGTTTCAATCCACTGTGTCTTGCATATGTCCAGAGCAGGATTAATCTCTGTGAATGCTTTCCTCAGTGCTTAGGTGGCTTCAGAAACACGGGAAGTTTCTGCCCCGTCTGTTTTTGGCTCATTAAGGGCCGAGTAATCTGATGACCCTGGCCCTGTCATTCAGCTTTGTTCTGGATCCTGAGCAAAAGTAGTGGAGAGATGAGGAGTCGGTGGTAGGTTCCAGTTTCAATAATTAATTTTCAAGCCATGGAAAATGGCTTAGCGCCTAATTGAATAATCTGGCCTTGTGTTTTGAGGAGCTGTGAAAGTTCAAATCTTTAAAATAATCATCTAAATACCATCTCTCTTTCTTCTCTGCTTGAGTTCTCAATGTCGTTTAGCAAGTGGTCTTTGAAACTGGAGTTGTAGGAAACAATGCTTTTTACACTGCAAAACAATATCCTCTGTTGTGGCATTTCAGAAGCTAAAAGAAAAAATTGGAAGGAAAAAGAAACAGTCAGATAATGATCAAAGTGAACATGTAGCAGCTTTTCAGAATTAGTTCACCAGAACAAAGTATTTGAAGCTCAAGATAAAATAGTGAAAATAAATGAAAGAAAAACCAACAGAATATAATCAACAAATAAACAAGAAGAGATCAGCAACAAGAGACAGGAGGAGGGAAAAAACCCTCCAACCCTGCCCTTCACTAACTTCAGATTGATTTTGCTTCTGTTTGTTTACCTTTGCTCCAGTGTCCCAGTTGCTGCACTGCATCACCAGACAATTCCTTCCCCATTGACATCCATTTTAGGTAAATTTGGGTCGATGTCATTTATTTACTCATGAACACCTCCTTTATTTCTTCGATTTTTGGTAAGGAAATGTTTCCGTGAACCATATACATTAACTCAATTATTTTTCTTTAACCCTTTCTTTATCACTTAGAGTTGGAAAAAATTGTATGTTGACACTTACTGAGCAGTGAGGCCAGCACCTAGGATATGCAAAGCTGTCCTGCTTTTTCTTAGCTTATCAAGCTCACTAAAGGAAATAATATTTTCAGATCTTCCTGGCAAGCAGTCATAAAGACTGATCCTGCAGCCCTAACTACTCCCGTGAGCAGGGGCTGCACACAGTGTGGGTGCCGGAGCCTCTGAGGAGCAGCATACAGCTTCTGCAGCCTCTGACTGCATCTGAATTTAGTTATTGCTGCAAGATTTAAAGTGATTCTCTCTGTGCTGGCTTGTACAGGGACAATGTGAGTTTGGTACAGTGAAGCAAGGAGTGTTAACTTCTGGGTGTTTTTACACTGCCCGAATAATGACTTTTTCTTCAAAACCCTATTTTAACCAGAGAGAAAACCACAAGTTAGATGGGTCCTAACTTCTTTCAGAGCATGATAAATTCAGTGTGTCCAGAGGTTGCCCATCCTCTTCTGTCTTTCCTTGATAACTGTGCTTCATCAATTGCACAGACATCATCTAAAACTGAAGGAGAATTATTCCACTCATGTAAAAAGCAGGAGAAGTATAAACAGACCACTGCATGTTATATAAAACTATGGGAAGAAAAGAGCATCTTAGGTAAATACCAAGCTACTTATTTTATGATTTTTAAATGTCATTCTTTTGTCCAATATTGACTTTTTTTTATATGGAAGTTGAATTATAGATCTTAGAGCACTGGGGAGCACATGATGTCCTTGCTTTGACACAGCTGGTCAAGTTAAGAATTGAAGTTCTAGTAATTAGTTACGAGTTTCTCTGCACTGGGGAGCCAGGGCAGGATGAGAAAACTTCATGAGGTTACTCCTCCCTCCAAATAAAGTCAAAGCTACTGGGAAAGAGCAGGACTGTCCTCTGAAGGAGTGCACTATAGCATCCCCATTTTACAGCTGCATAGATATTTCTTGGGGCAGTGAATCTGTGCATGGAAATGAATTGTACAGCCTTTTGCTGCTCTGATTTTCTCTCCAAGAACTTCTCTTGGAGCATCTGTATGCATAATGGAAATCACAGAGCGTGTTGAGAGCTAAAGTTAGAGCCTGAACCTAAACTTCAGAAATTGTTTGTTGAGGCCAAACCCCCGGGCTGATGCTGAGGAACAATCATGGGGGAAATTAGAGAAAAAAAAAACGAGGAAAAAGGGAAGGAAGGACAGAAGGATGAAAGGACAGATGGAAAGACGGGAGAGAGGGAGGGAGGAAGGAAGGCAGGCAGGAAGGCAGGCAGGAAGGAAAGGAAGGAAGCAAGGAAGGAAGGAGCGAAGGAAGGAAAGGAAGGAAAGGGAAGGAAGGAAAGAAAAGGAAGGAAGGAAAGGAAGGAAGGAAAGGAAGGAAAGGAAAGAAAGGAAAGGAAGGAAGGAAGGAAGGAAGGAAGGAA
>JAOXXN010000395.1:105464618-105478628 GCA_026770055.1 Myrmophylax atrothorax
GAGGGAGGGAGGCTGGCTGGTTGGGTGGCTGGCAAACTAGTTTCATGCTGGACATGCAGATCTTCAGCGGTGTAACATTCTGATTGCTCTGAGAGCGCAGAATTTCCTTATCCATACCCATTGTGGCAGTTCCTGGGACACACACATCTCTGATCTTCTTTAAATGCCTTTAATTGTGGTTTTAATTTTATCCTGTATGTGGAATCAGGAAATCAACATTTCACAAGTAATTAAAACAGTGTGATCTCTCTGGACGCTGGACAAGAGCTCAGAACATCCGGGTTTTCAGAGCCATCGCTGTTGTAGACAAATCCTTCTCTCTTTCAGTGTCACCAGGGGGTCATTAGGAGCTCTCACAACACAAATAAATCATGGAAAAACAATACATTATGCTACTCATGGAAAGGAAGGATATGAAATCCAGATCTTCTGCTTTTTGGTCTGGTATGCTTAACTCAAGACTATGCTGGCTGTTTTAATTTAATTAACCTTTAACAGTGAATGAAGGTTCATTTCTGACAGGTTCAAAGAGGCACCCAGACTTTATCTTGTTTTTCAGATATAATCTGCAATATTAATGTCTTGTGGGCATTCAAAACCATGCAGGAATTCTTGTGATGAATTCATTGTTTCTACTGTTTGTTTAATCATCAAATAATGCTTGATTCTCTCTGAATTTGCTCTTTTTTTAAAATAATTTTCAAATGCGGGAAATAATTTATCAATATGCTTTAAAAAAATAGAAAAGGGCAAAAAGAAAAGTAATTTTTTTCACAAGCTTCCCTTTTGTCTTCACATGCAATTGAAATACTGTCATAACTTCCACATAAAAGATCAGATTGCTGATTGAAAAGATGCATGATATTTCTAGAATGTTGTTAATACTAATGATATTTTCCATGAAAATGTCAAAAATAAAATTATTGACATCTTTTAAGAAGGTTCAGAGAACTGTTTATATGAATTTATTTTTATGAGTTTGTTTTCAAAATGAAAACATTTTTATCTTTGGCTTTTTTAGTTCTTTTTTCCCCAGTATTTTAAAATATTCTTATTTTTAGTTTCCTATTCTTTCCTTTTGTTCTCTTTTTTCCTTTGTTTTCTGTCTTTCTGCGGAGGAGAAAGGGAAAGGAAAAATAGATGAAACCAACCCTGAAATAGAAAAAACTGTTAGATGCTAATTTTCTTATTTCTGAAAAGAACAAAGATACATATAATGGAAAAATTCAGAAAACTAATAAACCATTTCAAGGAAACTGACAATTTTGTGACTAGTCACTTTTCAAAATGACTGCAACTCTGTTTTATGAGATTCAGAAATATATAATGATGAATGGAAAATATTTCAAGCATGATTTTTTACTAGACTGTGCATTTAATTAACTAGAGCTAGCATTTCCTTTAATTGGAAGTTAGACACTGACCTAATGATTCCAACTAGTGTCAATGGGAGAAGTGAACATTCTTCAAATCTTTACTGTATGATTTTTATGCCAAAGGAATTAGCCTTACACTGCTTATGAATTTTGAGTGTATTTTTATTTTCATCTTCAAATTTCAATGTGGTTTTCTTCAGAAATAAATTAATATTTTAGGAGTGGTGTTATTATTATTATTATTTTTACTATTTGAAATTCTTACTTAACCATGCGTGTACAGTATAAGTTCTTGTGCAGACCTTCCTGTACCTAGAATAAGACATATGGCATGTAAAATGTTACCCTTGAAAACTGCAACTTCTCATTATGACAGAGGCTCAGCAGGTGATAGAAGGAAAAGCCACTGGCTCATGTACTAGGAGCCTGGAGTGTCATCAACCTTTGTTTCTGCCCCTGAGGAAATAAAGGGAAAAGGGTGAAGAGTGAACCTACAGGGCCCAGAATGTCACTTTCCTGGACAACAGATTTATTTTGTTCCTTTTCTTTGCTGCTTTGCCAGTTGCCTGTTGAAGGACAACTGTTAGAGGCTTGAAATGAATGCTTTGTAAGGACACTATTTATTTCTCTGCTGTATATTTCTGTGAGAGACTGTTCTTTTGTGGGGTTTTTGTTTTGTTTTCTCTGCTTTTTTTCAACCTTTACCTTTGCTTAGGTGAGCTTTGGGATAAAAATGGAATGATAAAAGGAGCTAAGCCTCTAGACGTGCCGATGTGTGTTTTCACACATCAACCAGACCTCCTAGGTGTGCACACTTCAGCTGCTGTGTCAGCATGAGGACTGGCTCGTTTCAGTATCAAATTCCAAAGAGAGACACTAAATGTCTCTCTGCTTGCATGGAACTTTGCTTACTGTGTGAGGTGTATAGGGGTCGGGGTTACCCACTCAGATGGCATGCTCTATTCAAATAAAGCATGATTTGTTTTGAAAACTCGTAGGATCCCGTAACTGCATGGTGTATTTGAGACCAGAGGTACTTTGTGGTTTAGATTTGTTTGAAAGGACTTAAGTGCTTTTTATGTGCTTATTCTCTTAACTGGATAATACGGAGGCATCAGCCATATCCATAACTGAGGCATTCCAGCATCCTACATCACCCTTAAGGTTTTATCAAAACCACATCTTACTTTCCAGAAAGCTTCCATTGAACAGCATGATGTTTCCACCTTATCTGTGCCTGGAGAATTGTGGATTTTCTCTTTTGTATGGCTATACAACTCACAGGTCTTGTGGCAATGTGCATTGTGATGTCTAAATAGAACTGCCAACACTGAAAGAAACAAAAGTAGCTGATCCAACTTGACATCTGCCTGCCATATTACACTTGTGCTCCACAGTGGATATGCATATGTACCACATGGTTGACGTGCCCCACGTGCAAAAGATTTATTCTCTCTAATAAGGTCAAATCCCAGCACACACAGTCATGTGTCACAGCCAATTGTCCAGGGAGTGATGAAGCCCAGCTGAAGTCTCACCATGTACTTGGAAAGCACTATTTGGGTGATTTCACTGGAGTCATGGGTGCCACTGGTGTCAATACATACCCATCAAGGAAGTTACATTAGAAATGAGAACACTGAAGGCAGAGATTCTGCTCTGTATTTGCCATGAAAGTGTGCATGTAAATAATATTACTGTTCCTGTTCTTTACTGCCACTGACCACATTGTTCTCTGGCATTTGGCATTGCGTTTTGGTTTTTGTTACATTACAGATCTCATGTCTGCCAATTGCACTGTTGTTATAACTCTGGCTCAGGAGTATATTAAAGGCCAAACTCTGCCACATTTTTTTACTGAATGCAAAACCTTTCTACAAGCTAAATTTTTTCATTCATTCATTAATGGATTTATTCCCAGAAACTGAGGGTGTGGTGCTGCTCGGAGTTGGAGGCGAGTGTTCAACTGAGCTAGGAAAGGTTTCTAATCATCCCTGTTATTTCTTCATTGGTGGAGTCAACACAGGACACAAGATTCTTTTTCCTTTCTATTATTAGACACATTTATCAAGGATGCCAATGTAAAACTTATTCTACTGCATAAATCCACAACTACATTTATTATTTCAATTTTTGACTAATTACAAAGTAGGTACCAAATGTTCTGGGAAATCCCCTTTGCTGACATTCACAATCATTGTCTTAATTGAATGGAATGCAGAATACATCCCAGATTTAGTGCAGGGTTATTTTTTATCAAACCTTCATCTAGAAAGGAGCTTGTCTATGCAACAGTATATGCAGGGTGCCTTGAAATTGAGCACTCCTGTGCTGATAAAAGGAGCAGCTTCAGTTGCTCCAATACTTTTTCATCAGGATTTCAGCTTGCCTGTTCTTAATATCACTTTCTGAGATAACATGTTAAGTATAGGCACTGCATGCAGTTGTCAAGAACATGGAGACAGTGGTTTTCAACTCGCAATCCAAAGACCTTCAAGGACTACATCTAACAGGTTCTTAAATGGAAGCAAGGAAAGCAACATGTTGTCAGGAGTTCACATCCATGAGAATATTTTTAGAGTTATTGTAGTCAAAAGAGATCAGACACAAGTAGATAAACTACTTGAAACAAACTCAAAACCACGTAGAATTCCAGTGCAGCAGGAAAAGATGATGTATGTTTGACATGGCTACCTTTGCTAAATGAAAAAAAGACCTTTATCTGCATCAGCTTAAGGCCCTGGGAAGCTTCCAAGTACAGTGCATCACTGAGATACTCAAGCCTGAAGAGGCTGAAGCACTTATCACAAGAGCCAGTAGAGACACAGTTATCTGTTGACAGATTTGTGTGGGATACATGACCTTGTTTCTGAAAAACTGTATGTTTTTATTACTTTGGTGCAAGCTATTATTTGTATGACTAGGTGTGGCATGCCTCCAGAAACACTCACTATGTAAGGATTTATTTCCATTTCTGAGGGTTACTAGGTGACAGTCTATACCAGGTTTGTCCAGGCTAGTCAGATACCATCTCCATAACTCATTAAATTTGAATGATAAACCTTGTTTGTCATAACAAAATAATGACACAGGCTGCAGTGTTTTAAAAGTACGGCTCACTTTTGGCTCATGCAGAATTGGCTACCCAGTGATAGGTAAGTTATTGTGGCTTATCAAGGTTCCCCACATCAGCTGTACACTGCCAACTGTCTACATCAGATACATACAAAAAATGAAATACTTTAGGAATAATATTGAAATGTGAAGAGGTCTCAGAAAAAAAATCTTCGTAAATGATGAAAAACACAAAATACACTGTTTCTCGTGGAAGATTGAAGACGCTCAAGCCTTTTGGCTTGTCAGAGAAGAATAGAAGCAGAAAGTTTATCACAGACTACTTAATATTATCTTAAGGAACAGAAACACAATAAGAGATGACTCTCTAGTCTGGCAGATAAAGATATAACAAGAATGGAAAGAATGTATAGAAAAATAGTCAAAAATCAAGCTGGAAATAGGTGAATGTTTTAAACTGCAACACTAATTGGTCTTTAAACCAGTTTATTGTTATTTTCAGTGGAATTTCCAGTGTTGGATATTTTTCAAATCTAGAATGACTTTTTTGAGAAAACAGTATAATTCAGATCAGGTGCATCTGTTGATCTCAAAGTAGGAATTAACATTGTGAGTCTTTTGGCCAAAGTACTGCAGAATATCAGATGAACAAAGTATTTTTTACAGCCTTAAAATTTGTATGAGTAGCACAAACCAGAAAATGCTCCCATTAAAAGAAGAAACTTAAACTAAACCCCTTCAAACCCTAACACTTTGAAAAGCACCTTGCTTCTGATTATTTGGGTCAGCATTAACTTCTGAAGACAAAGAGGTGACAATACCATCCAGTTTCCTTTTCTCTCTTAGTGGCTCTATACTTACCAGGTTTATTAATGATATTCTGTTCTTGTTATACCTCTGTCTAGTGGACTGAAAATTTATTGTCATCTCTGTATTTCTCCCTGAAATAAAAAAAATGTTTGATCAAGTTACCTCTTAACCTTCTCTTTGATAAGCTAAGTCACTGAAGCCTCCTAGGTCTTCTGCCTTGGAGGAATACAGGCAGGGGCGAGACCAGAATGGGGAGGAATTTGCTTAGGCAGTGTAAGCCTAAAGCTTGTTTTCTTAGAATTGTTTTATGATATGGACTTAATTGGTATTAATAATGACTAGAACTGGCAAAATACTTTCTAATTGATTTCTATCCATGCTTTGGAATGTATTTTGATTGTTTCGTCTGGCTGCTTCCTTTCTCTCTTTGGTAATGGTTAAGGAACAATGACTTCCAACGAATGTCTGTGTTTTCATGTATGAATGCAAGTCTCTTTGCCCTGCTCTTTCAACAGTGAGATCTTTTCGCCTCTGCACTTAGATGTGCAAAGAAGACGCTCTGCGTGCAGTAAAAGAAGAACAATCAAAATCCACCCAGAGAAATCCCAAAGCAGTGATTTGGAAAGGAAACGGAGAGCTACTTTTCAGATGGTCCAGCCCCACCCCCCTGTCATCAGGATTAAGTCGGTTGCATATTTGCAAGTGAATCAGCTGCTTTCCGAAAGGCTGTAATTTTTTCAGTAAAAGAAATAGATATCATCGTAAACTTACTATTTAAGGGAAAAGAATGTTTTGAGGAGGTGCCTTTCTGAGAAGTAACAAAATGGATTATTTTCATGTTTTGAAATGTCACAATCTTTGTTTTAGCTTGAGTTATAATACTTGGGCTTTAATTGTTTATTGATATGTACAAAGCATAGAGAAGTCACTAAATTAAAGGAAAACCAGTAATTCTCCGTTGTAGAGTCTCCCTCTTCCATACGTAGCTTTCCCAACATATATGAGTCTAAATGGACATGTGGTTTGAGTGCATCCATTTTACTCTTTACAACTCAGAAAGATGAGGGTACAGTGCTATAAAAAACCCAACAGCTCTCTAAAAGATTTGTAAAGGTGGATAAATGTGCAATAAGACATTCCAAATCACAGTTCTGCATATGTATCTTCTGATAAAGTGTAGTAGCCTCCTTTCCTAATGAGTCCACTTCCCCTAGGTGGAAAATGATACTTTACAGCAGCTAAGTATTGTGCCTTTTCATTTAAAAAAAAAAAATTGCTATCTGTCAAAATTTGAAAATCTGAAAGCAGCTGCTTCCATATTTCTCTGCAACATTTCCTGGACAGAAATAAGTGCCTCAGGGCTACTTAGCAAGTTTGTACATCTAGGACTCATCAGACCAATTGCGTAGGTGCTGTAGAATTGATCAGCAAGTTCAATGAATTACTGGATTTACTGGGTGCATGCACAGTAGTGCAGGGGTGCAGCACCACAGCCTGTGGTGTCCCATGTGTGTGGTGTTTGGTGTGCAAACTTCATGGAACCAGCCTTTGCACATGCACTGGCCATCTGCAAAGGATCTCTGCCAACCCAGCAGTCCACACAGAGCTTCAGTAATATGGAAAATAGTCTGCCGCAATACAAAACAAGAAAAAATAAAAGGAAAAAGAAAAAAAGGAAAAAGAAATAAAACCTAGTCTTGTACAAATATACAAACTTCTTCCCTAAGAGATCCTGCCAGATGACCAGAGCCTAGCAGGGCAGTAGGTGGTGGATAAGTGTGGTGGAACTGACAGGTGTCTTTGAAGGATTTAATGAGTTTAGTGTGTCATTTTTCCTCATGACCATGTCAATTCTTACTGGCAGTAACAATACCAGTCCTGATATATGGACCAGCAGATGTCAGTGTAGTTCTGTTCATTCATCTTCCCTTTTGATGGAATTCCAGTTATTTTCCTTGGTCCCCACTGTTCTGCTTTCTTATTTAACCATTGTCTTTTCAAAGCTTAATGCATCATACTATTCATGTCCGTGTGTTTGGAAATGAACATACATCTTAACAGACATCTTAACAAACAGTCCAACCCGAGGACTAACACTGAAATACTGGCTCTGCCAGGCAGAGCATAAGACAGCAGGAGAGAGGACAGGGAGACAAAGTGCTGGGGTGTTGAGTGGGGCATTGTTGTGAGAGACACCAGAGTCCTTGTCGACACCCAGCCTTCCCCAGAGGTCAAGTGTGTCACAATGTAGAAACACCCCCACTTCTTACAATTCCTTTTCCTGCATCTCTAAGGAGAAGAAAATACAACATGCACAGGAAAAGAATGTGCTCCCGTGTCCCACTCTTCCAAGTTGTTTCTTCCTCTCTTAATAGTTCCAGCCACAGTGCTCTTTCTAGTCTGGCTAAATCTCCAGTGAAAGCTCAGTGAGTTACAGAGTGGTAACAGCTACATGGTTTCTAAACCAGGTAATAACCTTTGAGACTTCAGAAGAAGAAGGGAGAATTGATTTAACCACCTGGATCTAAGACTTTGTGCAAGAACTGAAAGCTTGAGATAGAGAAGGAATTCCTGAAATGTTCATTCAAGATAGTTCTCAGTTGTAGTCATAAGGGTGAAGGGAAAAGAAAATATTTTAATGACAAAGATGATAAGTACAAAATAGAAAAAAAGATAAAATTTAAAAAAAGGCTGTATTTTCATGTATGGTAATACTGTATTTTTTGGATGCCCTAACAACTTGACTACATGAGAATTCTGTAATTCTGTCCTCCTTCATCTTGGACTGACAGCTCTTGGATGCAAAAGCAGCTGCTCTGTCAGTAAAGCTAAATCAGATTCAGTGGCAGAACGAGCAGTGGTGCTTGATGGGTGAGATAACCTATTCAAGTCTCCAACCACAAGCAGTCCAGACCCTGAGCTTGAAATCTTCTCCTGTCCTTTAAAGGACTAGAACCAGGAGTGTGCAAACATGCAGAAGTCGTATTATATCTCATTATTTGCAGAGCTGTGGGTGGGAGTATCAGTCAGACTCACCACGAGAGCTGGGACTGTTTGCAGACCACTGACTGCTGATGGCAAAGACCAACCCAAGAGACCCAACGCCTTCCCTTCCCTGTAGGAAACTGACAGCAGGTCAGTGCTAGCTGCTTCACATCACCCAGCTCTCCTGCAAACAAAGACGGGGACACATTTCAACAAGTTTTGGGTCTGGTTGGATATGATCCCAAAATAGATAGGCTTCTGATCCCAAATTTTGGCACAGCCTGTTACAGTACAATTGGCTTTGCAAAAAGGTGGACTAGGAGCCAAATCTCCTAGGTTGGGATTTTTTGGGGGATTTGTTTCAGGTCCATTTTTAGTGTAAGAGACATTATATTATATGCTATGCTAAACCAGTGACACGGCATCATTATCAAGTTATAACATGATGCTATTAATTCATTACACTCTCTGCAAGTTGCTGTGACCACAACCCTAATTGTTTCTTGAAGCTTACGGTAATATGGCCTCTGGCTTGTAATAAAATTACATGCAGAATCTCATGAGATGCAAAAGGAAAAGAAAAAGGAATGAAAACCTCTCTGTGGACCTTTCTAAGTTGTGCAAGTCATGGCTTTAGACAGGGAGAAACATTCCAATATCAGAGATTGGCAAATATTAGAAAGTTTGGCTATAGATTCTTGGAAGTTTATCAGAAGCTTTTCCAAACCTCATCTTAAGATTATCCAAGTCACAGATCTGATGGGTTACAATTTCTGGTCTTTGCTTACCCCAGCCAGCACAGACTTATGTGACAATTGAAATATAAAATAAACAACTACCTAACCCAGGAAAACAAATTTCTCCCCTTTCTTAAATCTTGACTGACTAAATCTTTTGAGCTTCAGAAAAGTGTATGCATATGTTCACTTGGATAGAAGATCTGGGTCATATCCTAATATTTAGCAGAACCAATTTGATCTGATCCAATAATTTACTTTTAATGACTATGGTAGGAAGAGCCAGGCTTTTTATTGCATTTAGCCTTCCCCAAGTAACCTAGTTCTTTTTTCTCCTGTATATCCCTCCAGCTGATCCCACAACACCAACATACCTCTGTGATCTATAGCAGATGACAATGGCTCTTAGGTTGGCAGTGCAGGGCCACATTGCAACCCAGTTCCACATGTTTCCACATCACTGCCCTGGTAGTAGATGACCCACGTGGTGCCTATCAACAGATTTACTCACCATGGGAACCTGCCAGAGTGGGTCTGTACACACAGAAGTCATCAAGGTGCCTTCAGATTTGCAACCTCTCCTGGAGCACATTTCCCATGCCCCAAGCAGAAGTGCCTCCCATGCCCTGTGCTAAACATTCTTTCACAAAATGGTGCTCACTTCCTGGAAAGAGTGTGGCAGCTAAGGGATTCAGTGCGTGGATCAGAGGCATTAAAAATGGTTTGGATAGTCTCATAAGCATCTCCAGGTGCTCAATACATTAAAATAGCTGTAAAATAAAATGGAGGGAGAGGCTGTCAGTCATCTTGAACAACACTGTGGACGCTTCTGACAGTCGATGCTATATCATAGAGAGAGAGTTGCTTTTAATTTTTGCTCCCAAAAAAGATTTTGTTGGGTCTATTAGTCTTTGGGTAACCCAGAGAAGGGATGTTACAGGAATTTAATGTATCCCTTCTTAAATCCTTACTGTTCTGATAGGCACAAAGAGTTAAAGTAACACAGCAGAAGGTTTCTCAGGGCCTCTAGGAGGTTCAGCAGATTACTAATACACTACAGGCAGTTTTAATGACAGAGCTTCCAGCTCAAATCTGGCCTTTTTATTATGATGAAGGGCCTGGCCCCAAGTGGTTCAGAACACCTGCAGCTCTCATTGAATACAATGGGATCTGATGCTGATGAAAGGGACCATTTTCAAACTTCCTTAGAAGTAGGTGCTCCCCAGATGTTATGCAAAAAGCCCTGCAGAACAGGCATCAAATGCTGTGATACTAAGCAGGCCAGCCACTCTTTTCCTCAGCAGGATAAACCCAGGAGTTTGTGCGAGTGGTTTATGTGATCAGATCTCCTATCCAGGAGCAAGCAAATTAAGGTCAGTGCTGACTGAATTAATGGCAGTATTAGCCATTCCTTGAGAAGAACTGGACATTCAAACAAAGAGAATTTTCTCTCAGTGGGAAGGTGCCTGATGACATCTGAGTTTTGTCACTGACAATAGTCATAGCAGGACTTTGAATATAATGCAGAAGAAAACTTGTGAGAAACTGGGAAACATGTGTACCAGGAAAGACAAAGGGAGGTGCACAACTTCTAATGTGTAATTTCAAAGCAGATCTTCAACAGAGACCATTTTTATCTGAACTCATTCATATCTTTAAATGTCACTGTTCACCCATGGCCAAGAGGAAACAATGCTTTCCTCTCCATGCTATCAGAGATTTGAATTGCCCCTTCTTTGCAATACCCCAAGCACCCCTTGCTAAGTGCAAATGGAGATCTTCAGCCCTGGGTGGTACTGGTGACTCTGGTACAGACCACCACTGTAGGCATGGGTGGGATTGGTGCTGGCAATTATGGGTGAAATACTGTAAAACTGTTGATGAAGTGCAAGGCTACAAAATTCTGTTGGGTTCTTTACTGGATTTTATTTAGTCACATTCTCTATGCCTTTTAGCCATTGCTCCCTCCCTTCCTCATTTAATATATCTACTTATTATAGAGAGAGCTGGTTCTAATTAAAGTCAATCAAAAATAAAACAATACACAAAAATTCAAATATATTGTATACTTGATTAGCCGTGGCTGGGCAATAATATACAGGGAAAAATCTACATTCCTACTCCTCTCAGCTGGGGATAGGATCCAGAATCATATTACCAATATAAACAGCATAAAGCAGTCTGCTTTATTAATACCTAATATATCAGATATCACACATTCATTGCAAAAGGCAAAAGAATAAAAGCATGCCTGCACTCTGACATTGACACAGATATTAAATAACATGTGTCCTGGTCTGGATTTTCCTTTCTTTGTTACAGGGTTGTAGAGAAAGAAATGAATAAATACAATATTAGTAGAAAATAAAAGGGTTCTGTGACAGTTATGTGGTGGTGGCAACATTGGCCTATTGTATGCAGCGAGTAAACATAAAAATGCAACAAACCTCTCAAATAATATCCCTGTAACGGGCCAAATCCCAGCCATCACCAGCTGTCCAAGCACTGTGGATTTGCTGTGACGGTGCTGCATAGCTGGGAGGAGGGAAGCAGTATATGAGAACTCGGGCAAGTGATTTGTACAGCTCAGGAATGTCCCAGAAGTGCTGGGTGATGTCAATTTATTTTTCTGCTCTTGGGTCGTTGTAGGGACCGCTTTATTCTTTTCACAGGGCTGCTGAAGCTCACATCCCCAGTGCTGAGGCACTACTGTCAGGAAGAGAAAAGCTGAAGACTTAGTATTCCCTCGGGATGTTTCCTTTCTGGTCTTCTCCCTCTATTCCCTAATCCCTTCCTCCACCATCATCCTGGGGGTGGAGGAGGAGGGGAGGTCCTGAAAAGGGAATGCGGAGGCAGTGCTAGATAAATGCTGCCAGATAACCCCCTCTCTGTCAAAGTTATTTCCCTGGACAATTTCTTTGTGTCTGTGTAGCTGGCATAAAGTGGCCAAAGCATACAACGGCCTCTCATCAGAGTGATTGTGTGTACAGTGTAGGTATGTGAGTATAGAAATTAATAAAGTTGGACTCAGTCTCTCTTACTGGGATTTAGATTTTCTGCAAATATGAAACCCAGTAGCTGTGTTCCACTGTATGGAAATAAAACCATGCACTTTAAAAAGCAGTGAAGTAAAACTTCCACAGTGGCTTTGATATGGCTGGTTCTTTTTTAAGCCACTTGGACTTGGCATTGCTTCTTGACAGTCTGCCAGCCTTGGATGCTGTTGTTTTTATCCATGCTGGAGAATCAGACAGCTTGCTGATGGCTTGCAGAGTATGGTGTTTGTATGGGTTACCTGGCATCATCCTGAACTGAAGGAAATTGCAGTTCTCAACCTTCCACATATGTGTGGGTAGCAGCAGTACGAGGCTGAGCCATGCACAAGCATATGAAAGCCTCTGTTCCCTTTCTGCTGAACACAGTCCCTCAGACTGGGGTTATGGCATTTCCTCCTTCATTCTCTTGCCACCACCACTCTCTGAAGCCAGTGACCTAGGGCAATATTGTACCTATTTCTCTTGCTCCACTGCCAATTCAACCCTGTACCTTAGCCATCTACCCCTGCCCCTCATGCACCTGCCTTGACACTTTACCCATTCGCTCCCGACACACAGCAAGACTCTGAGAGCTGACGAAGTTACCACCAGTCAACTGATTACCTGCTAATCTGCTGCTTGGCAGCAGCTGGTTGTGTGAAAGCTCTTATCCTGCAGCTCAACTTTTTCACAGAGGGAGGTACGGCTGAACATGAACTCCTGTACAGAGGCAATTACACAAGCTACAGGGTTACTGCCTTGATATAGGCAGTTGAAGACTGCTGCCTCCAAGTATCATTTGAGGTATTTCACACACCAGCAGTGGTGCACATATCTCAGCCTGGTTTGGTGGACTGGGCATTTGTAAACCTGTCAGGTTGGCTGAGGTCTGTTCTGCGTTGATGTGAGTGTGTGTGTGTGTGTGTGTGTGTGTATGTGTGTGTGTGTGACTGTGTGTGTGTGTGTGTGACTGTGTGTGTGTGTGTGTGTGTGTGTACACAGTCAGATTGTATCGCTTCCCATTTGCAAGGAAGATTTCTTTCTGCAGCATTTATAGGGGTCTTGCATAATGGATGCTTGCCTTGGTGGAGTTTTGAGGTATTACCAATACTTGCAGTCCGTAGCATGCATTCAAAGAAAATCAAGACATTTCCTTGATTGCATTTGCTTGACTGATGCTTTGGAGTGTGGCACATGGCATTGGGTTTGTTAATTAAGTGTTATGGTAAGCCAGAAAGTGATTTGCTGTGACATAATATGATGTGACTGATGTGTCCTGATGTGATACAAACTGAACTGTTGCAGAAAGATTCGCAGTCAGACCCACATGAGAGTAAAACCTAGCACTTTTTCTAACACCCAGTTCTCAGATATTTGACTTGGACAATTACAGATTTGCCACCAACGCTCTGCTGTCCTCAGTCACCACACTAAATCTTCCTAATTGGCAAATGCATTAGTGAGAACTGACATCACCATGTTAGTCACTGCGCAAACATGGAGGTTGGCGGAGAGGTACAATCGTTCAGAGTTGTCCATAATTAATCACAGACAGGTAGTTCAGAAAGGCTATGGGAACAGTCTCCACATTCACCTACTAACACTTTATGATCCAAAACAGAATCCAGAAGTTATTCCAAGACAGCTGGTCATAAAATCTTGAAAACTGGTACTGAGAGTTGCTTTTGCTGTGCCCTAAATAAATCTGTAAGATTTTGGCTAAATTATATACTGTTTAAAGTCAGCACTTATAGTAAAAACAACCTGTGTTGTGCTTAGAAGAACCTTTGCTGCTGAAACCTCTGAGTATTTGCAGGATGCTGTGTGCTGCAGAAGATGAAGCCTTGGAGGAGCTGAGCTTCCCCCACAAGGCAGTCCAGACGGGGCATTGCAGAGGACCTTATGGCTACATGCAGCCATCTGTGATCAAACAACAAACATGACTTTTATGAGCAAGGGTATGTCCATCCCGTACCTGAGCTGAAAGGAAAG
>JAOXXN010000395.1:105478746-105497270 GCA_026770055.1 Myrmophylax atrothorax
AGCCTGTGTCTCATGAAGTGCCTCTTCCACAGCTAATAACTGTGTAGAATGGGTAAAGCTAGAGTGGCCCCTCAGCCCATGTGGCACCAGGAGTCAAAGGCAATAAGGAAAATAACTTCAGTGACAAAAAGAAAAAAAAAAAAAGAAAGGAGCAGTGCAAGCCTTGTAAAAGCTAAAATGTTTAGAGAGTATAAAGTACAATTGGAGAAGGTTTGAAGAGTGCTTCTTTCTGTGTCTAGGAGTGGTGGGGGCAATTTCTAGCAGTAACTGATGTGTCTGCCAGACTGCTGTTAAGTTAGAGAGCAAAGGCTAATTGTGAAGCTGTATTTTAGAAATTTGAGGACTTTCTTAAAGTACTTCATCTAAGAATGAAACACAGGAATGTATTAAACAAAATGAAAAGGAAGGAAAAAAAATCACAGGTTTTTTTGTGCCTGGGCTCAGGATGAAGACTAGGTCTTACAGTTCTGGAGGCTACCTGAGACCTGATAAGACTGTGATTGTGATCAAAACAAGCTGGAGGTGATTACTGGCATATTTCAAATGAATCCTTTAAGAAAACATTAGAATGCATCACAGCATAGCTTATAGAGGATGGACTCTCCTATGGCTAACTAGATACAAAGAAACTCAATATTGCTATAAAACTGAAACTGGAGGTCAGAAAAGGCCAGAAAAGTGGCATAGGATGTTGCCCATGCCAGGCTAAAAGCACATGCTTAACTAAGGACCAGCAGGTGGGAGAAGGTGCAAGAAATCCCTTGAAATTATGTCAGTTTGTCAGCTTTGCAGGCAGCATGACAATATTTGCAGTACAGGGGAGGAAGCAGACAGTAACTTAGTCAAATTAACACTTTCTAGGAGCAGGAGATAGTGCTGCATTAGACCACTGGACTATCAGTTGGAAAGCAAATGTGTCCTTAACTTCACATAAATTGAAGAATGTTAAGTTCACATTACCACAAAAGTTTCTTCACATTGCGGGAAAAGATGAGGCACCAGAGAAAAGATAGCTAAGACCCCCAAATCCTCATGGTGAACATACACTGGGAGTTTGTGGAAAAGATTCCACTTTCATTGCTACCAGAGAAAAGAGACTACTGAGACATTGCTCTCTTGAAAGAACCTCTTCTTGGCTGAGAGAAACCTGCTGTGCCTGGGCTCCCAAGCTCCTTTGGTGTCACCCTGTGTACCTGTCCAATGTTTTGGGCACATTTTGCTTCTACGCTTTCTCTGAGTATTTATTACTTAAACATATTCCTTTAAGTCTTTGAGGTGGACATATTCCTCTCAATAAGCTCTTCTTTATTATCCCATTTTTAATTAGCATTAGAAGTATCCATCTTGGGCCAGAGCTGTTTCCTCTTCTCCTTCTCCCATCTCATTCAGCATTGGGTCATTTGTTCCAGTGTTTCAGCTGTTACTGTTGTCATTTGCCATAAGAGAATTATAGAATCACAGAATGGGTAAGGCTTGAAGGGACCACAGTGGATCACCTGGTCCAACCTCCCTGCTCAAGCTGGGTCATCCCAGAGCACGTGGCACAGAATTGCATCCAGACTGTTCTTGAGTATCTCCAGTGGGTGCGACTCTACAACGTCTCTGGGCAATCTGTTTCAGTGCATGACCACTCACACAGTAAAGATGTTCTTCCTCATGTTCAGCTGGAACTTCATGTGCATCAGTTTCTGACTGTTGCCTCTTGTCTTATTGCTTGGCTCCATCCTCTTGACACCTTCCCTTCAGATACTTATAGACATAGATAAGGTCCCCTCTCTGTCAACTCTTCTTGAGGCTGAACAGGCTGAACTTTCTCAGCCTTTCCTAAGTGAGATGATCCAGTCTCTTAATTGTCTTTGTTTCACTCTACTGGACCTGCTCCAGGAGCTCCATGTCTCTCTTCTACTGGGGACCCCAGAACTGGACACAGTAGTCCAATTGTGGCCTCACTAGGGCTGAAGAGGGGCAGGATCACCCCCCTCAACCTGCTGGCAATGTTCTTTGTAATGCACCCCAGGATACCATTGGCCTTCTTGGCCACAAGGGCACAGTGCTGGCTCCTGGACAGCTTGTTGTCCAACGAGACCCTCAGGTCCCTCTCCTCAGAGATGCTTTCCAGCAGGTAAGCCCCCAGCATGTACTGGTGCATGGGGTTAATCTTCCCCAGCATTGCCTTTGTTGCATTTCAGAAAGTTCTCTGCCCATCTCTCCAACCTATTGAGGTCCTTCTGAAGGGCTGCACAACCCTCATGGGTATCAGGCACTCCTCCCAGCTTTGTGTCATCAGTGAACTTGCTGAGGAGGCACTCCTACCCTTCATCCAAGCCATTGATGTATAAGTTAAACAATACTGGGTCCAGTGTTGAACCTTGGGGGACACCACTAATGACAGGTCTCCAAACAGACCCTGTGTCACTGATTATGACCATCTGGAATCTGCCATTCAGCCAGTTCTCAATGTAACATCCCGCTTCTCAATAATTTTCCACAGTAGAGTAGTAAGTCAGTGTTATATCCCCATTCTCACCTTTAGATCCCAAAGCCATCTTTGTGTACAGCTCCATCTTTGTATCTGCTCTCCTATGGTTTCTTTGTTTGGAAATTCAGACCTCCCTGTGGCTTAATTCCCTCTACAGAGCACCATGGCTGTTTCTCAGTGCTACTTTCTGTTCTCACTCTCTCCAACTTTCAGCAGGGTTTACTTGACTGAAGACTGCAGCAGGTATCCAGAAGTACCTCCCAGGCGGTAACAACCATGGCCTCTGGGCCTATGCACTTTCACTTCTAGTTGACTATTTACAGGGGAAAGAAACTAATGAAGAGAGTGGTTTTTGAGGAAAGGCAGGAAAAGGGAAGAAACATGAACTGCTGGAATAAGAGCAAATGCTTTTTATGGGCATTGTGGGTAACAAGAACCACATGTGGATGGAGCTGGATGAAAGGAATCTAAGTTGGTGTGCTTTCCCAGTTTTAAAGGAGAAACCAATGCCTGGCTACTTGAAAGTGGAAGCCAATAGATATGGCAGGAGTATTGTCTTTTGGCTGTCACTGTGACTGGGGACAGAAACAGAAAGACAACATACTTGGAACTGTTAACAAAGATCAAATCTGAAATAAGAGAGCATCCTTTTTTTTCTATCTCCTCAAATTCCTTGCTTTACTTCATAGTGCAAACTCTCACAAACACTGGATGAAGAAAGACTTAATTCTTTCATTTCTTGACCCTTCTGTGCTTGCTTTGCAACCTTAATGTTTCTTTAATGGATGTTTTTGGATGCAGTAAAAATATATAAAATATTAACTACAGTTAGAAACCAATCGGTGACATCTATCATACCCCTTCACTTTTTCGTCTACACATTGTCCACTAATTCATATCACCCTGGGCCACATGTAACAACTCTTCTAAAATGTCAAGGTGAAATGTTTACATCTTACTCTTTCTGCACAAGCATTTATGTGTCAAACGCAATAGTGACTGCCTTTGAGAACAAAGGGAGTAAGATACCAGGGACGGTTTGGGAGGGGGGAAGGTAACAGGGGAAGAGTTTCCAAAAGTCAGGATGTGGTGTTTCCTCAACTGTTATATAGTATTTATATTACAGTAGTGCTGAGGAGTTCCAGTCAAGACCAGAGCTGTCTGATTGTATGAACTTCACAGAAACGTACCGAGAAACAACCCCTGCCCCAAGGAGAAGATAACCTAAAAGTAAAAATCCATAGACTATACTAATATGAGGAGGGGTAGATGTGTGAAAGGAGCTGATGAGAGGGAGGTTCAGCCCTCTTAGGGCTGAACTGCATTTCTTTCAGTTATGAAGGGCTGACTATCCACAAAGCATCTAAGGCAGGGTCCCTTCTGTAAGCAGAATGATTAGGCCCACAGGGAATTCCCAGAGAAAGTGGTTATTCATGAAGAAAGGTGGTTGAAGAGAGGGGATGAATGCTTATTAGTTTGAAGAAAAAGGTCTTTGAGAACAAACAAATAGATTTGAAGACTGACCATGGATTTTGATGGTATAGAAGGGAAAATTATCAACCTGTTTTCTCCTGTGTAACATCTGAGCCATACTAGTCCAGCCACTGGTTAAATCTGTAATAAAGGTATACATTTTATGCTGAGGAGTTACCAAAGTAAAGCCAGTTTCAAGTCTCAACTGGCCTTCAAGAAGAGGTGTATAAGAAACTGCAGATACCCGTGGAACATCTGAACATAACTTTGGTCTTTCAGTGGCAAATGAAGCCATGGTGCTCTCCATGAGTGCTGTGCAGCAGCGCAAGTTCTCCCTGTCAAAGTTTGCAGAGACATGTGACACAGTGCACAGCACTCACAAGAGGGCTTTAGCCCTCTGAGCCCTCCAAAAACCCCATGTGTAAATATCCCACTGAAAACAACAGGGTGAAACAAAAGCACAAGAGGAGCCCTCAGCATGGGGACATTAGGCTGAACTGAAAGCACTTACCAGCTTTATTTATCCATAATACCTGTTGATAAAGTGATTAAGTACATAGGCAGGTGTTTCCTTAGCTATAGAAATGACAGACTGGCCAGATCAATTTGGTGGGAGCTTGGCTGGAGAACTTGTAGCTGCCCCTCATTTTGAAGAGATCTCCAAACTACCATGCACTCAAGAGCAGGAACCAGAAGAAAAGGGGCTGAGGAGGCTTGATTTTGATGAAGCCTGTGTACTTCTCCAGTTGGTAGCATTTAGGGGCCATGGCCGCAATTGCAGCCTGCGTTGACAGGGATAATACACTGCAGGGACTAAAAAGAAACCTTTTGAACCTCAGTTGGTGGCTATTTGCCACACACTTCATCTGTAATTGTCTCTAATCCCAGCCACTTTACCTATCTGTTGGTGAAATACGTTCACATTCATTCTAAACAAGTAGAAATGTGAAAACAGATCTGGTGTTGCAAGCATTAGGTGCACAAGTAAGAAATAGAAATGGCAACCAAGCAATAACAAAGCACGATAAATTTTATGTGTCAATTACTTTTCAAATAAAGAATTACAACATAGAATAATTCAAGGAAAAAGTAATTGCAATTAATAAGTTGCCAATTCGTGTAATGAATGCAGCAGAACAAAAAAGGTTATCTCTATAATCAAAGCTGTGACCCTGATGTCCTTAGGGCATAATGGCTTGGAAAGATTTTTTTCCTTCAAATGTTATAACCATTCAGAAATAAAAGTATGGTCAAAATGTACAGTTTTACAGTACTGTAAGATTATAAAACTGATTATTAATACTAAGGTAGGATAATGTTTTGTTCCTAAAGCTATTTTATAATTGAGTGGTGTTTCTTATTTTATGGTATAACCACAGTGTGTGATAACTAGCTCTGCGTCAGTACTTTAATAATTTGATCATACAAAGCATTTGGTTTCCTGAAGTAATAGCAAGTGAAATTTCCTTGTGCTTCTCACTCTTAGTGTCTGAATAATCTAATGCAAGGCATGATATGACAAAACTTGCTAACTTTAGACATATTAGACTACCCATGTAAAATAACTTTGCAGGGTTGCAGATTGAAAGGTACCCAAACAGCAATTTCCTTGGAAGAATGAAGGACACTTTTGAGGTAAAGGACACCTATTCTTTGAGGCCAGACTCCAGAGTGTGTTTACGCTGCATATCTGCTCATCTGTAGATAGTAACATGCACTACATCTCACAGCATATCAGAGGCACCAAGCAGTAGCAATTTCTGTGACCTTTCCTGAAGGAGAGGTACAAGCTGCCTCACTGTAATTCTGCTTCAAAGTCAAAATATCTGTTGCCATACTGACCTTTCATCTCTCTCCTCTTCAAACATCCACCATATGTATATATAATGTGATCTTAGTAAAAGGAAAAGGAAAATTTTGGAAGACTGTGCTTTTTCCCCTCTCTATTTACAAGTATCATTGAATATCACAATTATATTAGCTCCATAAAAACCATGTCATTAAAAATGTGACACATATTGCAAATAATGCACATACTTCCACCTACTAAATCATTAAATAAATTGCTCTTAAGTGTATAAATACATGCGTGACCAAAGTAAATAAATAATCACAATGAGGACTTCAGCAGAATTCTCTAAAACTCATGAGAGAAACCATACTACACCAAGTCAAATCCCAAGAAAGGTTTAAAGGTCAAGTTTTTCTTCACTAAGTAACTCAGTAAATGTCTATAAAGTCATGTAAGGGAGAATCTTGAGAAAATCAAGAATCTGTATATTCTGTGTAGAGCAGAGTGGCCAGCAGCTCTGCACTGGGTGAACTTTTGCTTTGGTTACAGATGAACCACCTATTCCTAAAGAACATCTTGATCATGTTTCCTACAGCCTGCTCTCCCTATCCAGTGCTAATGTCAATAGCAGCTAGATGTGTACAACATTCACCAAAATGGAATGAAATTGTTTTCTTAATTGTTCTGGGACTATTCCCAGTAAAAATTCAAAACTAAATGCTAAAAATCAACTACAGTCAAAATGAAATGAAATCACAGTTGAGTATGTGCTCAGCAGCTCCAAGTGGTAGTCACCACTTGCTCAGTCCTGGAGACCTTGTTTTATCTTTTTGTCCTGGTGGTAATTAATTTTGCCTATCTATCACCCGAGACAGAAGAATACAGCAGCTTTGGTTGAGGGCCTAGAAAACTCTCATTTTTCTCTGCTTCTTTCCACGGCAGAGCCAATGTACTGGTGGGTGTGATTTTATATGAAAGACACTTGGAATATTCTACATTTGATGAGTTTCTTTGTCTCTTTTTAAGTAAGTGTTGTCTCATAGAAAGTTTGTGAGAAGCATTATAAATTGGTATACCTAATAGGATTGATCAATTACACATTCTCTGGTATTAACAAAGATGAAACTTGCACCAAGTATCCTACTGTCAAAGCACACCTGGGAAAGAAACCCATAGACAAAACAACCAGTTTGTGCGACAAATGAAATGTCTTTACAATCAAAATACATGTGAAAGAAAAAAATCTGCAAGAGCTTATCTCTGATTTATCTGTGTTGCAGCCTGTTTCTGCTTATGTCTCACCTTGTGTCGGCATTTTCCTGCCTGAGCAGCAGTGCTTACCTGCATGCCAGTCTGTCGGGTATACTGCCTCTCCAGGGGCATGAATGGATTTCTGCTCAATGTTGTCAGTCACCTGAATTTCTCTGTTCCCAAGCACGCCAGCTTGTGCCTCCTGACATCACTAGGAAAAAACAGCACCAGAAAAACACACAGCTGATGCTCTTCAGTTGCATTAAGGTCCTGGATCTCTCCAGAGATTAAGTATCATTAGAATCAGTGCCAATGGTGCTACACATTTGCAAAACAGGTGAGAGAAGAGAATCAAGACCTCCAAATATAACCACCTCTCACTCCTCCCAAACGAACCAGGTGAAATAAAGTCTGGTTCAGACTCAATGCAAACCATCTCATGAAGTAAAAACAAAGCCCATTCCAGCTGTGGGGAGCTGGTGGTTGCCAAGGACTTGGTGGGTGTGAGACAGACAGACAGACCTACGATGAAGAATGTTGTGATTCCTCTTTTCGTGTGCCAGATTGATGAAACTACAACAATAGGAACAAAAGATGGCTTGGATGGGCAGCAGCGTACCAGAGACAGGCTGACACACCTTGATACCAGACTTGCACAGCTGCACATATGCCACTGCTGATCCATCAGCCCAGCATGCTGCCCACAGTGACTGATCAATCTATACTTGCCATTGCTTGATGTTAGCAGCAGCAGATAGTAAGAGAGAGAAATATTAATAATATCCTGGAGGGTATGTTTTTGTTTCCCTTTAAGCATGGTGGGTTTTTCTGAGTTTGGGTTTTTTTCAGGTTTGGGGTTTTTTCCACCCCCTTCACAGAAGAGCTCTATGGTTTATAATAGTGAAAATATCCCAGTGCAAATATTGTCTGCTGGCTCCAGGGACCATGTCTTTTACTTAAGTAAGATTCTCATGGCCCTAAAATGTTGGATATTTGTGTCCTCTCCACTCTGCTAAATGCAATGCTTTTCTGAGAGAGGCTGGGGGAACTAATGGGGAAGGAAAAATGAAGCGAGAATTCGTGCAGATGCTGAGCTGCTGCAAAGGGATGAGACAGGCTGATCTGCCTGCTTTTCAGTAATAATTTTGAGCAAATCATTTGTATTGAAAACATATTCTTCAAAATCGTATGTAGAGTCTAGACAATAACTGTCACATGAGAGAGGCTGAAATTTTCAGATCAATAGAGTTTGCAGCAACCCTTATTATTATTATTTATAATAACTATTTCTGGAATTCACAGACTCAGCACTCATTCAGTAAAGGTGTACCTCAAATCATTATTAGACTCTAGGTTGATGTTTTCCCTACTCTAGCTGTGCTATTGGTATCAAGCAAAGGAAATTTCTGTGAGAACAAGCAAACAAAGTAGAAAATGCTTAAACACGCTGTATTGTGATTAATGCTCACTGATTATTTGGATGTAGCTTTGTATTGAGAATGCAGTAACATTCTTAATATTAAAATATCTTAGAAGAATTTGAGACAAAGGATAAGTAAGGAAAAATGTGACATTCTAAAATGAGCCAAATGCCCCATCATAGCAAGGAGAATCCAACTGCAAGGATAACCTATGCCTGCTATAAATCTGCAAGTTTTATTTCATTTTGCACATGTATTTAAGCCATCTGTAAATTGTTCATTGGGTAGCACAGGCCGATGTTCTCCTGGGAACTGTAAGGTATGTGTATTCAACAGTGGAGAATAAACACAAGATTTTATTACAAAATGCCACTGCTGCTCCTGGCATGAGTAATTTGTGCACCTGCATTTTTAAAATGTTTCAAAGTTTTTCTCCTTTGTGAATTCAGTGGCAACACACATTATCTTTCAGGCTGCCACAACACAGTATTTGCAGACTGGGTCACGTCAGCCCTTGTTATCCAGAAGCCACTGTTTTCTGAGCAAATAGCAACTGAAAATGACAATGGTCTGCTTTAGACAGGGGAGAATAAGACAGTATTTCCTTATGGCCTAGTAATGTGTGTCTGCAGGATAAGCAGGAGACATATGCAGGGCTTAAATCTAAATTTGGAGTGGGTTTTTGGAGAGGACATAGGCCCAAGGAAATGTGGAAGGAATGGAATGTGTCATGACACCACTTCCTCAGAAAGTTTGTCCCACATTCGAGCAGATTCTTCCTTGCAACATGCCTGGATTTGCAAGCTTGGGGAATAAGAGACTGGGTCTGGAGATCGAAATATACTCTCTGGTGTAGCACTACACAGCCAAAGTGCTGGGCCAGCCATAGATATCATTAAATGTAGAGTCCTGAATAATTACTACTGTGCTTTAAATACACTGTCACCTTCCAGAAGGCTGCATACCCATGGGAACTTGACTGGCTGATCAGGGTTTGGCGCGGGTAGGGGAATTAGGACATTTTAGTTAGTTTAGGCTTAGTAATTTAATTTTTAATAGTTATTCTGCAGGTGTCTAAAGTCAGCTCTGTATATACAATTTTTAAGTAAGAATTTCCCTTGTGTTCCCTGTAATCTCTCTGAAATGTTCCTTGATTCTCTCAGAACTCTCTCATTCAGCTATGCAAAGTGTATAATTCCAAGCAATCTTATGTATTTGTACATCTTAGACTCATATTATTGTCTTAAAGTCCTATATCATGCAATTCCCCTACTTGCCATGGATCTTAGGCAAAAAGGGATTGAGATCTCATGTTGTACTAGTTTGATCATCAGAGATGATCTCTAAGGGCAGTCACAAACAGGTGAGTTTGCAGCATGTTTATTTAACTGATATTGCAAATGCTGATGAAGGGATGGAGCTGATGAAATTGCCTTGGATAAAGTTTTATATTCTTAATTTGTCAAGGGTTGGAGCAGCAAAACAACACAACCAGCTTGTGATTTCCAGGGTCTCCATGGCATATACATATTTTGAGAATGAGATTTGAATAGTTGTGTGCAAGAAACTCCAGCTCCATGGAGATGCACTTGACATTTCAAAGGGTGCAGATCTGTAGAGGTGAGAATGCCCAATTCTACCTGAAAGAGGGCAAATATGACAGGAAATCAAATGCCTTTGCCATGAGGGCCAAGTGTCTGCCTTCCATCCCCATCTGTATCTGTACACAAATCATGTTCAAGTCTGTATTTACCTTCAGTCCCCACAAAACATTAATGCTTTTCTTCTCCTTTATGTTTTATTTCAGATTAGGGTCATAAATGTGCAGCCTCACACATTTCCTCTTTTGTCACTAAGAGTTCTAATGGTCATTATCAAGACCTGAGAATGGAGGGGAATCAGAGAAATAGGAAGTCACTGAACAGAGCCTCAGTACCTGGCTGCTGTTTCCTCTAAAGCCACTTGCAAAGCTCTTACTGTCTAAGTTCATAGAATGGCATGGGCTGGAAGGGACCTTAAAGATTATGTAGCTCCAACCTCCTTGCCATGGTGCAGACACCTTTCACTGGACCAAGATGCTCAGAGCTCCATCCGACCTGCCCTTGAACACTTCCTGGGATAGGGCATCCACAACTTCTCTGGCCAACCTGTTGCCCTCACAGTAAAGAATTTCTTCTTAATATCTAATCTAAACCCAGCCTCTTTCAGTCTGAAGCCATTGCCCCTTGTTCTGTCACTACATGCCTCTGTAAATGGTCTCTCCTCATCAGGGTCATTTAAGTGCCAGTTACCATCAAAAAGACGCATGCAGAAGATGCTACTGGGAAACTACCTCAAGCAAGTAATAGGTGCCACCTTTTCACTGGAAACCTCACTTAGAATTAGGGCAAACTCAGCTCTCCTGCTGGTGCCAGGTAGCAGCCCAAAGCTCTTCAACAAGAGGAACATTACTCAGACATTTTTATCCCTTAACACCTTTTAGGTGTGTACATGCATGTGTGTATCACAAGATGCAGAAAAAAGAGCAAGCAAAGGGGTCGTGACCTATGGAGATGAAAAGGGTGTACAGTGGCAGTAGAAATCAACCAAATGTGTGCTGAGGACAGCATGAACACTCAGTCATGCAGCAATTTGGCAGGTCCTTATTTGGAAAGTTTCTGCTTATACATTGGTTGCCTGCTCTGCAAACTACCAAAACTTTAAACAGTAATAATGGAAAAAGATTGCAGGAAAAAGAAGTGGACTGGGACGCTGTGATGGAAAACCCAAGAGTGAATGCTGATGTCTCTTCTGTTTGCTGGCAGAGGAATATAGAAAGTGAAAATAGAAAAGGAAATGGGGTGAGGAGGGAGGCTGCATTTCTTGCAGTGTTCATACAACAGTCCCAGATGGTGGGGCAGCAACATTTTCCAGCACACTCCAGGGTGCAAAGGTCATATAAGACACATCAAACTGGTTGGGCGTTGGGCCATGACAGACCACCCCTTGCTGCTTCGCTCCCAGTCAACACGACGCTTGCTAGGGAGTGCTTATAACGAGAAGTACCAGGTTATAAGATTTGGACACTATGGAAAAAGAAGGCAAAAGCAGGGTATTGATTGAGAATGGAAATAGCTGGATGAATAAGCCAACTTGAGGAAAATGTTTACAAACCAAATAATGCAAATAAAGAATATTTCCCACATCCTTCCACAGCACTTTGGCCCGTGACAGAAAAGTCACTATTAATTCTCTTTGTTAACATAATAAATCTAAGACAAGGAGTAACCAGTGATAAAAGAGGTATACTGAGTAAAAGAAATTTCAGTGTATGTAAGGTAAAGGAAAATGGAAAACAGAGAAAGAGAGAGAAAGAAGCAATGAAGAGAGATTAAAGACGACTCCCTCCAGACGAGACTGAAGCTTGACTCCAGTCTCTAAACATCTGCCTGGAAACTCTGACTTGTCTCCACTTTGAAGTTCGGAAACACAAATATAACTTTATTTTCAGTGAATTTTTTTGAAAATGCAGCCAACCAACAAAACCAACAAGTTTTGCTTTGCCTGACAGTATAATTTGCACTGGACTGTGTTTCCTGTCCTACCTGAATAGTACCTCATATCCCTAACACCTCTGTCTGTGGTGGGCTGCTCTTGCAACACTCATGTGGGGAACAAAGACTGCAAGGATGCTGTTCAGTACCGATACTCCCAGAGAATCAGTCTTGACAAATTCACAGTCTAAGGAAGTGTGTTAAGTAATTTCAAATAAATATGTCTGAAGACAGTGCAATCTGCCCTTAGATATTCCGCAGGCAGAAAAGTAGGCTAAATTCATCAGATTAATTATTCATTGCAAATTCTCTCAGCTCTATCATTGAGGTCAACAGCAAAAGTGCTACTGAGTACAATGGGATGTGGTCTCCAAAAGTAGATAACACTCCTTTACTCCACAAATATGAGCAGCTTTGCTAGTTTCCCAGGGACTGGCAGAAGAAACCAAACAAGCTTTATTTCACAAAGATTGACTTCTCTTTCAATCCATGTGGGACTGTTTGTCCCATATTCTGCTCTGAGCTTTGTGCTCAAATGAACCCAAATTCTCCACTCTCAGTTGAGTTAAAATATATACATATATATGCATATATATATACACACAAACAAATATATATGCATTTGTATATATATACACACATTTATGATGTGATTTTGTATCAGAACTCTCCAAAATTACCATTTTGATGCAAAACCATAACCTAACTGACACTTTATCAAAGGCTTGTGACCTATTTGGTAAGCAAGGTCCGAACTTTTTGAATTTATAGCGAAACGCAAAAGTTAGTCAGTGTGGAAGTGGGAAGAGGACTGGTTGCATCGCAAACACTTTACACAGCTGTTCAAATGAAAACACAGAACACTTGAGCCCTCAATCTCAAGAATCACCATGCTCTTTGTACTCCACAGAGGTCTTTCAGTCAGTACTGTACACCTGCATTTTTTAGACCCATTAATTATGTGCCTGAGCAATGTAATTACAACTTAAGCCATACTTTCTGATTAAATGCATCAGCCTAAATTTGTGTTTATTTTAACTGCCTCCACTTATCCAGCCCAACCCAGCCTCCAGAACTCATTAAAAGACTTTTCTAAAGAGTTCCTTCATTTTCCACTCTCTCAATGTAAAATCAGAGTGAATATTTTTACTGGGGGAGGGATGGGGGAAAAATTAAACAAGGAAGGAAATGTAATTGGAAGTGGCATGAAGAACATGACCTCCCTGCTTCTCTCTGCTGTTAAAGCCCTCAAGGGATTTAAAGGCCACAAATGATCTAGGTCTTCTTCTTGAACCACTGTGAACTTTATCTGCTTGGGTTTAGTATCGCTAAATGTGTATTAATGCCAAAGATTGTTTGTGTGGATTATTTATAAGGCATTCACTTCAAATTAGTGCTGCTTAAAGTGTGTGAGTTCATAACTTGCCAACAACAGATGCAGTCTGCAGCAACTGAAAGAGTGAGCAGCTTCATAGATGCATACACAACAGCTGGGTGCAGATCAATAACAGAAACATTAACAATAGTATCGTTTCAGAAGCAATTCTTCACTTTGGAGATACATTTTATTCCACATTAATGGTACCTTAAGTAAAATGATAGAAGACATGTAAGGATGAATCTCAAAGTGGTGCACTGGGACTTACATGCTCTCACCCGCCTGTTACTAACGCAGCTTCTCCTTGTGCTGTCATTCCACACATCTCCCCTCCATTGCTTGCCCCACCACAGGAAGGACCTTGCTGTCAGCATGTATGGGCTGTCAGGCCTCCTCCTCTAGTACCAGCCAGCCACCTTGCCACGCTGTCTTTACAGGGCCCATGGCAGTTTATCCCATGTGCAAGGGAACCTGCCATTTCTGTACCAGGAGAGAGTGAGCTGAACACTGCATGGCAGTGAGAGTAATGCTGTCTCACAACACTGACCACGTGCAAAGCAAGACCCCTGATGTAACTTTTGTTAATGACCTGGTAGTCATTGAGCTCTTCAAGTGTATGGAAAAGTGGATTTTTCAATCACCTTTACCTCACCTGATCATACTTTCGAATGGGTCAGAAAGGTGTCCATTTGACTACCTGTAAGTCAATCAAGTAAATCAGTTACTCAGGGAAGTGATTACAGGCACTAAAGGTCACAGTTCAGGTTTTTTGATGAATATTAAATATGCCTTGACACTGCCAAGGGTACAAACATGCACAGATTTGGTATATATAAAAATATATATGTCTAAATATGCATGTAGCTTTTTTAGGTTCAATCTGAGCCTTGTTTGATCAAGCCATCAGCTCAAGTTCATGTGAGTTTTAGACTGTTTGAGGCATGGCTTTGGGGAATGTGCCAAGACTAGGATGGGAGAATTAAGCCTTGCTGGTCTCCACACTGTGGCTCTTTGACACAGTCCCTGTGCACAGCCCCAAAACAGTGAATGACTAAGACTTTCATTTTTTTCAGACAGATCATTAATTTTGGGGTCTATTGAGCCAAGTGGATGGGTCTTTGCAATAAGGCCCATGATACTGTAAGATTTGCATTGTCTATGACATCTGCTTAAGGAATATCTTTCCAGTTGCTGGCAAATTAATCTAGCAGAAATAGTTATATTTAGTTATATAGTGATTGGTTTTGTTACAGTTAGCCTGCCTTTGCATAGCCAGACATGTTCAGCAACACAGTCTCTTCTAGTCTGACCACTGACTGACAGAGATGGGAGAAAATAATTAATCAGTGATAATCAATTAAATTGTCTTTGGAAGTGCTTGGTACTTCCCAGAAATGCTACTTAGAAGGAGTCTATTGAAAACCAGCACTGGTGCCCCTTTTGTTAGCTTGGGAAGGTATTTTAGTCATATCTTTGGGTCTAATTCTGAAGACAGAACATTTTCACCATCTTGTTCCTACTTTCTCTCCCTTACTTGCTATTTGTTTCCTCCCAATCTTTTTCTCTCCTGCTGTTTCTTACTCTTCCTCTTCTCTGACACCTCACAGCCTGCTGAGTTTTTCTTGGGCCCCTGTGATATCTAAGTGTGACCCTTCTGTCCCCTTTAGTTACTTTTGCTTTTCTCCATGCTTTCTTATATCCTTTATTTTTCTCTCCAAGCTGTATGTCTATCTTTCCTTTTCACTGCATCTTTATTTTGCTCTTGAGAATAATGTGGGTTTTCACTGAGAGAGCAAACAAGGCCTGAACGCTTTCTAGAAGTATTTTGAGATGCTCAATGGGCATATGTTTGTTCCAGGACTCCCATTCTTTGTTGGGACCTTGAGGATTTTCTGTCATGAGGAGCTCCTTCTTTTGTTCCTTAGTTGCTAGCAGCCATCTGTAGACCTTCTTCTCAGCACATGCATCCACAGTTATTGTAAGCTGTCTTTAATTAGGGACGTAGACTGTACTAACGACCTGAATTGTCAAAATCCATAGTTCCCCCTCAAAGATCCTGAGTGCCTGTTCCCATATGTGATCTCCTGGAGAAATGTGGACCCTTTGCACCTCTGAGATGGTAATCAGGATTCTGCAGGATGGCACTTCCTGCAGTAGGCATTGCTACATTAAGAAATTAATAAAGATGATTACAGCTCAGGGCTAAATACGGTATACTATGGTATTGTACTTCACTTCTATTATCCTCATGGCAAGTGTGTCGGAGAGACACTGCCACGTATTTTTGAGGAGTGACTCTTTATACTAATTAATGATATCAATATGCACGTGGTGATGCTGGTATAATTAGCACAGTGGATGGCACCAATATAAAACAACAGAAAGAACCTGTCTTAAAGAAACCAATACAGTGAATGCATACTTAAAGCTGCATGAAAATCCTTTAACACAAACCAACAAAATTCAGTTACCAACCCTTCAACCTGAGATAAGCTCATCCAAGGCTTACAGATATTTTAGGGAACCTGAGGTTCTTTTGCTATGATTTGGACAGATGTATGGACACTAAATGAAACGTGGGATTACAAAGCCAGGCTGTACACTGTCAGGAAAAGGAGCATCCCCTAGTATTTTTTGACAAAACCTGGGTTGCTCTGGGTATTCCTATAAAAAACACCCCAAGAACATTTCAAACATCTATTTCATCTCAGAATGCTTTAATTTTTCAATTTATTTTTTGCAAGGGATCAGGTTCTTTACATCTGTAAAATTTAGACAGAACACATCCAGTGAAGTATCAACTGGTATTCTGGAGTTCTCCTTACAACGCTGAATTTTGTAGAATCTTCAGTTATAGGTTAAACACTTCAGGTTAATCACTTAAACATCTGTGCAATGAAACTACAATGATTTTGTACAGAGATCATCTGCAGTGTGTAACAATACCTAGAGCTGAGAGATAGTTTAATAGAGGTCTCTACCTGATGCAACACCTTAGCACAAGGGTGTGATTTAAAGGTAATGTGGCAGGTTTAGTACAGAATTTCCTTGCTTTCCTAGGTTTAAGTTTCAGCCTTAATGGTATAACTTACATTGACATTGTTTCAGTTTGTTTTGACATCATAATTGAGTGTAATCTCGACAGACTTGCACTGCAGTCTTATTTCCTATTGTAGTCTCACAATGTAATTTTACCATAAGAGCACTGTAGTGAGGCCTTCTCCAAGTCATGCTTTGAAATCATGTTGTATGTGTAATACTGCCTTGTAATGGCTTTGTGTGAGAGTCTCTAAAGATCTTCCCTGCAACAATTTGGCCATCTTAATCTCAAACTGTAATGACCTCCCAATGTCATAAAGCAATTACCATTACAAATTTAAATGGTCTTTTGTAGGAACTTCTGTGCTGCCTCATTAGGTGACACATTTTGCTGTGTCCAACCTCTATTTAAATACAACACAGCTACTGGATATCCACTGCTCTTTTAAATTCCAAAATTGGGCTAGAGCACACATTTTATTCCAGTGCTTTTTTTTCCCCTTCATTGTAGATGGGCTGATGGGAATCTACTGTAGCAGCACATTTTGTTAGAACTGGACTGGCTTAGTGGCATCCAGATCTGGATGCCACCACTGTTGGAATTTCATTCACTTGCTGACCATAAGCCGAATCACAGCTAGGAATTTGCTTTGAAACCAAAATAACAAAAATCTGCTATGCTCTATTGTCACCTGATATAGCTTTACTTCCTCTCTGCTTTGTTCCTGAAAGGACTTGCAGCTGGGGCATTGATTTCTATTTTAGTGATTCTTCGGGAAAGTGATGGCCAGCACAATTCCTGTCCCTTTGTTAGACACTCAGGACAGTAGGAACTGGTGATTTGTGTTGGGAAGTAAAATAGGCTGCTCTGGCTTTTATAGTCAGAAATCTCAGAACACTTTATTTCTCAAGAACATCATAGGCTTATCTGGGACACCTGTAAGACCAGCTATGTAGAACCTCAGGGTGTGTTTCAAGTCTGACTAGGAAATTGGATCAACTCCATTAGACAGAGGTTTTTGGTCTGGCTTCTATGTAGCTCTAGGAAGTGTGAAACCATTCCATTCTTACTCCTCTAAGTCACTTTTTGTTTCATTTCTGACCCTCTACCTGTGTATTTAAGGTGGTGATTTTATGGCCTGTGCAACACCAGAAAATGTGTGGTACACCAAAAGGATGAAGGGCCCACTGCCCACCACTTACGAGCAACTTTCAAGGAGCAGCCTAGACTTATAACTTCTTCAGTTCAGAGACATACTCCTGAGAACATGTTCATCATTTTAATTCAAGTCTTTGTTGTTGGCTGACTGCCAAGTGGCCTACCAGATGTCTCTCTCTTTACTATGGTTGAAGCAGATTATGATGTTCCAGTTCACTTTTCCTTCACTGACAGCCTGGTTCTAAAAATGTGCCAGACTATAAGGGCAATATTTTCAAAAGCCAGGTCAACTCACAACAGTACACCAATGATAGTGCATGCAGATACTACAAAACCGTATGATAGGCAATTAACTCATTGTTATTTATGCTGCTCGAGTAACTTTGATTTTGTTAAGAGTCTTTAACACTGAGAAGGAGGATTCTTAAAGTGCCAGTTGCTGGAGTCCGGTGAATATTGCAAAAGCGAAACTTTCCCTTGGAAAATATATAAAGTTTTGGCACATATGGTTAGAAGGGGGAACCTAAATCTAACAGCTTTCAAAAAGAGAGAGAAAAAAAGAATCCCAAATGGATTTGGATGTATTTTAAGTTTCATTATTTTCAAAGCCATTAATTGCATAACAGGCATGGGTGAACTTCTGGTATATGTATTTTTGCATATAGATCCCAAAATTATGAAGGATCTCTATTACATCTATAGTCTCTTTCTAATTTCTAACCCCTTCACCCCCAGTAATGAAAAAGAGTTTCACAGAACTAAGGTTATTCTGTCATATCAAAAGTCTTCGAGACATTTGCAGTAATTGGTTTCAAGGAAGGTCCCAAAGTCTTTGGCGAATGTCACGCAATCCACAAAAAGGGCTGCAAGGCTGACCCTGGCAGCTAGAGGACTGTCAGCCTGACCTCGGTGCCTGGCAGGATTATGGAGCAGATCATCCTGAGTGCAATCACACAGCACCTTCAGGATGGACAAGGGATTAGACCCAGCCAGCATGGG
>JAOXXN010000395.1:105497370-105517178 GCA_026770055.1 Myrmophylax atrothorax
GAGAGGTGGTGGATTCCCCATCCCTGGAGATTTTTAAACTGAGATTGGACGTGGCACTGAGTGCCATGATCTAGTAAATGTACTGGAGTTGAACCAAGGGTTGGACTTGATGATCTCAGAGGTCTTTTCCAACCCAATTGATTTTATGATTCTATGACTTATCCAAAATGTTGAAGGTCTCTAATGCCCCATAAGAAATGTTTTTTATAGAGTTCTCTTTCTTTCTACAGGAACCTGTAGCCATGTACCGAGTCTCCTCTTTTCAGCCTTCAAATATACAATATTTTTTTACTCTTTTTCACCTCCTCAGGTAGTCTCAACTACTTTTCAACTAACTCTTCATCTGTCAAATGTTCTGTGGATGTCTGATCATGAATGAACACATATTTCATACTGTGGCTATGCATCCTGAAGAACACTGTATGTGCCAAAACAGGTAACTAGAACACAGTGGGAACATTTTTCCACAGTCTCTTTCTGTTGCTCTTGGTGTCTGGTGTCATCTTCAACATAGTCCCCTGTATGTAACTTCAGGATTATTTTTCAATGTGCAGATGAGATATAAAGCCTCTCTCTGTTTCTGCCTCTCTCTTTTGCTTTCAGATGGAAAGACTTCATGCAGTATTCTTTTTATGAATGGCAATTCTATGGAAATTAGAAACCAAAATTACATAGATGGTAATTATGTCTTGAAACATTTAATAAACCACGTGGCTTTTGAGACTATTTGTCTGCATGTGTTCATGTAGTTCCATTTCCTAGTTGTGATCTACTAGACGAAATATTACTATTATATTATCTTTATGCTACCCTTGCATTGCCCTGAGTCGTGCCAGTGATACAATATGCTTATCAAAGCTTTAAAGATCAAGCACCATAACCTCCAGACAACCCCCTCATATGAAGCAGCAAGTTTTCTGTGTTAACCAAGGGGCTTGACTGGAAGGAGGGAGTGCTTTGCTAATAAACTGCATTGTCTGAACAGTTTTACTAGTGTGAAGACCCTTGTACTGATGATTTATTTGGAAGTTCTGGGTATATTAACTTTTGCTAAGAGCTGAGACTAAAAACTTTATGGGGAATGCTACATACACTCCAAAGACCGACAAGAGAATTTAAGTTAGATGTGATTAGTATGAAGAAAGTTACATTTATTATACTCTTATGTATAATTGATCATATGAAAGGCCTTTTGTAACTATAAAAGAGACAGCACATTAAATTGTTTTACCCTGAGGATTATACAAATTTGTAGAAATCGGATTGGAATATCAGCCTATTGGTTTCATTGCTATGGTAAATCATTAAGATGTTCCATGTTAATCATAAATCTTTGTATCTATTTATTATTAATCAAATAGCTCCTCCCAGCTGCTGCTTTGCTTCATCTCTCTGAGCTAGTCAAACCAAAACCTGGTAGCATTAGCTGTGATGAAGGGTGGCTGTACACACATAATATGCATGGCACATAGCACAGATTATACAGTGCTAGACGTGGGGTATAAGAGCTGATGGGGTGTTAGCTCTCCCCAGCAGGGGGGCCTGGTTTTGGGATTTGTGAGTAGGCATGCCTCATTAGTAAGATGATTCATGGTGAAAGGGAGTTTAGCTGGGAATAATTTAGTGGCTGCTGTGGTGGAGCAGAAATATAGTTGGGGATAGAAAGGTTATGAACCTGTATTTATTTGATACAGTCTTGAACACTGACTGATGTCAACCTGCACTACTCCTACCATATCACTTTGGAAAACAATGTTGCAAACCCCTATCTACTCACAAGTAAGTAAATATAAAAAACAATCTGAATACGACCTAACAATGTTCTTGTATTACTTGTGGACTATCCTAGCTCCTAAGCAAAGTTAATTGGCTTTCAGAGCATTTGTGAGCTGGTATATCTACACAGTCTAATGGTTCATTGCCAAGTAGAAGTCAACTCCAACTCAACAATATAGCATATTGATTACTGCTTATTTCCATTCTGTAAGTATAATGGTATCTGATGTGTCATTTTCCCGAAACTGCTGAAGTTGACATACTATTTAGATTTGGCCCACATTTCTTCAATTAGCAGGAGTATCATAAATGATATACTGGTCCAAGCCTTGGACACATATTGCTCATGCCATACAAAATTAGGTAAGTGTGGAAACTTATTTTTAAGAGGAGACAAAAATATTATTGAAAGAACAATATATTTGCAGGGGTGCCATAAGAAGATGGGAAGAAAGAACAATGACAAAAATACAGTCCATTCAAAACTGAGCAACGAACTCTATTACTGTGACAGATTTTCCTTAAGTAACCTAATGCATAGAAGCAAAACATTTCCTTTAAGTGGGCCAGTTAGCAAATGTAAATAGATATCTTTCAAACTATTCCAGTTCCCATTCAGCATTACCATTTGCTGTGAAAGTAACTGTTTTGTGGGAAAACATGCATAGAACATACATTGCATGTGATTTTCAAAATAAAATAGAAAAAGTCTTGCTGATATTACTGACTAGTTTTCTTACAGATAGGGAGAAGGGCAGCAGTATGCTGCAGTAAGGGAGTTTTTTCATGTGACTTTATTTCTTCTCTGGTGTGTTCCGTAAGCTCCTGGATAGGGTCCATAGCTGGTCTGGCTGACACTCTGTTAGTCTTTCATACTTTTCATGTGTTCATGCATACTAGGAATATGGAAAAGTATCAGGTTAGCTAAAAGTGGAAAAAACTTTCTATGCCATAAGAGTCTGCTTCTCTTCTGCCATTTGCTCTCCAAGTTCTCCATTCTCTTTTATTTCCTGAGATGAAGATTTCTGTAACTCAAATACCAAGCCAAAAGCTCTGAAAACCAATGGATTTTGGAATATATACATTGGTCTGTGTAGTTCTATGAGGTATATATATATGAAGGAGCACAGGCTTGGTCATCTGAAGGTTGTCAGATCATGTATTCTTTCTTTTTTCTTTATCTTTTAATTATTTTTTTCTCACCGCCCCCTCTTCCTTTATATTCTGAATATGTTCAATATACAAAATTTAAAAGGCTACCTTTTCGAGATCTGGCCATTGTATTTAAGACAGAAAGGAGACAGCTTTGTAGCTTGCCAAACATGCAGTGTTATATAGAGGTCTGAAGGAAAAACGAACAGATTAATCTTCTGCTCCCTGTCCTGACCCGTCTGCATTATTTATTTATTATGAAATAATTCACTGCACAGCAAAACTGTCACTTCTTAGTTCCCACACAAAACTTGAGCTTACAGCCTAGACTTCCCATGCCAGCTGATACTGTTGTAACAGGCAGAAATACAGGAAAGGAGGTGTCAGTGTCCTGGACTAGTGGATTCCACACCCATCAGAGGTATTTTGCTCCTATCTTTGCAGGTGTAAGGGGAGCATCTCCAGGAAGAATAGATCTGCTCCTGCAATGGCAGAAGTTGCCAAACACTGAAGAAAATGCTTTTGCTGTAAAAGATGTCTAATGATACAGATGCTCTTGTCTTTCCCTCCTAGGGAACTGGTGATAATTAAATGGTCTTCTTGGACCCCTGCCTTTGTCCTGTACTGAAGATGTTTAACAACATCCAGTGTTCAAACTGCTGTTGATCTGAAGCACTTACTCAATGGTCACTCACCTTATGGCACAAACTTTTGCTCCAAGCCCCTCCCTGCTTCAGTTATTAGGTGGTTTGAAGTTGGCTTGAGATTGTGTTCAATTAATTCATGGCAGTTCTTCATCTCACATTATCTGTGTCTTCATTTTATCTTCTCCCACACTACAGCCACATTTTACTGTCATTCTGGTAGTTTGAGAGACAAAACAGAGGGATGTGTCTTTGACTTTTTGTGACATCATCTTCTGAAATGAATATACTTTCTCCTGTACCTTTAGTCTCTGCCACAGCTTTGGTGTTGCTATAGATTTTTTCATGCTACCATGTTTTCAAGAGAAAATATTTTTTTCTGGAATCTACTTTTAAAGCTAGTGCCAGTGGAATAAAGAATGAGATATAAAAAGTGATACATCCCAAATAGCAGCCTGGCTTGTGTGTGGGTTTGATTATCAAAATATACAACCTGTGGATCTCAGAGCTCTGTGGAAGAGTTCCTCTAAACCAAATCCTGTTACAAGTATAAACTTGCGAATAATTAGTTGTGAGTTAATGGATTAACAAAAATCCTCCTAAAAGATACCATCTGCTTGTATGCCAGGTACATCAATCTAACAAAGGTCATATTAGTAAGAAAAAGATAACCAGATTCTGATCTCATTTACACCTCTAAAAGCTCAGAATAAATCAGAACAACTGAGGTATATCTCCAGAGGACCTGAGATCAGAGCTGTATGCTCAACAACCAAACATTTTAGCACTGCTCAGATAGAATATGCCATTGTTTTGAGTCATTAAAGCCCAAAGACTGAATTTTATTGACCCACCAGGAGACCATCCAGACCAAGAATTGCAGAGCTACCAGAACTTGAAAGGACATACAATTATCACTGATACTGTCAGCAAGCATATTTGAGACTTGCCTGGATGACAACTGTGCCTGTAACTGTGTCTGGATGCTGCATTCTGCATTTTCCTTCAGAGACAGGAAGCATGTGGATAGGCTGCACATTAGCTAGCTCTGGGATTTGGGCATACTCCTGATGAATAAAGAGGATGGCATGATGTCTCTGGAGGCCTGGAATGCAGGGCAACAAGTTTGCTCCAAAATAGACGTCATGTACAATACATGTATAAGGTTAATTTGGTTTAGCTGTATTGTCAGGGTGTTGTCTGGCAAAGACACTGAAACATTTAGAACCTTAAAGGTAAATGGTTTTGTTTGAAAGTCCCCAGGGAGCATCTCTCCGACCCCATGTGAGGTAACCCGAAGCAACTGTACGAGCTAGAACTGCGCAGGCTCAATGGCGTGAAGAGCAGAACACATAGGCATTGATTGCACTGGTGGCAGCAACATACTGAGACTGAGAAATTCACCACTGGGACCAGTCCCAGATTTCAAGCACGCAAGCGGGTTAGGGAGTTCATGGGGATTTGATCTGACCAATTGCAAATAGGCTTTCTACTGAATTAAAAGCCAGTTCAAGGTCCAGATCCCAGAAAATGCTGAACTTCCAGCAAACTTGCATTTATGGATTTTCATTTGTTCGTAGTAAAAAATAACGACAAACTTTTCCACTTAAACACCACATTTAATGTATCTCAGAGGCTAAAACACTTTACAAAACAACATTAAAAGTAGGAAACCCTGAGATGCACCCTTTTTTTCCAGGTGCATAATAACCAGTCACATTCCACTGGGGAGGGCAGGAATGCAAATTGCATCACAGTCCCAGCAATACTAAGGGGGAGCTGAGAACCATGGTGAAGACAGCCTTGGCCTGCTTCTCTCCTCACTTGCAGCAATGGCTACAAACACCTACAGCTGGACAGAGAGAGGCAAACACTAGTAAAGACAGGTGGTGTTTCTCAGGTGTTACTGCCTTTCCTTTAACTGATTGGCTGAAGTGTTTCTAGTTAATCATTTTCAGATGGAAATATACTTTACAGCCATATCAGGATAGGAAACTGCTCAGAAGCTCAAGAGATGTGATCATTTGCCAAACTCTGAGGTATACAAGTTGTTAAATTAGGCCATGTGATGGGTCCAAAATGGGCTAATTTATGCTACTTTGAACATCATTCTAGCCCTTTTAAAATGTTTCCCCCAATTAAGCTGTTCAGGCCACAGATCTAAATAGCTGTCTGCACAGGCTGCCAATTGATTAATTCCCTAATGATGGATTGAAGCTACAGCTTTTGTTTCTTAATCTCGCTTTTCTCCATTCATTCATAAAACAAATCTTATAAATATAAGTAAGCACACAGGAGTACAGGGGACAGATTGCATATAGATTTATTGCAGAACTAATTCTTTATTGCCTTAACAATTTGTTATTATTTTTGTTTTCTCCCAGAGCCACAGAAGTCTACTAGGCAATTTTCTGAACTTGAGCTTACAGTTTTCAGGCTGAAGCCTGTAAAGAGCTGATACAGCTATCCATGCAGGAGACATACCAAGGATGCTCTTCAGGGAGCACTTTGAAGGATCAAAGTTTCTGTGGACAAAATGTAGATGATCAGACTGTAAGGAGACAATCACCTGGTTCCTCTGACAAGCTCTGTGATTGTATTGCATTTGCAACAGCAGAATCTGAGTGCCAATGCAGGAAGATGGATGAGGTCCATGCAAGCAATGGGAATGTCAGAGAGAATAAGTGTGTCTTTTCCTGTAAGCAGACTCCTCTTTGGAAAGAGTCTTTCACCCCAGGTAATTACAAATGCCTCGGAGTTGTAGGAGGGTCTTAATCCTCTTTAGGTGAGCATGCTTGGAGGAAAGACTTCCAATTCAATAGGCCACCCAAATGAAATCTGAGTAATGGTCATTAAGGAAGATGTGGAAGAGGTCTGAATAAGCAGAGCAAGAGCAAGGATGAAGAAGACACAGCAAGGAGTGTCTCTGAGTCTGGTTGCTGCAGAGACAAAGCTCTGTTGAAAGCTCTTTCACACAGCGCAAGAAGAATCGCTGCTCTGAAGTGCATCAGTCAGACTGTCACCTCTGTGTCTCGAGCTGCATAGCAAAAGAGAAACAAAATAATGGCTGTGAGAACTTAATTAATTCAAGAATTAGAAGAGTTGAGAAATGGGGCCCTTCAAAAGTGTGACCCAGATAAGATTCACTGTATGCTATAAATCATCCATTATTGTTTAGAGTTTCCTTTCTCCACACTTGACCTTCATCATCGTTCTCTTGCCTGAGTCTGGATGTCATCACAGAAGTACTGGGGATGTGGATAGAAGCGTAGGAGACATATTCGATAGCATTTCCCCGTGTGCTTGCATTTTTATTGAATAGAAAAAAAAACAATGAAAACTGAGCTGATTTTGCTGTCTAATGTTTCTCTGAGCACCATGTGAGGTAGACAGCTCTTCAAAGAGAAGAAAGTTTAATTCATGACAAGCCCAATTAAGCCCTTCATCTTGGAGATAATTAACCAGTGTTAGAAGCTTCCCAGTCCTGGACAGCAAAGGATACATCCTGCAACAGTATACATCTGTTTAAAAATGCAATGTTTTTCCCTACTTTTCTTGTCCTGGAAGAGTTATCATGGGCTCACGGGGTGAATGTATTTGCAGACAGGTAGTTACTTCTCTACACTGCGAGTCTGGATACAGGTCACACCTGGTAAAAATTGTGGAATCTCTTCTGGATTAGATTTTGGTGGCTGAAAGACAGAACACAGTTGGTCTTTTTTTCTGGGCAGAGGAGGGGTAAAGGACCTTGCTTTGCTTTCTGCTTCAGCGCTATAAATCCAGACTAGCTCTATTGAGTTTGTTCTCAGACACCCTTGAGCATCAGTCAGTTTACCACAGAGTGGGGAGATAGTGGTCTGTGCCATACTGTATGTACACCCCAAATCCTGAGGCTGGCTGGAGGCAGGTTTAACCCCTGGTGCAATTCAGAACAGCCTCAGGGCTGCTCTGGGTTGTGCTGTTTTTTGACAGTCCCTCTGGGACTGCCCTGTCTTGGCATGCCTCTGAAATGCCAACTTGGAGGAGAAGCAGCAGGAAAGGGTGAGGGGGAATCACTGCACAGAGCTACCCACTTATGTACACACACTATAATTCAACTAAAAGTTGTTCCATTTAAGACAACTGCATGAAAATGCACCAACTGACAGATAGATGAAAGAAAAAAGTATGGACAAGACTCTATGGCTACGCCCATGATGTTTTTTTTCAAGTAGTGTTTTATGAGATATGAACTAATTTGTTTTTTCCTTGGTTTTAATGTTTTATATAGACTCTGTGTGTGAGCTTGTCTTAAGAACTGGCACACAGCCATGACCATCACCACTTCATATCTGTGCAAGCTGTGCCTTTAAGCACTTCACAAATTGTTCCTCCAACAGAAAAAATTCCTGGGTTACCTGCCATTTCTTCATTACCTGGCTGCGTCATCCACGTGCTAGGATGCAGCAGATGATACTTTCAAATTACAAGTTAACAGTATTTGTATTTTTTATATGATTAGAAACAGTCTTAATAGTACTCTTTGATGATAGTTGCTTTCATCCAAGTCCCTCAAAAATACTTGCAGACCACAACACAAGGTTTTATCCACAAGCAGTAATTATTTATCTCTGGATCAGTGTTCTCTCCTGTTGATTTACTACCCTATTGACAACACAGACACAATAGGCAGTTCCTTCATTCATTCTATTAATCAATATTTATCTGGTATTTGGGTATTTGAAGTGCAAATATTCCAGTCTTGATCTCCCTAAAACTGACTGTGCTGTAGCTGGGTATGTCTCCTAGTTATTACCCCTGGGGTATCAGACCCACAGTGTTAAATCTTGACTTCAACTCTGAACTTCAGCAGCTCTAATTGGCCTCCATGTCCCCAGAAAAGAAGTAAAAGTTCTTTGGAGCAGGGATTAGGCATGCTTTTGTGTTTGTAGAGAACTGAGTGTAATGGGACCTTCACAGGATCGCTGGTTGCTACTATAGTACGAATGTTAAATACTATTCTTCGCAGTGGTAGAAAGGTTTTGGGTAATTAGAAACACAGGGAATGCAGGCTACTTGGATGAGCAGAGAATAAAGCATTTTAAGCACACTCCAAAATTTTTGCTTGTCTTTTCATCACATATTATGTTCTTAGTCTCTATAACAGGTGATTTGCAGGTTAAATCCCATTTTCTTTCTCTATAGACTAAATTCATCTTTGATATAAGCGGGCACAAGTCCATTAACTTCAATAGAGTTGCGTTCACTCACTCCAACATTGAATCTGTCCCAGTGGGTTTATGCTGTAAATCTATCCCAGAATCAGTGGTTACAGAGGCATTGGTTCTGCTCTGAAATTCATTCAGTCTTTTCAAATACATCTTTTAGAGGAGCCTGGGAATGTTTTCAGCCTCTGCACTGACACATAAGCCTCAGTCCAGAAGCACTTTTCAGCTTCTGCCTCTTCTTTTCTCCCCTGCCTTGACTTTCCTTTTACTCTCTGCTTCTTTCACACGTTATCATTCCCATCCTCTCCCTTCCTGTCTGTGTAACTGTGGCGAGCAATGCTCCCTGCACTTCTGCCTGTAGCCACAGTGTCTTGCTCTGAGGTGGCCTTGTCATATCTTATAACCTAAGTGAGGTTGAGTCTGGTTACTATTTGGACAGAAGCCCTTGAGGAAGTGCCCCAGGTGGTGTACACATGAGTGTTGGGCTACCAGTAGGTGCCATTTTTCCTTCCTAGGCCAGTGCCCTAAGAAACCTTAACTGATGCTCGAAAATGTTGTCCCACGGCACTGCACTGCTCTGCTGATAGGGTTGTCACTGGCTGATGGGAAAATTTAAGGTGAATCCTACTCAAACCATGAAAAATTCTTTTCAGCTGCAATTTGTCTATTAACCCAGCTAAACACAGCACAGAGTATAGAACATGTTGTATGTTTAACACTGTTTTGCCACTGTTGCATTTAATGTTACTACTTCTGCAATACACTCATTCATAGAGCAATATGGAAGCCCTCTGGTGTCCAATTTAACACCTATAAATTTGTCTGTGTAATCTCTAACCAACTGGACAGATAAAATATTTGCCTTCTATTTCAGTATTCTTGTGTTCTCTTTTGAAATACAGCTCTTTGATTAATTTCCTTTTTTCCCCCACCGACAAGTCCCAGTGTTTGGACTCTCAGTCCTGTGGGTATTTGGAAAGGTGCAGACCCTCTCCAGCCTAGCTGAGCCCTGGGCTATGCCACAGCTGTTACCAGACCTCCCTGGGATCAGAGTTCTCTTCTTTCTATCACGGGTAGTTCTTGATTCTTCTGGGAGAGCCAGTGCATTATTTCAGCTCCTGAACCTGTGTCAGGGCAGTCTTCATCTCTCCTTTGGACCTTGCCAGTGCTTTAGCCTCTTTTGCACACTGAACTGGACATCCAGAGCCAGCTTCCCTCAGACAGGGAACCGGCACAGACCTTCATCTGCCTTGAAGGGAAATGAGAGGAAGGAGGAGGATTTAATTTCTTTCTTATGACAGTGTTTTACCACATTGTTTCCTTGATGTTTCACTACTTCTCTTCCTCCAGGACAGCTAGGAATTTACACATTTTTGGCAAGGAAAGCCTCCATCCACCTATTCCTCTCTGCCACCCCCAAGTCCATGCTTATTCCCAGGGGAAAATTCAGGATTGATTAAATAACCAGGCAGCATTACAAAGTTCTCTGTACTGCAAAGGTGGAATAATCTGTGCAGGGGTGGAAACAGTGCTCCAAGGCTTTCAGGAACAGCCTTGACTTGTCAGGCTGGCACCATTGCTCCTTAGAGGGGACCAGGCTGGAGGGGGTTATCATGTGGTGGGTCTGGGCAGGATGGAGTTTGTCAGACCCAAACGTCTCTTTTTGCATATGGTATCTTTCTGTAGTTCACTGAATGGAGATCTTACTGCTAAAAGGACAGTTTCCTTCACTTCTGTCCATCTGGGCTAATAAAGGGCAGATAAAATGGAAGGATTTGCTCAGAAATCATGGCATGGTCTTTGCAAAACAATAAGGAGATTGAAGATCATTTCAAGGCAAAGCATAGCAAACATCCAGTTAATAAGGGCCCTAGAGGATCCAAAGGATTTTATTCAGGGATGAAGATTATGTAGGCAGTAGTAGCCCTTTAAGGGATCTAGGAAAATTGAGGGTGAGGAGGGGGAATGCATTTAATCCCTTCATTTGGTACACAGGAGAATTATACAGCATACAGACATTGCTGATGCTCAGTATCACATCCTAGGATTGAATATAACTTTGTTCTGTCTAGAATTTACCCACTAAACAAAGAGGTTGAAAGACAACATTAATTACACATCTGTCCAGCACGTAGCGATACTCAGATGTCAGGAGTCATATAAATGCAAAATGTTGCTATTCTACAGGGTGGTTTCTATACATGTGTAGATTAAACAATGGCTTTGCTCAAGACTAAAGTCTGCAGTGCTTCTGCTGAAGGTAGTTAATTGTATGGCTGCAATATTATGGACACTGTGGTTTTACTGAGCTAAAAGAGGAGGACAGTGATTCATGGCTGCATCCATGCTCTTCGTCATGAAATATAAATTAAAAATAGTTGTATTGTGGTAGGCTACCTGTATTGTTACATTCATAATGGATATCACACATCCGTCCTTGCTCGGTGTTGCAGGCAAAGCATGTTAGAGAAACTATGGCAGTATTTTTCTTTTAGGTGTAACAATCTGTCAGTATCAAATTCTCTTAGTCAGTAGGGAGCATATAGTGTTGATTTACTGAAAATCTGGGATTATGTCTGCTCTGTGGTGAGCATAGATTTAAGAGGGGAGAGGTAAGGGGTCTCCAAAAGGTGAAGAAAAACACAAATGAAACCTAGCCAGGAAAAAATAGCTTGACAGCTAAGATGCAGTACAGTCACCATCAAGTCTTCTTGAAGGAAAACCCTTGCACACAGGCGTGCTCTGAGCACTGCACACTGTACCTTAAACAATCCACTCCATTACCCACTTCATGCCAAGGAACTGTAAATGTATAAATGAATCTGTGGCTCTTCAGCCTTACAAAAAAAAGCCGTAGTATTTCTGTGGTCCAGTGTACAAATGTTTTTGGTAATGGACTGGTAATATGGGTGTACCCTTTTAGGGGCAAAACACAAGAGAGGATTTCCTTTTTCTTTTATTCCTTTCACGGCAAACCCTGTTAAACAAAGGGCGGGTCACAGTCACGTTCAGTGAGACGGGCTCTGCGTATGCTACGGAGGCAGCAGCAACTTGAACCCCCTGTCACTCTCTGTGCTGCTGGTTTGCATGCACCCACCTCATCATGGCACAGAAGGTGCACCAGAGCTCACCTGAGCCTTAGCACTGTACTGCATTAGGCCAGAAAGATTGCAGTGGCTAATTCAGGCCATTTTGTTGAGGACTGAAACTTGCAGCCAGCTGAGGAGGAAAGGTGCTGCAGTTACAGTCCTGTCCTAGTGGAACGGTGCCTCCTCCATCACAAAATACAGTTTGGCATTAATTGGTATCTTTAATAGCAGTCTCAGCAGAGAGCCTGGGAAGGCTTACCTTCATCCTTGTTCTGGGCCTTCCATGCCAGCTGGGGATGCTTTCATTGCTGCTGCCTGTGTTGTAATTGTTCTGGGGATAAGTAAAGGATTTCCAGCTCTGGGCTGCCAATCTGTCACCCTTCAATAGCCACAAAGTCACAGTGAAATTAATTTTAAAAAGCCAAATATCACATTAGTAGCCACAGCACAAGCAAAATACAAGCAATTAAAAACCACCCTGCAAATGCACTGAGCATCCAGTGTGTGCCATTTCACTTGATTTTAACCCACAAAGAGGGATGATTCATTTGTGGGGAAGAGAAGAAAAGTAACCCCAAAGCCTCTATCTTTTTCTCTGCTATCAAACATTACAAAACTTCACGGGATTTATTATATTTAAAAAAAAAAAAAAGGCTGCTTTCCCTTTAAAAGAGAAGCTACTTGGTCTGATGCTGCTTCCTTTATCAGCCATGAAGTTCCCAGCAAGGTGCTGTTAGTGCCTGATTAAACCTCATACCAATCTGTGTCCCCCATGGTAACCCAGAAGACATCCACTGAGAGTGGCAGCTCTTATTCATTTTAATTGCCAAGGATCTCTCTGTGATGGCCAGTTTTCTTGTCTCTCAAGGACTCGAATGGAAATCCATCTGGTTACATGAACTATCCGGGTGCTCTGACAGATCTGAAATATGAATATGGAGATGGCATTGTGCTCTGCACTGACTCCTGAAACCCCAATAGTAAATTATGATCTGCCACTAAAACAATTTCAGGGCACAGTACAATTCACATAAAACCCCATTTTTTGTAATGGAACACAAATTATTAATAAATTGGTCTGGAAGGGGGGAAAAAGTGAAAAAGACATTTCTTCACTGGCATTTTCATGGAACATCACAATTACACACACACGTACATGCTTCCCTTTCTGTTGTACACCCTTTTGTACAGCTTCAAGTAGAGGTGGTATACAGAATATAAACAAATCTCATGAGGCTCCCACGGTGTTCCTGGAATTAGCCTCATGTCCTCTTGCTGTAAGCTTAACCTTGTCCCATCCCTTGGGTGAACTGACCTCCAGCTTATGCAGCTTAATGTGGAGAGGCATTTTTATTGTCCAAACAAAGCTTGCGACCCTCATTCTCACATAGGGAACAGTTCATCTTCCTCCTCCATCCCTTTGATATATGCTTTCTGGTGTCAGGGGACCTTCTCAAGGAGAGCAGCCTTGCTGGATTTGGCCCAGAACACTCACTGTATAGAAAGGGAGACCAACTACCTGTGTAAGATCCTATAGAAGAGGATCTAGCCCAAAACAATGAGCTTTACTGCCAAATTGAGAAGAGCAGTGTTTCTCTCAAGGTTAGGCAAGTAGTGAAGGGTAGGAAGGAAGTCTGCTCAAAAACAGCCCAGGGCATCTACTGAACACCCCAGCACCTCACATCAGCCTGTACAAACACCAAGCCATTTGAGACAGATTGAAATCAGTACAGACAGTTCATCAACAGCATGCCAGCAGTCCCAGCCCAGCCTGCTCTCATTGCTCTGCAATGTGCTGACACGTGAGGGGACGATGGGGCCACACAGGCACCTGGACACGACACATATCCGCTGGCAGACAGGGAGGCCAGCGAGGGTACTTTGGCTTGCCAGCAGCTCCAAGCAGCTGACAAAGCAGTGTGGTGACAGCATTAACATGCGCAGGGCAGGCGGACGCATTCTTATTACCACATATTTGCACTAAAACAACGCCTGAGGCTTCAGAGGACCGTTGAGTCAGCCAGCTGAACACACACTGCGGAAACCATGTCCACAGGGCTTTAGGTCCTCTTGAAAGCCATGGAAAGAGTAGAGGAAATATAATGCATATAAAGAAGGACAAGGGGGTTTAGTGGGTTTAGCACTGCCTCAGAGGTCAGGAAATGTGGGTTGCAACCTCTGTGTTAGTCCCAGCCTGGTGGATGACCTTTGGTCCCCTGAGTGCTTCCTGTCTGCAAAATGTGAAACTTCCATATGTTTGGCTTTCCCTGGCTATGGCATCAGTTTCCAATGGAAAAGTTGCCTGAGCAGGGAGGGGGGGAAAGAAAAAGACACTGGACATTTGTTAAAATCTTCTGGACCTCAGGAGGTCAGGCCTTCACAGTGAGGACATTACCACTGGACATGCATGGAAAAACACAGCAGTACAAATACCCTCCCAAAACATCCATCTTCCTATACTTTCCCTGAGTGGCACACAAGCACCTTATTTTGTTTTGAAAGTCCCATAGCTCCAGTAAGATCAGGATAATGATGCAGATTTTGTGAAACATTTGGAGATCTGATGATGATAAGTGGTGGACAACAGATTAGCATTTATTCATGAGGTATGCATATTAAAAACTTTAAATAATAGTAATAATAATAATAATACTAATAAATATTATAACCACCTCACTGCTTCAGCATTAACTCTCTGTATTCTTATCTCTCTCTTTCCTCTCCTGGAGGTATTAGCCTACCCAGGTTGTTCCAAAGTGGAATCTGAAGATGACTGTTCACCTCAGTAAATCAAGGCAGGGATGATGTTCCCCTATTAGTGTCCAGAGGCAGTATTACAACCCAAAGGGTTCAAGCATTGGGCTTCCATGTTTGCCAACAGCACAGCTAACACTTCATATTTAGGCTGTCTTTTTGCATTTATTAGCAGCACACAGTTCAACCAGTCACTAATTTGGTGATTCTTGGAGCCAGTGCCTGTTAATCAGAGTTTTCTTTTACATAACAGCAATAAATGTACAGTAGTTTTTAAGACACACTGATGTGCATTCACCCATCTATGTTTCTTTCCTCTACATACGAAGGATTCTTCACAAAAGGAAGAGGCTTTGGGAGTGGGATTTCAGTACAGTCAGAAGATAAAGTCTAGGGCAGAGACAGAGTGCACAAATACATTCAGCACCCAACAGCTTTGGCATTCCATTTTGCTGCAGAATTTGCTAAGGAATCAGCAGGTTTGGGCATGGGGCCTGCAGAAACCTGTTGCCTCTAGTACACAATATTGATAATAACTGAGAAGAAAGATGTCTCAATCCCTATCACATTTCTTGCCCTAAAGGGAAGAAAGAATCTGATTGATTACTTGAAATTTATTCTTCAAATGCAAAAGAACTGAAAAGGGAGGAAACATAAATAGTTTTAGTAATTGAAGAAGAGGCTGAATTAAGCAGAGTTCACAGCCTCCATAATTCATTTAAGATGCATAAATGCCTCAGATTTCCATTAATTGGTGAATGTGTTGTTTTTCTGGAGTACCAACATGGTATTTTTGAACACCAGTGAACCAGACAAATGAAAACTAAAACATGCACGCTAGGAATCATGCTCCAAAGGACTCATTCAGAGAGATTAGGGCAGGAAGCAACTGATTTCAGTTTTTCCATTATTTCACCCATACATGAGATGGTTACTTTAAGCACTTGCAACTGATTGAAATGTGGCTGTTTAGCAAGCCTGGAGGGTGACCACAGAGAATGAAACCCTCATTCCTGTAGTGCTGTTTACTGACTTGCATGAAGCATGTTGTTGGTTTTGGACATTTCAAATTTGACAAGTGTCTGAAGCGCAAAAATTGTATTCAGCTAAGCTCAGTCTTAAAGTTAAGTATGTGCCTCTTTGCTTTACTGAATAGGAATCCAAACTGTCACCATAGTTGTCACCCATTTGTGTTTAGCTGAACATGACCAGTTGAGGTTAAAGACTGCATGAGGCAAAAAAAGAATAGCTTTGTTAGATGCATTCTTTTTAAAGTAGAGTTAGTGGAAAGAAGCCCCTATTATTGCTACAAATGATGTGCCTGTTTTGTACATAAATAGCAGACTTCAAGTGCCAATGTATCAAACAAGCCCCTTAGAGAATTCAAATGTGTCTTTTATAATGAAGTGAGACCTCTAGAAACATTTCTCTGCTCCCACAATGATACAATGGGCATGCACCTTCCTTGCTTCTTCCCCTACTTCTTTCTCCCTCTTTCTTTCCTTCCTGCCTTCCTCTTTCCTTTTTTCCCTTCTTTCCTTTATGAAAATACTAAGTGAATTTGTCCAAGGAAAGCCACAGAAAGAGATTTTAGTATTACACCATCTCCAGTAACATGAATCCCTGGAGCAATGGGATAAATTTGAGAAAGAGAGCATTTAGGCTGAATATCAGGAAAATGTTCCTAATGGCTTGGACCGCTTGAGCAGTGGAATTGTCTTCCAGGCAAGGATGGAAACACCAACATTTGACTCACTTGAAATTGGACTGGACAGCATGCTGGCAAGTGTGCTGGAGGGAGAGATCCTGCTCTGGAAGGGGAACAGTCTCTTGGACACCAGATCTCTATGACTCTGTTAAATCTTCCAACGTGAAGAATGTGAGGAAAGAAAATATTAGGAATCGCCCAGGGACACAGCTAATCCTGCAGACATAACACTTGTACTGACTGCAGGAGAAGTTGCATTCACATGAGGGACCCAGGCTGGGCCCCAAGTGGGATGAGGGCTTTAGCAGCCCAGACATGGCCATGGCATAGGCCTGCTGCTCATTGCCCCACGTGTGGGTAGCAGTGCAGCGGGACACAGGGAGAGGGGACAAATGCTCCTGGCCTCTTTCTAGCAGGGAACATGAGAGTGCCTGCTGAAACAAACAGCTGGAAAAAAAAGAAATCCGAGTCCCACCTGCCTTTGCTGCCTCTTTACATTCATAACAAGGTGTCCCTTCTCCTCTCTATCCTGGCAAAGCACATCTAAATGCATGTCCTGTGACTGTCTCTGTTCCCCCTTTCTGATCCCCTCACAGTACATGATATTTTGAAACCCCAAATGTAACTGCACTAAACAAAACCACTGGTGTCTACTTCGAAGAGAGCTGCCTGCAGTTACCCCCCTGTTTCTTCAGCTGGGGCTTGTCTCAGAGTTTGTGGTGGGGCAACCCCAGGGTAGCTGAGGGTGGAGTGGGATCTTGACTGTGGTTTTAACTGAGCCCTGGTTCCCTTTTTTTCTCCCTCTGCATATGGATGTAATATATATTCACAAGCCTTTTTTCCCCTACCATTTATAATTTTTTTTTTCATTTCCAGTCATGGAGCTTTTCTGGACAAAACAATTATAATCCAAATGTCCTGAGAACAGTCTCCAATGAGGCAGTTTTCCTGAACATGTACAGACAAAGAAAATTATTTCCTTACTGAAAGAAATCACTTCAAAGCACCCAGACCAGAACCTGCTCCAGCTCAGGTTTCCTTTTTGTGTCCCAGCTGGGACAACAGCTCTCACGGATAGCCATGCTCCTTGTGCCTGCTTTGAATTTAAGCAGACACTGGGCACAGGGTAATGGAGACTCACAAACCAGCTGAGCCACCTCTTTTCCCCTTTCCTCTGCCTTCCCCCCACAAAGCGTCCTTCCTCCTGCATGGTGTTTGTGGCTGCTCAAATATCAATAAAGTTCTCAGTTACATGTCTCTAACATTCAGAGCTCCGGGCAGCGCTGTTTATCAGCCACTTTGGCACGGCTGTGTCGATCCAGCATATCTCCTTTCCTAAAACTCAGCTTGAGTAAAAAACTCTCCCCAGTTAGTCATGATCTTCCTATCACCATCTCTTGCGAAGGTGAGGTGGAGGGCAACAGTACTCGTGAGGATGAAATGGATTGAGAATGATTTTGCATGACAACTGCTGGGGATCCAATATCTTTTTGTTGGTGTTGCTTACAGAAACAATAATGTCTGGAAACCATCCAATACCTGTGTGTTGGCCCACCTTCAACACATGCCAAATTCTTTTCTTGTGGGACAGCCTGGGCACAGCCCACATATATTTATGTGTGATCTCCTAGTCAAACTGTGATCTATTTTTGCCAGTCTCCTGAGCATAGTCCCTCTTTCCACATCCTGAATGTCATCTCAAACTATAAGGAGGCTGACTGCTCTGGAAAGGGTCAGATGGCACTGCCTTTGTACACCTTTCTTTTTCTCCATGCAGAATGGGGAGTGTGGACATCACACCAGCACCTCACTGGGCTGGACAATTTGTTGGGAGGAGTGTGAGGCTCATTATTTTAGCAAAAGTAGGTAAGTACTACAGCATGGATCTCTTGCTTGTGGAAGAAGAGACCTCACATCGAGACATACCTGTGCCATTTCTGGTCTTCATCAAGATAACCCTCGACTCTGCTTCTTTCTTCCGTGGATTTGGCATTGTGTAACAGCTCGCTTCTACTTTCCATGCAGATAAGTACTGTACAGCACTGCGATTGAGTGCTGTACTGTAAGAGGACTCCTCCCACTGTCACATAACCTGCTGTCAGCAATGTCCAGAGTACACTGAAAGAGGACAATAAAATTTCCCCTGTCTCTCAAATGGCCTCTACTTACTGGCAAAGTCTGGCTGTCTGTATTCCAAGAAAGAATTTGGGACACTGATTACACTCTATCATTAGCCTAATTTTGTTTTTACTACTAAAACTTCTCTAACCTGGTCCCATGGCTACCTCCTCTGACCCAGTTAAACACCACTTGACTAGGGTGTGTCATCATCTGACATCTGAGAGTAGAGCAGAGATGCTACAGTGCCCTGGCCAGGACCATGCTGACAGTTTGAACCTTTGGACCCCACCTGGAGCTTCAGTAACATCTAATGGTCAACCCAATAGCCTACCTGTCCACACAGAGGAGCTGTCTACCACCTCAAGGCACTCAGCATTGTGTAACTGCTACACCAATACCCTGAGGTCAGCAACCACATGAACTCCTGCTCTCCTTCCCTGCACATCCAAACTGAGACTGAGATGTCTCTTTCCACCTCCATACCTCTAGTACTGCCCCTGTTCCCAGAGCTCTGTTTTATGTAAGACAATATAAAGAAGAGTATGCTTCTACTTTGGTGTAAAAGTCTTGTTTAACAGGACTCCCTCCAATTCTTCCTGAAGATTCCCAACAGGACAGCCTGCACTCAATCACTTACTCCTGCTTTTGATACTTTTTGTTATTGCCTCCATCAAATCCCAAAAACATCCCTGGAAAAATACCCCGAGGAGCTGCCCCAGCCTTACACTATGCCAGTGCTCTGCTCTTTGCGCAGTAGACAGGCAGGTGGAATTCAAGGTTGTGGTCACTACAGCCAAAGGGCAGGACATTTAAGAACAGCCTTGCTACCTCCAATCTGACATATGAACTATTCTTAGCTGGAAGCTGCAGCCGAATGCTCACTGGGCACTCCAGGTTCACACCTCTGGAATACGCCCCTGACAGAAATATGCTTCAGCATGAACTTGGCCGCATTTAGAAGAAGCTGCAAGATACACCTCTTTCCCAGACCTTTCCATCTGTTTAAACTGTGAAATCCTGTGTTCTTTGCTGTCTGGTCAGATTAAAAGCTGCTGGCAGTAGGGGAGTATGACAGTTCATTTCTCTTACTTGGAATGATAATTACTCAACATAATCCCCATAAAACAAACTCATAATCTACAATGATGAGTGTGTGTTAAGTGCTCATAATAACTGAAATAAATAAGAAGAGGTCATTAATAATAAACCATGGCCTGGATTACAGCATTCAACACTGCACAAAACAGCAGAGCTAGAGCTGCTAAAGGAAAGTGGATCATAGCCCTCCATACTCTGCAGGCAGGATGTTAAAAGGTTAGAGATACTATCCACGTGTTGAATGGGGAACATCAGTATT
>JAOXXN010000395.1:105517193-105535700 GCA_026770055.1 Myrmophylax atrothorax
GTCAATGAAGAAAGAGGTGAAATAAAGACTGGTTATGGTAGATGCAGAATGCTCTGAATACCCCTGCACTGGCCAACAACACCTTGCTAACTGCTTTACAGCCCTCTTGAATCCACTAGGATTACTACCGCATGTACTGCTAGGAGATGCCTTTCTTTACCCATGCTACAAAATTTCAGTCTTCTCCATCTTAGGATCCGCCCAGTGGACGTATCTGTTGTGCACTAGACACTTCTCTGTCTCCTCTGGTTCACTTGACCCAGTATCTGGGCCTCTGGGAAAAGATCTTTGTTCTCCAGATTAGTGGCTCTTCCCAGACACTGAAGTAAATTTCATGCATGAGCAGGATGGACATGGCAAAACTCCTAATTGTACAAAAAATCTAACTAGGTTTGTGAGCTCTTCCCCAACTGAATTCTCAGTGGTCATTTCCTCAAATCATGCCAAGATTAAACAAAGGCTAAGACCAAGAAGACACAGGACTGGACACCTCTGTGGAATCCAGTGGTCAGTTTTGCTAGTACAGCTCACTGAGAACTGGATCCATGTTCCCAGTGTACCAAAGAGAACTGAAATTTGGAGTTCTTGTTAAAATTAAAAAGAAGTGGCTTCATTTGTACAGCTTGTATATGAGGGATTGGAATACACAGCAAAGTTCAACTATCACTTTCCTGTTTATATTCATGGATTGCTGTTTTTCTAGGCTCAGCTGTAGTTTTGCTGATGAGCTAAAATATAACCTTCTTAAACCCCAGTGGAGCAGCATTTAGTAAGTTCTGTCTTTAAATAATATTTTAGTCAGGGGATTAACTCCTATTTGCACATACAGCTAACCTGGAGAGAAGGCTCTGTGAGCAAAAAACCCTGGAGGGAGAGGACTTATTTGCAGCAGCAAAGGCTGTTTCCTCTCCTGCTGAGGTGGGGGGAAATCCCTGCCAGCTGCAATGGGAGGCAGAACAGGCCCATCTCCAAAGTCATGTAAAAAATTATGTGAGAGCATTTTCAATTAATTACTTCCCATAGGAGGAGAAATGGTCAAAACAACTGTGTCTATAAGGCCACTGCCCACACTGAGGACTGTGTGCAGATTCACATCTTCCCTAGGGATGCCCCAAGCAGCTCTGTGCCTCAGGCACACCCTCCCTGCCTTCAGAAGCATGGAAAGTGTGACAAGACCTTGTCTGCTTGGATGTCCCCTGAAAGAATGTCCCCTGTCTGCCCACTCATGTGCTGGCAGATTTTTGCATACCTGCAGTAGGGTGCCATCCTTCCCTCACCAGTAGTCTGGATTATCTACCCCAGAGAAGACATGTTTCCTACAAAGAAGCTGCAAATGCTGGACTTGTGACTTCTTTGTCTGCAGAGTCTCAAGAGTCCTTAGGGAAACTGGGGTGCAAGGGGTCTTGCACTTGCACTTGGAAAACCTCAAAGGACCGGACTCTGTCTAGCCCAAACATAGGATTTCATCTCTTCCCCTGAAAAGAGCAGTATCATGAGCATATGGTTAATGACTCATCCCAAGTGGAAAAACAGCGTTTGTTATATTTTATGAAAATTTTATACATCTAAGGTACTGTACATCTGTTGCTATTTAGGCTGACATGTATGTGGAGATTGGCAGAACAAGTTCTCTGTAGGGATGACTGAACTCCAAACCAAACCACAGAACTTTCAAACACTCAGCCTGCTTCTTGAAGGGGAATGAAGGGAAAAAAAAAGAGAATGTTTTGCTGCTCTGTTGAAATGCTGCCTGACTGAACAATATGCAAGGAAGACACTCTTCATTTCTGTCTAATCTGCAATAGAAGAGAGGCTTATTTATGGAGAGGAGCCTTCCCACATAATGTTGCACATTACAAGCAAGGGCTTATTGCTGTGCCAAATTTTTTTCCCAGGTTGCTCATGAAAGGGTCAGAAAGTTCAACTCCTTATACAACTCCTGCACCTCCTCTTCGAATCTTATCTTCAGGAGCCCCTCTTCAGACCTGCCCCTGTCTCCTTCCTCTCTGGCAGCAAGCCTTTCACCTGGTGAGGCTAAGGGTTCTTCTTGAGTTGTTCATACATGTTCCTAGCAGCAGCATCTGGGTAGCAAGAAGGCAAGGAGCCTTACTGGTTAGCCTGGAAGTCTTCTGGGGCTTCCTGGGGAGGCACTGAATGAGCAGACTTCTATGGAAAGTCATGTTTTTCACTGTTTCTAAGGTCTCTGGTGCAAAATCATCTGGGGTGGAGGACTAAGTGATTAGAACAACTGAGGACATGCCTGTATGGTCCAAGGCACTCCTCTGTGAAGAGAAAGATGTAGCAAGCTGTAAAGAACTGCTTGCTCAAAAATCTCTTATTTATTAGCCATGTCAGCCCAGCCCTGCCAGGATAATTACTCTGGGCACAACAGCTATCCTGCTCCCAGCTCCCAAGCTGGCACAGTCTTTCCCTGCTCAGGGATCTTTCAGCTGTAATCTGTTTCTAATCTAGTCCCCAGAGCACAGGGACTGGAAAATAAAGTTCTCTGCCTACCAACCACGCTGTGAGGCTCCCTGCTTTCTTGCTACATATGTCTGGGACAAATTTACATGAGAACATAGGAAAGGCCATACTGGATCAGACCAAAGATCTGCACAACCCAGTGGCATGTTTCTGCCAACAGCCAAAAGTAGAAGCTCATGAAAGCACATAAAATGATACCTCCACCAAGTGCTCTCCCAAACTGCAGTAATCAGTGCCACAGAACTTCCTGGACCAGGTGTACTTTCCACAGATTTATTGATTGTCAATGCATTTGTCTGTCTGAAATTGAAGTCTGCCCAGGAAACCATGTGAACATTTCAAATCTGCCACATCTTGCATCAAGAAACTCCATAGCTCTTTCTTTGCCTTGTTTTGAATCTGGTTTCTGCTAGTTTCATTTGTCCCTCCAACTTTATGCTGATGAGAAGGATCATTTTGTGTTCAGAAATCAATCTGTGCCCAGAAAGCATATATGACAGTAGGGTGGCTGGTAAAGAAAGTGCATTGCCAGTTGGAAGTGATAGTTTAGACTGGCCATTGATTGACCATAATTTCCTAAATATGACAGTTGTTTGGTTTGGTGTGGTTTGGACAGCAGGATCAGTAGGCAAGCTCTGGTGGTTAATTCAGTCACAGTGCATTTAAGCCACATAAGTAGAAAGGATAGGGCAGTATGAATACAGCAAGACTGAGCATGCTGGCAGGAGCATGGATGTCCCATGGGGGAGAAGAAGAGGGTGGATTTCCTGGCAGGATGCAACACAAAGGCACGACTACTCTACAGGAGCAGCTGAGGTTGCTTAGTTTCTAGCCATAAGGAGCATGGAGGCTGCCAAGCTGAATGAGACTTCAGAAACTCCTGGTGAAAAATAATGCTAGGAGCTTTCTTGAGAGCAAAAGCAGATACCAGATGAGTCTGTGGTTTAAGAGTGTTGGATCTTACCCCTCATGCAGCATCTTGCTTTTTCCCAGTTCACATGGGAGCAGGTTCTGAACACCCCTGAACTGGTGGACCACCATCCAGGCAGGTGAGAATGGGGTCAGGAGACCATCAAAGGTGACGCAGTGTGCTGATATGGAAGCTCACAGGTCCTGACTTCAAGAGCCCTTCCAGCTAGTGCTATGAAACCCAGCAGTTTCTTCTTGAATAAGAAAGTTTTATAATTACTTAACAGAAAGGTAATGCGGGATTGGGTGAGAAATGAGGGGATGTTCATCCCTGGCAATATGCAGTGAACAACCCTGTATTGTAGGACATCCTTTTACTGCAGTCAGATGAGTGGCACACATCCCTGTACAGGGTGAATCCAAAAGTCTGGGAGTCACTAAGAGCAAATCACTGTCCTCTCCCATTGTTCCATGGTTTTAAACTGTGTGAGATGGGATTGGTTGTCACTGTCATGAGTTTCCTTTATGGAACTGACGAGAAACTACTAACACAAAAGCCAAATAGCGATTTTGGTTGCTGCTAAGGTTCATTCTGGTCATCAGCTTGCCTCAGAAACAGTATGGGGACTCTTGGAGATGGTGGGTAGGAATGGGGTTTGACTGACATTGTGATCTCCTGTCAGAAATGCTCAGAGAAAAAGCATCAGAATGCTGATAGCTCCCCTCAGTGCTATACCTCACTGTCTGGTGAAGGAGCAGGTATTGCAGCAACCCAGGAATATCCTTATTTCTGGTCTCTCCTGGTTCTGGGTTTGCACTGAGTCCAGGCTTAAGTCAACTAAATGTTGCACAATTTCTTCAACCCTAAAGAATGGCATCTCACAGACATTCACCTTTTCTAAAAGTACTTCCTTCATTTTTTTATCAAAAACTGGTTTGGGGTTTGTTTATTTTTCCAGACTACTTCTTAAACAAATGCTTTGGTGCTCTTTTAGTTGCATATATCCACTACAAAAATAACACAGTTTCTCTGTGGAAAAGCTTTGTCTGAAGCTTTCTGGCTAGCAAAGCAAGCAGAATAACTTTGTCGTCTCCACCCAGCACATAGTAGACATACAACAGCTTTATGCAATTTGACATGGCTGGCTGCTCCACCAGCAAAGGCAAAACCTTCTGCTGCTGTTTCTGGAGATTATAATACTGTAGGATGTAAGAGTACCAACAACATCACGTAAAGCCAGATTTCTGTTTAAATGGTTTGTGGACATATTTCTCTGTTAAAGGCTATCTGGTACCTCTCATAAAAGCCCCTCATTTTTCCTTCATCTCAGACAGTGTCACTACCAAATGTCAGTTTGGCATGATGTCTGAAATGAAGAATATCCATCCCTGAAGACCAGTGGTTTTATAGGCTTGAATACATTTTAAAATATAACAAATTATCTTTCTTCTTAGGCTTAAGAGCAGGCATAGTCTACCAAATCCTTTTAAGTAACCAGTTGTGCCTCAGAATATGAGAAGCATTTGGGAAGCAAGTTTCTTGTTATTAACCCTTTGAATAAACTGAACTGCCTCCCAAGGTGGCTTTCAGGAAATCAAAGAATGCTATGAAAAGAATAAACACAGAACATACAAATCAGTGTCAGCAGTATTGCTTTTGTTACCTCATTAGACACAGAAATTACTACTGAAGTATTTTAATACTATGCATCTGAAACTGATAAAAGTCTTGAATGGTTCAAGTGGTTCAAGAATGCAGTCACATGAACAAAATAATGGAAAATATATTTAGCAGTCACATGAATAATGTAACTCCCTTCTTGGAAGGATTATGAAACTGTAATTTCTGCATTTCTTTGACTAAAATTTGGCTCTAGTGAAGCTAATGGCTAATCTCTTTCTTGGCCTCTTTCAGCAATATGAAAAGATAACAATTCTTACTTTTCTATATGAAAAAAAAGTTTAAAGCTATTGGGAGTGGAGAAAAGGCTGTCAATGCAGTGTCTAATTTAGCAAGTGATTAAAAATTAAGAAGTGTAGCTATAGATCATCAGAACAGTGAGGCATATCATGAAAGATACGCATGTAAGTAAACTGATCTGCTCAGTCAGGGCCTAAAAGAAATTTTGGTCATCTAGGATATGAAGAAGTTAATTGTCCTTTAAAAGAGAAATTAATTATCCCCTTAAAAGGGAAATTATCTTTCCTGTAGCATTGGGGTAGATTATACCCCATAACATAGTGTAATCCACTGTAGCACATAAATGTCCCTGTTTACAATCGGTTTGAGGTAGGAGGGACAGACTGCGTAGCCTTGCCTTATTCTATCAAATGGTCTCTATTAGACTGTTTCTGATATCACAAGCACTGCCTATACCTGCCTTATTTGATGTGTCAGTAGAAATCTTCCTAAAATTGTGTTTTGTCCTCTTAGCTATGCTTTGCTTTTTGTTTGACTCTAAGGGGAAATGTGATTATTGAAATATGTGAATTTGTTAGAACAGTGTGCAAAGGAAAGTGGCAGTATGTCCCATGATGAAATTTGTTGCTGGCCTGTTTGCCTAAGATTAGCTTAATTTTCACTTCACCTGGTCCATATTATGTCTTGCTCTTTGTTCTGCGGTGTCCCTAATTCATGGGCAACAAAACTGGGAGAAAAATGTATCCTTACTGTTTGTTTCCACTGACTTCCAGCAGTACTGAAAACATACTTCACGGTTCAGCCTGTCTGCTAGGTGCCTCTTCCTGTTCTTCAAAATAACCCAGAAATTCTAGAACTTCACTCCTCAGATTCTTCCTCCTTCTCCACAGATACTATGCATTTCCTCCTTTTGCTTTTCTCAAAGTGCTGGTTACTTCTCCAGCTGGAGTCCTACTTGCCACATCCTCAGGGTCTCTTTTTCTCCATCTTCCTGTTGTTTCCTCTTCTTGCTCAGTGGTGGGGGTTGAGATTTAATAGGCATCGCTTCTTTCTTAGCTGCTCCTGAAATCGTCTTTACTTTTCTTGTGTCCCCAATAGTCACAGTTAAGGAGAACAACTACTACTGCAACCACACAGATTTTGGTTTACGTTTTTTTCCCCCGACTGTTCTGTGATTTGAACTCTAAACTCTGAAAATGTTGTTTTGTTTTTCTTTTTTTTTTTTGTTGTGTGGAAGCTACCCAGTAATACTATAGATACTATCAGAAAAGCCTCCTTCTTTTTTTATCTTTTTATCTTTTCCTCTAGAACTGTGATATCTATCTCTTTTGAAACCTTTTCTGTCTTTCCAGACACAGTTACAGAAGTATTAGAGATGTTTTTAACTTATTTCCTTTCTTTTTTTCACATCTGAACGCTTTTGCTTCCTTTAGTAAAACATGTTTAAATCTTTGCTTATTTAGACCATAATTCCACAGTCATGACCCATTTATCCAGCCAACTCTCGACAAGATTACCAAACCCCCTCATGTTTAACCAGTGGGCCCTTTCCTCCTTAGTAATACACAGTCTGAATCACACAACAAGGGAAAGAGTACTGTTACCACTGGAGAGCACTCTTATACAGCTACAAATACTGAATTGTGTCCATCAGCTCCTTACTTCATCCCATTCTCTTCATTGTTTGAAACATCTGTCAGGTATTTTAAGTATTTGACCACTGCTGGTCACTAGAAGAGCTGGAGGAAGTTTTTTGGATGTTCTTCTGAAGACTGGATCCTGGTTTGCTGCTACCTTTCATGTTAACTTCCTTTATGCGCTTGTGGGACAACAGCCCTAGGTTCACCACTGGAGGTGGTCTGAAAGCTGAGGGAAACCTTGAAAGCTTTGCTTCCTGTCCCCTTAACCGATACTGTAAAGGGAGTTGTGCTCTGTGGAGTTTCAGAAGTCTTTTAACCAATTGTAATCATTGCAAGAGTTAATTTCCATCACTTTCTCCATCTGTGGATACTTCTTAAGGAGAGGAGCAGTTCTGTAGTTGAGTTGAGCAGTCTACCAACTAGCAGTGACAGCTTTCCTGAAATTTACGCAAGTAATAGTTGTGTGGGTGACTCCAGGCTGGGATTTCAGGAGCATTTATACTGCAGCTGCAGCTGATAATGCTCTTGACTATCCTAGAATAACTGCAGTTGCTCGGGGCATCAGCTGGCAGCTATAGATTCTCCCAAAGCTATTTCATCTCCAGGCTGAACCAGCCTCAGGCCCAGAGCAAGTGGTCCAACCCTGCCTGTCCTGGTGGCATCCACTGATCTCAAATGAGTTCGTCATCCTTTTTGAACTGGAACAGGGGGCAAGTACCAAATAAAGGAGAATAATCACTACCATTGACACCCTTACTGTGCTCCTGTTAGCACAGGCCAGGGTGTTGCTTCCCTTCCTTGCTGCCAGTGGAATCCACAATGCACTGCAGATTCACGCTTTGCCTAAAATCCACCTGGATGCCCAGGTCCTTTGTAACAGAGCTGCTGTCCAGGAAGTCAGTCCCCAGACTCCTTTGCTCTCTTGCATACGTCTGTGGCGGTCTGGAAGATTGTTTTAGTAACTTGCTTGAACTGGCTTGGCTTGGAGTTCACTGGGCTTGATATAACATCCTGCAAAACACCCAAACAAAATTTAGTCCACTCTAATGGGCTATTTTGTACCATCAGTTGAAAACAGGAACCATCTGGGATGGGGACCAAGTCCTGTGAAGATATATTTCTAAAGGCAGAACCCTTTATCTCTCTAGACATTTTTTGAAAATTATTGCAATCCAGCCTGACTGTGAATCAGCGGTCATTAAATCTTACATTGTGAGTACAAGAGGCCAGATGATACAGTGTGCCAAGGTCTCTTCAGTACTTGCTGGAATGCAATGGCTCTTTAGGCTTTTTTGAGTGATGCATGTCACATACTGCACATAAAAAAACCGGTCTAGCACTCCACATGATCATACCAAGCCTCTGAGGATTTCTTTGGCTCTTCAGTTGCTTAGCTCAGATTCACAAGTGGGACACAGCACTTCGTTCTTCAGCTTGCATGGAAATGCTGACTTGTTTAATTTAAGAATTATTGGTGGGATTTTTAGAAGGGCCTTAAGTGACTTATGAACATAAGCCCCATTGAAAGTTGAATCCTACTTTCCATAAATATTGACCATATTTCTTCTGGTAAAATGTTTCTGGCTCGAGGGCCTCCTGCCAAAAACAACCTGTCTCCATTTCTAGACGACTTTCACCCTGCATTTTTGATATGTGCAGCGTCCCTACGGAGCACAGCGTTGCAGGTCAGGAAATGAGCATGGAACAAAAGGAGCGTAGGAAGCACTGTCGGCTGCGTATCCGACCTGGGAGACAGGACATGATGTGGCTGCAGCCAGGGCTATGGGGGCTGCAGCCTCCCTGGGACTCTGGCCAGGAAATTACACACAGCCTGGAGTGAGAGACCCCCATTACTTTTTTTTTTCACACTGACAGATGTCCTTCTCTAGCAACCTGTCATGTTAGAGAAAAATGAGAGGTGACAAAAACTGTCAGTGGGGATTATGGCTCTTTATCTAACTGGTGTCCAATGTCTGTTGCCCAGAAAATAGATGAGCTGCTGGAGCACAGGCTGAGGGCAATAAGAGGCTGGAGGCAGTGAAGTCTTCAGCCGAAAACACAGGAGGAAGCAGAAAGGCCTAGGTCCTCTTCCTTTCCTCTTGTCCCTTCCTGTACTGGCCGTTCACTCTAGCAGCTGATTCTTCCGCTTCCATACATGGCTTGTGAAACATTTCACTGACCACTGTAGCCGGAGACTTCCATAATGATTTGAATACCTAGACCAAATACCTGATAAATTCAGGTTCTTTTATTGCAGACAGTAATTCAGGACAAGCAGACAAGGGGAGACTTCTAAAGGGGAAATGTTGTCATCAGTTGGAAAAGCAAGTATTTCCTAATGTTCTTCAATGTTCAGGGCCTCATCAGCACAGGAATTTCACCATTGGGTTCCTGAGCTTTGAGCAGAGAGGCATTTGCTGCAGTGTTGCAGTACCTCAACAGACAGGTATCACTTTGGAAGCACCTTTAACAGTTCTTCAGGCTGGATTTCTCCAATGCTGAGAGACTACAAGGGGCATCTTGCTTTAAAAAAATATAGGTCCATGACCTGAAATGAATGTGAAGTGATGGCAAGGCTTTTGACATACAACTAATAACAAAAATAGTAAAACTGCCATCACAGTGGGTAGACATGATGTTCAGAGAGACACTGGTTAAAAAGAGCTCAGCTTCAGGGGACAGTGTAGACAATCTAGCGGCTGTGAATACAGTAGGTCAAGCTCTGGTCTTATTCACGTTGAGGTTCTGGCTGGAGGATGCCACAGGTCCCTCTCACCCGGTGATTCAAGTCCTCTTAAGCAGAAAAAAGGGTGCAAGACAGAGAGAGAAGGGAAGGCAAGCCTTAGTCATTACCTGAAGACTGAATTTGGGTCTCCCAATTCAGAAGCCCACATGTATCTCTGGTCCTATGGAGTAGATTGACCCTATGAGATTTGCTCCCACATTGGTAAATAGAACAGACCACTCAATAAACTAGTAAATATTGCTGAATGATGCATTTCTGGTGAGCATAGGCTCATTCTCTATGGAAGACGGAAAGGAAGATTTAAGAGAGAAATAATGGAGGAAAAAAAATTTCTTGGTTTCTATTTTGCTTTAGGAGAAGCGGATGACTACATTTCTGCTGTGCTTTCTTAACAGATACCAGGAGACTTTTCAAAGGTTATTTTTGGAGCCACTAGATCTCATTCTTTCCTGGAGCTCTGGCCAGGTCAACAACACTAAGGAGTGACTATTTGTACCCAATGAGCTCTGCCTCTCAACCTCTGTGTCCTGCGGAGCAGGCACAATAGCTTGAAAGAAGTCTAGCAGCATTTGTTTTGGGGTTCAACTTTTTTCCTTGATTTCCCTTGGAAAGTGACCATGGCAATTAGCAATATTAATGGAGCTGCACAGAAACTCAGCCAGAAACTCGTGCTCTCCTTCAGGGAGCAGTCACAGAGACCTTGATGCCAGCTGAGGTCTGTGAGGCTTAGCAGGCTGCTAAACTCAGGGACTGCTGCCAGCTCTGTGCTGGGGACACCAGCTATTCTGTCGGCTTATGGCTTGTAACAACGATGCGACACAGCACCTTCACATGTGTGTTCCTCCATGCTGGACTGAGATGCCCATGCGCTCACTTGTGCTGCTTCAAGACTGGGTCTGTGCAGATCCCCAGTCTGAGAAGTGTCTAATGTAAGTGAGATTCATGCTTGCATGAGTGATGCTGAAATCCTAGCTCTGCTGACCAAAGCACCTCTCTGACTTCTTGTGCAGCCACTGACACTGAGGAGTGCAGGAGGGGTCAAGATCTCACTTTGTTTCATCTCTAAGAACTTTAGTCTTAAATCCATAACCTGGGTGAGGAATATTCAAGCTGTTCCCTCTTGTGCCCTATATTTTTAATATATAATGGGAGATTTCAGTAAACCACTACTTTCCTTTTCCCCTCCTGTGTGATTAGTTTTATGAAAGAGTCTGCCTATGACAGAAATAATGATAAACATAAGCAGGTCCTCATCTGCCTTCTGAATGTGCATTTGGGTCCAGCCCGTGGACCATTTCATAATTCTGATGAAGAGTCACACAAGCAGCTTCCACCACCCTTGGTGGGAAGGAAGCCCCTGCGTCTGCTGTGGTGCACACAGGCTGCTCCTTGATGGAAGCTGGAGCAATGGGGCACAGGTGACACCACCTGACTGGCAGCTGTGGAAACAGATGCTTGGGTGCACACACTCAAGGGATGCCTGCTTCCATGCCATTATGAATAGCTTGCTATTAGTGGCTGGTGGGATAGGGACACCATAAGCACTACAGTTACCATCAGGAACTGCTTAATTTTAATTCTCTGTAGTCACAGCCTCAAAAAGTCTGAAAAAAGTTTTCCACACTAAATTTTTTAGCCTTCAGCCTAGACCCACACTCATGAAGTAGTCTTCTAGTTGTCCCTGTTCACAGAATATCACATTGTGTTTACAGCTGGCAGTGAACATTGGCTATAATCATTGAGTATGTGTAAATGTTTTAGACATAAACAAATTCCACAGGTGGTTGAATTTTAGCAAACACCAAAACATGTGTCTTAAAGGATTCAAGGTGCCTAATGACAAGGACTAATTAACAAAAGTAACTGAAGAGATAAAAACAGCACTATCAACTTAAGGAAGCAAGTGAACTCACAAAAGGTGATTCTCAATGGGTTTTCAAATTTCATATCATGCCTCCATGGATAAAGACATCCTGATCCACATGCTGTTTTGCTAAATGGGGCACAGAAAAAGGAAGCAGACACCTTTTCTCTTCACTGGGCACTTCACATGTGGTGACTCAAATCTCTGCCTGACTGATTTGAAGAGGAGTCAGCTTTCCATGCACAGGCTTTCCAAACTTCCGTGAAGAAGGGCTAGCTTTGGGTTGACACAGCGTCTAGTTGCAGGATGCCACCTTGCTCTACCTGCTGCACTAGTGACTCTCACTCCCCCAGACCTGGATCCTGCAGAAGAAGGAGCTCTGCCATGTCCAAGTCACTAAAGGTGGTGTGAACCTGTACATGCAGCTGTTCTCCTGATGTCACTATGCTTTATTACACAACAACAGCCATATCTGAAAGCCCTGCCTTGTACATTCATCAATAAACCCTGAACAGTCCCCAGGTATTATGGATATTCTGCTACCAAAATCTGAGCATTGCTGAGAATCCTAACCTCCTTTTCTTTCCTGGCTTCTCTCTACTCTCTACTTGTCATTTCCACACATTAGAGGCCAGAATGAGGAGTCTCTGTGGTGTTTTTAATACACCACAAGAACAGTGGTTTTTTTTATTTCCAGTTCAGCCTTTGAGGGAATATACCCTCCAATGGAATATTTCCTGATTTATCTGTGATGAATGATGTGGATGTCTTTCTACAGATGTCTATACAGTGTTAGTTAACTGTAATTATTTATTGTATTCCAAAACAGCTACACCATGGCAGAGATTTTCTAAGTGATGACTGTTCTTCAGAGATGCTGTGAGCATTTGTTTCTGAAGTATAGGTGAGATACAGCATTAATCTATGCCAAAGAAATTCCCCTGCAAAGAATGACAGATGAAACAGAGTTTATTCTTAATAGCCCCATTCCAGCCTCCACTAACATTGCAGATGTTAGGTGGCTTTAGCTTGACATGGTGGGAGAGGAATTTCAGCATGAAACATGCCATACATGGGTCAGAGAAGGGACAGTTTGCACATCTTCACCTCCAGTCCCCTGCTTCATCCAGCTCCCTCCTGCCTCTGTCAAAAGGTTTTTCCTTTAGCTTCATTGTGTGGGTGCTGACAAAATGCAGACTTACCGGAATGTTTTTTCCACTTGGGGAAATAGGGAAGACTGAATTAAGCCTTCCCTGTTGATATTTGCACTGTACTATGTTTGTTTTGTTTTATTTTTAGGTAGCTTACAGCTCTGTTAATTCAATCACATTTACTTCTGCTCACTCACAAGCAGTTCACCATTATCAGCTTCTTGCTTTCTCACCATTCCTGTGTCACCATCAGGTGTATGAAGCTCATTCTTTGTTCCTTCCACATTAAAAGCACTTTGGAGGGTTTACTTTTGCTGTTCAGATCCTTACATCTTCATATAGCTGCTGCTATCCTGCTTTCATGTGGGCAAAGATTATTTTATTTTAAATTTCATCTGATAATTCAGTCTACTTCCCATTGTACGGATCAGGCTGGAAGCTGTACTTTCATTTTCCTGGAATCACGAGGACACGAGAACAGCGGTAGTTTAGCTAGATGAAGGGTTCATGCGCTCTGTTTCATATAGCCCTCTGTCCTTTATGCACTGATTGATGACCAATGGTTTTTGCCAGCTTCAGTCTTTTGCAGCTCATGGCCCTCCTCAGTAAGCTGGCACTTTCATATTTAATACTTGATCATTTTGTTCCATAGATTTTCCTAATGATGTTTGTTTGGGTTTTTTAACCCATGTAGCCTTTTATCTTCCAGTCTGCCCTGTAGTAAGGAGTTGCACAGCCTAGCCACATTTTGGGTGAAGAAATACCATTTTTTGTTTCTGTTGAACTTGGTAGCATGTTGCTCTTCCACCAAGGTACAATTAGTGCTGTGCTCTATCACTTGTGCCACTCATCATCATCATCATGGCGGGGCTTCGCAAATGAAGATTTGGGAAGGGCACTACCCACATTTGCTGCAAGCGTGCTGGTGGCTAAAAAGGCCAACACGGGATAGGCAAGTCCGGTCACGAAAGGCCCAGTGGAACGTCTCCTTTGACGATATTGTGCCACTATAAGCTAAAAAAACACTTCCACATATTTTATTGTTTTGGAACAAAACATGTCAGTTTTTTAAGCAAAAATAAAATGGTCCATAATGAATATGATGGGAAGTGTAAATTGCAAATCACAGCTGACAATTGAATGCCTGAAAATCCGATGCTGCAATTTTTTACCTTTCTTTAAGACCTTTGAACAAATCATTGGGGGCTCACAACATCTGAAAGTGCTTAGGTGAAAGTGGCATGAAGAGGTGTGATCAAAGCCATTTTCATAGCAGACATAAAAATCATAGCATATCTGATTTAAAACAGGATAAGCAAAACCTAACCTGCCTCCTGGAGAAGATTCCATTGAAACTAGTTTTAGCTGTCATGAGGCTCAAGTAGCATATTTGGAACACTGGAGATTTGGATCTAAAGCAAACCCTCACCAACAGGCATTTAAATACGCCAGAGACTCCGAGTCTTGCAACGTTATGATGTTATGTATATGAAGAAAACTCACTTTAAATTATGCAGTCTGATGTTAGGATAAGTTATATTGCATACGAAATAATAATTTTCATTATGAGTTAAAAAATCACCCAACATTTTAAAAAAGATGTTCGTAGGCATCTAGGAATGTAGGTTAAAAGAGAAGAAAAAACCCCAACTTTTTAGCAAGGTACAAAATAATGTGTTTAGCTTCAGGCATTCTTTAAACTGCCTCTTTTCTGAGAAGGGAACACAGATGTGTGAGATTCCAGATTTAGTTCCAAGCCAGTACTCTTAATTAACTTCAAATTGTTTAAATATATAAAATCTCAAGGCAAGGATGTAGAATCCTGGGGGTGCACTGGGCTGCACCCAGGTGTGTGTTGTTCCCAAGGTCCACCTGCAGCACCCTAAACTACTGCAAAGGGCAAATATATTTGCCTCATCATAACAAATTACTTCAGTGTGTGTCTGTTCTTTGGACATGTAAATAAGGCCAGAAGGGTGTTATACTGGGAGGAATGCTTGGGATAGGAAATAGAAATCTTGGTTAACCCTTGAAGAGTACATCCTGCCAATGCTTTCAAATTATCCTGGGAATGACTGCAGGAAGGAAACTGGTACTTAAGAAAGACATAGGGGATCTGGAAGATGGAAACTGGTCCTCCCTCTCAGGGATAAACAGTGGCAAGGAGCAGGTAGGGAGACTGGATTTGATTGGGCCAAAGGATGGATTCCAGTGATACACAAAAATGAAATAGAAAATGTATTTTCAATTGGTTGAAATTCACTTCATGTGGTCTGTTCCATCAATGAAAAGATTCAGAGGTTCACAAGTCAAAGAGGAGTTGAAAATGCCTACCTGTGGCCCTGGATAAGGCTGCCCCCCTCAGCTCCCAGTGTGTAGGAGCCTCTGTCATTTGTTTGTGCCAATTGTGCACTGCACCAGTCTCATGGTCAGTAGCACCAAAAGCCAGGTCTGGGGGAAGTTAATATTGTTGCCAGTGGTGGCAGGTTTTAACAGTGTTCAGAGCATCTAGAGTTTCTAGCTAAGCACCCAGGGTAATGAAAAACAGTATGCTACTGCTCTCTCTTATTGTTGATGTCCTTTTTACGTACCCATTGGGGTTGAGGTCCTGAGGAAACTTGGATGCATAAGCATAAAGGTAAGATATCTTTATCCTGCACACAGTCAGTTGCAAAGAAATCTTCTGATTTATTGAATTTGTGACTTTAATATAGTTTTTTCAGTCCATGCATTTGTACACATATGCATGCATACACATACGCACAAACAATCTTTTTGTACCTAATTTTTCTCCTGTATTGGACAGGTAATATACCACTGTAACTTCAATAACTTCAGGAGACTTGCTCAGAGCTGAAGGTACTGTAAATGAGTAGATAATCAAGCCTACAGTGTCAATCTGCAGTTTCTGGGCTACATGCAAGGCAGTGTCCTGAGGATGTATCTATGCGGAATCCCACACCGTGAGGAGATCCCCAAGCAAGCGGCTAGAGAGCAAGCTCTCGATGGCTGTGTCAGTGTGGTATGATGCTATTAATTAGTCCTGAGTTAATTAGCCCTTGTGAGAAGCAGTGTTAACCTGGCTGTATGGCTTTGGGGGCCCTGTGTAGTGGCTCTGCAAGGGATTGTGTTGTGTCATGCTTTGAGGATGTACCATCCACTTCTGAACCAAAGTGAGATCTGCCACATTTTGCTCCTGTGTCATATGGGTGGGACAGGGGATTTTGGCGTGGAGGATGGACTGTGTTGCTCAGAGGAACAGTGAGGAAGACCACAGCGTGAAAGAAAAGGTGCGTGGCAGAGGTCTGTAGAGTGGGCCTGAGTTGCAGGGAGAAGCTGAGTAGGGAAGAAGCAGGTTGATTATCTTCTGTCATGGGATTAAATTGAAAGAGGTTCAAAACAAAGAAAATGAAGCATTTTTTCATGCGATGCATAGTTAAGAAATCAAACTCCCTGTGCCAGTATTTTGTGTGTGTTGGACATTTATAAAGGCTCAAAACAGCTAATTAGACAAATAAAAAAGCCATTCAAAGCTGTCAAATTTCAAGACTCACTTTAGGCTAAGTCAGTCTTTGGGCAGCAGCCACTTGAGTCCAGAAAACTAGATCAAAGACAAGTCACTCTACCATTGTCCTAGTCTTACATTTTTTCTCAGTCATCTTTTGCTGGCCAGTGATGTTGCCAGCCCTAGCTCAGAGGAGTGTTTGTTCTGTCCCAGTGGAGCTCTTTTCAGGTGCCACTGTGCTTATATGTAGTGAAACTCATGGGTGTTGGCCAGTCTCAAAGTGGATTCTTGTGGTTCACGTAAAACAACATGCCTCCATTAGAAGTGTTCAGCTGGTAGGTATGTCCTGAAAGAGGAAGAGTCACAACCATAGGATCTTAGAAGGTTGTAGGTTGGAAGGGACCTTAAAGATTATCTAGTTCCAACACCCTTGTCATGGGTAGGGATGCCACCCACTAGAACACATTGCTCAGGGCCCCAAGACTAGATCACAATAAAAATAATAAAGCAAAATCATGTTATTTTTTCATGCAGGGGTTTACCTATGCTGAAGAAGAAATGTATGCCACCAACTCATGGCTTACACAGAGAAAAACTATAACATAGCCCACAAAGAGTATGTTGCTTGCACAAAATTCTAGACCAACTCGGAGCAAATTAGGTAGCAGTAGAAATACAGTACCAAACCCAAGACACTGTGGGTCTCATTCTGAGAAAAATTCAAGCACCTGTTGCCACAGACAGACTAGCACCAGTATTTTTGATCTTTAATAAAAACTCTTTCTTAGTAACTTCAAATACTACAGAAGCATCTAGTAGCATCTAACAAGTGAAGTAAGCAAAGAGTCATGGTGCTATATACTGAACAGGCTGATTGATATTTGTCAGGCTTCTGAAGCTCTGCTCCATTCCTACATTCAAGGCAAGCAAATGAGAAAAGGAAATTCAGAAAAAGATGATAATTAGCAGTTGCTTCCTCAGCAAAAGCTTGAAGGTTTTCAAATTGGCTCCTGCCTTTTTCAGCCTGACAGGAATCAGCCCAGAAAAACGGTATGTATTAAAAAATTTGTGTAATTTAACAACATCATTTTTTCTTTCAGGAACTCCTTTGGACAACCAAGTGAGCCAGGAATCTAATGAACTAACAGTTGAATGTAACCTCCGGATAACTTTTTAATCTTCTTCAGTCTCCTTGAAAATCTGAAGAGGGAAACGCTAGAAGACAACAGATTGAAAAAGCCAGACCAAGGGAACTACTGGCAGACAGCTAGGCATGGGTGTTTCTCTTGTTTGCAAATTTTAGCAATTAAGGAAGTGTTGAAAGATTCTGAAAACATGTTATCATTGAGAGAAGAGAGAATCCTAGGATTTAAATGTCAGATAGAAATAGGGTAAAAGACTGATCGGCTTTTGTTGATGATAACTCAACAGTAAATTCAGCCTTCCCCCCTCAAACAACATTTCAAATGTAAGCTGTTGAATCTGAAAATGGGCAAGTCATTCTTCTTCTGATGCCACAGACTATGAATACCAAAGCAACACATACTGTAATAACAAGGGACTGTAAAGAGGAGCTCTAAAACCCCATCTGATCCTCCATATGTTGGAAAAGAACTAAGAGTTTCTGAAGGAGACACAGCCCGCAGTGAGCAGAAAATGCTTGAAAGACTCTGGAAAGGATTTTGTGGGGAGATATTACTGTAAGAAGGAAAGCAGAAATAAAAGCAGTAAAGAAGTCAGATATTGATTAGAAAAAGCTGTGAATAAGGTTAAAGATTTACAAATAACCCATTAAGAAGTTAACATCTAATCAAAACCACGGTCTTTCATTTTATGCCAGAAAACTAACTATATTGAATTAAGCCAAAAGAACAAAGGTGTTTGGAAATAAAATTTTTAAATGAAGAATGGATCAACATGAATCCTAAATTCATCAGGAATGATGACCTAGCTACCAAAACAAATACGGGTTCACAAATGTAATTAAGAAAATCCAAATAATCCTGCATCAATCATTAAACAATTAAAGCATGGGGAGTAATGACAGAAATTATGGCAGTCAAGAAAAAAGGAAACATCTAATTGGTGTTTTCTGAAAAAAAGTATGAATGACTTTGAAAGGTGGACATTGCCCTGAATTAAAGATCCCAGTATGCCTTCTGGCTTTCAGATGCTGTTGATCTCTGGACTCATTGTCTGCAAAGACAGTTTTGTTTCCATTTATCCTCTGCCCATTATTTAAGCAAAAGGACATAATTTAGCTTGTGGAGGTGTTGCTATACCATGG